>CM064328.1:172170707-173370707 GCA_032595735.1 Pelochelys cantorii
TTCAGTCATTACTGAGGCCAGATTAAATCAAGGACCCACATGTGAAAGATGAATGATAATGGATTATGAAATCTAATTTTATCTAACCAACTTAGGCTTCTGATAGTTTATGTAAAGTACCCATGAAAGCCTTCATTGTTGCCTTGGAGAATCTGAGCCACCCAGTTCCCTCTGCATAATAAAAATCAGAAGGAAAAGCAGCAGGATCTAAACTTGAAATCTTTGGAACTACTTATGTAATGGAAATAGAGAGTAGACAATTTTCAGATTTCAGTATTTTAGGGTTTTTTAAAAAATTTAAATTTCCAATATATATTAGAAGGGAATTTCCAATGTTTGGACAGGGGGGAAAATTGGTCTCCTATATTTAGTTTTAATTTTAAATCATTTTAAATTACAAATATAAACAGAAGACATAAAGCATTAAAAGCAGCCTAAACAGGTAACCTGTATCAACTTGTGACATATTCCAGTTGATTGAAAAAGCTGTGTACACTGAAGAAGGAATCATGTCCTATCACCTTTACCAAAAAGAATTACTAGAGTGCAGGATTTCTCAGGAGAAAATACAAGTAAAGTGGAAAAGTCTAAGGAATATTTCTCTTTGTTATATTGTCTCTCGAGAGCCACAACATAAAAATCAGATGCCTAGCCCTGCACATAAAAACAAAAACTTAAGTAGTAAGAAGCAATGGGAGGTGACTATCTCTCAAGCATACATTACATAGACCAGTGGTCACCAACCAGTAGATCAGGAGCTACTGGTAGATCTTAGGGCCTCTGACAGGTGATCCTGACTGGTTTGGCCGGGAAGCTATCCCCTCGGGCACTCCGGAACCCATCCCTCCTCGCTCCCTTCCTTCAGGGAGTCCCCTCCCACACTCCAAACCCCTTGGCCCAAGACCAGAGCCTGCACCCCAACTCCCTACCCCAGCCTGGTAAAAGTGAACGAGATTCGTGGAGGAAGGGAAATGGAGTGAGCAGGGTGAAGCCTTAGCGAAGAGGGTGGACCAGGGGCAGGACCTCAAAGAAGGAGCGGGAAGGAAGCCGGGCAAGAGTATTTGGGTTTCAGGTAGATCTTACATTGCACTTAAATTGAAGAAGCGATCTTGTGATTAAAAAGGTTGGAGACCACTGACATAGACAAAGACACACATATCCAAAAGGAAGCAAAAGAACAAAGTGAGAAAAATTAGGGTGTCGTAACAGGACTAATAGAAGAGTTTGACGTCTCCTTAGGGAATAAAGGGAAAAGAGTGCTTGCAGGGAGAGTCCTATGCCAAGTTTCCGTTTACAGTGAATATGAAGTTGCATTAAAATAGAATAGCATTTTAGTTTCATACAGAGCTTTTCATGTGCAAAGTATCCAAAAGTGCTTACAATAATATGTTAGGTACTAGGGGCCTGATTCTCATTTTCAGTAAAGCCTTAAATATTTAAAGTGTGTCATGTAAAAGATCTTAAAGTAGGGATGTAATAGCATAGTCGATTAACCGATAAGCAAAAGCTTATAGGTTAATGCTATAGAATTACACGTATTTCCCCCCCACACCCCTTGCCAGTAAATTTTTTAGCAGGCTAGCCAGCAGCCCAGCTCAGTCCTGGCTTGCACTGGGACCTGGACCTACCCCCACTGCGGCTCTGCATTTAAAGTGTATTAGGAGCCAGGTGGGCAGGTAACCCAACTTAGTTCTGGCTCGTGCCAGCTCTGGGAGCTCAGACCCCTCCCCCCCGGACAGCGGCTGCCCAGAGACTATAGAATGGTCGACTAACCAATAAGAATTCATGAGGTTAATTGACTATTCAATTAACCGATATTTAACATCCCTATCAAAGTGAGTGTAAATGTGTAATAGTGTTAAGTATTTTAAAAGTATTTTTAATTTATAAGAGGGGGTCACATTCAGAGGCTTGTTGTGTGAAAGGGGTCACCAATACAAAAATTTGAGAATCACTGATGTAGACCACTAGTTCTCAAACTGGGGGTCAGAACCCCCTTTGAATGAGGGTTGCCAGTTCTGGCTTAGACTTGCTGGGGCCCAGGTTAATGGCATGCAGCGTAGCCTGGATCCCAGGCTCCATGGCTGTGAAATGCACAAGAGCCCCTGCTGGGGACTCTTGTGCATTTCAAAGAAGGTACCCGCATGCAGCCCAGACTCAGCAGGATTTCCCATTAGCCCAGGGCTGTACCTGGAGTTCCACATTCCTCCTTTGAAATGTACAAGAGCTCCTACTGGGGCTCTTGTACATTTCAAAGGAGGAATGCAGAAGTGCCTATCAACTAGTCGACTAGTCAAAAGACTATCCGATAAGCAAATGCTTATCGGATAGTCGACTAGTTGACTAGTCTTTAACATCCTTAACTAGCATGCTAAAAATAGCAGTGTGAACTAAAGCACTCAAGTCTGTCTTCCCCTTGCTGCTCCCAGCTCAATCCCAACTGCAGTGTAGACATAGCCATAAAAACTTCCTTGTACAAAGACAAGAGCATTACACAGATACCTTAAGGTTAATTTTTAAGAATACAACCTCTACTAACTAGAACTTACCTAAATTAATGTGCATAAATAACATTCTAATATTTTTAAATAATGGATCATTCTAATGTATTTCTAAATTCACTAGTTCTTTCTTCAAAAGGCCATGAGTCAATAAATTTAAAAAATCCATAAAGTATTTCAAATTTAGATAATGTTTTATATCTGTAACAATGTGACAAAGATTAGCTGGGGCCTGGGAGGATGCTTAATACAACTGACATTTAAGAACTCCATGGGGCTGTTGCATGCTCAGCAACAAATGAAGGTCTGTAAACCACTAAGATGTCAGCGCTTTAGACAGAACGTTCAAAGACTTCAGCAGCATCTAAAAACCTCTGCTCTTTGCACATGCTCAATAATTTCAGAAGCTTACAACTAAACCAAATTAGACAACAAATGGTGACTCCCCCAGACCACAGGCCTATCTGCTTGCCAAATTTCAAGTTCCCCACTCAAAGCATGAAGCCACTAGACCGCTTCAAAGAAACAACAAAAATTAAGATTGGCAAAACTACCTATTTTTCATTAACTATGCTCTCAGAAATATCTAGCCTGTTTTTGTTGAAATTTCCCCAAAAATTCAGTTTGAGGCAGAGCAAGCATGAAAAATTTCACCTCAAAGGGTGAAAGTTATATAATGTTACAAAACAACAGAAAAGATGAGAAAATTGAAGGTAAGTACTTTGTTGCTCCTTTTTCTGTAACCTTTCATTAGTAGTTCACAGTGTCACCCTCTGAAATCCATGCAACTCAAAGTAATTTGGTACCAACACCAGATATCACTTCTGTGGCTTAACACAGTCAAAAATTTCATTCTCTATGTGAATATCATACTCACAAATACAGTTGGCTCTTACTACTTTGCACCATCAGCAAACTGCAGAAAGCTCCCCAGTAAGATTACCAAGTTTTGTGAGTAAACTAAACGACAAAAATAATATACTGCATCACAAGAAGTATTTATTTAATATATTTTGACACATGTAGTTTAGTGTCATGCTATTTCTAACATTTCAAATTACCGTTTTGCAAAGGTAATTAAGTTTGCATAACTTAATACTTCAAAACAGCACTCTCAAAAGCTCTTTCGTGAGATGCTGAGAAATGGAACAAGACGGGTGTTTTTTAGTCAGAATTATGTTAATGGGCAAGTGCTTTTATGATTGTACACGTGTATTATTTGTGTTACCTAAATCAGTGAGTGCATGAGGTAGGAAACTGCCTGTCATGTGACATTTTACAAACATCTACCTCTTATTTTTAATGGTTAATACTAATGTTGAAGGAAATTTTTACTTTTTTACATGAAGATCATTGCATATAATTAATATCTGATGTAACTCCATAGCAGTTACACTAGGGATTGATTTGTTTCTGCTGTTAATTGGCACAAGTGTCTTTCTAAGGCAGTTTTGCCCACAAAGGCTCATATTATAGTTTTGTTAGCCTCTATGGCACCACAGGACTACTCTTTGTTTTTTAAAGTTACAGACTAACACAGTTCTACCTCGATACTCTCTAAGGCATGTTTATATATATTTCAGTGAACTTACATTTTGTATTGATATAATTCCTACCAAATGGGGGGGGGGGGGGGGGAACTGTCAGAATTTCTTTCTAGTTTTCATGATTCAGTACAGGTTGAACTTCTCTAGTCTGGTACGCTCAGGATCTGATCAGTGCCAAACCAGAGAAAGCTGGCTCTCTGTGCGTGCAAGCTCTGCAGAACCACCTGCCCACCACTTGCTACCTCCCAGAGACAGCAGTGGGGAGGGTGGGGGAGGAGCCAACACACATAGGGACCTGGCTCCTCCCAAGCACCAGCTCCCACCTCCCCCTACTGTGGGAGGCAGCAGGTGGGGGCAGGCAGCTCTTCGGGAGCTGGCACACACAGGGATCTAGCTTAAAAGCCAGCTCCCCACAGGCACCGGATCCCACCTCCCTCACCCCCTTGCTACCTCAAGTACAGAGGTAGCAAGGGGAGGGGACAAGATTCCATGTAATCATTATGATTATCCAATAAGCCCAGGCTTATTGGTTAATCACGTTACCAACTACACACTTACATCCTTACTGCTTACTGGGCTCTTAGAAGACATTTAGGGGCAAATTAGAGCTAAATAACAGCACAGAACACCAAGAGCCAGGTATGGTGGCTGTAAACAAACTTTATGGGATTGTGGGAAACTTGGTCACATCCATGATAAGTGGACATCCAGCTAAGTAAATTCATGCTGAACCATGGATGCTGCCGGACCAGAGTGCCAGACTAGAGAGGTTCAATATGTACTCTTTTTCCAAAACATAAGAGATATTACTTATAAAGATTCAAAAACTCTTATGTTCCCTTTAGAAGCAGAATTCTAGACCCATTAAGTTTGCAGTGTTGAGATAGCTAAGTGCTGTAATGCATTAAAACACTACATTACCCTTTTATATTCCATCTGAATAGACTATTACCTCTGCTATGCTAGAAATCAATTACAAGAAAGCAATGTGACTCCACTGCAATTACTGTGTCAGTGTCAGTATTACTTTCGCCTCATGCTTACCAACCTGCTGCGAAGTACTTATCTTACTAGACAGTCATCCTTCAATTTTTATATCATAACACCAAAAGGAATGGTTCCACCACTATTCCCCTCTCTGTTGGAATCCAGGACACTTTAAAACTTAGTTTTTGCAAAATAAGATGGGCAATTCACTACCCCCCTTTTTCTATGGCCCAAAATGGGTTATCTTTACTACATGCAAGATTCAGATATTCCCTAGTAGCTTATGCCATAATTTTACTTTTGACACAGAAATCAAACACATCCTCACCAATAAACAGATATATTATAAAAAAAAAAAAACCACAACAACAAATGGTCTGAAAGCACTTTATAGACTAACAAAACATGTAGATGGTATCATGAGCTTTCATGGGCACAGCCCAATTCTTCAGATAACTGGAGTTCTGAGTTTAGCATGTGCAGACCGAAAATAAATAGGAGAGGAAAAAAAAAGGTGGGGGTTGGGAGACAGGGAGCAGAGGGTATAGAAAATAGGGGGGTTAAGGGAATCAGTGAGCATCTGAAGATTGGGTAGTTAAAATGAAGCAGATAAGAATCAAAGTCGATTGATAGTATCCTTCCTGACATAGGAATCTACACAAAGAGCTGTTTGCACCTGCTCCCTGTCTCCGCCCCCCCACCTTCTCTTCTGTTTATTTTGGGTATGCACATGCTCAGAACTCCAGTCATCTGAAGAAGTGGGCTGTGCCCACGAAAGCTCATGATACCATCTACATGTTTTGTTCGTCTATAAAGTGCTACCAGACCATTTGTTGTTTTTTTCTGTACAGACTAACTTGGCTACTCCCGAAGCTTCTGAACATGCACAATATATTATAGTTTGCAAAGAAGTCAGTTAAGATTCGATGCCCTCTCCCTAACGGTGACAAGCAATCAGTTATAGCAGTCAAAAAAACAGGTATTTTACAAATAAAAGATATGAAACCCAGTCCACCTTCTTTGGGAATTTCACATTTTCAATTAAATGGATTGTTTGTGAGGTAGCTGGGGAGGGGTATTAGTATTATTTTAAGCATTTGCCACGTATATATACGAAGATGACAAGTGGTAAAATTCAACATACAGGCTGTGTCTAGACTGGCCAGTTTTTCCGGAAAATCAGCCGCTTTTCCGGAAAAACTTGCCAGCTGTCTAGACTGGCCACTTGAATTTCCACAAGAACACTGACGAGCTCATGTATGATCGTCAGTGTTCTTGCAGAAATACTATGCTGCTCCCGTTCGGGCAAAAGCATTTGCGCAAGAGGGCCAGTGTAGATAACGTGGTATTGTTTTGCGCAAAAAAGCCCCGATGGCTAAAATGGCGATCGGGGCTTTCTTGCACAAAAGTGCGTCTAGATTGGCCAGGGACGCTTTTCCGCAAAAAGTGCTTTTGCAGAAAAGCGTCCGTGCCAATCCAGAGGCTCTGTTCCGAAAATGCTTTTAATAGAAAACTTTTCCATTAAAAGCATTTCCAGAAAATCATGCCAATCTAGACGCAGCCACACAGTTATTTTATTATTAAACAATCTTGCTCATGCTATATAAACTTTGTGTTATAGAACATCAGTTTAACCAAAAAAGATATGTTCTGTTGAGACTTGCCAAATCATGTGACAGCTGACCACTGGGAAGCCAGCTGGCTTAATTTATTTATGCAGCCTCAGCAGCAAATGTACCTGAGAAATATTCCTGGACTGTAAAATAAACTTAGGAAATGAAGTAAAAAGAAAAAAAAACCCTGAAATAAATCCTTGGCACTTCTATGTTTTTCCAACACCTTCCTAACTCTAGGCACATTAGGATCCACATGCACACCCTTCACCTGCACTCTCTCTTCTGAACAAAACACTCAAGTAATCCTATCATGAAAAACACAGCTGCAATCGTGCAAACCGAGCATTTGCAGTATAAATGGCTACTTAGATCCCTATTTTTTTCAGCATCTAAATACTCTATTTGACTTTTGGAAAAAGTCACTTAATCCTTAGAACTATTTCTATGGATCACGTGCACTACAATCAGCCAGCACCACATATCAGACTGCACCAGGTGAAATTTAGTGCAGGAAGTATGAGATTTTTGTCTCATCGATGCCACTTTGAGAGTGGAGAAGGTACCTTAAACATTACTCTGTCTGATAGCACTTTTAATACGGGCCCATTTATTTTGTCCAGATCTTCCTCTTTGTATTCTACAATGCCAACGCATTCACAATACATAACAACGAACAATAACTAATAATTCAGCGAGCAGCCATCTATGGATCAGGCCAGACTTTATTTTGATCAAGTACATTCTAGTCACGGCGACACCGCGAACGGCAAATTATTTACCAAAAAAATCAACCGGGAGCGAGAGGGGGGGAAGAGAGAGAGCCGCCGCCTCCCCCCCCCCGCATCCCACAGGTTCAGATTCAATGTAGGCAGACGGAGCAGGCACTGGGGATCTTTAGCTCTGTTCGGCCCTTAATGGCCCCTGGGGTTGGGTGATCGCGGCCCGCGCGCCCCGGCGTTTCTAGGGACACAGCCCAGGCCCAGGCTGCCCTCAGCGGATTCCCTCCCACGCCCGTGGCCGGCGGCGCTGCGGCAGCGGGACAGAAGGGCCCCGGCGTAGGCCTCCACAGCGCCTGGACAGGAGCCCCCAGAGAAGGGAGCCGAGGCTCCGTCTCCTCGCTCCCCCCCCGCGGGCCTGTGCTGGCGCAGGAAGCCTGGCGCGGCCGGGCCCCCCCCTCTGCTGCGAGCGGGAGGCTCCCGAGCGCAGGAGCAGGGCCACGCCGCGCGGCCGGCCCAGCCGCAGCCAGGAGAGCAGCGCGCGCACCGGCTGCCGCCAGCGCGCGCGGCCTCCTCCTCCGCCCGGCTCAGCGGGGGCCGGCCCCGCGCGCGCAGGTGGGGGAGGGGGTCACGCGGGGTTATTTACGGCCTGGCTCTAATTTCGGAAGCCCAGTAACAACAAACCCGCAGTCGGGCGTATCTAGTGCCGAGACTCACCCGTCCCGCAGAGAGGCGCCGGCCCCTTTAAAAACACTCGAGGCCACGCCCACTCCCCCTTCTGAAGGGCCGGCCGCCAATCGAGGGCGGGGACACAGCCCAGGGTGCCGGGAGCCAATGAGCAGGTCGGTTAGTGAGCGGCAGAGCTGGACGGGAAGGAAGATGGAGGCTGCAGCGGCCGAACGGGGCCCGGCGGCCGCGGGCTGTAGCGCTGCCTCGCTGGGGCCGCGGGCGGGGGCGGTGGCGGTGCCCGAGCGGCTGCAGCGGCGCGAGGCGGAGCGGCAGCGGGAGACGGAGCGGCGGCGGCAGGAGAAGGCGGCCCAGGCGGTGCAGGAGGAGCAGAGCGGGTTCTTCGCGGCCGCCTTCTCCCGGGAGCGGGCGGCCATCGAGGCGCTGCTGGGGCCCGGCCCGGCCCAGGCCGAGTCGGTGGAGGAGGCGGCCGCCCGGCTGCAAGGGCTGCAGAAGCTCCTCACCGACAGCGTCCGCTTCCTAGCGCCCTACGAGGTGCGGCAGGGGCAGGAGGCGCTGGGCCGGCTCCAGGAGGCGCTAGCGGCCCGGCGCCAGCAGCTGCAGCCTAAGAAGCGATTCGCCTTCAGCGCCCGCAAGAAGGAGGCAGGATCTGCCCCGCTGCCCGGCCCGCCGCCCGCGGCACCCGCCCCGCCGCCCGCCGCGGCCGGCCCGCTCCCGGCGGAGGGCGAGGGGAGCGGTCCCCCGCTGTGCGGCTTCAGCGGGGCCGAGGCCCAGACGCTGGAGCTTGGCCCGTCCGAGCTCCTGCAGCGCGACGTGCTCCTGGCCGAGCTGAGCGACTGCCAAGTGCGGCTCCGCGGCAACCCCAACACGCTCCGGGTGCGGGACTGCCGGGGCTGCACCGTGCTCTGTGGGCCGGTCTCCACCTCCGTCGTGGTGGACGGCTGTAGCGGCTGCGTCCTGGCCTTAGCCTGTCAGCAGCTCCGCACCCACCGCACCCGCGACACCCTGCTGTACGTACAAGTGACCAGCCGGGCTATGCTGGAGGACTGCAGCGGCATCCGCTTTGCCCCCAGCCCCTGGAGCTACCCTGGTATCGAGGACGACTACGCGTCCTCCGGCCTGGACAGAGGCAGGAACAACTGGAACCTGGTGGATGACTTTGACTGGCTGGCCAGAGATGAAGCCTCACCGAACTGGAGCGTGATCCCTGAGCAGGAGAGAATCACCCAGTGGGACTGAATGGGGGCTGCAGAGGAAAAGTTTTCTTTCGCCAAAAGGGATCTCTGAGACTAGAGACATCTTGTGACTGATCAAGTCCTAGCATAGCTGCAAATACAATTCACATTAATTGGCAATCAGTTAACCTAAGGTAAAAGTAGTCTGAACAAGTTCTTAGAGGATACATACCTAAGTTATGCATAGTCACAAAGAGGTATATACACAGAGATACATACATTAAGGTATGCAATGCATTATGGTTGATACCACCAAGGTCTTGATACGGTACAGGTGCCCAGAGGGGTTGAATTCCAGTGAGGAGTTTAGTTTAGAGAGAGTTTGTTTTGGGTGTAATCAAAGAGGAAGAATCTTAACTACAGACTCTTGATTCACTGTCTGTATGCCTGCCTTCACTTCTGTAATTCCATGAGCTATTTATCAAAGCCTCTAATGATGTGGTAGCAGCCTTTCAGAGGCATATTGTACATTTTGCAGCATTATATGCTTACATTAGAAGACCATATGGAATAGTCTGCAGTTTTTGTCCTTTGATTTTTTTTTTTTTTAACTGAATCAGATATACAGGATCTTCCTTTGAAAGAGTTGTTTACAACTAGGAGAGATTGGTATAAGGCTGGGGCAGTACTATTTCAAATTTTCTTATTCAAAGATCATTCATCATAACATTACTACACACAGGAATATCTCTACTCTGTAAAATATTAGAACATATAACTACTTAAATATAAACACTGCCTTACCTACCCATTCTCCCCCCTCCCCTCCAACAAAACAATCCCTGCTTTCTGTCTTAAAGTGTAATGTCCTAAAACAACAAACAAGTGCATAATCACTCAAAAGCAGTATCTGTCAAAGTACTCTTAACTAGTTGGTGGTTTTCAGAGCAAATAGCTTGTCTATTCACTGTTTCTTTTCAGAATTAAGTTGTTAAAAGTTAACTTTTAAATGAAAGATTGGATTTAGGGTATTTTTGCACTTTGCAATTTTGATTATTTATTCTAACTTAAAAATGGCTAACAGTTTCAGGTTTAATACCATGAATGTTCTTTTGCAAATGTACTTACCTCAGTCCTGTGTCTAATTTTCTGCAGATGTTGAAACTTCTCCTTTTTTGGCACTCAAATATGTTCAAAGAAAATAGTTTGTAAGGGTCTATGCCTACTGTATATCTAAATGAGGTGTCACTTCTAAAATTTTGGTGTCTAATAAACAGCCTATACGGGAGGATGAATTACATTTGTTTTACCATAAGTGCTTTTTTTCCCCCCAATTTAATTGTGCTTGCTCTGATAATAAAGTGCTCTTCACTCCTGCTATAGTTCTATATTTGGATACAAACTAAGGCTGTAAAAAGTTAACTGGTAAGCCTCACCCTTAATTAGTGAGGCTTATTGGTTCCAGTTAACTGATAGAGGCTAGAGCACTTCCTCACCAGCCCTGGACAGGGGTCTGCTCCAACAATCTTGGGGCATATAACAGGCAAGGGCTGCTCTAGCAAGCTGGAGCAGCCCCTGTAAGTGGAAGGCCCAGTCTTGGCCCCTGCCCCACCACAGGTTATGTGCTGTGGCTCCCCCACTGCAGAGCCCACATCAAAGCCACCTCAGGAGCAGGCTGGCAGCCCCAATTCTGGGGAGGCTTTGCTGCAAGTCTGCAGACCATATAATTAAGATTTTTATGACTCTTTACATCCCTGAATTATCTATCTTGGATTTTATAATCCAGGCACATTCCTGTTTTATAGAACCACATTACTAGACACTGAATTAAACTGCTACAGTAGCAAATTAATTCAGTGGCTACTGTTTCTTAAATTCCTGTTTGTTGATTGAGAAAATTAAGCTGAAGTGAGTTGCCAATTCAATGCCTCTCCTGTACGGTATCTCACTCTTAACGCTGGATCTTGTAATCATGGAGGAAAGCTACTGCAGAAGACAATTAGGTTGGTTGTAAGGATTGCACTGTGTAGGGCATATAGAAATGGCACTATGAAACGAAGCATAATTCAAGGTGAAGTGGTGATTATCGGGGGGGCACTGAATCTAAGAGATGCTCATGCAAAGAATTCTGTGTATATATAAAAGTGACAGTATATATTAGTCACAACTCCTTGCCCTTTCCAGAGGCTGTATGTACTGCTTTGTGGAATCTTCTCTTTTCCAGCTTGAGAATTACTCTAAATAAGAAACACACTGTGTCTGAAAAAGGTGCACTACCTTTGAATGACATGTAGGGTAGAGTTTCTCAAACTGGTGGATTCAAAACTGTCAACAGAAGAGCAACTTGCAGTTGAATACCGTCTTAATTTCCATAAATAAAAGCCCACTGAAGTGGGTGAATAATGCAAAATATTTTCAAAAAAAGCCATTCTAATTTTTCAGTCTCATAGCTTTTGGTACACTTATGAGCCAGGTGCTGCCTACTTAGAGGGGAAATGAGACATAAGGCTCCCCATTGTTTCCCCAGCATTGGTTACCCATACTTCAGATCTCTCATAGAAAAGACAGTATATTTACACTGCAATACAAGCCTAGAATTAATGGGACTCAAATCAGTGGACACAGGATTAGAGAACTCAGAGTTGTGTGTCTATATTGATTGGAAAGCATAGACAAGATTTGAACCCAGGCTCCAAAAAAGGACTGTGGCATCTACTGTGCAGCCTGAAAAGTATACCATTAAGCCCGGAATGTCAACGTGTAGCCAACTACACGATTAACCTATAAACCTAGGCTCATCAGTTAATCCTAACTGACCATGCGCACTCTTTCCTGCCTATGCGGGCCCCTCCCCCCAATATCAGAGGCAGGGGGCTGCCAACTTTGCCCCAGGGACTATTGAATAATAGTGTAACTGCAAAGTTTTGATGCAGTTATGATAATTAATCTAATACCTACATTAAGCCAGTGCCAGTCATGCCCACCTTTGTTACCACACCAAAACAGCCTTAACAGAACCAAAAAATAGTACCTGATCAAGTGCAAATAGTGAAACCAGGTACAAGACAAAAATCTCATCATTTTGTGTCCACTGTCCATCCATTCTTTCCCTGCTTAGCATGTTTGCTGCACCCTTGGCATTAAGGGAGTAGTGATGGAGGCTAGGGATGTTAGATAATGATTCATTGAATAGTCGTGTAACTGCACAAAATCTTATTGGTTACACAACTATTCGATGGGCCTAGGTAGTCCACTCCCAAGGAGACTCCTGCCATCCTGTGCTGCTGCCTCTGCATTAGAGGCAGCAGCACTGGGTGGCAGGCGGGAGCCGGTCCGTGAAGGGAGCAGGTTTAAAAACCATCTCCCCACACAGACCGGCTCCTGCTTGCTGCCCTTCACTGCTGCCTCGCACTGTTGCCTCTGTATCCAAGCTCCCTGTGGACAGGATCTACGCCGGCATCCTACAGAGCAGCCTCTGTCTGTGGTGAGCCTGGGCCCACTGCAGACAGAGGCTGCTCCACGGCAGCAACCCCTGTTTGCGGGGGATCCAAGCTCCCCACGGACAGAGGCTGCACTAGCAGTCAACTCCACAGGATGCAGTGCTCATGGGGAGCCAGCCTAAAAGCTGGCTCCCCACAGCACCAGCTCCCACTCCTGCCTCTGATACAGAGGCAACAAGGAGAGGGAAGTGCATGTAGTTGATAAGATTAATCTGCATGTCTAGGCTTATCGGTTAATTGTGTACTTGATTAAAAGTTAACGTCGCTAATGGAGGCATTAAGGGTATGTCTACACTGCAGAGTTTTTCCAGAAAAAGTTCCTAACTGTCAGGGTAGTCAAACGCTGGAATAAATTGCCCAGGGAGGTTGTGGAATCTCCATCTTTGGAGATATTTAAGAGTAGGTTAGATAAATGTCTATCAGGGATGGTCTAGACAGTATTTGGTCCTCTCGAGGTCCCTTCCAGTCCTCGTATTCTATGATTCTATGAAAAACGGTTGTTTTTCCATAAAAACTACACTTACATCCACACTGCAATTGCGTTCTTTTGACAGAAAGTCAAAAGAACTCAGGGTTTTTTCCGACAGCGGTAAACCTCTTTCTACAAGGAAGAAGCCTTTTTCTGAAAGAGCTCTTTTGGAAAAAGGCGTGTGTGGACAGGGAAGAGGGTTTTTTTTGAAAGAAGAGGCTAATATCCTTAACAGCACTAACTACCGTAACAGGCGGTAAGAAGGAACTGAGGGGATGGAGGGCCAGCAGGGATATATATGCACCAGCATGCCGGCGCCACTCTAGGGGGCTCCCTGGCTGGCCCAACGGATACTGCTAAGGAAAAAAGCTCGGGAATTTGTGCACGCGGTGCGTGCACACCTAATTGCAAACACTTGAAGAAGAACTCTATTTTATCACAGACATTTTTAGTAAAAATCACGGACAGTTCTCAGCTTCCATTAATTTTTCTTTAATGTCCATGACTTTAACCAAAAATATACATGACAAAAACCTTAGCCTTACTTGTAATGACAGGTAACTTTAATAATATCTACAAAGTAAAAGAAGCAGCCATGTTAGTGTGATAGAGAACTGGAAGGGACCTAAAAGAGGACATCTAGTCCAATCCCCTGTACCCATAGCAAGACTAAGTATTATCTAGAGCAGGGGTGGCCAACTGTGGCTCGTGAACTGCATGCAGCTCTTCAAAGAAAAAATTGCAGTTCCTGCACCGACGACTCTTAAAGGGGCAGCATGGGGTTTTTTTGTTTGTTTGGGGTTTTTTTGCTAAACAACTTTACGCTAGACCAGTGTTTCCCAACTGGTGCTCTGCAGAACCCTGGGGTTCCGCGAAGCAAAAGCAAGGATTCTGCGAAGAGCCAACACTCCCCCGCCCCCTCTGAGACACAGCTGAAATCGCGGCATCCCGTGCAGACTTCAAAATGGCCACCTTAAAAGGGCAATGCCTGCTCTGCTTTTAAAAGGGCAAACTGTTTTGTTTTTTTTTTTTTTCTCAACCAAACGTGGTGGCTGAGGCTTTTTTTTTTTATGCTCAACAACTTTTTTCCCCTCAGTTCTTTGCGTTGTATCCACCACTATTTTGGCTCTTCGTCTGTAATGGGTTGGCCACCCCTGATCTAGAGCATCCCCCTACAGGTGTTTGTCAAACTTCTCTGAATTATGTCCAATGATGGAGATTTCACATCCTCCCTAGATAATTTTATTCCAGTGGTTAGAGTGAGACAGGTTTGGTCACAGGGTCCCCTTGCGACTGTCACTTAATGTGCTGAAACACTACTGAGCCCACCTTCCTGCCCTCATGGGCACCCCTCAACTATCTGTCCTGTTGAGCCAGACCCTCGCTTCCACCAACATTGGCACAGAGATGGGGTCTCAGCCCACAACAGTGAAATACAAATGCTGAGATTGGCTCAGTTAACGGGACTTGCCACAGCACCTAGATGCACAGCCCCAGTGGGATTAGAACCCCTGATTAATAAAACTTTATACAGAGTAAAATGGATTTAAGGTTTATTAATAAGCAAAAGTTACAGCGGGTCCCCGAGTTGCGAATGGTCGACTTACAATCGTTCTCAGTTACGACCAAAGCTGTCGTAAATGGCGGACCCCGAGTTATGAATGTGATCCACGCTTACGAACAGCGCGGTCGCATGTAACTCAATGGGGTCCGACTTAGGAACGAACCGAGTTACGACCAATTGCTTGGTCCGTAACCGGTTCGTAAGTCGGGAAGAGGCTGTATTGTATTAAGTATAAGTGGTTGCAAGTTATAGCACACAGAACAAAGTAAGTTACTAAGCAAAATAAAACAGCACCCACCAGCTAAGCCTAAGACACTTGTTCAGTGCAGTACCTTA
Organism: Pelochelys cantorii; assembly: GCA_032595735.1. Taxonomy (NCBI): domain Eukaryota; kingdom Metazoa; phylum Chordata; order Testudines; family Trionychidae; genus Pelochelys; species Pelochelys cantorii. Next base: position 172,185,806 of record CM064328.1, read on the forward strand.
TTGGTGTGGGGCACTGTGCCCATCTCCCTGAGGGGATGGTGTCACGCCCTCACCACCCTCTTCAAATAGCATTCAACCTCATGTGTATTGGTTCTACCCACAGTCTTCTCCAACTGTCAGGGCTGCCAGGTCAAGCTTCTAACCCAATCTCAAGGCAGTGTGGCCTACCAGCCCGCGTAAGTGACAATGCTTCTCTCTCTCAGGGCAATGCAGACTAACAGACAGAGTCAATAGTAACACCCCTCTAAGGGCATAACAGCCTAACAGCCAAAGTCTATAACAATGCCCTTCTCAGGGCAGTGTAGCCTAGCAGCCAGAGTCTATAACAATCAGTGTAGGTCCTCTTGTGTGGTTGGTGAGAGGGAGTGGGGACACTCCAGCTGGTGCTCTTCTGTGCCCCTGGAAACTGGAGCCCATGGGAGCAGAAGTACTTGCAGTCATGGCAGTGCTTGAACGGTTGTTGGTGGAACTCATCTTGTGTATCGCAGTGTGCTGCTCACTTGCAACTCTGGCCACCTGGGACAGGCCGTTCTTCTGTTCCTGTAGCTTTGAGCTCACCAGGAGAGTAGTAGAGGCGGAAGTTCTGGCCAAAGTGGTCAGAGCACGAAGCTCCAGAGGCCAATAGAGTTGACTTTCTGGCAATGTTGCATCTACACTAGCGTAACTGTGCAAGGTTCAGTATAGCGCAACTCCTGGTGAAAAGCAGGAGTACAGAAATCAACTTCAGCAGCCCCTAAAGGAGATGAAATAGGCTTGGTAGTGTGGATGCATCACTTAGAAAATCCACCCTATGGGGCTAAGGTCTATGTAAAGTCCTAGAGTAGACCAGGCCACATTGAGTGCTTTGAGAAGTCTATCCTATTCATACACATTACCGTTGGATCTACAGTCATCTAAGCTAACAGCATGTGCGTGCTTGGTGAAAATCTAGACTTTGCAATCTCCACACTGAGCTACATAACATCTGCCCCCTCTGTGGGTGCACTTAATGTTTCTAGTTTTACTCTTCAATGAGCAGCAGAATGTGTTTTCATTATATATCATTTCTATGTTCCTGACATAAAATTGTATCAGATGATAGAGCTACACTTTATCCTTTCTGATGCACAGGGAAACTCATTCAGGTTTATTTGTATCTAATTCACTTCAGATTGCAAAGGAAATACTGTCCAAACAACCTATAGAGTAGCTTCCAGTTTAGCTCATTTTCCCGTTTTCTTGAAGCAAATGAGAGATGGTGACCTGAACTCGTAGGGTTATGTGACATTTTTCTGAGAAATCAAGGAAATCTTCAGTGCTGTATCTTCTGTAGAGAGACTCAAATGGTCCCAGAAATAGCATTTCTCCTTCCACTTTATCAATGACCTGCTATTCTTTGTCTTGCAAATTCCCCCCCCCCCCATAATCTGAAGCACCCACTCTGTAAGGCAAAAGAAAGCTGGTGAGCGCCAATGCAAACAACCATGTCTGCTGTTAAAAGGGAAATTCCAAGTTCTTCTTCGAGGAGTGTCCCAGTGGGTGCTCCACCTTAGTGGGCTCAGCTGTGCTGAAGCACCTATCAGAGAACGGTGACAGCAGTGTCCCGTGGTCAGCCACACGCATGAGGAGCTGGTGTGTGTTCTAAGGAGGCTATTGCACACGTGCAGCCAGTCACCCTCCTCAGTTCCTTTTCAACTACTGGCAGCTGCTGTCACTGATCAGCAGTCTCCCTTTACCTCATGTACTACCTACTTACTTATCTATAGTTTGCCTCAGAAACCCTTCCTACTTTATTCCTCCTGACTCCTTACTCTCCTTCTTAGTCGTCAAAAAAAAATCACGGGACAAGTGCATGAAGGTGCATACTAACCCCATGCTTATTGCCGGCTCTCTAAGATATGCTGGGTTTGTCCAGATTTAAACGGTGTACAAGCTGCAGGCTATCCATTTCAATTCTGATGGGCATGCAGAGTGTGTTCGCTGTCTGGGTGAACAGCATGCCTCAGAACATTGCCCACATTGTCAGAAACTAACAACCCGATCCAGGAGATTGAGAGAATTACAACTCAGAATGCTGCAGATAGAGAAGAAGGCTCAGTCAGCTTCTGACCTTGAGCAATCTACTCCTCCCAGGCACAAATCACTTGGGACAGAGTCGGAGACAGCAGCTCACATGGCATTGAGCCCTAAGGACTGGGAAAACAACAAAACAAAGAAAAGGTCCTATTCTCCCTCAGGGACTGAGTCCCCCCTGAGGAAGCATGCTCCCCACAAAAATGCTCCAACTCCACAAACAGGGTCTGATAAGCAGCACACCAGAGGAACCGGCAAGGATAAAAGCTGGAACCCGAAGCACTCACAACGTGCTTCAGAGAAGACACTGTCAGAGACAAAACGCAAAGCCCCATCGGCAACACCGACTCAAACACCCATGGCACCATCCTCCACTCAAAAAAGGCACCGCTCGCAGACGGCACCGAGTGCGAGCAATTTAACAGAGGCGGCACTGCTGGCACCACAAAATTATTCGGTACCAGCTTCACATGCGAAACAGCCAATGTTCCACTTAACATTGCTGCATACTCCACATGCCTCCCGCCCCCCGCCGCTACCGGCTCCTCAGCTGCTACCACATTTCACAATGGTAGCAGATCTCTCAGTCAACCCAGTACCAGGGACACTTCTCCCCAGCATCGGCGGTACCCTGAACACCTCACTGTGCTCCCACTCACCCACACCCGCCAGTTCAGTTGTCTCTATATTCACTGACAATGAAGATGTAGTGTCCAAACTGCCACAATTATCACAACACTCCTCACATTAGTCTCAGCAACAAAGTCAACAATGGTAACTCCCACAGTGGCTCCCACTCCCGGTCATGACTCACTGGCCATACTAGGACCCCTGGGCATCTTACAGACAGCAACAGTTTGCACAGACACAGCAGGCACATCCAACACCAAGGTCTTAGACACCAATGAGGCAGGTCATAGAACAATACAGCTCAGACCCAGAAGAACAGGACAGGACCTTATTGGGGAAGAACAGAGATCACCCTCTTCTCCACCCACACATAATTCATCCACATCCCCAGATGATACAATCATAGCCCCATCATCAACTACAGGGGATGATTTTAAGTCGTTCAAGATATTTTCAAGAGAGTGACTGACACCTTAGAGATGTCTCCCTCAGACATGCCGCAGATGCAATACAAGCTTACAAACATTCTACACACATCTCCCCATGCAAAACTGGCCATCCCCATGAATGAGGCACTCATGGACCCCGCCAACAATATATGGCTCACGCCAGCCACAATCACCCCGACATCCAAACAAGAGGGCAGAAAATATTATGTTGCTCCCAAAGAAGCAAAATTTCTGTTTTCCCACCTGGCACCAAATTCTCTGGTAGCAGAAGCTGTGAATCAAAGAGGGAAACAACAAGCTACACGTATAACTCCATATGATAAGGATTGGAAAAGGCTGGATGCAATGGGGGAAAAGGCATATTCGTGAGCAAGCCTGCAAATTAGAATTGCTAACTATACTGCATTATTAGCAAAGTACGTGCACCAGATTTTTGATCAACTAACATCTTTTATTGACTCACTCCCAGACAATAAAAGAACGGTTTAAAGCAAATATCAAGGAGGGCACATTAATATCCCATACAGCCCTACAGGCTGCGCTCAACTCAGCGGACGCAGCAATCAGATCCCTTGCCTCAGCCATCGTAATGAGATGAGCTTCCTGGCTTCAACTTCTGGGCTTTCTGAGAGAAGTCCAGTCCACTGTAGAGGACCTCTCATTTGACGGCACAAAGTTCTTTGCAGAGTCCACAAACACCTACTTACATACCCTGAAGGACTCAAGGGCCACCCTCGGGACTTTAAGCATTCAGGTATCTATTACAAGAAGAAAGCAACACAGATCATTCCACCAAAGATACGGACATAACACCATTTAAACAATATGACACCAACCAAGACAAAACAGATGGAGACAGCCCTCAGATCAATCCTCCACCCAGCAACCGTCAACATCCAGACAACAGTTTTGAAGTCCTGGTTGAGGGTCTGACAACCCCAAAATTTGCAAGACAGCAATCCACATCATCCATAGTATTTGGCAACAGACCAGCTGACTTTTATCCAGCCTGGTCGGCCATTACCACCGACAAGTGGGTGTTGGAAATTGTGAAAACAGGATGCTGCATCCCGTTCATAGCCATCCTCCCACCCCACTGTTACCTACCAGCTGTGTGTTCTTGGGGAATCAGAGCATGGCCACCTGTCAGCCCTGTGCTCTTGGGGAGCCAGGGAGTGATAATCATGGAAAACAATCCCTCTCCCCCCAAGCCTCTGTTTGAATCAAAGACAAAGCAATGAAAAGGCCAGGGAACACCTAAACTCCTCCAGACAAGGTGATAGACTTAAGGAAACACCCCAGCCTTCTCTGCATTGAAGACAGAGCAGAGAAACATCTCCATTAGCATACAGAATGGAAAACAGCTCTTCCAAAGCAGGAACCGCACTGAACTATGGGATACCGAAAGCAGAGAAGCACTGCCTGGTGGGAAATCTCTGCTCCAGATGCTCATGAACCCAGGCCTGCTCACACCCAAATTAGTCATCAGACTAATTCTAGTAATGGATCCTACTGATATCCTAAATACTGAAACTGCCTAGTTGCATTGTGAGCTTGTTCAAGGAACATCACCCATAGCCAGGTGTGATCAGTCTCTATTGTCTCGCCTCTGTTTACCCATAAACAAACCCAGTGTTCTCTTTGAACTATTGTCCTGTTCCTACAAAAACACCTCCCCGTGCTCAAAAAAAAACTGTACTGATGCCTGGATGAAAATTTGGCATCAGTTCCACTGAGACTTCATCATCTCCTGCCTGATTGTGCTGAGGGCTCTGCTCTGCTCGTCTCCTGCCCTCTGGACCCCCGGCTACCAACACCATCTGGGAACCCCAATCAGTGCAAGCTCCATGGAGTGGTGAGATCTCCCTCTCTGTCTTCCCCCCACCTACCTCTCTCTAAGCATAAGCCTCCTGACCCTTCCCCATGTAAACAGTTACGTGGTTTGCTAGCCCTAACATTTGTAATCAGTTTCAATTTAGATTTAATATTGTAACTGTTTTGTGTGTTTGGCTCGTCATACATATATATATATATTCACTACCCAGAAATAAGTAACTTTCATTGTTAAGCTGGTTGCATCTCTCTCTTTTCCTTTCTCTCTCGCTCATTCTTCCTCAGGGGTGTTGTTTTGGCTTCCCCATTCACTCTGCAACAACGCTTCTTGTACCCAAGCTAAAGATTCTTGTAGTGCCTAAAATCCTGTGGGGTTTGCTCATCATGTGGTTTACCAGCAGAATGATTGTGGTGTGAAAGTGGGGATAGGGAGGTGCTGAACCTAGAGGCATATGAGGATGGCAGCTTAACGTGCAGTTAAATCCAGCCCACTGAGTCCAAAGGCACATGAGGATGCAGCGTGGCATTGCTGTTAAACCCATCTTGCTGAGTCCAGGGACATATAAGGGGTCAGCTTGTGAGTGCTGATTAACCAGTCCTCTCAGACGTGCTCTGTTAGCGGGTGTGAGTGTCCGTGTGTTTTTAAGGTGGGAAGAACCCAGAAGAGCTCCATTGGGAGGGAGAATTGGCAGCAGGGAGAATTCAGTTCCATATGAGAGCACAAGTAGCACAAGCAACGCACTGATAGAATTATTAACCCCCCCCCAACCCCATAAGAGTAACCCTAATAAATGAGCATACCCAAAGTAATGGGCAAATCTGGTAACACCAAGCCACTTCCCCATTCCTTTTCAGGGACCCCTCTCATGAGAAATTGCTTCTACAAGAGGCAGAACATCTCCTAGGTCTTGGCGCCATAGAAGTAGTACCAAAACAACACAGGGGCAAGGGGTTTTACTCTCACTATTTCCTCACCACCAAAAAGTCAGGCAGCTGGATACCTATATTAGACCTCTGCAAGCTCAACCGTTTTGTCAGATACTAACCATTCAAGATGGTCACTCTAGCCTCCATCATACCTGCCTTGGAAAAAGGAGCACAGTTGTCTACCCTCGACCTCCAGGATGCTGATTTCCACATATCAATACATTTAGCACACAGGAGGTTCCTCTGTTTTACTATAAAAGACAGACACTTCCAGTTCAGAGTACTACCATTCAGACTCTCAACAGCCCCAAGGATATTCTAAACAGTACTGGCGGTAGTAGCCACACATTTGCACAAAAAAAGCATTTCGATATTTCCGTACCTAGATGATTGTCTAGTAGCGAGCCACACACAGCAGGACACACACAATGCTGTCTCAAGAGTGAGAGCACTCTTCGACAGTCTAGGGCTCCAGATAAACACTGCAATGTGCACTTTGACTCTAGCTCAAACTCTGGAATTCATAGAGGCACATCTAGATTGCATAAAGGCCAGAGCTTACTTACCTCACCACAAATGGATCACTATCTGGGACCTGATAGCCAGAGTCGGCCCAAGCTACAGGCTGACCGGGCAATTGGAAAAATGGAAAAGGTTCACGGCCTGGTGTGCAACCCGTACCTATGAACCTGCCAACACGGGAATCTCACATATTCTCCAGTACCTACTAGAACTACCACAATGCAGGCCTATCCATGAGCTCCATTAGGGTTCACCTTGCCTCCATCTCTGCTCTTCATGCCCCTATACAAGAACACTCAATCTTCATGCACCTGTCTGTCAAACATTTTCTACAGGGTCTCCACAATGTTTCATTTCCTCCACTCACAGACCCAATGCCTGCACGGGACTTGAACCTAATGTTGAAAGCCCTCACGGCTAAACCTTTCAAATCTCTTGCCACTTGCTTGCTACTATACTTATCAATGAAGGTGGCCTTCCTTGTAGGTATCACATCTGCCAGACAAGTGGAAGAAATAGCAGCGTTAATGGCAGACCCCCATTACACAATATTCCATAAGGACAACAAAGAAGCAGCTCGCCATACCCTTGATGTCCACAGAACGCTCACCTTCTACCTATAATGAACGAAACCATTTAGAAAGACTCCATGACTGTTCGTTTCATCTACAGAGAGATCGCAGAGATTGCCCATATCAAAACAGAGATTATTGACATGAATATCCAGCTGCATTAAACTAGCGTATACCCTGGCACAGAGAGCGCCCCCCCACCCACCGTGCGGTCTCACTCAACAAGAGCCATGGCAACAACATGGCATTCCTACATGGAGTGTCCACAGAACACACATGCAGGGCTGCCACATATGCTTCAGCACATACATTTGTGCAGCATTATGCCACCCGGAAATTTGCTGAGGCAGAAACAAGATTTGGCCAAATAATGCTTTTGGTCACAGAACCTCAGCAGCAGAAGCTCCCACCTCCTACTACGAATACTGCTTCACAGTCACCTAAGGTGGAGCACCCATGAGGACACTCCTCAAAGAAAAAGGGAAGGTTACTCACTTGTGCAGTAACTGGAGTTCTTCAAGATGGTTGTCCCTGTGAGTGCTCCACCCACCCATCCTCCTCCCCTCTGCTTCGGAATACAACAAGTCCGGGTCAGAGAAGGAACTGAGGGGGCCGGCCGGCCGCGTACGCGCAATAGCCTCCTTAGAACACACACCAGCTCCTCGCATGTGCTGCCAGCCACGGGACACTGCTGGCACAAATCTCCGATCGAGTGCTTAGCTGTGCTAAATCACCTAAGTTGAAGCACCCACGGGGACAACCATCTTGAAGAACTCCAGTTACTGCACAGGTGAGTAATCTTCCCTACTTGTTCCAAGCAGTTATACATTCTGTATATATTTAGTGAATGGGAGTGTTGTCTTTGGGGTGGGGGGGAGGTGATGGTATTTTAACAATATTGCAGTGAATAGCTGAGCCATGATGGAAAGCTGGACTGAGAGATTTAGTTCTCCCTTTCCAAAGTAATGGTAATTCAGGTTTGTAAGGAAAATCTTGGATTAATTCAGCAGTAGTTAAAATTACTGATGCAACCAGTGGGACCAACAGAATTGCTGGGCATCTGGGCAAGGTGGGGGGAGGCCAGCTTGGTGCTCGCAGAAGGGGTGATCTCAAGCAGTAGGGATGGGATTGGAGGCTAGTCTCCCCCTGCTAGCCTTTCAATACCCTCCCAGCACTCCCGTGGTAATTGAAATGGCCCAGGCCTCTGTATACTGCCACAGAAGCAGAGTCAGCTGGTAGTACCACGTCCTTTTGATTTGCCAGGTCCCAGGGCTACTGCCTGAATTGACCCTTCACAGCGGTCTCTCCTCCCAACTTGTGATAGTCTTGGAGTTCCTGTGCTTTCAAAAAGGAAACTGAATGACTTCAGTTTTACTGTGCGATGCCAGACTTTTCAGATGTAGGCTTTTGGTGTGAGTGAGTTTGCTATATTTTATGCTTAATTTTTTTTAAGAGACTCACTCTGTGCTAATAGATACATTGGTTAGAACAGCTCTCTCATTTACACTGCTGCTTTTCCTTATAGCCATTCTCTTGTCAGCCACTAGAGGACACACAAATGTCACATGATCTGTTTTTTTCCCCTCAGAAATTGAGAACATCCCAGTTCTGTTGACCTGTGTTTTTGGTCCCCAGAGCTCTATTTAAATGTGATTCTTCTAAGTTGTACTGCAGTGGTACTCAGACTGAGGCTCTTGATCTGCAAATGGCTCTTTAATGTGCCTCATGCAGCTTTTTGTAGCAATGATATTAAAACACTGCACACCTTAAATATTAACCAATCAGGATGCTTTTACTATATTTTTAACCAATTGCAGTTGATAAAATACTTGGTCAATCATTTTGCTGGGAGAATGATATATAACATTTCCCCTGTCATACTGAAAATGTATTGGACTATAGCAAATGAAATGGTTCTGCTTTTTAGCAGTGGGTTGGACCTCATGACCTCCTGAGGTCCCTTCCAACCCTATGATTCTGTGAAGCAATGGCTTCACAAGACTGTGGCTCTTTTGGGTAATATTGATTGCTAGTTTGGCTCACAAATCACTGAGGTCTGTGCACCACTGATCTAATACATGGTGGTAACACCTGAGCACTTTCCTATTATTTTTAAAATCACATTACATTTTTCTTTCCAGTTTGCTTAATCCACTTTTTTTTATTGTAGAGGTTTACAAATAATCTCTTTCTTTCTTTTTTTGTTTCTGAGCCAAAGCATGAGAATAGATGAAGAGGGAAAGGAAACTGAGAGAAAAAGGAGACACTGTTATTAACTCTTTTTGGAAAGAATAAAACCTTTATTAGCTAGATTAGGAAGGATTAGCTTTATTGGTAAATGTTAATTTCACCATACATACAAACTGATGAAAAAGTGCAGTATTTCTATAAATAGTAATAGAAGTTTACAGATAGCAAAGAAAAATGTTGCTTGAGAACTTATTAGGATTTAAGGGTATTTGTTTCATATATTTTAATGTGATGTTGACCATTTGTGTTTTCACCATTATAAACCTTTAATTTTTTGAGCCTTCATGTCTGTCATTAAAGAATTTTTCTGAGCCCTCATTGGTTAGTGTCCCATAATTTCCAACAACTGTGAAAAATTTAAATTAATAGAACTAGAGAAATGCTGATAGCCAATGAAAATATATTAAAAAAATTCTGCCAAGTTTAGTTACAGCATAAAAGGCAGTAAAACTATATACATGCATTGCTATTGTTGCTGTGTGGTGTAAGTGCGGACTGTAGTTGCCACAAAGATGCTATGTGAGCACGTCTGGGGAGCCACCTCCCTTTTTGTTCAATCTCTGTATTATAACAGTTAGTCCACAAAAAGGAAAATGGGTGAGACTCCCTAGATTCTGTATTGCACTCTGTATACACCTTAAAATGGTCTGTAGAAAGCGTTAAAGGCTAAAATAGCATCTCTTATGTATTAACTAGTGACGACAAAGCAGAGATTCCCTTCTTAATCATCTGGCCAAATTCACCACTGGTGTAACTCTGCTTTAGGCAATTATTTTTCATGCCTTCTTGGCAAATCTTTCTCCTACTCCTTGGCTCATTATGATTAGCCAATACATTGATCATGACTCAAACAAATGTTTCTGGATTTTAAGTTGTGTTATATTTAGTGAGTGTATTTGATAGAACTTTTTTCTGTCTTCTCAAGGCTAGTTACAATCTACTTTCTTTCTGGGTTTGCACAAGCTTACATTTTGTAGTTACTGAAAATTATTCCTTTAACTGCTCCCAAAACATATAAGCCATCTAGGGTGAACAGAGAAGGCTATGTACTAGAATGGTGTTTCTAGTTATAGGTACAAGTAACTTGAACTGTCATATACAAAATACTTTTCTTTCTGACACAGCTTTTTATCTTGGACTTACATTCATCTGGTAACAAGCATCTCTTTATACCTCTGGGCTTTGACATTCTAGTACAATGTAACCTATCATGAAGGCACAAATCCACTAAATAGTAAAATGAGGGATTATTTCCACTGCTCATCTGTTAGCAGAGATTGCTCTAAATTGGATCAAACCGATTAAAGGTATTAGAATGACGTCTTGTAGATCCAGATCAACTCATTTGAAACTTTGAGACTGTTTCTCTTTTGCTTGGAGGTGACTGCCAGAAATAGGTGTAGGTGTTATTTGCAAATTATCTCTATTAATATGCAGTTTTTTATTTGAAATCTCTGTTATTTGCTTCTTTGGATCCCAGGTTAGGAAGCTCAAGATGGAAGGACCAAAAAATGGCTCACTTAAAAGTATGCCATTCACCATCTTTTTAAAGGCTTGAACAGTTCCTTTCTAAATTTGCTCACATTCAAGAAAAAGATTAATATCGTGGAATCTTTCAGTATCCAGTATTACAAAGATGGCACTACTGAAAGTTAAATTCAACCAGAAGAAAAGGGTAAAATTAGCTCAGGGACTATGGCTCATGAACTGGTTTTCAGTGTTTGCAGGAATAATTGTTTTTAGTATGGGATTGTTCCTCAAAATTGAGCTCCGGAAGCGAAGCGAAGTGATGGACAATTCTGAAAGCCATTTTGTGCCCAATTCTTTGATATTGATGGGTATATTAGCCTGCGCCTTCAATGCCCTTGCTGGCAAAATTTGCTATGATTCTCTGGATCCAACAAAATTTGCAAAGTGGAAGCCTTTGCTGAAACCTTACCTGGTGTTATGTTTCTTATTTAACATCTTCATTTTTTTCATTGCTCTGATTTGCTTTCTCACGAGGGGCTCTCTGGAGACAACGTTAGCACATGGGCTAAAGAATGGCATGAAGTTCTACAGGGATACTGATACCCCAGGAAGATGCTTCATGAAGAAGACAATTGACATGCTCCAAATTGAGTTCAGATGCTGTGGAAACAATGGTTTCAGAGACTGGTTTGAGATTCAGTGGATCAGCAACAGATACCTGGATTTTGGCTCCAAAGAAGTGAAAGAGTAAGTTACTAAATGTAATTTACATTACAATATATCATTATTTGATCAAACTCACACTAAACATCTACATTGAAACAGAGATGGAACTACAAAGTTGTTATACTACTTTTGGTTAGGATGGGTTTTCTCTCCATTATACTTTAAATCGGGAGACGAGCATTCCAAGGTATGCTTTATCTCCTGACAAGTTCACCCCTGTTACCCAGAACATAAAAATGTAGTACTTTGAGAGGTCATCCTCTTTTTTATACAGCCTTAAATATTAAAGGCCCATATAAAAACATATCCAGTTTTATTTGCCATTCAAGAGGCTTTCCTTTTGTATATTTAGGCTTGGAAGAACTCACTTTTTATTATTTTATAACTTTGATATCAGTTTATTTTTAAGCATTGTTATCAGATTTTCACAGTTACACAGAACTGGGGACTCAAACATTTTTTAAAAGCCCAGTTGCAGGAAATTATGTGAGTGTGTCAGACAATTATTTAATGATAGATGTTTATAAAGCTTTAACTTTTTGAATAACTATTAGAACACAAATTGTTAACATAACATCTCATACTATAAATAATAAATGTCCTTAAATCAAACGCTAACATGGTCTCAAGCAGCATTTCTTTCTTTTCCTACCTATACAGTTTTATCATTATAGATGTCAGTCTGTATATACACAGAAATCAATGTTTACTGACATTTTATCAATAAAAATGTAATACTTGCAAGCCTATGTATATTTCAGTTCTTCCACATCATAAACCCAGTCATTTCCCTACCTTCTCCAAAACATCAAGGGCATGAATAAGAAAGTATTAAACTTTCTCTCTCCTGAAGAGAATTTCTATTAAATAACACTGACTTATTGTTGAAAAGCACCCTATCTTGCTGATGGAATTTTTAGACTCTGGTATTGTATCATTACTTCATCTCTATGAAAGCAAGCTGAAGCATATTGATTTCTTAATTATTAACTCCACTTTTTAAAGTCAAAGCTAAAAGGTTGTTTATGCCTTCCAAATTTTAATTTTTACTTCCCTTAATGGGTTATTTTACTCTCACCACAATGTTGTGCTGTTAACTGTTGTCCTTTTGGGGTGCTGTGCTTGTCCTTTAAGTTAACTGTAGTACCTACAACTAGTCATCTTTGTGAGTGTTTTAATATGTGAACAAATTGTCCCCACCCTCAGATGATATGAAATTAAAAGGAAAATACAAAAAGGAAATCTATTGGATTCTTCATTAAATAGGTAACAGAACATAATAGTGAACATTAGCTGCAATTCTTTTAAAATACAAAACCTATAAATATCATATTAAATATGACAAGAGCAAAGTGAGAATTTCCAAGTGAAGGTAATCAGACTTTCTTAGTACAGAAAATGAAGCCTATACTTCCTTATAAATAATTCTTGGTCTCTCTGCAGCTCTCTCTGTGTTTAAACTGGTTTTACAAACCTTTGTCAGTTTATCTTTACACTATAACTATGAGAAAGGTAGATAAATAAGGATTATTCCTCCCAATGTACAGTTATGGAAACGGAAACAGAGAGGTTAAGTGACTTGCCAAAGGACACCTGGGCAAGTCACTGGCAAAGCTAGGATCAGACCACAGTTCTCTAGAGATGCTTTTATGGCTACATCTATGATACAGGAGGCATAACTTCAACTGGGGTAAACGGTCATAGCTCCACTGAATTTTGGTAAAGGTTACTTGAGATCACTCCAAGAATATGAAATGAGAACCGAGCAATTAATTGTCTTAATGCTATAGTGGTTTTTTTCCTTTTATTAATTTACCTCAAGCTTTGTTAATACTTCAGACTAAATGAAAACTAAAATCAACCAGCCCTTATTAGCATTTGCTGTTTTTCTTTTATAAAATAAATATGTCCTTGAAATCTAAATGAACATATAGGACACACTGCTAAGTTCCTGTTGGCCTCATATGGTGTCAGTTTTTCATAGAAATCGGAACAGATTATTGACCAGAAACACCTTAATGGCTTGGAGGTCAGTGTACAGGAAGGTCTTAATCTCCTTCAATTCAGGTACATAAGTTCCACTCCAAAAAATAGAGACCAATTAACTTTTAGAATTAAAAAAAGATATCAGCATGAACACCCAGCAACCTCTTTGCCAAGTTTAATATCTAAGAACAGTTTGAGTTGCAGAAAATGCCCTTAGCTATAAATATCTACTTGAAAACATAATACGATATTCACCCTGGTAGCATTATCTGAAGAGTTGTAAGCTGTAACTTAATCCATCAACAACAGAAAAGCAAAGCACTGGGAGAAAACAGGATTGTATCCTGTTTAAAAAATAGGGGGCCTTGCTCAGGAATATGAGATCTTGGCCATTTCCCGGTAGATTTTTCTGATTATTAAGGTGGGAAGCTGAAGCTTAAAAAAAAATAAAATAAAATTCAGCTACCAACCAGGTTGAGTGTCTTGGCCCAACTTTGATCTTTAATTCATAGGCAGAGGGGCTCAGTAAAGTCATAGGATGCATATCTAGGGTGAGATCCAGGCATCAGTGAAGTCAACCACAATCTATTGATTTCTTTGCAGCTAGGATTTCATCCCCAACATTTCATTTTTCTTTATAAATATAATTCACGGTCTACTGAAATAAATGGAATTCTCAGTGTTCACTTCAGTGGGAGTTAGAATAGAACCTAAGCATGCTACCTTCAAACTGGATTCTGTTTGGTATTCAGAGATATTTGGGATATGGTTTCAAAACTGTGCACCTACAAAACAATTCATTTGTGCATGCTGTACCAATTTTGCTGGTAGTTCACACTCACTTTCTCTCTCACACACACGTGCACTTGAGTACACACACACACACACAAACACACACATTTTGCAGTCTCCCTCATGGACCATAACTTTGAAAATCCAGCCCTTATTCACAATTGCCGGTAATGGAAGCAGGATATTTCAGGGTTTTAAAATTTCCCAAAATGTTTTGTATACTTTACACGTGAGAGTGTGTTTCACCTGAGCATCAACTGTTAAGATGTTAGAAAAGCTGAGGAATATTTGCTGGAGTTCCAGCTCTCAAACTATTTTTGCTCTTCTTAAATTCTTGGTTGAAACAGGTACAACTATTACAGTAACTAGGTGCTTTATAAATATCTAGCTGGGCACACTGAGACACATACAATGAGATAAAATGGTTGTTTTACTGAGTGCTGAATTTGAAAATGGTGTACAATAGGCTAATTGCTCCTGCACAGACATCCAGGATGCTTGAACATCTCATTGCTAAAGCGTACTTGTTTTAAATCCTGGGTAACTTTAGTGAAAGTCAATTACTTTGTCCTACTATTGGCCATTGTCAAAGAAAAGATGATGGATTAGTGGTCTTGTTGGGTACTCAAGACTCACGACTGTGATAGAGTCTTATGAGTAGTCATGGATGGCAATAATCCTCTCCAGTTACCTCTTACGAAATTTACCTCTGTCTCTAACATTGTTTTAATTTCCCATATTACTGGAGAAGGGAATGGAAATGGAATGTTGCCATTATGGAGTAAATGTTACAAAACATAATTCAGCAAAGAGGATGCCTAGTTCTGTGGAGAGGAACAGGTTCAGGCTTTTCATGGTAAGTGTACACAAGTGAATATATGAAGGATGCAGGCTGGATTTTTAGAAAGTGCATGATCATAAAACACTGTGGAAAAAATATTTTGCCTTTGGTTCCCCCTCTCACACCTATTAAAGTTCTAACTCAGCTGAGTATTATGTATGCATTTACAACCTTCTTCTGCTTTTTGCCTGTCCATAGTCGAATTAAAAGCAATGTGGATGGAAGGTACTTGGTTGATGGAGTCCCCTTCAGTTGCTGCAACCCTAGCTCCCCAAGACCCTGCATCCAGTACCAAGTTACTAACAACTCGGCTCACTACAGCTACGACTATCAAACAGAGGAGCTCAACTTATGGAACCGTGGCTGCAGGGAAGCACTTCTTCACTACTACAGCAGCATGATGAGCTCCATGGGTGGTGTTGTCCTCTTTGTCTGGCTTTTTGAGGTAACACGCTGACATAGCAGTTTCTCCTTCTGTGCGTGTTTCATTAGAACAGTGATTGTAGAAACACTCTGTGGTGTTATCCATTGAAAAATGTACTTCTTATCTAGCCCATGAATGGGAAATCTAAAATAATAGCTAATGCTTAGTGTGTGGCCTTGGGGAAGCCAACTTATTCGCGGGGCCCCAGGACAAGGTGGGAGGGGCCAGCTCTGCACTCCTGAAAGGTGCAGGGCTGAAGGTAGCTCTGGAGTGCACCACATAGGGCTCCTGTGGCAATTTAGGGGCCCAGAGCTCTGCCTGCCAGTGGCCAGGAGTGCTGGGCCCTTTTGAATCTCTAGGCCCCAGGGCAGTTGCCCCTTTTCCCCTGCCCACATTGGTGGGCCTGTGTTGCCTACAATATTTTGTACTGTGTATCAGAACTAGCCAGCCAACAGAGAAAACAGGTACTGAGATATCATGGAAGATGTTCATTTCTGCTTTAATACAAATTCAGTTGGAGAAAATATATCTGTTTGGGGCCAATATGTGTGTGTGTGTGTGTGTGTGTGTGTGTGTGTGTGAAAAATGACTGGTATATTTTGGAGCAGAAAGTGAAAGTAAAATTCAGTGAATCCATCTCGCCATTCCTAACGTTTGACTCTGGAGCCAGGTTTAGAGTCTAAACACCACAAGGCCCAGTGGTGTTCAAGACTAGGGTTTTTATTTAGGCCTTCTGGCTAATTCTGTCAAACTTCTTGCACATAAAGGATAGGGTTACCAGGTGTCCGGTTTTGAACTGGACAGTCCAGTATTTGAGCTTTCTGTTTGGGAAACAAATTGACAAAATATACATGAGAAAATATAAATGTCCAGTATTTTCTAAATAAGATGTAATGTAGATTGTTATGTAATGTCACGTGTGTCCGGTATGTTTGTTGAAACCGTCTGGCAACCCTAATAAAGGATAGGTTAGTGCTTCAAAAGAATAAGTTAGCTGAATTGGCTAGATGTGCAACTTTCCATTCTGCTTTTAAAAATTATAGTATGTATTGGTTAGTTAGGTGTCTAAAAACAGCACATAGTATTTATTCGTGGATACCATTCCCTATAGTGGAATTTTGTTTTGAAGCTACATTCTGTACAGCAAGAGGAGGATGTTTTCTGCATTTGGGCAAATGCCAACTAAGTGGCTACTGTATTTATGAACACTGAAATGTGAACAGCATCAATGCATCGGCTGGAAATGGCATGAGGGAATGGATACAGAGTTAGCCAGGTTAGCAGGAGGGAGCTGTGACAGTAGGGAAGGGTGCAGTTCAGGCTGAGAAATGTGAGGAAGCATACTTTGCAGTATACCTAAAATGGCTGCTGCCAGCCGAGAGCAGCCATTTTAAATATTTCATTATGATGCAGAGTTACTTTAACTTCAAATAAATACAAATCAAACACATGTTATATCTCTAATATAAAGTGATGGTGTGCTTCTCATATATTTACTTCCTCTCTAAAAGGCCAAATTTCCTTATTATTGGCAAATACAATTGAAACCTTCAGCTTCCCCTCCACCTCTAAAAATCATTTGCATACCCAAAGGAAAAAGCAGAATATGCCGTGTTTGGGGTGGGGGGTAAAATGAACAATCACCAAGGACAACTGATGTTAATGGTTCTTGTAAAAACATATAATCTGGGGAAAAAATCAGCTAGCAACTTTATGGAAAACTAAAGCCAAGAAACTTTACAAACAAGAGTCTGGAAATAAGTATCTTATTTATACGAATGTATATAAAAACAGGCAGTTAATTACAGGATTAAGAAGACGACTATATGGTAATGTTAATCAAGTGTAAATTAAAGCATGAATCAGGCCCCAAAAATCTTGAAATTGATCAATAATAAAATGAAAAAAAAATTGTTTAGTTTCCCAACCTTCAGGTAGGTGCACTCAAGTCACATTTTCAAAATTGTTTCTGTAGCAATAAGGGTGGAGGGGTTAATTTCTTTTTAAATGAAAAGTATGGTTTTCATACAAGCACAGGATACCAGGAAGTGAGTTTCCTGAAAAACATCATGAGACACATCATACAACCATGAGAAATGGAAATACTGGAAATATTTATGGTTTTAAAGTCCGATCTCATATGTGGCTAGCCTGATGTTGCAGTGTCAGAGAAAAGGATCCAGATTTTGGTCTTGAGCTTGCTCTGCTCTCAAGAGCAGGAGGCTATGGAGCAGCCTCTGTCTAATCAGCTGAAGGAATCACATTTATGATCGTCCCCGAGTAGCAAAGGGAAGGCTACCATTACAAAAGGCCCTTGAAAGGAGGAATCGCTCTAGGAAACAATCACCACTTCATACAATAATATGTCAATTCTTTCTTTCAGTTTATGTCAGTATTAAATAGGAAAACAATTCTACCCTGAGTAACACAGGTTAAAGCTCTAAAATCCAGGACCTGGTCCTGCAACATCTGTGGTCCACCAACCCCAGCGGGGCCAGCGCAGGGGAGAGAACAGCCCTGGCCAGGGCTGGTGGCAAAGAGCACAACTCCAGTCAGGGCTGGAGGTAGTGGGGCCAGTGGCCAGGAGCGCAGCCCCAGTCAGGCTGTGCTTCTCACAGCACCAGCCGCTAGTCAGGGCTGGCATGGTTCAGGAGCACAATCCTGGCTGGGGCTAGTGGCGGGGAGCTGAAGTCAACTGGGCGCACAGTCCGGAATGGCACCGTGGGGAGCAGAGCCACTGCTGGGGCTGGAGGCAGCGGGGCCAGCCTCTGTCTGGGGCTGACATGATGGGGCCTGCAGCCCTAGTCACAGCTGGCATGGTGGGGGAGGGTGGCTGGAGGCAGCGGCAGGGAGTGCAGCCCCATCCGGAAGCAGAGCCCACAGCCAGGTAGGGAGCCGTGACCTCCCCTAGTCCGACAAACTCCATTGTTCAAGGGTGCTGGACAAGGGAGGTCAGACCTGTAGTAATAAAAGGACACTGACCTCTGGTCCTGGGGGGAAATTCAGCCTACTTACAAAATGAAATTGGACAGAGAATTATCCTTCACGTTCTAAATAAAAACAGTCAGACAGGGTCAGACTAACGGTTCATCTAGCTCAGTATCCTGTCTGACAGTAGACCATGGTACATGCTTCAGAGGAAATGAACAGAACAGAGCAATTATTGAATGATTCATCCTGTCCCAGCTTCTGGCAGGCAGAGGATTCAGTACACCCAAAACATGGGGTAGCATCTCTGACCAGCTAGGCAAATAACACATTCATGGAAGATTGGTCCATCAGTGATCTAATTCTTTCTGAACCAGTTTTGGCTTTTGCATTATCGCACAGTAACAAGTTCCGCAGGTTGACTGTGTGTTGTGTGACTTTTTTTAATCTGTTCTTTTGTAAGTGGTACAGCCTCTTAACTTAATGAGGTGTCCCTAATTCTTGAGTTCTGTGGAGGGGTAAATAACACTTCTCTACTCACTTTCCCCACGCCACTCGTGATTTTTATAGACTTCTATTATATCCCCCCTTAATTGTCCCAATCTCTTTATTCTCCCCTCTTATGGAAGCTGTTCCATATCCCAAATCATTTTCATTGCCCTTCTCTGAACCTTTTCCAATTCTATTATATCTTTTTTGAGATGGGGTAATAACCGGAACTGCACACAGTATTCAAGATGGAGGAATATCATGGATTTATATAGTGGCATTAGGATAATTTCTTTCCTAAAAGTTCCTAACACTGTAAAGCTTCTGTGACTAGCTGCACACAGAGCAGATGTTTTCAGAGAATTATCCACAGTGACTTCAAGATCCCTTTTTAAAGTTAATTTAGATCTCATCATTTTGTATGTATAGTTGGGATTATATTTTCCAATGTACATTATTTTGCACTTAATGAATTTCATTTGCCATTCTGCCACCTAATCACCAAGTTTAACGAGATCACCTTGGTAGCTCCTCACAGCCATCTATGGACTTAACTATCGTGAGTAGGTTTGTATCATCTGCCAATTTTGCCGTTTCTCTGTTCACTCCCTGTTCAAGATAATTTGTGGCTGTTACACAGAATAGTTCCCTGAGGGACCCGTCTACTTACCTCTCTTCATTGGGGAAAACTGACCTTTTATTCCTACTCTTTGTTTCCTGTCTTTGAACCAGTTTCTGATCCAGGAGAGGACCTTCCCTCTTATCCCATAACTGTTTAGTTTGCTTAAGAGCTGTTGGTAAGGGACCTTGTCTAGTGCTTTTGGAAAGTGCAACTTCATTATATCAAATGGATCACCATCATGTTTGTGGATACCCTCAAAGAATTGTAATAGATTGGTGAGGTATGACTCCCCTTTACAAAAAGCTATTTCTCCCATTTTATTTTTATTTTATTATCTAGGGTGGCGAAGAAGCAACATAAAAATCCCACCATAGCTTCCCTGTTTGGCTTTGTAGCTGGAAACAGTAAATTCAGACTAACTGCACTGCAACAGCACCTAACTAGTAAGCACCATTCCAGATTTTCAGAGCTGTGTATTTTCCCTCAAATTGTATCAGTGATACTGGCACTCAAAGAGGAATAAAAGACAAAGAGACTGACTCCTCCTGTCTTTGGAACCACTGTCAAGTACTGTAAAGATCATTTAATTGCAAGCTTCTATGGAAAACATTAGAAGCACAGAGTCAATAAATTGTAATCAAAGCTTCTGTTTATAAGAACATGGGACCTGCCATGTCCTCTGGGAACACTTACAAGTTAAAACATTGCCTCTATAATGCTTAGAGTAGCCAAAAATTTAGACACTCTACATCACACTGACAATCTTTAATATAACAAAGAAGTTCAAACTACCTTCTGGCTAATCTGCTTCAGGATAAAGTCCAGGTAAACCGTTGAGCTTCACCTCTGAAGGTTAGCAAATACAAGATCTGATGACTTTTCCT
The DNA here is from genome assembly GCA_032595735.1 of Pelochelys cantorii. Lineage (NCBI taxonomy): Eukaryota > Metazoa > Chordata > Testudines > Trionychidae > Pelochelys > Pelochelys cantorii. The sequence continues at coordinate 172,206,203 of CM064328.1, forward strand.
ACCAGTTTTAACCAGTACAGAAAGCAAGTTTCAGACTTGAGAACAGTCCAGGGAATGCACACTGAAGATTACCAGCAGCGATGGCTCAAATGATAACCAAGAGTCTCAGGAAACATGGTATGAAAATAGATATAACTAGATCTCAGCGGCCACATGGGCTCAGAGTGCAAAGTGGCTTCTTACATAGACCTCAAGTAGTAGAAGAATAAACCAAACACTCAGAATTGGACTCTGAAGAAGCTAGACGATAAATGGAGCCATTGAAACACACACAATATGCTCTGAATGATTTATCTTGAAAAGGAAACATGCAACTGCATTCAACGCTTGATGGAGCCTCTCAGTGACTTTCAAACATAGGCTTCTGGGATGTGCTGCATATCGGCTAACAGGCATGGACCACTGAAGTGGATTCTGTGGCAGTGAAAGGAGGTCTGTTATCCCAATACAGTTGGTAAAAGTGCTAGGAGTAAGCCAAGGGTCTAAAATGGCCCCACTGATTAGAGGCTTACTCCTTCAATAGAACAGGTGGTCACCGTTTGTCCATCATGATATCCAGGTGACCAGGCCCGGTCTTAGGGCAAGGCAAGCAAGGCAGTCTCCTTGGACCCTGCAATATTCTGGGCCTCGCGCTGCCCGGCACCCGCTCACCCAGCCGCTAGCTTGCTGCCCTGGCTAGGAGTTGCCTGGCTGCACGGCGCAGCCAACAACAGTGTGCCACGTTGGGCAGCACAAATTCTTTGGCCAGGCCTACATGTGACACTTCCACTCCCCACCGGTATGATAACTATCTCATCTGAATCGATCCTCAGCCAGCTGTGTAGACTGTCTAGCTCTGGGACTGAGTAGGCTGTCTAGCTCTGGGACTTCCAACCACTGGGAGGAAGAAGAGCCCCTGCAGTTTGGAGTCAAAGAAAATTTGAAGCTGAATATTGTCATTATATTGATGATATTGCAGCCCAGACCAGCCTCAGCTTCTCACCTAGCAGTCTCACACACATGTTGACTAGATGAAGGAATCAGTTATTAGGAACTCAGAACTGTTTAAAAGCCAGTCAAGGGCATCCTTCCAAGATCACTGCTTCCTATCCATAACATCAAAGGTGCTAGTAAAATTAATATTTATCATGAATGTCCATTGCCAGGAGGAGATCAGCAATCAATGAAACCAGCAGAACTTTCAGAGCACCACTCTCACTCTCTCTCTCTGATGAATTCCAATTAGCTAAGTATCTACAGCTGAAATGCCCACTAAGGAGGCACCAAAAAGTGTATTTCTGAAGTTGAGTCTCTACTCCAGTAGTTCCTAACCTTTTTTATACCACGGACCGGCGAACCCATTCACAAACTTTTGGTGGGCTGGTTACATTAAATTTGCATATTTCCATATGCATTGTACAAAGAATAAATATGCAAATAAAATGTTACTTGTCTGCCTACCCCCAACCCTGCCCCTTGCTCCCCAGTGCCTAACACCCTTTCACCCCCGCTCCTATGCCCCGTGCCCTTTGACCCTTTAATCTGTGACCACTGCAGCCCATGCCAACACCCTCTTGCCCAGTGGCCCCACCATGCCCTCACCAACACCCCTTTGCCCTCACCCAACCCCCACACTCCCCAGAGCAAGGCTGTCCCCTCTAGGGAGCATGGCTGTTATTGCCGCATGGGCAGAGGTAGCGGACATTGGCGGTGCACATCCTCCTACTTCATGCCCCCTCCCTCCCCAAGTGCATCTCGCAGCACCATGGGTAGAGGCGGGGGCGTACATGTGAAGCCCCAGCTGGGCCGCCATCTTACCTGTGAGGGATGTGGGAGGGAAGCACCTCCTGCTCTGCCTCCTCCTGCCACCACCTCAGCCCCAGTGCCGCCTCTGGGCAAAAATCGGATGCCATGGTTGCCAGAGCTGAGACATCACTAATAGCCGGCTTCAGCTCTGGCAGCTATTGTGTCCCAGCAGCCAGCGGTTCGTGGACCGGCACTGGTCCACAGACTGGTGGTTGGGAACCGCTACTGTACTCCAGTTTCATTAATTTTGCTACTGACACAAACAGTTCATTGGCATGGAGATACAAAGGCTGTTTTCTTGTAACTGGAGTATGTTGAGAGGTCTTTGCGTAATCACACTGATGGGCACCATGTCACCTTGCAGTAGATCCTTACTTACCTGGCACTACTAAAAGGTTCTTGCACATTCTCTGTCTCCCCTCTGCACCACCAACATTCTGAGACTGAGCCTAGAGAGGTGCACCTACGACCTTTGCTCCTTCCACCCCAAAGCCAGAGACACACAACAACAAAGGCTGACCAAGAGGAAAAGGGTGTGAGAAGTGTAAATGTGCAGAGACTGGGACTTTTCAGTTTAGAAAAGAGGAGACTGAGGGGGGATATGATAGAGGTCTATAAAATCATGAGTGGTGTGGAGAGGGCCGATAAAGAGAAGTTATTTATTAGTTCCCTAAATAGAAGAACTAGAGGACACCAAATGAAATTAATGGGTAGCAGGTTTAAAACTAATAAAAGAAAGTTCTTCTTCACACAGCGTGTAGTCAGCCTGTGGAACTCCTTGCCAGAGGAGGCTGTGAAGGCTAGGACTATAATAGAGTTTAAAGAGAAACTAGATAATTTCATGGAGGTTAGGTCCATAAAAGGCTATTAGCCAGGGGATAAAATGGTGTCCTTGGCCTCTGTTTGTCAGAGGCTGGAGAGGGATGGCAGGAGACAAATTGCTTGATCATTGTCTTCGGTCCACCCTCTCTGGAGCACCTGGTGCTGGCCACTGTCGGCAGACAGGCTACTGGGCTAGATGGACCTTTGGTCTGACCCAGTACGGCCATTCTTATGTTCTTATGTCAGAGCCATCTCAGTGAACTCCAGTTACAAATACATAAACTTTAATTTCTTTGAGTGGCTTTGCATAGGGCTACTTATGGAACAGACTGCTAAGCAGTGCTGAAACTACCCTGGAGGTCGGAACAGGGTCCTCATTCAATAGACTGAAGCATTGCCTTGTGAAATCCAGCATCTGCCCTGGAGGCCCAGTCCAAAGCATAGTGTTTAGAGAGTGTGCACCAGAGTCTAGCTTGCAGCTCTACACATTTCAGCAACTAGCACTTATGAAGAAAAGTGAAGGAAGCAGCCTCGGCTCTAGTGGAATGCAGTGGAATTGAAGCAGATACAAGAGCTTTGGCTATTAACAGTCCGCAGAGAAACTGAACAACCATGTGATGTTTAGAAGATGACATATCAAAATGATTTACAAAAACTTTTACCAAAGTGTGTAGGACAGATTTTTCCTATTTGAAGGCAGTTTAAGAAGGAAATAGCAAATTAATTGTCTGACGTTTAACACAGACACCACCTTAGGAAAGAGCATAGGATCAGATCTGAGAACTACATAGGCCTTTATGAAAGCAACCAAAAGGTAAATCAGACATAAGGACATTCAATTTACTCCCTCTCTTGGCCACTGTGATAGCAATAATGAAAACCGCAAAACATGCAGCCAAGGGCTTAAAGGGTGATTTCATAAGTGTGACCCACACCAAATTGAGATGTCAAAAGGGAACAGATCTCTAAAAAGGAAATAGAAATCTGAAACTTTTTGAGCAAAAAGTCCACAAACAGCAAACTATCATTAACTAAAGTATGACGCTCTGAGATAACTCCCCAATGAACTTTTAACACTGAGTTGATGACTTGAAATTAAGTACATTCATTATTTCAGAACAAAGAATGGAAGCAGATAGATGGGAATCAGGTTTTCCCATCATCCATGCCTGAAATTTGGTCCACTTTAAGTAGCAACTTCTACTGCATGCAGGGACTCTGGGATTAATATTTCAGTCACTATGGTTATTTTGTTGCCCTACATTTATCTTGGAAAAAACAATGTAGTCACAGATCATCAGCAGAGACAGCTCTTAGATGCATGAATGGCCCCTAAAAGATCAGCTGGTTCAGACCATATTCCCAGGAGTTGACTAGAGGTGGATCTGTTTGCAATGAGGTCCAACAAAGTGTCACCTCTTCTGTTGCAAAGTGGACAGGAACAGCCTATCCCTGTCAGATGCTTTCCTTCTGTGCTGGGGAAAGGATTTCACCCCCACCTCCCTTTCAGTTGAGGAAGTAACATCAGGATAGAGCAAGGATGATTCTCATGTCCCTGGTTTGCACACGTCAACAATGATTTACTGATCTCCTGAAACAGTCCAGCAGAGGCTTTATTAATCTTCTTCTGCCTAGACCTTCTGTATCAGCAGGGGGGCAAGAGCTTTCATTCAGACCCACAGTCTCTTCACCTGATGCTGTGGGTTGTCTGAACTTGCCAATATATTGTCCATCACTATCTATATATGCCTCGCCTAGAGGTGAGGAAGGAACAATAGGAAGAGCCAGATGAACAGCTCTTGATTCCAACTTGTTGATGTGCAGGACTCTCTCCTAATGAGACCAGTGCACTCACACTTTCAAATGCATTCCACCAATCCTGAAGTCACCATCTAAGTTGGATCTGAGGGACTGACTTGTACATCTCTGACCATATTCACTGCAATAGACCACCATTCTAGGGCTACAGTGCAGCATGAAGACTATCCTGATTGGTCTGTTGCCCTGAGACATGCAAAGCTGCATAGGTCTGATCCTCACCCATGCAAATACTCACATCATGAGTGGCTGCCGTCAGACCCGAGACTCCAAAAGAATTTTCTCTGAGTGGGAAAATATTTAATTTTTAATAGATAGGCTCTCCCTCTCAGAGTCCCGTACGGAGCCTAAAAACACAATCCTTTGTTGGAATTGACTTTGCAAGGTTGAAAAAAACCCTGCAGGTCTGAAGAGAGATTGGTAATCTAGCAAAAAGAGTCACTGGATATTTGCACACTACAGCCTACAGTAGACAATCGTCCAGACAAACAAAAATACCAGTTCTTCAGGTGACCAGCTACCAGAGACAGAAACTTTGTAAAAACTCAAGGGATGTGCACCTTATACTGAAATGGCATTCAGCCACCACAAATGGAAGGTACTTGTGATGACGGTGATGAACTGATATATGAAGATATGCATGCTTTAAATCAAGAGTTGCAAACCAATCCATGACTGACAGCAAAGGTTCTATGAAACCAAAACTTCCAGATGTACTTATTCAGGATTCCTTAGGTCTAATATCAGACAAAAGCTCTCATCATTTCCCCACACCAGACAGTAAAGGCCCTGACCCCTGAGGCATCTGGGGGGCCTCCTCAAATATTCCTATCACAAGCAACTTTCCTACTTCTGCAAGAGTAGTCCAATGGGAAGGCTCTCTTAAGAGGAAACAGTAGGGTAAACTGGCAGTTTTTCAAAATATATGGCTATAATCTCTAGTGCTCATAAATCTACGTAACTTGCCTTGATGCACTGATAATGTAAGCTAGTCTGTCTCCAGAGAAAAGGGTCTTTTCTCAGAAAAGATGGTTTTGATTTGCTGCTCCTTGACTCCTGATCATCTCATCAAAACTGAGGCTTGTTGTTCTGCCACAAAAATACTAACAAGGAAGCTGGCTGTTTTGGCTTGAAATAAAGGTTTTTCAGTGTTGACTCTGGAAGGCAGAAGGCTGCTGGTATTGTTGACATCTCTGATTGGATGAAAAGTAAGAGGAAGCCTGGGGAATACTGTCTTTGGTACAAGAAAGGAGTAGAAGGCCTCTTTCAGACAGAAGGATTCAAGCTAGAAAGTGGACAGTCTCTCTCATACCCATTAGTTTTTCCAACCCGTCTTCTGTATTTTCATCACTGAACAGATCCTGCTTTTACAAAGAAAAATTCCTCTGACTTACGCTTAGTATCTAGATCTAGGGAGGATGAACAAAGCCACACACGCCTCACCGCAGACACCAATGACCTGGCAACAGAGTCTGAAGCATTAAAAGTGGCCACAAAGGCCTCCTTTAAAATGGCATTTGCTGACCTTCTTGTGTCATCAGGTAAGTCTTGTACAAACAATGTGATCTTCTCCCATTAATGGAATTGTTAGCAAGCCACGGCCACCTGAGAATTCACTTTGTAATACCAAAGGGCAATGAAAAGAACACATTTACTCTAACTGATCCATCTTTAACTCTCCTTGCTAGCTGGAGTGGAGTTGTCCAGATTTTTCATGTTTTGGGCAGTAGCCCACCACCAGTGAACGTGGGTGCATATTGAAAGCAGGAAAAGCCTTCAGAGGGCATCTGACACAGCTTGTGAGCTTTCTTAGGAACAGGTTGACAAGGAGCAGGCATGGTGCACGTGGATTTAGCTAGCTGTAGCAAACCATCCAAAATGAGTAGGGATATTCTGCTCCTTGGATATCAAACACCAGCTGAGAAGTTTGTCTTCCTCAGAAGAGAGGATTACTTTCAGGGACCACTATGTAATGTCAACAGATCAGGAAGCATCAGATCCGAGGCTGTCTGAACTGCTAGATCCTTTACAGATGAAGCATCGTCTCTCCCTCCACATGGAGGATAACTGAAAAAATCCCTGAGATGGCCCTGAATAGGATCACTGACCTCAGAACTGCCAGTCTCCCCAACAGTTAGGGTAAGGGGAACATGCTTATAGGAGGCAGTTGAGGGCAATACAAAATAAGCCAAATGTCTCTGCATTCTGCTCCCATTTTCCTCCTGGTAAGGATCCTGCTCTGGCTCTGAGATAGAGTACACTGAGGATACAGCAGAGCCAAAGGCATGCTGGAGATCCAACATTGTGGGGACCTCATAGGAATAGCAGGGGGAGAAAGGATAGGATGTTCTGGGGACAGGCATATGACTCTTTCAGGTCTGTTCTTTGTAACAGGAGAGGAGGGAGATGACCTTGGAACCAGGCAAACATGCTTCCTTTTAGAAATCTTGCATTTCCTGCTTGGATCTGATGCATGAACCAGAGCTGTAGGATGAACGGGGGCTGCAACAGTGGAAAAGCTTTGCAAAGCCAAGCCTGAGGCCAGAACCAGCACAGGAACTGGAGAAGGACTAGCTAACAGGTCTGAAGATTTGGATGACAATAGCTTGGACATGACACAGAAACCCATCTAATTTGCTACTGCAGCTGTATGTGGAATCATGACTGCTTGTCAGAATCATAGGGCTCTGATAACGGATGCAGGAGAACCAGCACTGCCAACAACAGCAGCTTTGTCCTTATATCTCTTTCTCTTTGGAAGCCTAACAACTAGATCCAAAGGTGCTGGTAGCCCTGGCTCTGACACACCAGTCTAACTCATCCTGGATCCAGAAGTGGAAGAACAAACTGACCTGGGGTCTTGTGGCCACAGGAATTCTGTCATGACCAAAGACCAGTGAGGCCCAGCTCTGGTGAAGGTGGCTGAACCTTCTCTGGTCCTCAGTTCCAGAACTGAGGCAGTCAAACCAACCCCGGGGCTTTTGATACAGACATGTTAGCCTCAGGCACAGGACTGAGAGAGCTGCAGGAACCAAATCCCATCCAAACAGGCCCTGCTGCTACTTGAAAGCCTTCAATCACTTGGAGCTGCTGAAAGCTGTAAGTGTGGAGACTCATCTCATTTGGGAACTGATCAGATCCAGAGGGCCTTGCCTCAGGAGCTTCCTTGAGGAGGAACTGCAAACAAGTCTTCTTACCCATGCAGGCTCTGGAAGTGAAGGTGCAACATACCAAACACCCAGAAAATGAGTCTCTTTCTCCCAGGCCTGTGGTTGTCCAATGCCAGCAAGACACTGGGCGGGAACTGCACTACTTGGATCCTGGCTCTTTCGGTTTCTCTGATTCAACCATTTCCCATATCCTTTTTGTTGTATGGTCCCATTCTAAAGAGGAGATGAAAGGCCCTCTACAGTAGATAGCCAGCCTTCTTTCCAGCTGCCTACAAGGATGGAGATACATGGAGTAGTGGGGGAAGTCTGTGTGTTAGATTTTTACCCCTTTCTGTACTTGAATAAAAGGGGACAAATTGCTGCAGCATTTATAGGGTGGAATTGAGGGCTAACCAAAAATAGTCTTATTTAACTAGATATTTGGAGACAGTGGTCAAATATAACCCTGGTGTTAGGAATGCTTAAAATCAAACGTAGTCTTACAGACACTCAAGATCTTAGCACCCCAATCTTTAGTGCTGTCCAAAATCAGGATCTGAACTTTGCAACTCATCCGAACCGGCTGAACCAAATCACAGATCTGCCTTACCCCTATCACATAAATTTGAAGTTTCATGACTTGCCCCTACCGCTAGTCAAAAAGTCTCAACTCTTTTCATCATAAAATCTCAAAGTATCTTACCAAAATCAATTGAGTCACAACTGAGCTGTAGAGAGTAATTCCCTCTCTGTGCTGCAAAGAGCAATCCCTTCACTGAAATATGTCCATTAGGATGAAATGTGTTACTGTAAGCGGTGAGCACAAAACAACTGTTTAAGATAAGGATTTAGGAAACCAGTGCAGTTACTTTGATTGGAATTTGGATGGGATAATCCTCATATAGAACAAATACCACCAGATTAATAAGAAATGGACTAGATCTTGTTTCTATCTAACATCAGAATTAATTCATTTCCTGTTTTTAGTTCACCTGCTCTTCTATTGTGCCACATAAAGTTGGCTCATCTAGAGGCAGTGCTTCCTTCCTGTCAGACTCAGCTCCATGGTCTTCATAAAAACAGCAGAGCAGGAAACTGAGCAGGTCAGAACAGAGTTGGGAGACAGAAGAACTCCTACAAACAAAAGGTTCCTGTAAACCCAGTGTATTGGCTGAAGGCAGATTCAAGGCCAAATGGGTTGTTCCGGAGAGGCCAGTGGTGCCACAGAAATGTATGATGCAGGCTTCTGGGACTGATAACTATTTTACACAGATACTTTTTTTTCAGATTTAAGCAGACACAGATATTCTGGGCTTGCCTTTGTCTTTTCTTTCTATATGTATTAAGAAACTTCTCCTGTGGAGTGACAGAGTGACATCATGATGTCACTCTGCATTCTGCCTGCCTCCCCTTTCCGCAGTGTTCAGCTGCCGTGCCACGGCCTCCCCACACCAGCAGCCAGCGGGGAAGAGTGCCTCGCAGTGGCTCCTCCTCCTCCTGGCTGCCAGGAGTAGAGTGCGCAACCTTACCCTGGCCCCCCTCCCCGGTGGCTAGGGTGGGGGGGGAGGAGAGCCACGGCTGGGGGAGTGGTTGGGGCAGGAGGAAGCCCAGGGGGCAAGAGCTGGGGAGGCCTCAGGGATGGGGAGGGAAGAGCCGGGGCCAGGGTGGCCTCAGACCCTCCCTGATAGCTGGGGCATGGGGAGAGAAGAGCCTCGGCCCAGCCCAACCCCCCCAGTGGCCGAAGGGAGAGAGCCGGGCCAGCCGTGGTCTAGCCCAACCCCTCAGCAGCCAGAGGGAGAGAGTTGGGGCAGGACAGGGCTGCCACACCTCAGGCTGGCCCTCTCCGGTGACCAGGGGGAGAGCCGGGGCTGCCTATCCCCAGACGGGGGGGGGGGGGGGGAGTTAGCATAGCGAACAGGAAGCTCAGTCCCCTACTTAAATATAAAAAGAAAACAGAAATACAAATGAAGTAGCTGATGGTCCACATACTAAACCCACCAGGGTCCTGGATATTATGACCAGATTTTTTGTTCATGATGATTTTCTGGATCATATTAATGTATTTTGCCAAATATGAAAATGAGGATTTGTGTGGTTAAAATAGACCAAAGGTATTCAAGCTGACATTTCTCATAAATGTTTTATTAAGGTCTAGTGCAGAGACACAGAACTTGCCATTCAAATGCCTTTGGAAATGCTCTACTCTACAGATCAGTGGTGTCTGGAGAAATGGAAAGTCACTTTCACAACAAGCTGAGTCAGAGATATACAAAAAATCATCAGTGTGAAGCCCAATATGTTGCAATATCTGCTTCATGACTTTGTGGGTATTCCCTCCGCAAGATTCCCCCTAACCACCATCTGTGAGCCAAGTATCAAAATCATGGTTGGGAGGACATCACATTGTGGTTGTTTTGTGGTTCCTCCTGATTCCATGCATTGCTATTTCTCCTTCTACTTCCTCAATCTCTCTCCTTGCTCCTTGGGTCTTTATTCTTCCTACTCCTTGCTACACCATCCAGCCTCCCACCTCTAGCCCATTAGTCTGTCAGGCGGCGTTCCTGTGTCTGGCACTGCACTGGCATTACCTGAGATGCAGGTAGAGAAAGCGGAATGCTATCCCTGCAGTCTCGTATGCCACCAGCAGGGCTTAAGAGTCAATTCACAGGCTAAGTATGACTTCCATGTTGCTAGAGGATGAAACTATTCAGCACGTGTTGGTAGAAGGGGATTACTGCATTTCATTGCCCTTTTTCAATGCATCCCACACAGGTGTCTGTGATGGTTGGTTTGCGTCTTTTGCACACTTCTCTGGAAAGCATCACAAATCCTGAAGATCCTGAATGTGAAAGCGAGGGGTGGCTCCTGGAGCAGAGCCTGAAAGACACTTTCAAATCCACATTAGAAAGTTTGAAAAAGATTGGTAAGTTCAATCAGGTGGATGCAGGTGCTGAAGGAGCTGAAGGCGAGGAAGGTGGAAAGACACCAGCTATCTCAACTATCAGTTGAGCTTCTTGACTGATATGGACTTTATCAAAGAGAAATGAAAAACTAAGAATTGTGAATACGTTCTTTAGAAAACTGTATAAACCATTAAAAGTATACATTTCTACAAACTTTTTTATATGTGGGGAATGCTATATAGTGCAATAACACCTGTCTTCCTAGTGAGTATCCACGGTCTCCATAACTTCTATGGGAAATGTCCAAAATTAGGGTTTTAAGGCTCCATACTCAATGGTTAGAGACTATTATGTCTACGTGACAGTTAATAAAACTTCAGAAGTTTTTTTTAAATTGGCTGACACGCTTTTTGGTTCCTTCCATATTTTTGGATCATTGGAAAAAAAGAGAATTTGAAAAGTTAATGGTTTTTTACTCGAGTTTACAAATCTGAGCAACATACTGCAATGTTTAAAGTTCAAGGGCAAATGGGTTGGGGTTTTGTCGAGTAAAATCTTTATAAACAAACATTAAGGAAAGATTTTCAGAAATGTATATCACTTTTAGGTTACCTGTTATCACAGTCTTTCAGGCAACATGATATTTGTTAATATGTTAAGAGATGGTATTTTCTTTCATGTTCCAAGATGGAACAGATCAGAAGACAAAATTGTACTGAGAATTTATGCTCTGTGTAAAAATAGTAATTAAATAGAACTTTGCAATTGAGATGAAAATAACTTACGCTTGCGGTTTCTTATATTTTCAGCCATATATCCTGAATGGGTATGGTAAACATTGTATTGATTTTTTTATTTAAACTAGCAGAGGGCTGAAGACTCCTCATTGAATGGGTTAAATTATGCCATCGTATGCCAATTATGATTATTCTGTACATATGTTTAAAAATATAAAACCTAAATCTTTCTCTTGAGAATTCATGGCAACTAATCCATAACAAAAATGGCACTTCGGAAATTAACACTTGAAGCATTAGAGGAGCTTTCCAAGTTATTTACAAATCCATTTTCTATGCTGACAATTGGGGAGGGGGGAGCATTAAATCTGTACTAAGACCCTTGGAAAAAGATTAAACTAATCCAATCTCATGAAAGATTAATTTGCCAGATTATGGTCCTTTGATATGCCCTTACCACACCACAAAAGGTGCTAAAAGAGAGAAAATTTAGGTTGTCATTCTGTTCGTCAGTGACTTACTTCTAGTTGCATTTTGAACACACTGTATACCACTCAAAATATGGTGCTAGCCAGAGAAACATCAATGCTCTAAGAAGTTAGAATAAAACATGGAATGAATTTGCTGTGGTGTCTGGGCCCTTGTAAAGGGATAAGCTGGGGTATTTGCTTGCACTGCTGCCCGGCAAGCCCAGCCAAACAGACAAACTGCAGATGGCAAAACCTAGCCTAACTCACATTGTAGTATAGCTACAGTTATAAAGGATCATAGAATCATAGAATTGGAAGGAAGCCTGAGAGGTCATCAAGTCCAGTCCCCTGCACTCATGGCAGGACCAATCACTATCTAGTCCATCCTTGACAGGTGTTTATCTAACCTGCTCTTAATCTCTAACAGAGATTCCACAACCTCCCTAGGCAATTTATTCCTAAACTATCCTTGATACAGTTTAAGCCCATTGCTTCTTGTCCTATCATCAGAGTTTAGAGGAGAATATATTTTTTCCTCTCTTCCTTGTAACAACCTTCTAGGTATTTGAAAGCTGTTATGTCCCCTCTCAGTCTTCCCTTCTCCAGAATAAACAACCCCAATTCTTTCAATCTTCCTTCATAGGTCATGTTTTCTAGACCTTTAAACATCAGCAAGAGACAGGCACTGAACTTTTTAAACTTCTCTGAAAACATTTTACTCTTTTGTCTAATTTGAGGGTATTTTCTTTCAACCACATTTTACTAATCTAGTTGGTTGCTGGTCTTCAGATACTTTGCCTACAGCTGCCTAATCAGTTTACAGCTAAATAGCACTATTTCTTATCAGTTGTATGTTTCCTAAATAGCTCTCCTCTGCAGTATTCTAGTGACACAGTTATTGTAACTTTTATTTTAACTAGTGAACTGCTCCTCTTTTGATGGATGGAATCAGTTAATAACTTGCCAGGTCTGAATGTCCATTATGTCAAGCCATATTCTACATTTTAGTGCACAGGACATTACAAGTCATTTGCATGTGAGCTATTTTCTTATTGTTCCTTTCTGACTTCCCAATGTAGATCTAAAGTAACTGTGAGAAAAATCAAACCATCTTTTACACCACCAAAAAGAAATAGCACAAGGATATCAACAAATAAATTGAGATTAGTAAATTAATTTACTTCATTCTTTGCTTCAGTTCATCCTTTGCTGAGGAAAACTGCATAGCACAAAGTTAAACGGTCTTTTTCCTCAGAAATATATATGGCCTGGTGCTCATCTCAGTTGGTCCATGGAAGATGACAAGTTCTTGATTGGAGTTTATGTCATGTCCCTATCTCTTGGTAAGAAAGCTTTGCAAAAGGTGACCCAGATAAAGAATTTCATGACAAAGATTCTGATCTCTCATTTTGTGAGAGTTCTTTGTGCTCACTCTCATTTCCTGGTTTACAGTTTGTTGAATATATTGGTTTAGACACACAACACAATTATCCACTTCTACTTCTACCACCAGCATCACAAAGCTGATCCCAGAGCAGTAGCCGCATTGTATTAGAGGGACAGACAGACTGTATGTAGGAGACAGATTTGTGTCAGGACACAGAGGGTAGGCTTTATTGGTTACTGAAACTGGGAGTCATACAAACAAAATCAAATACTAATTATGCTAACATTGGATAAGATAAAGTTTCCCCCACTTAAAGAATATGTCTGTAATATCTTACAATTATTATTTGATTGCATGATGGCTGACTTCTATTATATAACCTGTAATATATTTGTCCAATCTCAGTCAGAAATCAGAGAATCTGTGATATTGTAAATGCTGTTCTATAGAGCTATATATATGCTGCTTGCAAATGTAAATGTAGATATTAAAATATATTGCAAGAAACATTTGTTAAATGAAAATGTTAAATTATATGCAGTTGAACAGAGTTTGTCCTTAATTTGCACCACAATTGATTTTTTATGTTCTAAATTAAGTCTTCTGTTTGTATACAAATGCCCAATTTTATAGATTTTCTTAATTGGAAGACTTCCTTTTTTGTGAACAATTTTGTGAGTGAAACCACATGCTCTACATCTTGAGCTTCTGGATAGGCTAAGGAAGTGCAAACACACTCCCAACTCTCCCACTTCTTCTTGGTAACACAATGTCCTGGACTCACTTAGGGCCTCTTCTTGAGTTCCTTGTGCACATAAGACTTTCTACTGACATCACTGTGAGTTTTGCATATGCAAGATTGAATGCTTAATGGATATGCTGCTCCACAGGGAATTCAAAAAAGAATTAAGGTCAAGACTTTCCAACATAACATCCTAAGGTAAACTCTTTAGTCTGTATTTAGGCACTTAAGTAAATGGCGTGAGTTTAAAAAGTATTGACACCCAGCAGTTCCCACTAACCTCAATAGCAGTATCATTTCCCTGGGTCTGGTTTTCAGAAGTGATGAAAAATACAATTTCAGCTGAAGTTGAGAGCTGCAGGGGCCGAGGATCTCTGAAAAATCAATCTGACTGGGTTTTACAATTCAACTTCGGACTTTAAGAAAAAAATCAGACCCAGAAAGCCACTGCATTAAAAAATAATCACTTTTTTATTATTTTAAATTAAAGGCCAAAGATTTCAAGCCTCAGTGACTAAAGTTAGGCATCTAAATAGAAGAGTCCTGATTTCCAAAAGGTTCATATTGACTTCATTAGGAGATGGGTTTACCAGAACCAGTACAAACCAGATTGCTTCATTTTAAGGTACCTACAAGTGAATTTAGAAGCCAAACTTCAGGCATCCAGGTTGTAAAATTGGCTTAAGGTTTTGAATTTTAAATATTTAATCAACAGCTTTTCAGAGTTAAAACATAATTTGCACCGCAAAAGAAGGCTATTTTATCAATTACATTTATTTGACCAGACATAGAACGTTTATTTGATAAAGTGTTCTAGTGAGGAAAATATAAACAGCTTTCTCAGAGCAAATAGTTAAGTAACCTTAATACAATTTATAAGATTAGCCTTTGTGCATTACACTATCCTGGACACCTTATAATACTGAACAAATAGTCTCTTCACTGTGTGCGTGCGGCTTAGCAAGTAGCATAGCAAGGTTATATTAGGTTCCCCAGAATAACTGCAATTGTTCAAGACAATTCCTATGGATGGAGTAAAGAAAGAGGCATTCCAGCAACATTCTACTGAATTTGTACCAGAATTTTAAAATGAATTTTGCCCTTAACTGAGTCAATGTAAAATGAGGACAGTGCACGTGGTTATTTAAAAAAAAAAAAAAAAAGAGCATTAGGGATTAGTTAATTAAGAGATAAAGCTAGAGGAAGGGAAGAGTCATGTGATAATGGTCCCCCACTGGGAGATGACTGCCTAGACAAAGTTATTTCTGGTAAATAAACAGTGAGGAAATACAGAGCTCTTTATTTTCAGTTAAACTGAAACTAGTCATACTTGTAGCAATCTTTTACAAGTCTTCATGTCCATTCTGTTCAGTGACTGACATTTATTTGAGGATTTCACAGTACTTTACAAACATTAATGAACTAGGACTCAGTGTACTTAAGGTAGGTAAGCTCACAAACCTAGGAATAGAACCCAGATTCGTACACACCCAATTCTGTACTTAAACCACCAGAAATGGTTCCCCAGAGTAATCTTAATTAAATTGTTTTATGGATGTTAGCACACTAGAATGTCGGTGTACTATTTGTGAACAGCTATTCTGATTGGTGCTGCAGGAAAAAAAACCAGACTTCCAGAAAAAGCTAGCATTAAAATTAAATGCACTACAAAAAGTCAGCATAAAACAACTATGTGGCAGGTCTGCAGTAGATCATCTGATTAAAACTTTCCACCCCCTCCTGAAAGTATTGAATCTCAACACATTAAAAAGAGAATACCAGCCTATCCCCTCCTCCCAAAACAGAATCAATGACTACCAACTAGAAATAGAAGTCAGGAGACACGGGGCACACCTGAAACTTAGAACTTTAATCAGCGGAATATAGGAAAGGATGAAATCAAAACACTATGGATGTTAACTGCTCCCATGTACATGATTAACCAATAAGCTTGGGCTCATTGGTTAATCCTCAGTTACACGCACCCCTCCCATCTCTGTATCAGAGGCAGTGGGGGGCACAGGCACATGCCAGTTCCTACAGAGCTGCCTCCCTATCCTCCTGCTGCCTCCCACAGCGGAAGCACCTGCTCCCATGGAGCTACCTGCCCCACCCCCACTGCTGCCTCTGTATCAGAGACAGCAGCACGGGGGTGGGAAACAGGCATGAACACTGGCTCCTACCTGCCCCCCCCCATGTGTAAACGTGTAACTGCTGAAAATTTCAGTGGCTACAAAAATTAACATAATTTAACATCCCTACAAAACACATTTTGCTTCAGTGTTATAGAAAAGGTCAAATATGAGAGATCTTTCCTAAACTGACTGTCATGGTAAGATCTCACATTGAAACACAGAAGAAAAATGAAGCATATTTCTATAAGTAAGAGATACAAAAATAGCATCAGAATGAGACAACCTACCAATGAAATAGAAGTGAACAGTTATGTTAAATGAACCATTATTTCTCTCAAGCATATCCTAGGTAAAGGTACGTTAAATTCCCTGCACAAACACTAGATCTAGCTCATTTGATATATTTATCTGCCCCCTAGACACATTCATAAAAAAGATTTAAGTCCCTCTAGTTGCAAAAGCAACCTTTTATACAGAAACTAATATAGCTCTGTAGACAAAAAAAAAAAAATGTTCTTAAGGGGTGTGAAATGTCCCATTTATCCTAGTGGCACATTACATCATCATCAGTCTCAGATTTAACAGCCAGAGATTGTAAAAAATGTAGCTGAACAATCCTGCATGTAAAACGTGAGTGCAGCTGTATGCCTAATTTGCTTTGCAATTACTCTAATAGCATCTACAATTGTCCAAATAAACCAAGGACTGAGATAAGAATGGAGTTACACATCTCCTGCATAATTTCTTTGCCTTTTCAGTGAAGTTATGCCACTCTAGGTTTAATCTGGGATTGTTTGGGATCCATTTATATTGTCATCATCAAATGAAATATAACAGACCACTCTCCATGGAGTCTGAACTTCTTATTTTAGTTCGAAAAAAATTACTGAAATGGTTCACACATAAAAAAAAAGATTAATTTTGGTAAGACATTTGTTTGACCAGAAATGAATTTTATTTCAGTTTTCAAGTTTATTAAAAAAAAGTTAAAAATTATTTTGATTTCTCAGAATTGCCAGCAAGCTGAAAAATCATTTATCTGCAATTGTACCTAGGATCTTCAATTACTACAAGTAGTCATGGTTTTTATTTCCATCCAAGGAGGCTTGTCACTGCTGCCTGACTAAAACAACATCTGTGAGGTTGTTCCTAGTAAATATTGCAATAGAAAAGTGTTGGGATTGGGACTGAAGATTTGATCTGAGTCTACCTACTTATGACCTCATCTGATAGCTTGAAGGAAATGCATAGGTGAAGAGCCTTAACAAATGGAGATTGTTTCACTAGGTGGTTTTAAAGAAGCCAGTTAGTTGTTCACTCTCTAGGAGGAACTAATTCAAGGTAGCTAGGTGTATTCATGTAGTTCCTTTGTTTTTGGGTTTTAACTATTTTTTTAAGTAAAACCTGGACTTTCAAAATTTGTATTTGGATTTTTACCAATCTTCACACAAACTGGCTTTTCTGTATCTGAGAATTTTTGGAGACAGGCAGGGAGCCAGGTCCTACTCCCCAAGACTACCTGACCATTGCAGTGACAAGCCTGCAGAGAGTAGAAAGCTGCATCCCATAAGTACTGAAGTCATGCCAAAGAGAGCCACCTCCTCTTTCCAGCCATTCAGCACAGCCCCAGAGGACACACCCATCTGCTTCCCCTACTGGACAGGACCTGTGCAGGGGAAGCAGATAGGACCAAGCTCAGGATGCTTTCCTCGGGCAGGGGAGCGGATACATACAGGGTTTAGCTTTCTTTCCCCGACCTGATTTCAGGCATTTAGCATAGCCCTGTTCACTTCCTCTATGCAGCAGGCTGAGTCTGAAAGACAGGAAGCAGGGTTCTGGCAGCCAAGATGCTCTATGATGCAGGGAGCAGAAGAGTTCCTCAATTGCGACACTGCAAGTTACTCCACATCCTCAGCTCTCGTGAATACAACTTGCCACCTTTCCCTATTCTTGATTTTTACCTATTTTCAGCATTTTTTTTACAATTTATGAACACTGAAATTGCCAGGAAATCAAAAATAAAACAAAAACAGAGGCCCACCTGTATTATATTTCCAGATCTATTCAATCCTCCAAATCCATCTTCCCTGCCCATGCTGGTTTATAGAAAAGTTCCTGACTGACCAGTGCAGAAGGTAGTAAGGGGAGCCTTCTGAGGGACATACAAGACTATAAGTAGTATGTGTGAGGGTATGGCTAGACTGTGGGGGGAGTAAAAAAAACTCTGCCACATCCAGGGAATGTGTTTGCTCTTCCACTTTTTTTTGTGGAAGAGCAAATGCGCACTTTTGGAAGCCCCTGTATTCCTTGTTTTACAAGGAAGAAGGGGGCTTCCGAAAGAGGGGTTTTTCCCGACATTTGACCCAGTTTAGACAGGCCAAATGTCTGAAAAGCCTCTTCCGACAAAACAATTGGAAAAAGGTACGCAAAATGCAGGCACATTTTGCGTACCTTTTTCCGACAAAAACTTGTAATCTAGCTGTACCGTGTGTGTGTGTGAGAGTGTGAGAGTAAGAGAGAGAGATATAGGGGGATACAGAAGACAATTGCAGTGGAGCTAGCACCAGGTAATCTCAACCAACAGAAAGCAGAGTAGTTAATGCAGACTTGTGGGAACCAATGGGCTTAGCAAACAACTTGGACTATATGGTTGTTACACCATAGTAAGAGGGTTTCCTATGGTAGAAAGAAGTACTATCTTTCCTGAATAACTACAGGTTTGGGGCTTCAGGAAGTTTCACTTACTAAGTAGGTGTGCTGTAACATAAATAAGACAAACATTCATTCATTACAAATGTTATACAACAGATTACAACTCACATTTTGAAGCTGCACAACTGCAACCAGGTAATTAGCTGACACAAACAGGAGACTCAGATCTCTGGACAGTTATGAATGAAGCATAAAGGAAGCAAAGACCTGAATTCTATTTTTTTTTTATGTGCATAGTAGTTTGCAACAGAAAAGGCAACATATCTTGCCTTTTGGGAAAATAAATAGCAGGCTTTGTTTGTCCTGTTTAATTTACTTCTGAGTGAGCTTCAATTGTGTTTACTCATTAGCTCTTTAAAAAATGTATCACTCTGCTAAATGATGATCAGACTTTTCAGTAGAGGTCAAGACAGAGTTAGCTAACTGAAGTAACTGACACTAATATTATAATCATCTTAAATTTTTAGTAAGAGAATTGCAAGTGTTGCATATCTAGGTATTTCCCTTATCCTGTGATTAACACTATGGAGCAACAAGGTAATCAAAGTTAACAATGCCAAAGCTCAGCGCAACTTTTTCTAAAAATAAGATTTTAAAAGTATTTAATGTCAACACCTAAAGCATTTATTTTGATATTTTCATTTTTTTTTACATATGATACATTCCAAATTTTACAAGTAGTTCACAGATACTAAAGTTATAGCCAATTTATTACATGTATTTTTTCCCTGATATTGAAACCATGTTTTATAAATATTTCTACAGTGAACATAAATACATGCAAAAAAAAAATCAGAAAAGAAAATGGATTAAGTAAGAACGACTAATCTCACTAAAAACAGGATAAATTGTGTACTTTGCTATTTTTGCAGCCATAATTCAACCAATCCATTCATCCTTCTCCATCTCAGAAAAATGAGAAAAGTGCCTTCTATCAATATTTTGATTTACCCAGGAAATCTGTCAGTGTAACAAATTGTGGCAGACAACACTGTTATTTCTGGAATAACTACATCCATGATAAAACGGTCTTCAATGCAATTTTAACTACAAAAGTTCCCTGGACACGTGGAATAAAGCAGAAGCAGCAAGCCTTTCAGTCAAAGAAATTGTGTTGCAGAAGAAAATTCTTATATGACATGCACAACAAGAAATTGATGCTATAACCAGGAGAGGAAGGTAGACTGATGAAACTTTAATGCTGATTTTCTTCCTGCAGATTTTGCAACTCTCTTATAAAAAAGTGAGATAGACACTTGAAGATCAGGGCCATTAGAAACTAGAGTGTCATATCTAATAGCAGCCTTAAAAATAAGAACTGATAATTGTTCAGTTTCTCTATTTTGTATTATGTCTATATCTTAACTCAAGACTATTTCCAAGCCTGTGGAGAACTGTCCTGTACACTGTAACATATACAAAATTATTCTGAAACACTAAATCTGTAAAAAACCAAACCATTCAAATCTATTGTAAATGAAGACAGCAGCCACTGAAAGGACTGCTTGTTTGGGCTGAAGAGGAAACCAAAAGTAAGACTTAGTAAAAGAATCACTTTGATTATTAAAAATCAGAGCTATGTAAATAAATTGTTTTAGTAACTTACCAAAAACTTGAAAGGCATTAAAGGTTATGGATTTTCTATCAGAAACCATGTCTTTTAGAGATTTACTGGGGGGGTGGAGGGGAAGTCTAACATGGCATTTACTACATTTAACTAGAAAACTCACTGCCTTCAGGCACTCACATACCAAGTGCAAAATCTGTGCAGGTATAGAATATATTTATAAAATATACTATAGACAAACATCTTTTCAGAGCTTTAGTCAAGTGTTTGCTATGTCAGAAAGTAAATGTACTTGATACAACTGAAAGAAAATGAACAGTAGCAAACATAAATGCTCTGTGACTTGTGTCCTTCATATACAGAAAAAATGATTTATTTTTTGTCTGAGGGTTTCTATTTGGATACCTGGAATCAATAAATTGCAATTAAGATTTAAGTAGGATTTGCATCTTGAGAGATGGGCATAAAAATGAAGACAATATCCTTCTGTGCCTCTTCAAATTAACACAAAATCACCTTTCACATGACTATATATTTCCATTGCCTTAAACCTTCTGAAACACATCAACCCTTTAGATTTGGGAAAACACTCACATTATGGAAAATGAAAGGGTTTCCCTGTTGTACTAAAACTGCAAACCACACAATACTCATAAGGTGTGCAATGCTCCAGTTATAGCTTTAAATTAAATTGTTTTACTTGTTAGCAAGTGTTAGTTTTTAGCAAAAAGAAAATCAAATGGAAGGCAAAAAATCATAAAAATATGAATTACAAAATAATTTTAGATACACAAAGTTTATCCATTGATGCAGACAGATACATCCATTTGCTACATTATTATCATCCTTACTTTATTCCATCTCACTTACATAGTTTAAGTGTTAAAATGCAGAGTAATAAATAAAGTGAAATGGCTCAGATTACAAGCAAAGGGCAAAACACAATCCATAATTGTGCTCAATCTAATCTCCATTTCAGCAGGTTTTTTCCTCTTGTTAATTCATTTGGAAAAAATCAGAGTCAGATTTCCAAGAAGAGCCATTTTTTTGCACCAAAAACTTAAGTTCATTTGCCCAGGTTCTATATCCCCAAGAAGTTTCAGGGGAAGGAAGTACAGTGCAAATAATACTACCGGTAAAACCTGCTTACATCGAAAAAAAAGTTAACATGGTTATTGTAACCAGGAACTTTTCAAAACAAATTGGAAAACAAAAAGTAAATAGAAGGACTGGAATTGTCTCTTTATTTTCCTCGGTTTTCTCAACTCCCTCTTTTGTTTGGAAAAAACTTACTAGGTTACAAAAATCATCATAAATAAAGTTCCAGTCTTCAGATAACAAATTATAAATGCTGCCAATCAATGCCAACTAGTGTTTGATTTGCTTCTTGTGCATGTCCAATTTCTTCTGTGATACTGTGCTGTTGCCAGAGTTTTTGAATCTTTTTAAACCGTTCTTTACACAGGTGTAAGGGATTTCCACGCCTGAAAAAAGAAAAAAAAATTATCAGAAAACTAACAATTGTAAAATCTTACAGAATACTTATGTGTTCACAGATAATACACAAAGCATGTACATAATCTTTTAGTGTTACTGTAGGTATAGTATTTTAGTTGCAAAAACTGCACTGAGAGTTGATGCCAAAGTAATTTGATCCTATAGTATTTCAGCTGATCCTCTATAGACAAGATTTTCATCTTGCATAAAGAGCATCATTAAAAAAGAGGGCCCTTTACATTTGTGTAGACAGGTCATCTCTTCAGGATGAGCAGAGATACTGTCTGAGCTTGAGGCCCTATGCTTCCCCACACTAGGAGCAATACTGGAGAAAAAATAATCTGGAAAAGGAGAAGAAACTGAGGTGAGACAATTATGGCATGTGTTTCAACTCCACTATATTTGGGCTATCGTATTCTAGGTGAGCTATATATTATGGCAAACCTGGAAAAAACTGCTTAGGGGAGGTATTTCCACTCTAAAGCCTGTGGAAATAGAGGCACAAATAGTCAGGTGCCCCTATATGGTCACAAATAACACTTTAGTGGTACAGCACAAGCTTCATTTATCTTGCCCAGGCAAGAATGACCTTGTACAACACAATACATGGGCTGATACACTATTCACCTCATCTCCTACCAGCATTATGAACAAAAAGGTGGCACGCTGCAGAAGGGGGCAGCACCCTCACAACACACCATATGTGGTCTGTTTTAGTTCTCTATGACTATTAAAGTCTGGTATAGGTTACAAACTGCCTAAGGGCTGAGGTATTAGCATGTACAAAGCAGCTCCAAGATCAGGGCTATGTAAAAGTGAGCTTTAAACAATCTTTGTATGTCATCACCAGCTTACACTTTATGATTCTAACCATTTGCGAACATCTGGCCCTGCTGTCTATAAAGCTAGTAAGAGTACTGAAGTCCAAGGTATCCCCTCCCTCTAAAATTAAGGATTTCAGCCTAGAAACCAACATGCAGATCTACATTAAGTCAATTTGTGTCAAGGTTTTCATCTGATACAGATAAACACATAATAATACACAAACTGTGCATAAAGATAGGATATATTTGCCAGTAGTATGGTCTATGGAACCTCAGGAAACCTCTTTATATCTGGCAAATTATTTCTCATCAGATGTTTCTAACAAAGTATGTATTTTAAAAAAAGGTTTTAGACATTATGCCATACACAACTACATTATTGCCCAACTTTAGGAGCTTTGCTATACATTATTTAACTTATAACTAAGCTTATTATAAGAACCAACTGCTTTTGAGGGTAAAAGAGAAGTGTTCCCATTAATATTTTAGAACATTCTTTTAAAAAATGTACCTGAGTCCCTGGTCTGTCTCTCCATAGTCATCAAGATAGGGAGGAGCATAAAAGCAGCCCTTGGTTTTTCCAGCTAAAAACAGCACTTGGCATTCTCGTACTCTACAGAGAGAGAGAGAGAGACAGAGAAAGACAGACAGAGATAGAGACGTTTTGCTCATTAATTTTATGATGTGACTACATTTCTAGTATTTTCCCAAGTACTAGTGACTTGCAGCTCGCACGCATATCTGTGATTCAGTATAATGTGCACATACTGTGGAATTTAAAAATGTAACTACCATTTGCAAATATTTGTATCCTTCCTATGCCATGTGTATATTATATACGTATTAAAAATAGTTCTAACAAGATGCTGTTCCATTTTATCTGTTATAATGTAATTATCAGTGTGCTTGGACTAATCAATTTGTAAGCTACTTAAGAACACCGCAAGAAAATACAGTAGACTTCCGATAATCCGGCACCTTTGGGACCCAAGGGGTGCCAGATTATCGGATATGCCGGAGTATCAGGAGGTACTCCAGCGGGGGGGCTGTGACGGGTCGGAGGGGGTAGGCGGGGAATGGCACAGTGAGGGGCAAACCCTCCGCCTTTTTGCAGGGAGGCGGGGGAAGTCCCGCGCAGCCGCCGGCGACAGGCCAGCTGGAGCTGCAAGCAGCAGCGGCGAACTTGGGGAAGTGGTGGGGCAGAGCAGCTGGGGTGCTGCCGGGTTGGTCCCACAGCGCCGCCCCTCACCTGAGCGGCGCTGCAGGACCAATCCGGCAGCACCCCAGCTGCTGTGCCCTGCCGCTTCCCCAAGTCCGCCGCTGCTGAAACTGATGAGCGGCGGACTTGGGGAATGCTTGCCAGGTTGGTCCCGCAGTGCCGCCCCTCGCCTCGCCCCCTCTCCTCCACCGCCGCTTGCAACCCCAGCTGGCCTATAGCAGGCGGCTGCGCGGGGCTTTCCCCCGCCTCCCTGCAAAACGGTGGAGGGTTTGCCCCTCGCCGCGCCATTCCCCGCCAACCCCGCCCCCCAGCCAGACGCAGTGTGGGTCCCGGCAGACCCATCACAGGGGTATAATCCCCTTCCCCTCTCTTCCTCTTTCCTTTCCCAGCCCGTGAGCGTGCGTGGGGCTCACAGGAGCTCCAATTGTCCGGCTGGCTGGAGCACTTCCAGGTTCCAGCTGGTGCCGGACTATCAGGAGTGCCGGACCACTGGATGCCGACAACTGGAGTTTTACCGTACATCAGTTTTGCTTCCCATTAACAAATATTTATGAAAAACCTAAATGTAAATTGTGCATTGAAGAGGTTATACCGCACATGCCTAATAGGAGTTGTGTTAACTGATGGCAGATGCCACAGTTTTTTTCCTGTGAAATTAATTCACAGCTATGCTTTATACCAAAGTTATTTTCATTATTTCCGAAAAACAAAAGTTTACCATGATCATTTCATTTATTTGCAATGAAATGTTATACAATACATGGGGAAATCCTTATCTGATCAGCTATGGACCTTCTAACAGATTTTATTACATCATAAATAAAAGCTCCTAAAAATTCTGAAGTGCAATGAAGATTAAAAAAATCCTATTTTTTGTGCATCTATTAACTTCTTTTCTATAAACATAACTCTCCTGACATACAGCACAACAGTCACATTTATGGATATATCTATGTACCCTACTAAAAAAGTTTGGATGTAATAAAATCCTTACCTGAGAAATATGCCCACTCCAGAGCCACATGAATATGTATGTGCAGTACAGGCGCCAACATCCTCCCCTTCTAACTCCGTTTGACAACAGTAACTCTGAGAACATAGCATGGTCCCACATACAAGGCACAACGTTGGTGCTCTGCTTTTATCACCACCTGATTTTGGACACCTTTATGTAAGCAACCAAAACAATTCAACACATGTAAGTGAACACAGTTACATCTTTACTATGAAGTTATAGCTCAGTACAGGCTGTACCTCCCTGGTCTGGCACCCTAAGGACCTGACTGGTCCAGGACCAGGGAACTTGCTGGACAAGGCAAGGTCAAAGCTGCAGCCCAGGGCTCTGCTCTCCCTGCAGTGGCTTGGGATTCCGCTGCTGTTTAGAGCTCTACTCTCTCCCTGATGGAGGCACCACTCTCTCCCGGATGGCTTTGTGCTACGGTGGCCTCTGAGAGCTCTGCTTTCTCCCCAGCAGCTCTGCGGAGCTCTGCTACTGCCTGCGGCTCTGCAATCCCCCCAGCGCCCTTCTGCCACCTGGAGCTTTGTGCTCCCCGAAGAGCTTTCCTGACACCTGGGGGCAGGGGTGGCCTTAGACTAGCTGCCAGCAACTGGCGCCTTAGGCGAACCATACAATCGGTGCCCCCACCACCAAACCCCTCAATGATATTGTGCCACCATTTGGCACCCCATTTAACTTGGAGCCCTAGGCGACCATCTAGTTCGCCTATATGGACAGGCCACCCCTGCTGCGGGGCTCCGCACTCCCCCTGCTGCCTGTAGCTCTGCACTCCCCTCAGCAACACTAGAGTTTCTGGAGTTTAACATTTTTTAAAATCTAATCAAATCAACACTTGGGGGTCTCCCTGCTCCTCCACAGTTCTGCACTCTTCCCTGCTCGCACCCTCACTATCGTCGGGGGGGGAGGGGGGGAGGGCGGCTCTGCGCTCCCCTCCAGCAGCCGTGCTCTGTTCCTCTTGGAGGCTCTGCTGCCCCCAGGACTCCATCTCGGCCCCCTACTTTGGCAATGGTCCTGGCCCCAGCCCCACAACTTATCCCATGAGTGCTCTCACAGGATCACCAGAGGATGCTGGACCAAAGAAGTCCAGATTATGGAGTTTCAATCTGTACTTTAAATGGCAATCAACAGATTCAAATTTATTCTGGAAACTTCTCCAGTTAAATGAAGTTATAGATTCCTCCTTCCCCCCAACTTCTACTTTATGCTTTATTGAAATAAGTCATCAAGATAAAGCACTTTAGTGAAAAAAGATAACAGTAAACCTGTGTGTCATTTACTTTATGAGAGATTAAAAAGACTGAGACTTTTCAACTTAGAAAAGAGGAGACTAAGGGGGGATACGACAGAGGTCTATAAAATCATGACAGGTATGGAGAAAGTGAGTAAGGAAAAGTTATTTATTTGTTCCCAAAACATAAGAACTAGGGGTCATCAAATGAAAGTAATAGATAACAGGTTTAAAACAAACAAAAGGAAGTATTTCTTCATGCAGTGCACAGTCAACCTGTGGAACTCCTTGCCAGAGGATACTGAGAAGACCAGGACTTTAACAGAGTTCAAAAAACAAAACAAAACCCACTAGATAAATTCAAGGAGGACAGGTCCATCAATACTTATTAGCAAGGATGGGTAGGAATGGTGTTCCTAGCCTCTGTTTGTCAGAGGCTGGAAATGGATGACAGGAGAGGGATCACTTGATGATTACCTGTTATGTTCACTCCCCCGGGCCATCTGACATTGGCCACTGTCAGAAGACAACATACTGGGCTAGATGAACCTTTGGTTTGACCCAAAATTCTTACATTCATGTGTTATGTTTCTAAACAACGTTTTCAAGACTCTCCTGAAAGATTTTCCCATTCATCAAAACCAACAAATGGCTTTTAAAGATCAACATAATTACATAAAACTTACGAGAAATTAGATGCTTGATTAATGAGACAGCTGTAATCATCTGGAAGGTCTATTAATTTGTTAGATTCTCTTGCATAGCTAAAAGGAAACCATCAAATGTTTAACAAACAGTGGACACAATCATTGCAAACTCATATTTATGCAGTTTGGAAATTATGAGTGTTAATGTCAAGACCTTTTTTCCCCATTCCTCCAGATTCTACACCAGTGGTTCTCAACCTATGGCCTGCTTGCATCCCAATCACCACAGAGCTGTGACCCATGTGACATCCCCAGAGCCACACAGGCAGTATATATATGCATTGTGAGGATGTGGCCTGGCCTATGCAAC
Organism: Pelochelys cantorii; assembly: GCA_032595735.1. Taxonomy (NCBI): domain Eukaryota; kingdom Metazoa; phylum Chordata; order Testudines; family Trionychidae; genus Pelochelys; species Pelochelys cantorii. The sequence goes on from CM064328.1 coordinate 172,233,233, forward strand.
ACAGAAAGCTGCATATGCATATACGCCACAGTAAATAGGCTGAGAACTACCATTCTACACAATGTAAGTTTTAATGTTCATATCTTCAGAAATAAGACAGAATCTATGAGGCTGTGACATCCAAATTCAAGGTTGTACAAGAAGCAGTGCACTGCAACATGCTTAAAGATAAGAGAACTACCAGCGATTATATCATCTGTAACCTGCTTATCTGTTCATGAATAGTAAAGGATGTTAAAAAAAAATGAAACGAATAAAAAACTTCCAACTATCCAATTAGAATATTATAATGACCTGAAATGATCTTAATTTTAAAACTGATAGTCTATCATTTAATCAACTGACTTAATGTACTGATTTTTGTCATACCTCGGTATTAATCCAGCATTCCTTTGTACAGGTTTAAGATGAAAGTTCACTTAATATCATTTAGTTTGGAAGTTTAATTGTAAAAATAAATTTTCATGATAAGAGTTTGTTTGTGTGTTAAATTACTTGAATAATGAAGTACAGGTTGAACGTCTCTAGTCCAGCACCCTTACAAACCTGATCAGTGGCAAACCAGAGAATTTGCTGGACCACAGGAGGTCAATACTGTCTAGCAGCATTACCAACACTTCCACTGCTTACTGGGCTCTCAGAAGACATTTAGAGCTAAGTAACAACACAGAACACCAAGAGCCAGGATTGGTGGCTGTAAACAAATCTTATAGGACCGCAGGAAACTTGCTCATATCCATGATAAATGGACAGCTGGCTAACTAAAATCATGCCAGACCTCGGATGTTGCTGGATCAGAGAGGTTCAACCTATATCAATATTTAGCCTCCATTCTGAATAAATAAACAATCTTTTCTAAAACTGATAACATTACAACTTTGTTTTCAAATATCTGATTTCAAAGAAAAAAAGTTTTGTTTCTGAGAGCAGACAATTTAAATGCAATTTTGCATATCAGTTGGAGTTTTTGTAACTAAGTTTACATGTCTTCAAACCTGGTGTGTTCTAGTTCAGTGTTTCTTAAAGTGTGTTCCGCGGTCGGAGGCGTACCATAGAGAGAACAGAATTCAAAATGGCCACCCTTAAAGGGACAAGCCTTTTCCATCCCCCCTCAACAACTGTTCTCTGGGGGCTTTTTTTTCCCCCCTCAGCAAAAAAATCCTTGGTGTTTCCCATAAAAAAAAAATTGTTTGGTGTTCTTTGGTCTTAAAAAGTTTAAGAAACACTGTTCTAGTTGAACCAGTAGTTGTGGGCTTGATGCAGGAACTTCTTGATGAAAAGTCTATGGCCTGAGCATTACGCAGGAAGTTAAATGAAAAGGATTATAATGATCCATTCTGTATTCACAAAAATCTCTGAATTTAAGCAATATTTCACTCGCCTTATAAAGAAATACATCTTGATTCATCCTCTAATACCCTGGCGTCCGACCAGTTTTAAAGCAATAGCCCTTCTAGTGGCTACTGCTAGAGCGAACTAGCCACGTTCAACTGGCCAAATAGCCACATTGTTCAAGTCAACTAGCCACACTCAACCAGCCAAATAGCCACATGTGGCTAATGGCCAACGTGTTGGACAGCACGGCTCCAAAATATCTGTGCTTCTGAACTGCATTCTGAAGCTGTATATTTTACATTTTGTTATAGGAGAAAAAAATCTTCTCTCCCATTCTAAAATCCCTCCATACTTACCTTATGGCTTGTCTCCTGCCTTCTAGGTACCTTTTTACTTCACTGTTACTACACCAGCTTCAACAGAAAAAAAAAAAAGAGGCCTTTTAGTCTTCATTAGACAGTACTATAGAGGAACAACTACTAACAAGTTAAAGAATACAGATCTATTTAATCTTTCTGTCCCAAAAGACTTCTTCCAAAAATTGCTGCATATTACAGGTAATTTTTAAAATACATTCATATTTCACCTCAGAATACATGCATTACTAGAAAAATATACTAATTTCTGATGCAGCATACTTTATGTTGGAATTAAAGAAAAAAGTTTCATACCTCTCTACTAAAGTGTTCATAATTTTGCTGTTTTCTTGAAAAAGGCAAATTAGGTTGTTTGGCAGGGAAAGATAGCTACATATATGTTCAAACTGGCTTGCCCCTGTGACTGTAAATTTAGAAAAAGAAAGACTATAAAATACTTTTATTTGGAAGATATCATCAACAGGAAATAAAACACAATGCTAATTAGGAAATATAATGAAGCATAGAGTTTTTATAGATAAATCTTCATATTAGTCATTTTATAATGTGTCTTAAGTCTTTTTAAACTTTGTATTAAATCTCTTTATGATACAGAAATTTTTTATTAAGCCTTTTTATAATGTTATAGCCCTTAGGAATAATTAAGGTAAAGAAAATGTCTTTGTACTAGAATAGATCTCTCCCCTTTGACGTAAAAGGGTTTTCTTCTTGATGAATTAGATGTGAATGGATGAGGCGTGAAAGGCAAGCACCTCCAAAGACTAACATATGAAACAATTGGAATGGGGAAGAATAGGACCCAAACCCAAGGACACCAAGACTCTGTCAAGTGGGCTCATTATAAGGACCAGACATACGGATGGCCTTGGGGAGTCAGAAGCAAGCACCCTCTTTAGAAGCAGAATTGGAGTTAAAAGTAAATGCCCTATTTGGAGCTGAGTGTGGCAGCAATGGGGATAAGGCTCAGAAGGTAGTGCCACAAATCTAATTAAGAACCAATGCAGCCGAAGTGCAGATATTTGCCTGAGAGGGAAAGCTCCTATAAATGTTGGGTGTCTTGCATGGGACCCCAGGTCTCGTCTTGCAACATCGGAGCATCGATCTGGATTGACAGAAGCCCGGCTCCTTCCCCTCCCCCACCTAACTCTCCTGGCCAGTGAAGTTAAGGGGAGCAACAAGTTGGTAACTAAACAGCAAGTGTGTGCATGCGTGTAGTATATCATATGCATATGATACAGTATTGATTATGTATATAAATAAGCAATAAATGTGGCATTTTGCCTTATCCTGTGAAAAATATCCTGTGCAATTCTTTAAGTACAGCATTTTGTCACGGATATTTTTTAGTAAAAGTCATGTATAGGTCACAGGCAATGAATAAAAATTCACAGAAGCTGTAACTTGTCCCTAACTTTTACCAAAATCATCCCTGGCAAAATGGGGAGAGAGAAGTGTTTAGCACTTTGCCCCACTGTGTGCAACAGCAGAGAGCTGAAGCCCCCTGCACCCCATTCAACGGCTGGGAGCTAGGGGGTTATCGCCTGCTGCCCTTCAGGACTGGGAGCTGGGTAACACTGGGGATCTCCCAGTATCCTGCAGGGCTGAAAGCAGTGGAAGGGGAACCACCGCCTGTGATGGGTGAGGACCTCCAGGGTATCTTTTGCTGTCCTGCAGGGCTAGGAGTTGGAAAGATGGGGACTTCCCCACTGCCAGCAGCAGCTAGGCAGCTGCCAGGGCCCAATATCACAAAGGTCTCTGGAAGTCAGATTCCGAGACTTCAGTTAGCTCTGTGACATACTAGTGGCCTTAATTATAATGCAAAATCTTGACAGCTCTGCTCCATTAAGATGTGGTGTGAATTTAAGGTTAGTGAGGTGCCAGATTGAAAGACCTGGAGACTGAAATTCTCTATTTACTTAAAAAACAGATGTAGCACAAGCAATGGCAGGGCAAATTAAGGTTGCCAGTTAGAGCCAGTTATGGCTCATGAAATGAGCTCTGTGATAAGATGTGGTCCAGACTATGAAAAAATTGGGAAGCCCAGCTATGTAAAATGGAAGAATGGTGTTTTTCCACTCAACGTCTTGCATACCATCCAATAAAAGTATCATTTACTCTTTTGTGCATTTTCTGATGAGGCATATGGTAAGATGGTCATACAGAAATGTTACAATGTAAGAGATAGGCTGTTATCAAAACTATCTGAAAAAACCCTAATTTTAGTTCAAAACTAAAACATCAAATAATTCAGTTTTAAATATGGGGAATTTATAGTATTGTGTGTTTGCGTGCCCCATTTCTTTTTGATTATGACGAACACCTTCAGATTTATCCATTTTATCTTAATCATAACTGAAATTGACCTGGGTTGTTGCTAACACAGATTCAACTGTAAACATAGTGTAACACTTTCACAATTAAGGGTTTTAATTAAAAAAAAAAAAAAAAAAGGGGAGCAGGGGCAAATCTTGTAGAAGAAGAACGCTGAAGGTAATAAAGATGAGATTTCGAACAAGCAATGAGCCTTTACTTCTTTTTAATCACTAGAATATCAATTTTGTGTGCTATATTATTTTGAAAAAAGAAGATACAGCAGTGGAAAATTGTTTGGTTTTTACTTATTTTTAATTAAAGTGACTTTTTAAAAACTAAGAAAACCTTCTTTGTTGTTTTGCAGTTTTGTGCAGATACAGTCCTGAATCAGTAATGTGTCAACTGCAACTACCACAGAAAGGAAGTTTTAATGGGCTTTATTCTCTTTAGCAAAATCATTGTTTCCTAGGCATTTACAAAACTGTCCCTGTACACCTAGCAATACATAGAAAATACCTTGAATTTCTGATGGTGCTGGAACTCCATTTAAATAATGGAAAAACAAAGCAGAGCATCTCAGGAAAGGCATAATCCCAGCTTTTATACTTCTCCACAGATGCCAGCCTGAGGACATTTCTTTCAAGGCACTTAAAACAAAATGAAGAAAATCAGAGAGAGAGAAATAAATACTGTTACGACTAAGTTAAGAAAATATAGCTAATCCAAAGCGGACGAGTTAAATAAAAGTATGTTTAATAAAAATTAGGCCACACTTCATACTAAGCAGTTTTTTACACTTTGAAACTAACATTAATGGGAAGATAACCATTTTTATGGATCTCTAATTTCTCTGATGATACAGTAAAGAATCAGATATTTAGGACAGGCTGAGTAAGTAGTAAATCTCAGAACATAGCTGCAACCTATCAAGATTTACTTACATATGACAAATGGCTGGTCAAAATTACCCTGCAGTACAATATTGCTGAACTCTGAGGAGGTAAATTACAGAAATTTGTTGATTTGTCATGTGACTTTTTTCAGTCAATCATGAGCCAGGATTAGTGGGTAGCACACAAGGAGCAAAAACTTTTGAATTTAAAATATGATTCTCTTAATAGCATCAGTATATAAAATTCACCCTTTATGGTGTTACAGATTGGTGGTGAGATTAAGAAGGAAACAATGATTGTGTAAGATGGAGACTATCATTTTACCTTCCTGTATGCTGGCAAAGAAATTTATACAAAGTAAGCACTGCAACTTCTTCTTCACCATTAGGGTTTTCTTGGTCCATGCCATTTTCTTCTGAAGAAAGAAAAAAAATACATCAAGTACAATTCTAAATGTAAAAATCATTTAATTATTTCTAAAAAAGATTTTTCCATTTAAAAATAGCTGAAAAAGGAGGTGAAGCTCTGAATACCACTGGGGTTTATAAAACAATCATTGAAGACCTGGCTACATTATCATCAGTATCAAACATCTAAAATAATGATATAAATTTTGTTCTTGGCCTTCTTGCCAAACAAGAAATGTCCCATTAGAAAACAAGGAAAAGACCGTTTTGTCTCCCCCTCTCTACCCAGGGATCAGATCTAGTGGCCAATGTCAGATAGATGTTTTGTGCACAATATACCATACCCAGTCATTCTTGTTACACGAGTACTACAAGCAGAATGCATTAATTCCTTTCTTTAGGAAACAGAGTTTACTTTCTTTGTGAAGCAAAAGTTTAAACTTGGCCTACACCATAAACTTTTGCCAGCACAGCTATGCTGGTGACAATGTGGTTTATGACTGACAGAGCATGCTTTTGCTGATATAATTTGCATCCCTACTGAGGATACTGTGCTGGTACAAAATAGCAGTATAGCTGTACTTTCAAGTGTAGACACAGCCTTAATGTCCATTTTAAAAAATGGATAATGAAACAAAAAAGGAGGCATTACCTGTTGATGAGGTAAGTAAAATTTGTACTACGTGCGCCATTGTGACAAGATGGAAGATGTGAAGTTCTCCAGTGCCAAGACTAACCCCTGAAAAATCCTGACAGTATACAGCAGGAAAAGAAAGCACCAAGCTTACCTGTAATAGAAAAGTGTAAGAGAATGAATGTCTTGACTACACCTGAAAATATAGCTATGCTGTCTTCTGCCTCAAGAATCTGTCAAGCTTTTTCTTGCCACCACCTTTTGTGCTGAAGGACACTCGAGGAAACTCATTTTTATGCCAGTTATCCCATTCCTTCATGTGACATAGCGGTAGCTATCAAATAAGCTGGTGTTCACTGCTCTTTTTTCCAAGTTGGAGAAGAAAACTATAATATAGCAAAAAATATTAAAAATCTAAACATCTATGAAAAGGAATCCTAGCCAGCTGTACTTTTCCCTAAAAACTCATGTGGCTATGCAGAAAATTTGTAATTGCAGCTTTGACATAAAAAAAAAAAAAAGATGACCCAAAAAAAGGGTAAATCTACACTGCAGAAAGCCCTGCAGCGAGACTCTGAGAACCTGGGTCAACTGATTAGGGCTTACAGTACAGGGCTAAAAGTAGCAGTTCCTGCATGGGCTGGAGACTCGGCTCTGAAACGCTGAGTTGATTTCAGAGCTGGGCTCCAGCCTGAGCAAGAATGTCCATGCTGCAATTTTTAGCTCCATAGATCATGGGGTTCACATTGTGTCAGTTGACACAGGTTTTGAGACTCATTGCCCATGGTCCTCTATTTGCAGTGTAGATGTATTCTACAGGATCTAAGATTTAGGTGTGTTTAATATGAAAAACTTACCAATAAATGAAACATGTCAATATCAAGTATGCATGGAAGAGTTCCATTTTTTTCATTAGGCACCAGTGCTGAATATATAAAAAACAAAAAAAAGTTTTAATTACACAACAACCAATGGCATTGATTTTTGATACAGAAGAGACTATCATTATCTTAACTGTGCGTTTTAAATGTTTTAAGAGTCTATTGACAAGATCTTTCAGTTTTTGGCAAGGAATAAATTAATTCAAGAACTTTGTACACTGCTTGATCAGGTTCTCTTCCAGTTTGCAAACTTTAGATAAAAAAAGATAAAACTTTTAATGTTTCTTCAGTTTTATCTTCTATAATTGCTCAGATAATCGTATTGTTCACTGTAAGTTAATTTGCCAGTTCTATCAGTGTTAGGGATGTTAGATAGCAGGTAATAGAATAGTCAACTAACCGTATGAATTCTTAGCGGTTAGTTGACTATTATATAGTCCCAGAGCGCATGACTAGCACCCAATGTGCTGCAACCCCACTCCTCAGGAGCTCCCTGCCACCCTGCACTACTGCCTCAGTATCAGAGGCAGCAGCGCAGAGTGGCAGCAACCCCTATCCACAGGGGGTCCAAGCCCCCTGAAGACAGAGGCTGCAGGGGAGGGGGCAGACAAGGGATGCTGTCGCGAAGCAGCCTCTGTCCACGGATACAGAGGAAGTAATGGGCGGGGGTGGGGAGAGATGCAAGTAGTCGACTAGATTGATTTATAAGCCTAAGCTTATCGGTTAATTGTCTAGTCAACTACTTACTGACATCCCTAATCAGTATCTGTATTTATTATGCAAAAAAAATGAGCACAATGGAGTGAACTTACATGTGAAGAGTCTACAAAAGTGTCCCTGTACTGCTGAAAGAGATGAAACTGTCCAGTGTGCTGCTGCAAACCTTGTTAATGAAGTAAGGCAGTCATCCTTTAAAAAAAAAATCCAATCTAAATGTCACAATTAAAAATTCTTTAACATGCAATAAAATGATGCCTTTATAACTCTATGTAGTACTCCACTCTAGTTACTTAGATATAGTCTTTACCGCATATTTTGAGTGATAGAGATTATGCCAAGAATTCAATGTAATAAAGATATCAGTGTGTGTATGTGTGCGGGTGCGCAAACAGATTTACAGAACATAGCTACAATTTCAAAGCTCTTTGCTTTAGCTATCATTATGACCAGACAAACCCAATTCATGAAGAATAAAACAGTTTAATTTTAACTTGAAACAAATGTAAAATATCAGGTATTGATGGAGAAAAGGGTAGAACCCAAGTTAAAATGAAACTTTCCAATAATTTCAGGCTATAATTTTGGCACTCCAAATTAAAGAGAAATCCATGCTCAGGCCAGTGATTCAGAACTGAAGCTGCTATTTTATCTTACCTGTCGGCAAGGTAAATGTCCAAATAATGGTTTATCTTCATCAACTAAAATCCGTTCTGCAGAAGGCAAAAAACAAAATAAAGTTTCAGTGCTCTAAATTTAGAAATCCAGCAACCCCTTTCTGACACACAGTAATTGTTACTAAAAATAAACTGTTACCTATAGTCTGTATTGTGTAAGCACAGCTACCCCAGCACATTATGGGTACACGTGGATCTTCTTCATTGGGATGCACCTTAAGTCCCACTTTGTATGTTGCAGTGCCAAATGTTGTCAGCATCTCTTTAACGCTTTCAGAATAAAGACTCCTGAGATAAGAGAGATACTGTTTTGACAGGCTTTAAAAAGACATTATTAGACAGTAAAAGTCTATTCTCACAACAGGCAAATTAAACGTTAAGTGGAAGCATAATGTCTGAAAGCTCTGATAGTATAAAGGTGACAGATTTTTTTGGACCATATCCTGCTTACCTTATTCAAGCAAGCAGTCTACTAACTAAACAGTCCTATTTGTGTGAATACGGGAAGAAGAATTTGGCATTTTGATGCTATTTTAAACAGTGTGCTCCATGCACGGAGGCAACTGACTTTTGGTTGTCTGGATTAGACTGGAATTTTACATATTTGTATAGCACTAACCAAACTCAGCCCTCAATAGACTTGGATGGAATATAAGTAAAACTATAACGGAAGTAATATGAGCCAATTTGAGCACAGAATTTTTAATTTACTTTCCCATTAAAGAAAGGAGACCATTTACACAAATACAAATGTTTCCAGATATCTGGATCCTGTAACTTACATTTCAATATATTAATGCACTCATAACAGTGCAATTTTTAAAGAAATGTATTTGGGAGAGTTTTGAGCTATGACTGAATTAGACATTCAAAACCATTGTGAAATCAAGTTTAATGTCAACAATGAAGTTACATGTATCTGATTATGTATCTAAGGGTTTCTGTGTATCTAAGTTTGAACAAAGAAACCACACCAACCACTGATATAGGAAACTATAAGGGTAACAGAAACAGGTTCAAAAGTAATTCTGCAAAAGTAGAGGAAAAGTAGAGCTGTACAATATTCAATATTTGACATAAGCTCAGCTGCTCTAATGGAAGTATGATGCAGAGTTCTTCAGATCATTTAGCAGAGGTCCTTCAGCAGACAAATATACCCTAGTTTTAGTCCTATATCCCTGCTATAACATACAAATATGAATAATTTTTGAAGATGAAATACATACTTTGGTTGGAAGTCTGGCCTAAATCCTTTCGGTAGTTGTAGCTCATCCATTTTTTCTGAGTTACCACAAGAATTATCTGTATAAAAAGTCCAATAAAGTTTGTAATTATATAAATTCATCTGTATGTGAATTTTACTGTGCATGAACGTTGCAGAATGACATCAGAAACTGAATTTCTGAATTCCTTAGAATAATTATAACATGGTCAGTGGCTCTGTAAATTTCATAAAACTTTTTTTTTTTCACTAACATCTCAATTCTGTAATGAAAGGACCAGCTGTATGGAGAGTGTTAATTCAAACTTCATTGCCATGTAATTCATGGTTCCATGAATGAGACTGCAAACATGGTTGCCATCTGTATCAGTTGTGACATGTGGAACTGGTACGTTAGGAACTAAATGGAGACCACTTAAGTCAATTCACAAGGAAGCAGTAATCCAAGGAGAACTTTTCACCCTCTTCTGGATTCAAATAAAACTAATCATTAAAATCCTCCATGTCTAAGTGACATTTCCATACTTCAGGATATATAATATTAGATCTTCAGACTTACCAGCCGTTTCTTCATTGCAAAGTATATATAATGCTTTGATTTGCTGGGATATTGTTCTCATCCAGTGAGCTAGATTTGGTTGATCTGAAAAATCTAACCTATCAAAAAACAGAAGAAATACATTTTAAAAAATTAAATTATTTCAGAATAGTTATTGTATTCTCTTTTAGGAAAAATAATTTGTATAATTTCTCTCATATAAGAGTAAGCATGACATTTGAGAAAAAATAAGATTAAGATTTATGGGAGAAAAGGGAGGAAAAACCCTAATTATACTTTAAAATGCAATGAACCATCACCATATGCCATCATGACATTGTGGCTATGTCTACCCTGCATTTTTTTTGGCAGAAGAGGATATGCAACTGGCATGCTCATTTGCATATCTTCTTCCAATTCTTTTTGTGGAAGAGGTTTTGCCGCTAAAAAGCCCTGTGTAGACGTGGTCATTTGTCGGAAAAAACCCCTTTTTCGCAAGATCCATAAACCTCAGTTTTTGAGGAATAAAGGATCTTGCGAAAAATGGTTTTTTTCCGACAAATGGCCATGTCTACCCGGGGCTTTTTAGCAGCAAAACCTCTTCTGCAAAAAGAATCGGAAGAAGATATGCGAATGAGCGTGCCTAATTGAATGGGTCATTTTTTAAAAAATGAAACAGTTCTGGCTCCACTGTGGCATTATATATGTGACACATATGCATATTTTATAGGTTATTTGAGGTTAATACTTTTACTTTTTCTATATTCTGTAGTGGTGTATCTTACACATTTACTAAAATCTCCTACTCCTCATTCAGAAGACCAACTCACTAGAATAGTTGTAATCACTGAACACCTATACAATGATTACAGCTATTCTCTCTACCAGGGGTCGGCAACCTTTTCCAACCAAAGAGCCAAATAACATCAAAATTCAGAACAAGTGATCAACAAAGAGCCATATAAGAATGCCTATTTGCATGACTGAAAATATACTACTTAATATTATTGATAATTGAAATAATGATTAATGATAGCACAAATGAAACACTGTACTCACAGACTTTATTTAATGGGACTTCTATTGCTGCATCTTTTCCCAGTTCTTTGAAGTTTACATCATAACTGGTCAAATCCAGCTTCATGCACACATTCAGGCTGTCTACTGTCAGTCTTATGGCAGGGGCTGGGGATGTAGGAGTCTGGGTTGGGGTGTATGATGGACTCGGTACAAGGTTGGGGCATGTGGGGGTGCAGGAGTGTTATGGCAGGGTACTGGGTATGTGGGGGTAATGAGGGGCTCAGGGCAGGGGTTCAGGTGTATGATGGGCTCAGGGCTGGTGGGGCAGGGGTGCAGGAGTGTTATGATGTTGCAGCCAGATGGGGGCTGGGCCCAAATTGGGGGCTTGTTGGCCAAGCTTCATTTTTAAATAAAGTAAAATATTATGCCCAACACAAAAAGTTTCAACATTGTCTTTATTTATGGCAGGAGTGGGGAACCCTTTTTGGTCAGGGGCCACTGATCCACAGAAAAATCAGTTGGGGGGATCACACAAGTGAGAAGCAAAACACCCCTCCAAAAACCCTCAATCCTCACTGATGTGACGACCTCCAAATGAAACACCTCACTCCCCTGGTGCTCCAGTCCCATAGTGGAGTGAGGGGCCAGGAGGACTGAGGTTCAAGGCCTCAGGCTAGATTTTCTCTTCTGGGGTTCCAGGGTTAGTGGATTTTTTGGCCCTTCTAGCCTCTGGGTTGGGGCCAAAAATGACGCATTAAGTGTGAAGGTCAGGGCTGCCAGTGAATGCGATAGGGATGGGAGTGCAGGATTTGAATGGGAGGTAGGATGTAGGACAGGGTGAGAGTGCGAGGTCTGGCCAGGGGGCAAGCTTCCTGGCCAGAGGGCAGGAACAGGCTGAGGGCTGGCTGCCTCGCCAAGGGGGTACCTACCTGGCCAGGGGGCAGACTGCCTGGACAGGGGGAAGAGAGTGCCAGGGCTGGGGGTAAGAGGGAATGTTGGCCAACGGGCAGAGGGTGGGGGGATTTTGGCCAAGAGGCTGGGGACAAGAGGTGTCTGGCTGGGATCAGAGGGTAGGAGGCGTCTAGCCAGGGGGCTGGAGGGATTTTGGACAGGGGGCTGAGTCAGGGGGGATTTTGGGCAGAAGGCAGGTGCTGTCTGGCCTAAGGGGGTTAGTGGAGGGGGTCTGGGTACGAGGGGTGGGGGGCACTTACTTGTTTTTGCACCACATGGCAAGCATAGTGTAACACGCCTCCCCCTGCTCCCATTCACTGGCAGGAAGCCTCCGGGAAGGGTTGGCAAGGGAGGCCTGCAGGAAATGTGTTCCGAGGGAACAAATTAGCAGTGCACAGGGAGCCATCTTTGGTTTCTGGTTTCCCCCATATGGGTGGAAGGAAAACGCTGTTGCACTGAGCCATGTCTAGCCTGTTTGTTCCCTGCACGCTTGATCCAGCAGGGAGCCTCGGGGCTCTCTCCCCCTGCCCTGGCAGGAAGCTGCACTGACATTTGAGTCCTGTGTGGGGCCGAAAGGCTGTAGCGCCCAGTGCTGGCTCCCTGCTGTGGAGGGAGCAAGCGGGGGCTGAACTGGGGCTCCAGAAGAGCCATATCCGGCTCCCTAGAGAACCATATTTGGCTTGCGAGCCATAGGTTGCTGACCTCTGCTCTATACTATCATCAACAGGAATGACTGAAATTCACTAATCTGAGACCTTAAAATCTCCATAAAGATAGTTTCAACAGAATCAATTTTCATTTTTGAAATATTGTTATCCACTATATATTTGAGAGAATTTGTCTGAGTGTGTCTGTCTGTTCAAGAACTTTTTCTAAATGCTAAGAGCTAGGATCACCAAACTCAGTATACAGCTTCCTCTTACAATTTAAAACAAGGTAACGTGTTGGTAGTGCCAGGAAAATGGGATTACTTCTCATAAAACCACAAAGAAAAGAGATAATCACCAGGCAGGTGAAAGGGGCTGGTTGGGGGTGCCCTATCCCCCATCCAAATTGCACTAGCCCCACCTCTCCCACCCCTCCCTGGGAGTCCATTAGGCAGGGCAAGAGGGCTTAAGCTCTCCTCTCCTCCCCCGATTTGTACTGGAACATTGCTGGCTTATCTCCAACACAGAACAAGGGGAAGTGCACAGTTTGCTGCATTCATCACTCTGGCTGGGAAGCGCAGGAGGCAGACAAATCTGGACCTGCCCCAGGCAGGGGACATGCACCCTGGCTTTGCCTGCTGGAACTGCAGTGGCCATGGAGCAGTGCTTCTCATCAGGGTCCAAGCCGCTGCAGTAAGAGAGAGCTGGGGTAGTCCTTTGTCCCCAGGGCACCCTGCACACTGAACCGCTCATCCCCAACCCCACCCCAGAGCAATGATTTCAATGAAGAAAAACAAACATTAATTGAGTAAAGGACCCAAGCAACACCGGGTAAAATATTCTAGTGAGTAATACTTGCAACTCCCTAAAAACACGGGTAAAAAGTAAGCCTCTTTGTTTCAAGCTGTGTGGACATAGTTTTGTCATTGTCCCTTAAAATGTATTTGCCGTGACAAATAAGCCAGCATTCAAGGAAGAGAATAGACGACAACTAATCCCCATGACATCGGTGGGTGTGGTGGATTCTACTCGGCAGAGGAAATCTCTTTAATGCAGCTTTGACCTCTTAATCTGATCATTATTGATGTTTACTCAAATACAAGGTTCTGCCACGTGCCACTGAGATCTTTTTCATGAGAGATTTTTTTCTAAAAACACAGCGTAGAATTTATCAGGATACTATTAAAATGTTTATTATATTGTAGAACTTGTGCTACTGAACAGAGTTTTGGTCTTGTGTGTGTCTACGTAGGCAACAGAAAATTTTTCAATATATAATGACCAAAACAATATTTATGGATTTTACAAAGAATTTGCTGTATGAAGACTCTTTGAATAAAAGTGACTGCACATAAATATTTTTTTTTCATGCTCACAAAACTATTACAAAGGCTAAACTGATAAACAGTGCTGCAATCTACAGACAATTTGCCCTTCATCTTTTTTGTTTTATCTGTTCTGACAACATTCAATGTGGAGAAGCTCCACAATTCATTGTTATGAACAGAGGTGGATGTACTAAAGAAAATTATTATTTGTGTCTTCCACTGATTTGTGGGGACTTGTACATCCTCACTAAAGAAAGAATTAATTTTAATCATATACAGGCACAATGATGCAGTCCACAATTATCAGTAACTTTTTTGGGGTGCTTCCAAACTAACAGTCCATTTTGGTCCATTTCACGCTCATGGGATTTTAAAAATAATACATTTCATTATTTCAGCTATTTAAATCTGAAATGTCACAATTTTGTAATTATAGGGGCCCTGACCCAAAAAGAAGTTTTTGGGGAGTTGCAAAATTATTGAGAGTGAGGGATGTTGCTATACTGCTACCCTTACTTCTGTGCTGCTGCTGGGGGAAGCAGGGTGCTTCCTTCAGAGCCGAGTGCCCGGCCAACAGCTGTCACTCTTCAGCTTCCCAGCTCTGAAGGCAGCATAGTGAGGGTAAGAATACCATGATCCCGCCCCCCCCCCCGCCCATAACCTTGTGACCTCCATGCAACACCGTTTGGGTTAGGACCCCCAATTTGAAATATACTCGTTTCCCCTTTGAAATCTGTACAGTATAGGGTAAAAGCACGAGCGGGGGGGGGGGGGGGGGGGGAGAGAGAAAGAAAGAACTAGATTTCACAGTCCGACGCGTTTTTCTGGCCATGAATTTGGTAGGGCCTTACTTATAACGACTTGGAAGACCAAAAAGTTTCTGTGCTATCTAAAAAGAACGAGAATTTTAGGTCTGTGACAGAGTGCTGGACAACAGCAGCTGAGCCAGCACTCTGGTCACTGCAACTCCAATTAATTACTCTAGAAAAGATCTTAGGAAGAAAAGCTGTGCCTAACTGATGAGTTGAGGAGAACAAAGGGGCTAATTAGGCCTTTACACAGATGACAGAAAAGACACGAGATGGAAGTGCAAGGAGAGGAAGCAAAAAGAGAGATCACTCTTCTGCTTGCCTCAGGAGCTAAGCGGTGACTATAGCGGTGAGGCTATATACAGTATAGGAATGGTAGAACCTAATACTGTAAATAAACTTCAGTGGGTATTTTATCAGCAAAAAAGTCTCTGAACTGTTTGTAGACTTGAATATAAGCAGGAGCATGTGAACTCTACCACATGGCTAAAAATAAATATTTAATGCTTATAACTTACATTTATGTATAGGGCATCTATGCCCAAAGGTATTTGCTTACCAAAATAAGTAACTAAAGTAAGAAGCCACCATGTACTACCCAACAAAATAATGGAATTGGTACATAAGATTTAACAAGAATAAATTCAAGTTGTTTTGGAGGTTTGCTTTCTGATTGAGCTGTTAAAGGAGAAGTTCTTAGTGCCTGTGAGATCATATCAAGTGGAAAATACAATCTTGAATACACACAAAAATGCACAGACAATAATGAAAGTCTCCTCCCCAGTAGTTGGAGGAGAAACTCCTTTACCCGGTGTAGAGAAGCAATTATTCTTTCCTTTCTGCATCTACCTCTCCACACCATCCTTCCGGATTTTCCCTTCTTTTCCCATTCTCCTTTTACAGTCCTTTGATTTCCTTCCAGCTCTTTTCTCTTGGGCTGACTTCAATTAGTCACCCCTCCTGCCACATGGCACTCTATTCCACTGATTCCTTTCTCTCTGCCCTCCACACATTCCTTTGTCACAATCATCCTTGTTTCCTTATCCCTCTATATTCTTGTAATTTAAAAATAACTAAGTGCAAAAGGCAGTCATCTTGACTGAAAAAAGACTGGTATTATTTACAGATTATCAAAATAATGAGAAATGGTGACAATTTTTAAAAGTTCAAATTTCATAAGAGAAAATCTGCTGTTCCTGAAATGAGCGGCTTTTAAAAAAATATTACAAGACCCAACAAACAATGTAAGCTGGCAACTGTATAGTCTATTGACTATGTTTAATTCATATTCCAGTTTCACTGACAGCAAAGAATTTTAAAATTTGTTTTAAGCACATATGCATCTCCCAACCCTGCAACCATTAACATCTGACATTGCACTTATGTGCAGCTCTGGTAATATGCATGTGCAGAATTGGGCCCTGAATTTTTAAATTACACAGACAGTTTAATTACAAATTTGATTCAAGAGTGGGATTTTTCCATAGTTAATAAGCAAACTGACCTGTTAAATAAACCTCTTGGTGGAGGAAGCAGAGGAATAACAGTGTTACTTAAACATTCACATAGAGGGCAAAGGAATTCACCATTTTCTACATCATAACTTGTATGCACACGTAATCTTTGTTGCCTTCGTTGTTCCTTTGCTTGAATAGCATCAAAATACCTTTGGAAAATAAATAATAATAATAAAAATTAATGGTTATCAGTAAAATAGTATTTTAATGTATAAATCAATATGACACTTCCCCCCATACCTATGTAAGAAAATTATCTAAAATACAAATATGGGAAATAAGAATTAGCAATTCATAATCTTTGATCAACAGAAATGTAACTCTAGCTAATACTTTAAATAAATCAAAGACCCTCAAAATAGGTCAGTTCAATAGACCTCAAAATAACAAATAAGATTCTCTTCAGATTTAAAAATCAGGATTTTCTAGTTTATTTAAAAAAAGTAAGTTTGACTGTAAGAAGAAGGGTATTGGGAGAATCCTAGTCTCCAGGTTTATTCAGAAAAAATAATTTTAGCAATCAATAGTGCCTCTTCACTTATTGTGAAAATCTTTTCTTTGTTCACAATTCTTGTTGTCCATTGCCAGAGAAACCAAATTTCTAAGTTTTAGGAAGTAATAAGTGCTCCAGAACTAAAGAATCAAAATTCCCAACATAGAACTTCATCCTGAGGACAGTGTGGGAGTCTGCCTGCTCAGAGTAGCATAAACAAATCTTGATTTTAAGCCACTTGGGAAGTGGATCAAGCTAAATGAGAAAAAGGCACTTATTCCAAAATAAGAGTTTCCACATGGGAGCTTATACTGAAACAAATTTCTCAGAATAAATAGCTATTTCAGTAGATTTCCAAGTGTAGACAAGCCCTTACACACTCCCAACTTTCCCTATTTATCAGGCTCTTTTCCTGATTATAAACTATGTTCTAATTAGGAAACAGAAGCATGCATTAGCATTTGTAATTAATCAACAAACACAGCTCCACATCTGAATACTTAATACTGCTGCAAGATGTTCTAGCAAAAATAGCAAATATTGCAGCAAGATGTACCAGCAAAAATTAAAGAAGAAATTCAAGGAAATATAGGCATCCTGCGAGCAGAAAAAAGCTATACTGCACAGATAAATTATTCACTTCAAATTATTTGCTCAACTCCAGATTAAGAATGAATCTAAACACGCTTTTAAACAATAAAATCTAGCAATGGTTGTAAAGTATGGATCATTTCAGGATTCATACTTAATATTATGGTTATGTCCTACCATTATACAAATACTGTTCACATAGGAACGTAAGTCTAACTTCTACAGACATTATTGAAACTTGTATCCACTCAACTTTAAAACTGATAAGTGGTAAACTAATTTTTTAAGTAGTAACAAGATACACATAAGTTCCTTCTCAATATGATAACTCATCAGGGTGACAGATGTTAAACTATCATTTCTAATAAATTCTGTTTGCAATTTAGCTATAAAGGGTTCTCTCTTTTTTTCTCTTAGCTATCTTTATTGGTCTATAATATCATTTATTTCTAAATTATGTATTTGGGATCTAATCCTTCCATTCAAGTAAATGTTAAGGCTCCAACTGGCATTAGTGGGAGAAGGACTGGGTCATTTATGTCTAGTTGAAAATCAAGTTCACTTCTGCTAACTCATGGCAATTACCTTTGCCAACAGTGGGCGTGCATAATATGTCCACAGCTACCCGTGTGTGTTCCACATGACAGCTCTGGATGCATGAATAGTGGGTCATATTTTTCTGTGTAAAAACAAACAATTTTGCATTTAAATCTTTCTATAATAAAATAGATGTTTATTTCTGACACTAAAATATTAACATTTGCCATTTTCATGCTTTATTTAACTTTATTAAAAGAATAACCTTTTTTATTATTCCTTTGAGAAAGTCAATTTAAAGCACACTACCAATCCCTACAAATATACTTTTTAGATAGGTCACTTGAAACACAAATTAAAGGCTCAGTTATAAATACATAATACTTAGTTATGAAAGATGAAATTATCAACCAACAGGTCCTGAATTTCAGAGGCAC
Organism: Pelochelys cantorii; assembly: GCA_032595735.1. NCBI lineage: Eukaryota > Metazoa > Chordata > Testudines > Trionychidae > Pelochelys > Pelochelys cantorii. Next base: position 172,251,557 of record CM064328.1, read on the forward strand.
TGAATATGAGCAACGCCCATTAGTTTAACTGGAATTTGGGTTTTCAGCACCCCTAGAAAAAAAAAATCAAGCCTACAGAGCATTATTAATATTATATAAGTGGAACAGATAGGTATGATGTAGTATAGAAAAATATTGTGTATTCGCATACACATAATGTGAACAGAGAATACTTCAGATGAGGCAATCCCAACCAACTTAAAAATGGGCTGTTCCAGAAGTCTTGGAACTAAACTGTTTTTTCTGAATTTCTCTACCAAAAAGAATCTAATAAAGAGAAAAAAGCTGTATTCATAAACATGTGTCAACCATAGATATTAAATGAACTGACTGCTGCCAAATATAACATAAATCCATGTATAGAACAACTGATGTATGTACTAGTTATGGCCAAACATAATATATCCTGTATGCTGGACTGGGGGAGGGGGGGTGTTATGGCCCAGAGTGATTTCTGAGGAGGGTATAAATGGTGTCTTTACACTGCAGCTTTAGTGCACTAAAAATATCAATGTGGGACATTTTACCTCAAGCTTTCAAGCCTAGAGGGTAGGAGGGTTTTGACTGCTGGAGCAAGAATAGTTACATTTATACTTTTAGCATGCTTGCCTGGACTCTGCTAGTGAGAGGCTATATAGGCAGATTGTGCAGCTCACTTGCATTGCAGACATCCTCAGGCAGAAAACTATAGGAGTTTCACTGGGTAAGGTAACTGTGAAGCTGAGCTGGTAATACTGCTCCTAACAAGCCTCTTCATGCATAGTGAGAGGTCTATTTGAAACAATGTTGCAGGTAGCTGCATCCACTCTGGGGCTGAAACTATTGAGGCCAGAAACAATTCAGGCTCAATTGTTCGATAGCCCTGAAAATTGTCAAGTCTCTTAGTAATGTTTCTTAGCACACTTAGTAACTGAATAAAGCATGTGTATCTATAAGGTGTCTTTCAGTTGATTAGTGAGGATTAAATGTTATTGAGCACTGTAAAATGCTCTGCTGTATACAAGTCCACATTTTGGATGTTCAATGATTATAAAATGACAAGCTGGAAGATGTAGTTGTCATGAAACGTATTTTTGGTAAGGGTGTTACTTACACCACAGTAGACTTTGAGGATTCATTGCTTTTACCAAACCATTAGTAGATTTGCCACTGTAGCTAGATATCAGCATTGCCTCTTAATTTATTATAGCATCATGGTGTCCGACACGCAGGGGTCGGCAACCTTTCACAAGTAGCGTGCCAAGATTTAACTTATTCACTTCTATTTACGGATCTGCATGCTGGGGGGGCGGGGGCTAGCAGGGCAGGCTGAGTACGGTGACAATATTTTCTGAACCAGCTGCAGCTAGGGAGAACAGTTTAATTTAAATTATTCAACAGATTAAGCATTTTAACTTTCTCATGTTAGTTTATCAAACTTCATTTTAAATAAAGTAAAATATTAATTTATGTCCAACACAAAAGGTTTCAATGTTTTCTTTATTTATGGCGGGGGTGGGGAACCGTTTTTGCGTTGGGGGCCATTGACACACAGAAAAATCAGTTGGGGACCATACAAGTGAGAAACAAAAAACAAACAAACAAAAAAACGCACCACACACACACACACCCCCCCTCCAAAAAATCCCAACCTTCACTGATGTGGCCCCCAACTGAGACATCTCACTTTTCTGGTGAGGGAAAGGGACAGGGAGGACTGAGGTTCAGGGCTTCCCATCGGCCAGATTTACTTTTCTGGGGTTCCAGAGTTAATGGATTTTGTGGACCTCCTTAGGCTCTCAGGTGGAGACAAAAATGAGAGGCTCAATGTGAGGGACAGGGCTGCCAATGAGTGGGATGGGGATGCAGGAAATGGGTGGGAGGTGGGGTGCAGGAGGGGCTGAGGGCAGAGTCTGGAAGGGAGTTTGGCAGCAGGAGAGGATGTGGGGTGGGGGTATGAGAGGGAGTTTGGGGGCCAGAGGGGCTTGGGGGAGTAACGCAGAAAGGGTGAGAATGCAGCCAAATAGCTAGTGGGGGTGGGGGGAGAGGGCAAAGAAGTGGGAAGTAAAGGAAGTGCAACTTCTGCAAAGTAAAATTGTATCCCCCACTCACATTTTCCCCTCTGCTTCTGCCTCACTCCCCTCAGCCCCAAGATTTCCCCCCCCCCCACTGCAGCTTGATCCTCTGCATTGCCCCATCCCCTTCAGTGCCACCCTATCCCCCTCCCATCCTGCCCCCGCATCCTCCTTCACCACCTCATCCCCAACATCCCTGTGCCTCCAGTGTGCACATGGGCAGGGCAGCAGTGCTGGGGTAGGGGGACAGAGTCATTTCCCTGCCCAGCCCAGCCCTTTGCTGGGGCTTGCCCCTCACCTGCAGCCTGTGGCTCTGAGGCGGGCAGAGCCTGGGGCTGCTTGGGGCTTGTTCCAGCCTGGCTGGGCACAGGTCTCCCAGGCCCCCACCCACCTCAGGGGAAGCAGTATGTCGCAGCCAGAGCCCCACGGAGGTGGAACCAGCTTGTGACCAGTCACCTTGCCCCGAATCTGCAGAGCAGCTTCAGCCCTGCCCCCTCCCAGAGCAGGGATCAGAGCCTGTAAGCAAGTGATGTGTGTGTTAACCTCTTAGCTCCTGGGACCTACGGCAGCTTGAGGGACACAGAGCTCAGTGTGGGGTCATGCTGCCTGCTTCATTTGCCACTACACACCCATGCCTCCCCCACTCACGCTTGCCATTCCAGCAGGAAGCCAGAGCTGGTTCTCCAGCCTGCAGCTGCGCAGCGACTGCAAGGCTCCAGCTGCTGCAGAAGGCAGTGGGGGAGCTGAGCTCCTGCCACATGTGCCACTTAAAATCAGGTTGCGTGCCACTTATGGCATGCATGCCGTAGGTTGCTGACCCCTGCGCTAGCCACTAGCCACATGTGGCTATTTGGCCGGCCGAGTGTAGCTAGTTCACTATAGCTTCAGAACTGGTTGTTTCAGGGTCTGTCTACCAGACAATGAAGTATTTTTGCTAGACCCAGCACTATCAAGCTTCTAGTTATACCAATAATTGAGATGAAATAAAAACACAGGACTCTGAAATTTACTGAGGAATGGCTTGGTTTAACAAACTCAAATAACTGGAAAATATGTTGGGTTCACATGCACAAGCTTTTTAATAATGTCTTGTACATCTGCTCCAATAGATCCATATTGCCTCTCTCTCTTTCCTGTTCTTCTACCCACGAAAATGTAAAATACCTGACACACCTCAGTTTTCAATAACTGAATTTACAACTGACTAGTGGAAGTCTTTTAGGTATGTCATATTGCCTTCATTTCCTGGCTATTATTTATTGGGCATGTTCCTAACAAAGTCAGAGAGCGTTTTGCCACCCACTACGGACTGAGTTTGCTCACAATTATATAATTAACTAATGAAAAGGGGCACAGTAGAACACATCTACTTCAGAATAGGAAACAGTGCAGATATAGATGATTATTTCAAAATGTTATAATAAAAATATGAATACAGCTTACCAGGATCCTGAATAACTTTGTTCCGGTTTTTAGACAATACAGTAGATCTCTGAACAAATGCTGCCAAGACCATAGCCCTGCTGTCCACTTTGACCTCTTGTTCTTCTTGACACAATATACAGGTAACAACCTGTCTCCGTTCAGTCACTCTAGTTTGCTTTGGACCCAAAGCTGTAAGCTTTGTATCTGAAACTGTAGGACTAAAATCAAATTATACCAATTAATTATACCAATATTTTACCATTAATTGACCTTTTTAAAAATTAAATCATGCTCTACGTTTCATTAGTTTATTGGAGAGGTTTTATGTGCTTTCATTTTTATTTTGTAAATAAGCAAATATGTCTTACATGCATCCATGCATGTGACCCCCAAAACTGCCCTATAACACCACATTTCAGAGAAACCTTATGTCCTCCAGCAGATATGAAAATATTCACTTTCTTGAAGTCACACTATTTCCAGATTAAATTGAGTTAAAATTCAATTAAAACATTAGAACTAAGTTTGAAGTAAAAACTAGAGAGTTGTATGCAAATCTCAGCCTTTAATTTGGTGTCTTCTTTTTTTTTTTTAAAGTTTATGTGTAGGGGAACAATACTTTAATATCCAATAACACCTCATAGCAACGGGTTATCGTTAAAGACAGCATCTCAATCAAATACTGGAAGCTTTGGTTTTTGCCCAACAACTTCTTCTCAGATTGCTGTTTTTTCTGGTTTGAATCAAAACTTATAAAACTCTGTGGTAGTACTTACAAAATCCTGCATGTATTATTCCAAACCTAACAATAGAATTTTTTTTAAAACCTGCATTAAAAGTGTTAAAATGTCATCTTAAACTAACAAAAGCAATCTCCCTGGGAGCAACGAAGCTTCATTTCCATATATTGTCCACCCTGACATAAATAGAGGCCAAACTTGTACTTTTTCCAATTGTCCCTCTAGCTGCCTTACATCTCAAATACCACATTTTCCATTTGCCAATCTTCCACAAAATACCCAAATTACCTTAATTTAGATTTTCAGTTGGTTACAATTTTTCCCTGCTTCTCACTCCCCTACATCCAAAACAACTTTCCCTAGTATAAATAACAATTAATCATTGCACTGGTCATACTTCCTCACCAAGATTTTACAAGTCGGGCAGATTATTTGTGTCTGTTTAATTTTCTGAATCAGACATAGATATTGAATGCAATTCTGCTATAATCTTAACAGGGTGCAGAAAAAAGCAGACTGAAAAAGCAGCAGGAAATGGTTTGAAAGAGCTGGACAGCTGTCAGCTGAGAAAAGGAAAATTTAGCTTTTGAGTTCAAACAGGAATGCTACAGGATATTTGATCTGCAAGCAACAAAAGATTTATTAACTGCCTCAATGTTTTAATTAAAATGTTTGTCCTTTACCTATTATCAAGTACTCTAGAGGTTGAAGTAGCTAGTTCTTCTAAAGTCTGCTGAAAAAGTTCTTTGTTCTCATCAATGAAGTGTCGCTGCATCTCTGACATCTGAGCCATGATCTTCTCTCTGCGCAGCCTGGCAATCTCAGCTTTTCGCTTCCTCTCAGCTTTATCTTTATCTCGTGTAGCCTGTAATTTTATTGGTCGGTTAATAATTGTTAAACATATTGCAATGGACCAAAAATGGATACTAATATTTTTGTAACTGTTGTTCTTTGAGATATGTTGCACATGTCCACTCCAATGTAGGTGTGTGCACAACCCCAAGCATAGTTCCTGGATTTATTTTACCCTTTGGTATCAGCTGGATCAGCTCTAGTGCTCCCTGAAGTCACATGCTGATAGCATCAGTATAAAGGGCCCTGCCAACCCTACTCCTCTTCAGTTTCTCCTTGCTGACCACCCCTGAGAAAGGGGACTATGGATAGGTTTTGGAATGGACATGTGCAACACTTGTGAAAGAACAGTTACAGAAAGGCTAGTAACCATTTTTAGTCCTTCATATTCTTGCACATGTTCATTCCAGTGTAGCTGATTTACAACCAACTGCATTGGAGGTGGATTTGGAGATTAAGCACAGGCCGGCTGTAGCACAGTCCAGCCAAAGCTGACATTGTCTCTGTCCTGTTGTGTAATGGTACAGTGTGTCATGAATATGTGAACTGACAGCTAAGTTGCCACTCAGCTGGTGTTCTGAATTGGAACATGTGCCAAAAAATTGGCAGAGCAGGTTTGAGACCTTGTAGAATGTAGCATTAGGTTAGCTCAGGGCAGAATGTCTGCAACCAAGAGCCTTTACAAATCGTAACCACAGTTGCCATTGAGCTGGTTACAGAGTCAGTGGCATCTGGAACCACTGAGTCACCATCTTTCCTTCCTCGATTATGGAGGAAAGCTCCTGACTGGATTTCTGGGGAGATAAAATTTGGAGAGTTGTCAGTGACTTCCACATATCAAAGTCAGGGCTTGCTGGTTAGCTATATAAGGCTGAAGGTGCCCTGACAAGTATGGCTTCTGTTCAAACAGATCCAACTTCTTAAGGTCCCTGGCTTTGGGTGCAGAACCTGGCTGTCCCAGATGATCCCACTCATTAGACTTTGCAACCACCAACAACCCCAAAGGGACAGTATGAAAAAAGAAATTCATACCGGCTGGAGGGAACAAAGTATTTCTGCTCTGTAAACTTTGCCACAGGAATTTACTCAGTTCCACAAGGGTGTCATGCAATGATAGAGAAAATCTAGAGGGCCCTGCTGACAAAATAATGTCCAAGAGGTCATGTGTCACTTCCTTGACCACCTCTGGTTTCAGGTACCTATCATAGTAAGCCTTACTGTCATCTAAAGGGGAGGTTGCTAAAGGAGGCTAATGTTGGAACAGACATTTTGGTTGGTTCCTCAGCACTCACAAGAGCCTGCAGGGCTCCCTCCTGGAGTTTGGTGCTGTGTTTGATACCAGAGTCCAATTCTGGGGTGCCCTGGCTTCTTGAAGCAGTCCCGGGGGGGTGGGGAGGGAAGGGAATCCTCTGAGATTCCAGAAAAGCCATGGCATGGTAAGCAGATCCTATAGATATGATGGGCAGGTGCCTGATGGTACTGAAGAACTTAGTGCCTAGCATTGCAACAGTGGACCAAAGCCACTATTTAGAAATTACTAAAACTATACTACATTGAAACAGAGAAAATTCACTAAGAGAATAATTGCATAGGCAATGAAGGCTCCAGCAACCATTGTGGGCAGTAAGAAGGAATTAAGGGAGTCAAGGTCCCCAGGGCCCTTTATACAGACACTATGAGCACAGCACAATACCAGGAAGCATCAGAGCCAATCCAATGGATATCACTACTGGAAAACAGACATGTGCAAACACTTATGGAAGAACTTAATGTTATAATGCCAATTTGTAATTTAATTCCGCAAATATTTCTAAGCATTTGCTTATCGGATAATTGACTAGTTGTTCACATCCCTATGCCGAACCAGAGAATTTGCTGAACCACGGGAGGTCAATATTGTCTAGCAGCATTACAAACACTTCCACCAGTTACTGGGCTCTGAGAAGACATTTAGGGGTAAATTAGAGCTAAACAACAGCACAGAACACTGAGAACCAGGGCCGGTGCCTGTAAAACTTTATGTGATGTGGGAAACTTGGCCACACCAATAATAAGCGGACATCCAACTTACTAAAATTGTGCCAGACTACAGATGTTGGCAGACCAGAGAATGCCGGACTGGAGAGGTTCAACCTGTACAATCTAAAATAATTCTTGTTTGACTCTTCCGCAGTCCTCATCTGTCTGGCTCTTGCAAGGGTCAGGCAGAATATGTGCAAATCCCGGAAGTGCAGAGTTTGCTTCTCTTCTCCTGTGGAGAAGTGGGGCTATAGCACTGCCTTTTTCTCCATGTAAGCTGTGCTTCCCCGTAAGGTATTGTCTCTTCCCAATTCTCTTTGCTCTAAGCCATGCCTAATAAACACAATCTAGACCTAAACAAATAGTAGGGGGATAGAATACCCTTTTACTTGAAACAACCTACAGAATAGGGAAAAAATTCTCTCAAATGTCTTTGAGTAGCCTCCAAAAAAAAAAAAAAAATTAGAAACAATGGAAAGAGCACAGTGTCGAGGCCCAGCTAACCAGCTAGGGAGGCCTCAGGCAGGAAAAATGCAGACTGAGTGATGCAGTTAAACAGCAAAAACCCCTTCCCACAGATTGAAACAAGCCTGACTCTTTATCAAGGCTGATTCAACTACAGTTTGTGTAACAGAATGTGAAACTGTGTTTTTAAAAGAAGTATCTGCAGATTCTGGCCTGACTTTAGGTCACTAATTACAAATGTAGTCCATTGCAGTTCTTGACCTATACCTGTTTTAGTGCAGCTAACAACATAACCTGCTGTAGATTATTTTTACCTCTTCTATAATATTTCCTTCAGTCTCTGGCACAGGACTTGTAGAAGAGCTCTCTCTCAGTTTCTTGATAGCATTAAAAGTCTGCAACAAGAAAAAATATTTACATTGTGTCATTTACTTAGCTAACAATTATTATTTCTATTATAATAGTTTATAAAGTTACCACTCATAGACCAGCACCCGGTTGTGCTTCATGCTGTAAAATTAGAGACTGCAACAAACAGGGGAAGGATAGTATAAGGAAATTGACTTTTTCTGGTCATGCATTTCTAAAACTACTGTAAGTTCATTGGCTATGCATTGTGAACATTTTACGTCTTTCATTAAAAACCCTGGAAATAAAACTTAGATTTACCTTCAGTATCCATCTGATCATGTCTTTATGAACGTCCAGATGAGGTGCATTTTGCAAAGTTTCTAGCATAGCTAATATACTAGGAGAATTATTCTGTGCCTCACCAGGTCCTAGAGCAAAGATATAGACAGCTATATTCAGTGTATTTAACCTGTTCATACTGTACTAAGCATGTTATGTTTCAAAATAATTTCATAAGCCATCTCTAAATTCTATAAATTAAAGAGATAATAGCCTAAACATCCTTCTTTTTATCAGGTTTTCAAGACCAAAGACATTGTCACTTTGCCCCGTGGACTAGCTTGGGACTGGTACAAGGAATGAAAGTGATAAACTTACTGCTCACTTCAAAGCAAGAATATGGTCAATTTAATGATTTTACCAGATTACATGAACTAAATGCAAGATGCAATGGAGGGATAACAAGACACTTATAGCAAATATATTGCTATAATCCCAACAGACCACGTGCTTGGTTATTAAATCAAGGAGCAGGATTTAAGATTGTTGCAATATTAATTTAGTTAATTCGTAGTAAACAAACAAAAAAGCTTATCAGTGGAATATTTTAGAAAAATGGTAATATTAGAAAAAGATAAATTTTTGAGCTTATCAAACATGATGCTATCCCCACTTTTTTTTATAAGAAAAGAACTACAATAGCGTTAGGTATTTCAGAACCTAAACACACACACACACACACACACACACACACACACACTTTGTACGATGGATTATTTTTGTAGAATTCTATACTTTTGTAGTCTTTTGTGTGTGAAATTATATACATACAGTCTTAAATACACATACAGTCTTAAAACATATTAAAAGCGTCTTTTTAAAGTACCCTTTTAATGCATCTTGATTCAGAAGGGCAGAAGAGATTTATATACAAAATATTAGAGATAAATATTCCTGATTTTGAATTTGGAAAACATTTGGAGGTATGGACATACTTGAGATCTTCTGAGTGAAGGTAAACGTTACAACATTCTCTTCATTGAGATTCTCTAGGTGTTGTTTTTCTTCTTGTAGAGCCATTCCAATCAAGTGCAAAACCTAAATAATATCACTAATTTCAGATCTTGTATCAAAAAACATTTTATACAATCCCTGAAGGTCTCAGGGGAATTAAAAACATTATACTGAAAGAGAAACAACTAAGTAAAAAGCAAAATCACAAGAAAGTGAACTTTTTATACTAACTACCCAGATTGCCTTAGAAGCCTAGTTGTGTCAGTCCCAGGATATTAGCGAGGCAAGACAGGTGATATATCTTATTGGATCAACTTCTGTTAGTGAAAGAATCTTTTAAGGCACACAGAGACCTGAAGAAATGCAGAAGATGGTCCAATAAACAGTACTACCACACCTACCCTGTCTCTCTAAGATGGTAGGTGTATCAGTTTTAATTCTGAAGACTTATTTGAAATAAATTCTTATTACTGTACTCAACTCACTTATTTTTATTGTAACTGGAGTTCTTTGAGATGTGTTGTCCCTCTGGCTGCTCTACCTTCAGATACACATAATACAGTGCATTCTTGGGGATTTTTAGTTGGCAGCAGCCATAGGTCCAGAGGTCTACATCTATGCCTTTATGCTCCAATGCAAGTGTATATAAAGGAAAAAGCAGACCTGCCACCACTCCAATTCCTTCCCAACCAAAAACGCAAAAAAACCTCTGCAGCAGAGGGGAAAGGTAAGATGGAGCATCAATAGGGAAAATATATCTTGAAGAATTCCAGTTATTGTATGGGTAAGGAACTTTCAGTGTTCTCTGAGTTATAGTCCCTATGGGCACTCTACCTTAAGAGATTCCCAAGCAGAGCTTCCACTTGGAGATGGGTGCTGATGTCAGAGCTCAGGAGGCAGATTCAGTATAATTCAGATAAAAGTATTGCCAGAGGCCCTATCCACCCTGGAGTACTTGGAGAACATATGAATGGACAAGCGGGTGCTGACCCTGCAAATGTTCACAACAGGCATGTCTTTAAGAAGGGCTATCAAGATGGATGAGCTCTTGGGGGAGGCATGTGCCCCATTTTATAAAGCTTATGGAGTATGTGCTCCAGAAGTTTTGTAATAAGCTAAAATGCATTCTGAAACACATTTCAATCGCCTCTGGGTAGAAATTTGTTGTTCCTTTATCCTTTTAGCAATGGAGACAAAGAGTTTAGGAGAGGCCATGAAAGGTAGGAAGCAAACGCCTCTCATATACAGGTAATCTTCCTTTCAGAGTACTTCATTTCCAAAGATGGCCCATGGTCTCTATTTGCCAAGCTTGAAAATCACTGGAACAATCTGAGCAGCTGAGGCCAATATACTGAGAGGGAGTAGGATCCCATATCTCTCTCAGAATGCTCCATTACGAGGAGCTTTGATCTATCTTTCCTCAGTTTGCCATATCTATTCTTAAATCCAGAGCAGACCTTGCACTTAGAGGGGACATGGGATTCTCTGAAGCACCTATAATGCCCTTCACTGAGGGGAAAGACCTGTGGCAGGTCTTCCACAGTTGAAAATCCAGGATTTCTGGTATAATCCAACCAGGGAAATCCCAGATAAACATCCAGGGTGAAGAAGGCCTGATTGCAAGACGACTGAGGGCAGAGAGGAGGACCCCCAAAAAACATAAGTCTGTGTTTAAAACAAAAAATCTGTGATCAAGAGTGGATGGGAACACATACATCCTAAAATTAAGCACCCACTGTGACCTGGATACAAAGAAAAAACATGGTTTGAGTTAATCACAACTGGCATCTACTGTATTTCTTAGTTTGCTGGGGGACTACATATTGTTACGGGGACTTCACATAAAATGCATGCAACAAACTTTAAACTACTTTGCCCTCACACTGAGGAAAGTTAACTGAAAAAAACAAAATGTGAACTGTAAAAATGTAGCTCAGACTTTCTTAAGATTGAAATCAAAATCTGCTATCCAGCTAGTTACCAGTTTGTAAATGGTGCCACGTTTATCTGTAAATACAAACTGCACAAACTGGCCATAAAATGGCTCAGCGGGAAATCACGAGTGTAAAATAGATAACCCTAGCAGAAAGTTCTGAAGCTTGTCAAACATACTGTTTCTGGCTTCCACAGATTAGGTTCTAAGAATTAACCAGAGCAACCTAGTAAACTGTAACTACCCTGTGCCATTTATTAGGCAAACACAATCAATAAACCTAAGTGTAACACTGTCTGCTGAAGATAATAAAGAGAAAGTGCAAAGCCCTGGGATTCTCCCATATAACCAAGGAATGAGAATGAGTTAACTGGAAAACTATTAATTCAAGACAAAATTATCTAAATTTTGAGCGTAATTATGCCATCTGTCACTGCTTGGGCAAAATTATGCTCTCTAGTACGTGTACTCAACTTCCATTCACTTCAATGGGACTAACATGCAAGTATCAAAGTACAATCAGGCTCTTATATTCAAATATTGGTGCTATTGAACATATGAAAAATGTTACTGAATTATAATTAAATTTCTTCACTCTGACACTGACATTTTAACAATGGTTTCCACAGCAACTACATCTTGTCCCTCTAGCATAGTTTTAGTATTGTTAGTGTGATATTAAATTCAGTTCAAATTTATGCATATTGCCTTTGCAAAGCATCTAACTGGAGTGAACAGTAAAAGCAGAGTTGGGAAATTCAGTCTAAACATTCCAATAAAGACATGTCTGATCTCAATCAAGGACATTTTCAAATGTTTACAATTTTGAGCCGAATCCTTCAATCATTTTTATTTGTAAAAAATGTTTCCCCCAAGACGAGCCCTCGTGGGGGAAGTTAAGTGTATGCCAAGCTTGTGTGTGTGTGTGTGTGTGTGTGTGTGTGTGTGTGTGTGTATGCCAAGCTTGTGTGTGTGTGTGTGTGTGTTTTAAAGCATTGAAAATTCCTGTAACTGAAGAAATTTGCTTTTTAGTCTTGGTTCTAAGGTCTCAAAATTTCAGTCTGTGATTTAAAAAAAAAAAAAAAAAAAGTCTTCAAAAAAGATTTACCTCTAAGAAAAGAACAAGCTTTGGGTATTTCAGCCCCCAAATGTACTGTACTCTGTTTTTTACTGAATCTTGAAAATACAAGGTTGTAAAAGAAGGAAAAGCTTTTTCTTACCATAAAATTATAGAATTATTTTAACTAGTCTCACAAAATTATTTCCTTTTACACATACAAACATCTGGGAAATTGAAGCCAACTGTTAAAAATGTACAAAAAGCTCTAGAACACGCCTCGCCTCCTCTACCTCTGCTTTCATACTCAAAGATGATGTGCTGCATGCAATTCAAAATGTTAATACCAATTAACTGATATTTTAAGGCACTATGTGTTATTTTTCTAACAGTAAGCTAGAAAAAAAATCCTCAATTTACATTTGATTTTCTATGTACTTCACACTAGATATGTTAAATTTAGTTTAATCAACTAATCGACAAGTCTATTCACTGCAGTTCTGCCTTTTAAATGTATTAAAATACGGCTCTTAATACATTTAAAAAGCAGAGGCACATCCTCTGGGACTGGGCACCAGCCAGGAATCAGCTGATTCCAGGGTCACGCCCAATCTCACTACCCCCCTGCTGCCCCTGCGGAGACAGTACTGGGGGGGAATCAGCTTTTAACTAATTGAGGGACTAGCTGACTACCGGATAAGCTTATGCTTATGGATAGTCGACTAGTTGCTTACATCCCTACTTCACGCTTAACTCATTTGGCAGTTAAGATATTCCTGATGCCACTGAATTTAACCGGATCAGTATACAGATATAAATACCAATATGCTAAATGGATATTTCTATTCTAACACATGAACAGACTTACCCTCTGCAGCATGGACTCTGACCAGGCAGAGTTATTATGTTCCACTGCCCACTGGAGTATTGTCCCCATAATACACAACATGACATCAGACTGCAGAATATTAATCAGGCTTGCAAAAAGAGGAGAGAAAGGCGGCAGAACAGGAGGCGGAAGTGCTGAAACAGAAATTCATTTGCTGAACATTACAGCTTTTAAAACATTTCCAATACCAATACAATTTAGAATGCCTCAACAATTTAGTAAAATCAGCACTAACAGAGTATGTATTTGTTTGGTAAGTTTTATGATTATGTGATGTACTTACTGGGTTGGAGAAAGACTGATTTTTGGATAACCTAAAAGGTGTTGTAGTTATAATGCATAGCCTTTTGCGTGTGAAAATATGAGAAAATAACGACATCCATGTGAATTCATACACCATACTTCCCCTTCCCTCTACTTCCCACAGATGTAATACCTGTATCTTCTCTGTTTTGTCTCTTCAGCTTCCTTTGTGCTTCTTCTGCCTGACAAAAAGAATGATGCTAAGATTATTCCAAGTTTGTACAGAGACAACAAACCAACTATACACACACACAAACTGTTTCCTTTCCTGCTTGTGTCCTTTCAATTTTTCCTTCTACCCTGTAATATTTACATTGAAGTCAAGGGCCTAACTTACTGGAAATTACATTTATTACTTTCTTGATTCATATGTTACTTTCTGTTACATTTCTATTTCTTTTCTTTTTTTGCTATTAGTGTTGCTCCAAGTTTTTCTTATAATTTGATCCAGATGAGACAAGTCTGAACTTTTATAACTGCAATTATTGAAACGGTGAGCTCCATAAAACTGAATGGGAACTCATGTCACTAAAATATTTTTGGTACATTAAGATCCTATTCAAGTAGTGAATTCTGTGCAGACAAACTTCTACCCTACGTGAAGCCTCACTGATTTCAGTGGAGTGCTGCCTTCATAGTGGTCCACTGGCATAGGGTTTATTGCAATACAGGTTGCACCTCTATAAATTGGGACTCTCTGGGCCAGCTGTTGTCTAGTAGGACCACCAATGTTCCAGGATCAGAGTCTTGGTGCAATGGAGGAGGGGCAGGAGCCACGCACGCTGAGGGGGAAAAAGGGAGCCCAGCATAATGCAGCTGTGGTGAAGGGGAGCGGAGACCAGCATGTGGTCCAACTGTGCTGCCCGGTGGTCAAGAAGCTGCCACGAGGGAGGGGGGAGACGGGAAGCCTGGTGCACGGGGGACCAGGAGCTGGTGCGTGGCCCAGCTGGGCTGTGCGGCAGTGGTGGTGGGGGTGTGAGGGTGGGAAAGTCCAGAGCATGACCCAGCTAGGTTACTGGGGGAGCTGAGAAATATGGTGGGGCAGCAGGGCAGGGGCCAGCACCAGAGGAGGCAGAAAATGATCTCCCCTGGTCCGGCAAAGATCACTCATCTGAGACCAGACAGGTCCCAAAGGTGCCACACCAGAGAAGTCCAACCTGTATCAGTTTACTTTTCTAGAACATTTACAAAATTTAAGTTTGTTTATAAAATACTCGTTCATATTTGTCCTTAAAAGAAAAACACGGCTTTGGAAACGTAGCATACAGAAGACATAATTTAAGAAGCTATAATAAGTCTGTTGGTTTTTATAAATTACCTTAGATTGCTCTGCCCTTGAAAAGTGATAGAAATAGAGATTGAAATCCTTGGTACATTCTGGTTTAAGTTCATATAATCCTCTGCCTGTTAATCCAGGTTTTCTATAAAGAAAAAATAAGTTACAGCCATTTCTATGAGCATGTTTATACTAAATTGGCATGACTAAAGATTACTGCTCATGAAATGTCTTAGGAATAAAATAGGGGAGATGTGGATTATGAATGAGGCACATTAGCAGAGCCATCTGGAGAAACATTTTGGCTCTGAACTATAATTTTACTCCCTCATTTATAGTAACTCACACTCAGTTTCTAAAAGTGAGATATGAAAAATGTATAACATACTTGAAACAGGCAACGGATTCAATCACACTTTCCATTCCAGTCTCTTTGTTTTCCTGCATAGAGTTAAAAAAAGAAATGTGTAAACACATTGGTTATCTGATTAACATCTTTACCGCCATATCAAATACAGCATCAGTCATATGATGCAAAATGTATGCAATGCCAAGTCATTTTTCTGGCCCTATAAAAACTGCTAGAAAAGAGAGACATTCTACAGTTTTATTTAAAAGAGAACAAGCCAATGTTAAAGTAACACTAGTCCAAAAACCTACTATTGTACAAAGTTACACTTAGAATTACTGGAACTAAAAAGTTAAAAAACAGAACTTTTTTTTAAAATTATTTTATGCATTTGAAAACATGTTATATATAGTCAGTTTCTCCTGTTCTGGAGAGGCTTTGATATAGCAACATATGAGCGAAGTAAAAGATATAGAAAAATGTGCTTGTAATCCCCCTTTCAAATTCCCTCACCAAAAACCTCAAACACCTGGCAGAAAAACTCATGGTTAATGAAATACTTGAAGCTCCTTAATTCCTTTTAAAAACCTGACTAAATTTCAAATTGCATGCAAGCATCTCTCCAATTTTTCTTGCGGGACAACGGAGTGACATCACCACGTCACTCTGTGTCCTGCCTGCCTCCTCCCTCTCTCTTCCCCATTCCCCCTCTCCCAGCTTGAGCGCTACCTTGCTGCTTCCCCATGCCACTTGGAATTGCTATTTTTAACCAAGCCCCTACTCCCCTTCCTGCACTCCTCCCAGGGTTTTCAATGCCAAGAAACATAGCACAGGAGCCAGCAGCATCCACATCGCAACAGCCCAGGGGTTGCTGGGGGTGGGGTGGGGGAAGAGATGGTACGGTGCTCAGAACAGCAGCCCAGGGAGAGGTGCTAGAAGTGGGGCTCCCAGCTGGGCTTATATACCAGAAGTGAGCTCCCAGGGGCTCTCCCATCACCAGGCTCTTGGGGAGCTGGAGCACGATGCCTGAGCACATGGAGTCCAGCTGCCCCCACAGAGACTCATCCCCTCCCCAGTGCTGCACCCACGAGCTGCTCGGGGGAGCCGCCACACCGACCTTCCCTTCTGCTCCTGCTGGGCAGCCAGGTGACCCTGGGCTCTTGGGCAGGGCTGGGGCGATGAGCAGCACAGGTGGGATTGCACAGGGGAGAGGTCGGTACTGCTTTCCCCACCTCAGCAGGCTGCTGTGCCCCGAAGTGCCACATGCACATGGCACTACCTGCGCCTCACTTTGCCCCATGCGGGGTGGGCAGGCACCCCTGCACCTCCTCGGCCGCTGGGGTTAGAGCCAGGCCTGGTGCGCGCTGCGGCTGAGGGGGGAAAATGGGGGAAGAGAGAAAGGGCCCAGGCTGGCAGGGAGAGAAGAGGCCTAGGCTGCTGCAGGTGCTAAGAATGTGAGCGACTAGTTGACTACCTGAAAAGCAAATGATTATTGGATATTCGACAGGAGTCGACTAGTCGCTTCCACCCTCCTTGCTATCAGAAAGAGGCAGCAAGGGGGAAAAGAGAAGGAGGTACTTCAAAGAAGTAGCGCTGCGTGGAGCCTGGGGCCAGGCCCCGTGCTCCACGCGGTGCTGCCACTTTGAAACGCCACATGCAGCTCAGGGCCAGATGGGGTGTCCCCAGGCTCCATGCAGCATTTCAAAGTGGCAGTGCCAAATGGAGCCCGGGATCAGCTGGGGACTCCCCCACTAACCCTGGGCTCTGTGCAGCGCTGCCGCTTTGAAATGCTGCGTGGAGCCTGACACTGGGTTCCCTGCGATGTTTCAAAGCAGCAGTGCCACACAGAACCTGGGGTCAACGGGGCACTCCCCCGCTGACCCCAGGCTCCACGTGGCGCTTTTGCCTTTGAAGTGTAGCAACAGCCCTAAGGCTGTTGCTACACTTCAAAAGCAGAGGCACCCTACTGACTAATCGAATAGTCAATTACTCAAAATTTAACATCCCTAGAGGGCACAGCCCAGCTCTACTTGATGCTGGGGAAAAGCTGGTGTTGTCCGCCCCCCACGAGGTCAGCGGGCACTGGGCACAGCCCCTTAGTGAAATTTTATTACAACATTTGAAAGTAAGTCACAATTCTTCTGTAGTTTTGTTTTAAATTTTTTTAAAGCCACAATTTTCAGAACATTAGAAAGATTCTCTGTTTGCTATCTTACATAAGTATTTATCAAAACATTTATAATAATCAATGGGTCCTCTCAGCCACGTGCAGAATTCCATTTCACAACATGCTATATTGCTCATAATACAATGCAGTTGGAATTAGCCAGTAACTTCAGGGACACGAAATACACATAAGCTAACTGAAACTGTTCAGTAGGTTTTAAACCTGGAGTTAGGATGCTCTATTGACTATACATTACAAGAAACACAGTGGGTGACATATCTTTTGTTAGACCAACTTCGGTTGCTGAGAGACAAACTTTGAAGCTACACAGATCTCTTCTTCACATCTGGGAAAGGCACTTAGTGGGTCAACCATAGCATGTTTGCCAGGTGTCCCAATTATGGATAGCATGAAGACAGAAGGCTGAGGAGTTCCTAATGCTCCACTCTTTCCTCTTCTATAGAGTTTCTTTTTCCACTAAATAATCCTCCAACTATTTGAGTAACATTTATCTGGACCAGTCCATACCCTTATCTTACAGAGGAATATATTCCCAGCTTAAGTTATGTCACACACCCATTTCAGAAGATTCAGACACGTAAGATTGGCTAACACGTTACTTTGTACATATTGTGACAGATCCAGACCAGCTGTCTGCTACACTCTAATGGAGGGCAAGTATGCAGGGCTTTAGATAAACAGTTTTCTCTTCCCTCAATAAACTCCCACAGTTTAATCAAGGCAGGCAGACACCTGAGGCTAATTAATAGCTTGACTGAAGGAGCAGGCTAATCAGACACCTGCAGTCAATTAAAGCCTGTGGGGCTGCTTTAAAAAGTTTCCCTGCAGGTAAAGAAGGGGGAAGGACTAGGAGGAGGAAGTGTGTTGTTGGAGAACTGTGTGTGTGAGCTAAAGACTGACTTTGCTCAGGTACCAAAGGAAAAGTACCGGGAGGGATTATCTAGGGAAGTGGCCTAGGGAAAAAGCTTCCAGACTGGGAGTAAAAGTAACCCTGTCGGTTGCCACTGAGGTCCCTGGACCAGAACCCGGAGTACTGGACTGGCCCAGATTCCCCCCAATCTTCCCCATGCCATTACAGAGTCTGCCCCTGAAAGAGGAGACCAAGACTACAGAAGGGTTTTCACCCGAAACGATGGACTACTAGCCTATGAGGATTATGGCTCAATAGGCTGTGACCTTTGCCTCTAGAAAAGGAAGAGGCTGTGTGGAAGGTCACAGCAAGTCTCTGAGACAAATACTGTCCATCAGAAATGCAGGACCCACAGGGCACAGTCAGAACTTTGCCACAGTATTTTTTCAAATTACTTACATCTTCTGGTAATGCTTTTACTAATTCACTGTGGGCCATGGGTCTGATGCTCAACTGATGGATAATTTCTCGCTTGATTTCATCTGTAGCATTTACCTGTCCTACTCCAGGACTAAATCTTTCACCTGTAAAAATGAAATTAATAAACAGAACAACGAGCATTAGTTCATAATTAATTGCTGAGAGAATAGTTTAAAATAAGTATTTTTATTTTCTTTCTCCTTATAGCCCCAGGGAAAGGGGCTTTCATGAACAATCTTTCATGAACTTTGGCTCACCCACCACTCTTCCCCAAACCACAAGTTAAGGCAATCTAGCCTTGAGCCCCTGCTTCTTTATGGAATATATGTCTAGAGAAAAAAAGACTGGTGTAAATATACTTGGAGACTTGTAAATGTCAGAGGCACTACTGCTGAACAAAGAGATACCTTTTTCCATAACTGATGTTCTTCAAGATGTGTTGCTCGCATCCATTTCATATTTGGTGTGTGTGCTCACCACATGAACCAGTTTTTCCTTCAGTTATATCAGTAGTGGACTGGCTCCGGCATGCTCTGGAGTGGCATGTATACGGTAAAAGGAGCACTGCCAGCTCCCCCATCCCCCAGTTCCTTCTTGCCAAAAACACCAGCATTGGGGAAGGAGAACAAATCACAGAATGGGCATGAGCAACCCATCTCAAAGAATGCCAGTTATGGGGTAAAAAGGGTAACTGTCTTTTCTTCAAGTGCTTGTTTTTGTCCATTCCATGTTAGATCACTCCCAAGCAGTACCACCAGAGGTGGGTAGGAGTTCACTGGATGTGTAAACTGCAACACAGCTGTGTTGAACACAATGCAGTCCCTGACTTGCTGGGTGATGGCGTAGTGCACCATGCACTTGTGCACCAACAATCATGCTGCAGATCGGTCAATGTTCTGGATAAGGACTCGCACCAGGAATGCCACTGAGGATGCCACATTCTGGCTGAGCAGGCCTTCACAACAGGCAGTGGCAGGATCTGTGCCAGCTCAGAAATTCCTTAACCTTACCTGTTAAGATGGCACGTGATTGAATAGTTGGGTAATTGCATCAAATTTTAGCGGTTACACTACTATTCTATAGTGCCTGGAAGAGGGCTGGCAGCCAGTGCGCGCCTGTCTCCACTCCCGGGGAGCCCCCCTGCTACCCCACGCTGCTGCCTCTCTATCAGAGCTAGTTTAAAAACCGGCTTCCTGAAGACTGGTTCCCACCTGCCACCCTGTGCTGCTGCCTCGGACACAGAAACAGCAGTATGGGGTGGCAAGCAGGCCCTGTACATGTGGGGTCTGAATTCCCTGCAGAGGCTGTTTCATGGAATGCCTGAGCAGCCTCTGTCCGCAGGAAACCGGAGCCTGAGCCCACCGTGGACAGATGCTGCATCGCACAGCTTCCCCCTGCGCTACTGCCTCTGATTGCCAGCTCCCCTCTAGCACCGGCTCCTGCCCCACCTTCACTGGCTCTATGGGGGGGGGGGGGGAGGAAGCAGGTGGGTCTGTGACTCCCTGAGCATATCAGCTCCCACCTGCCCCCCCCCCACCCTGAGTGCTGCTGCCTCTCTATCACACTGCACACACTAGGAGAACTTCTTCCATTTAACCAGATACAGGCTGCCCCCAACTTGCAATGCGATCAGCTCTGGGGATAGCATCCCAAGTCGGGGGCGTCGTAACGCGAGCCCGCATTTACAACAGGTGACATATGCCATCATAAATGTGGGGCTGAGGACATAAGTCGGGGGATTTCGGCCCTTTCCGCACTTACAGAAAAGGTTGTAAGTGCAGGGGGGTGGTAAATCGGGCTGTCATAAAGCAGGGGCCTCCTGTATGCAGCTCTCATGGAGAGCTTCCTACCTAGCAGGACCTTCTGTACTTGAGCAGAGCACTGAAGCTCTAAGGGATTAAGCCACTCATCCTCCATGCCACGAGATAGAGAAACTGGAAGTCTGGGTCTCTGACACACCCTGGTCCTCCGTTAGAAGTTACAGGTACAGGGGGAAGAGCTATTGGTGCTTCCACTGGCAGGTCAAGAAGGTGGAGAACAGTGTTAGCACTGCCAAGCCAGCACCACCAGGATTAGGTATGCCTTATCCGTTCAGCAGCACTATGTGGATCAATGGTATCAGGGGAAAAGTCTACATCAGCAGCCCCCTGCCACATCGTGAATGTGTCTGCTACAGAACCATGACTGTGGTACTGAAACGAGCAGAAGTCCTTGCACTCCGAATGGGAGCACTGTGAATTGGTAGTGACTGTTGGGCACCATAGAATCATATAATTGGAAGGGACCTAAAGAGGTCATCGAGTCCAGTCCTCTGCCCTCATGGCAGGACCAAGCACTATCTAGATCATCCCTGACAGGTGTGTGTCTAACCTGCTCTTAAATATCTCCAGTGATGGAGATTCCACAACCCTCTAGGCAATTTATTCTTATGTTTAACCATCCTGACAGTTAGGAAGTTTTTCCTAATGTCCAACCTAAACCTCCCTTGCTCCAGTCTAAGCCCACTGCTTCTTGTCCTATCATCAGAGGCTAAGGAGAACTATTTTTCTCTCTGCTCCTTGTAACACTCTTTTAGATACTTGAAAACAGCTATCATATCCCCTCTCAGTCTTCTCCTTTCTAAACTAAACAAACCCAATTCTTTCAGTCTTCCCTCATAACTCATGTTTTCTAGACCTTTAATCATTTTTGTTGCTCTTCTCTGGACCTTCTCCAATTTCTCCGCCTCTTTCTTGAAAAGTGGTGCCCAGAACTGGACACAGTACTCCAATTGAGGCCTAATCAGCGCAGAGTAGAGCAGAAGAATGACTTCTCAAGTCTTGCTCACAACACTCCTGTTTGTTGCAAAAAAAAGCAAACATGATTCTGGGATGCACTGTGCCACACTGTACACTCATGTTTAGCTTGTTGTCCACTATGACCCCTAAGTCCCTTTCAGCAGTACTCCTTCCTAGACAATCACTTCCCATTCTGTATGTGTGAAAGGGAGGGTTACTCACCTGTGCAGTAACTGGAGTTCTTCGAGATGGCTGTCCCCGTGGATACTCCACCTTAGGTGCTTCAGCGCCGCTGAGCCCTCAATCGGAGATTTGTGCCAGCAGTGTCCCATGGCCAGCAATGAGCGCGAGGAGTCAGTGTGTGTTCTAAGGAGGCTATTGCGCATGCGTGGCTGGCCATCCCCCTCAGTTCCCTCTGACCCGGACTTTGTGTATTCCGAAGCAGAGGGGAGAAGGGTGGGTGGTGGAGCACCCATGGGAACAACGAACTTGAAGAACTCCAGCTACTGCACAGGTGAGTAACCTTCCCTTTTTCTCCAAGGCATGTCCCTGTGGGTGCTCCACCTTAGGTGATAATGAAGCAGTATTCGTATGAGGAGGCAGAGGTTCTGTCATGGACAGCATTGTTTGCCCATTTTGATAATCTCGGGGAGTCTTTTGGAACGGTTCGTTGTAGGTAGAAGGCGAGCACTCTGCGGACATCGAGGGTATGGAGAGCTGCTTCTTTGTTGTCCTTATGGGATTTCAGGAAGAAGATCAGTAAGTATATAGGTTCATTACAGTGGAATAAGGTGAGTACTTTTGGGAGGAATTTGGGTTGGGTCCTTAGTGCTACCTTCTCCTTATGGAATATTGTACAAGGGGGGTCTGCCATTAAGGCTGCTATTTCCCCCACTCGTCTGGCAGAGGTGATCGCGACAAGAAAGGCCACCTTCATTGACAAGTGTAGTAGTGAGCAAGTGGCGAGAGACTCAAAAGGTTACCGATTAGGGCTTTCTGCACTAGGTTCAAGTCCTGGCATGGAGGGAACATATTGTGGAGGCCCCGTAGAAACCATTTGACAGAAGGGTGTGTGAAGATTGAGTTTCCTTGTGTAGGGACATTAAGAGCGGAGATGGCGGCAAGGTGTACCCATATAGAGCTCAGGAAGAGGCCTGCGTTGTGTATTTCTAATAGGTATTGTAAAATATGTGATATTCCTGCGTGTATGGGTTCACAGGCACACACACCAAGCCATGAACCTTTTCCATTTTTGGATACAAGTCTTTCTTGTTGTAGGTCTTTTGGAGTTTTTGGAGGATAAACTGTATTGCTTCCGGAAAGGATCTTTCCATCTTGCTTAACCAATTAACATCCACACCTGGAAGCATAGCTTGTGGGTGGCTGGATGGGGAATCTAGCCATTTTGCTGTGTGAGGAGAGACGTGACTGGTGGGAAATTGTGTGGTGGATGGTCAGTAATCTGTAACAGGTAAGGATACCATGTCTGTCAGCGCCAGTTGGGTGTTATTAGTATCACTCTGGCTCCGCCTTGTTTGATCTTGAGTATCACCCATTGTACGAAGGGAAAAGATGGGAAGGTAGATGGGAAGGTGTATGCGAGGTGAGCTGTCCATTGTATGCTGAAAGTGTTCCCCAGGGAATGGGGGCCTATGCCTGCTCTGGGGCAGTATAGGGGGCAACGAGCATTTCTGTGGGTAGCAAACAGGTCCACTGTTGGGACTCTCCATTTCTTGAATAGACAGATGAGCATTGATCGATTTATCTCCCACTCATGGTTCTGTGGGAATGGTCTGCTGAAGTTGTCTGCTTGTGTGTTGTCTTTGCCTGGAAGGTAAGTTGCAACCAGGTATATGTTCCACGTGATAAACCATTTGCAGAGGTGCATAGCCTCCTGGCATAACTGGTAGGAGCGTGCTTCTTCCCGTCTCTTGATGTAGTAAATCTTAGTGACACTGTCTGTCAGAATCTGGACTGTTCTGTTTTGGATTGGGGGAAGAAAGCGTCTGCATGCATTTCTTACTGCTCTTAGTTCTGATAAGTTTATGTGGTACTGGTTTCGTCGTGGGTCCACTGACCCTGGACAACCTTGTGATTCAGGTGCACCCGCCATCCTAGGAGCGAGGCATCGGTCATTATTGTGATTGACGGTGGACTGCGCTGGAAGGGCACTCCCACGCGTACGCTCTCGTATATTGTCCACTATGTTAGGAAAGATTTTATCTTGCTTGGCATGGAGAGGCATTTGTTCAATGGGTGTATTTGTGGCTGGTAGACTGTGCGTAGCTAGGCCTGTAATGGTCTCATGCATAGTCGAGCGTGGGGAACGACGAATATGGCTGCTGTCATGTGTCCCAATATTTGTAGGTATAGTCATGCTGTTATTACCAGACTGGTCTGTGCTGTTGCTATCAGGTCCTTGATAGTGACCTATCTGTGAAGTAAGCAAGGTCTGGCCCTTATGCAGTCCAGATGTGCTCCTATGAACTCTAGTGTTTGTGTTTGGGGTCAAAATGCACTTTCCAGGGTTTAGGCTGAGAATGTCAAAGAGAGCTTTCACCACTCAAATAGCATGCTGTGTGTCCTGCTGCGTGCAGCTTGTTATTAGACAATCATCTAGGTACGGAAATATTGAAATGCCGTTTTTATGCAAATGTTGCACTTGGTAACAAGAGCAATGGGGAGTTAAAACGAATGGAGGATCGCTGGTTGGCACAGACTTACTACAGCCGCCACAAGGTTTGAAGCCTGGAGACAGGAGATGCCCCATGTTCAGACTATTATAGTATGGGACACTATTAATAATTTTCAATTATTTACAAGCAGAAAAGTTCACAACAGTTTGAAAAGAGAAGGCTTGCCAAAGCAAGGAGAACTTCCAGCACTATCACCGGCAGTGAGAATGAACTAAAGCGTCAGGGTAGCTGTCAGCATCCCTTATAGTATGGCATACACACACACTACTCCAGAAGGAGCTAGAGCCGAATCATTTACAGATCTCATGGAGGGAAAAATTTCCAGTGTTGGAACACGTGGTGAGCAAGAACAAACATCTAACATGGAATGGACAAACACAAGTACTCAAAGAAGGGCTTTTCCTTCCTCCTATAAATGGATAATGAGGTGCAAAAAATGAGAACACAGAACCAAACTTAGATGGTCCATCTTGCAATGTCAAAATGATTCAACTGGAAATCAATTGATTAAATATATCTGAACTTACCAACAATCATAATAATTAGATATAGCATTTCTTCTATAAGAGTATTATTCTGCTGAACTACATCCTGAAAGAAAAATGGAAAAACAACACCACATATTTTTCAGTTAAGAACAAGTAAAACAAATCATTTTGGGGGGCAGGGGGGCGGATCGGTGGAAATAAACTTTCTAAGATTTCAAATTGTAACCTAAGGTGCGTTGCTCATGTTCACCCTTAGTCTACCAAAGCCAGACATTTATTGAGATGCAGTAGTTGCTCTTTACATCTCTTATATGATCCATTATTAATATGTAATGTTACTTTAAAATTCCGGTTTATTTACACTAACTGCACCGTTAGCAAGTTTTGGGTGCAATTTTTTTTGTGCGCATCTCAATACCCTCAAGTTTCTGAGGCAAGGAACATCCCAACATGCAAGCTCTTCACCACATGCAAACTGAAAATCTTGGTTTTGTTGTGGAAGATTCTTCAACAATTTGAATTGTATGGAGGACTGGTTTTGTTTTTTGTTTTATTTTTTAGAAACTAAGTAAACGTTTATGCATTTGTGCATATTAGCTTTTTAGGTGCTTATTTAATGAATTTTCTAATTAATGCATCATAACTTAATTTACAAAGTTCATCACTTTCAAAATATCCTCTCATTTTCTGAGTTCATTTGTGTTAACACATATCAGATATGATATTATTCTGAGTAGTAACCACTGTTTTTCTGCCAGTCTCTCTCTCTGGAATACATCACCACTTTTCTCTGATGAGACTGCTGCTGAATGACATAAGAAATTCTCTCCTCACCAAGAGTCCAGTATAAGGTCTTGGCAAAACATTCAGAACCTAATGAGCCAGCCAGCAAGACAACAGCAGAATGACATTTTAAATCGACATTATAATACTAGCCAAGAGTTCTTTATAGGGACAACTGTTCTACATTAGTACCACTTGTGATAATTTCTCTTCTACATGGCCCAGAAATCAAAGCTTCCACACTACTTTCAAAGAATGTCTTTGAAATTGTCTTAGAATGACAATGTCTACACTGGCACCTTATAGCAGCACAGTTGTGTCTCTACAGCTGTGCCATAGTAAGGAATGCTGTGTAGCCACTATCACCAAGAGAGAGAGCTCTCCTGGTGATAAAATAAAACTCTCTCCAACAAGGAGCAATAGCTTTGTTACCAGGAATACAACTCCCACAGATGAAGTGCTGTCCTCTCTAGCACTTTTTGTTCAAACTTTTGTTGTTCAGGGGGTGTTTTTTCTGAGCAACAAAAGTTTTAGTGATGGAAGTGCCAGTGTAGACAAAGTTTACAGTACTAAATTAGAGTTTATTTTGCAGTCATGTTTTACCTTTAAGAGTTTTTAAATCACAGTTTTTCCATTAAAAATTATGACAAATAAAAGAGTACCTTATTGGTATTTTCAGTATTAAATCTTTTGCCATAGTCTGGAGTGCTAAATATCTGATAAAGTTCAAAGCGACTCAGCATTATCATCAGGAAATGGTTTGGATCCATCATAGATACACCTGTCTATTTAAATAAAGTTCATGGGAAAAAGTAAAAAAAAGTATATTATATATGCAAAAGCTGAATAGATAGAATTACGGAGCGGATAGATATTATGCACAAAGTATTGCATTTAACAGTATATTCCTTATGGAATTTATTTTTCACCATACAAACTTAGTTATTTAATTTGCTCATATTGGCCCCAATCCTGCAAGTGAGAGTCACAAGTTTGCCCGAACAGAGTCTCCTGCAAGACCAGAGCAGTTTTCCTTTTTGTTTTTAATCACACAGTTGAAATGCAATATTATTAACAATATCGAGAGGCCCTAACTGTGGACAGGACGCCAATGATCAAGGTGCTTTAAAAGCAGAGTCACAATCATTCCAAAAAGGTTCAAAACTAAGATCTTTCACAAACATGTTATAGATAAAATCCATACAAGTTTATTTTCCATTCTTAGGCTTATCTCATCAGTATCTTTTTGTTTCTGCCACCCCAACCTGTGAAGCTAAAAAGTACTGTGTATCATGTAATATCTAATATATAAAGGAGAATGTTTGTAAGTTTGTGCGCTAATAACTTGGACACTATAAGAGCTACCGCAACCAAACTTTGCATGGGATAACCTTTCATCCAGGAGAAGGTTTTAAGATACTTTTGGACTCGATCGGGCCCAAGCTCAAGCTGTAAAAATCAAAAAGTAACCCACCGCACTGCACTGCAGGGGCCGCCCCGCCCAGCCTAGGTCCCATGCCTGCCACCTGCAGCCCCCAGCACCATCCGGGACTTGCCCCCTCCCGCCCGCAAGGTTACATAAACGACCCTCTTTCCCCCTCCCCTCCCCCGCACGCAGTGCCCCTACCCCCATGCGCACAATGGCTCGGGCACCACATGGCACATGCAGCCCCAGGCGCGAGCTGGGGCACCCCTCCCGCGTGTAGCCTCCCCTCCACCCGGGGTCGCACCCCCCCCGGGATGACGCGGACCTATATTTTAATCCCTATAGAAATCAGTGCAACTTTTCTACCATTCAAAAAAAGATAACGGACTACTGTTTTTCTACATTTTGTTCCTCTGGTTTCCCGAGCAACGCTGGGTAACTCCAGCTAGTGTCTACATAAATGAAATTTGTACTTATTTTAAAATAATTGCTTTCTAAAAAAGAAGGAAAATGAACACATTCCCAGCTTTCCCAATAAGAAAATAATATAAAAAGGAATACTAATTTAAAGCGTGGTAACACTCCTTTGCTCCCCCAGCCTTTAGTTTCAGTAAAAAATGATAGCTATGATCGATAAGTGCCTAACGCCATCTATTTGAATAACCTGGGACTTATTTTTAAAAAATAATGTGTGGGTGAGTGGTTGCATTAGGGCCCCTGAAAACACCTGTCCTCAACTCAGAACCATACCATATCCTCCTGCCAGGAAGGAGGAAAGAATGGGAAAACTCAGAATTCCTAATATTACAACTGATTGCTGCTTCATTATGCCTCAGGACATATGAGTGCCACATTGCAGTCCAATTTTTACTGACCAGTAGTAAACTAAGCTTTTACATTAAATTTTACTTATACAATGATTTAAGTATGTATATTCATCTCTATGATTAAAAACACTGCATTAAGGATATACTATCTTGAAAAATCATGTCTGAAAGTTTTGTACTTTCTGTACTTAAAACTAACAAAGATAACAGAGTTTCCAATCCCAAGAGCTCAAAAATCATGTAATTGTCTTTAAAAAAAAAAAAAGATATTTTAGAAATTTGGGGTCTTTTTCAATTGCCTTCTAGGCTGAGAACTCATGTTATTCACTTTTTTCAAGCTTTTCTCTTTAATCATGAGGGATAGCTATTTTTTTAAACAAAGCTGAGATTCAAATTACCAGGATCAGTTTATTTTTGTTTTGTTTTTTAAAGAATTGAAATGTTTTCTTTCCAGTTTATCAGTTTGTTTACTCAGTTCATAGCTCCACAGAAGTCAGTTTCACAGTTCCCCCTAAGCTAGGGGTTCTAAAACTTCATTGTACCACAACCCCCTTCTGACAGCAAAAATTACTACATGACCCCAAGACAGTGGACCAAAGCCTGAGCCCAGCCACCCTGGGCAGAGGATTAAAGCCTACGGGGCCTCAGCCCCATGCAGGGCATCTCTAATCTGAACCCAGTACCAGGACTGAAGACCTTAGGCTTATGCTTCACCTCATGTGGTGAGGCTCGGCCTTCGGCACTGGGCCCTAGCAAGTCTAAGGCAGCCCTGATAATCCCATGTTAATGGGGTTGCAACACACAGTTTGAAAACTGTGGTCCTAAAGGAGCTGCGCCTCCCTTGCAAAAGACATTTTTGAACACAAGAGGGGAGAACTGAAGCCCCTATAAAAATGTAAAAAAATTAGAAATTCAAGACAGTTTGTAAGTGTCTCTATCAATTTAATATACATACACAACACATAAAGTAGTGATTACCTGAAGCATTATTATGTCTTTGTCAAACATCTCCTTTCTGCATTTCACATTATGATAGTAATAGATCTGAAAAATAATGCATTTTAGTTAATAAATTCTCCTTCTGGTCTGAAAATGCTTTGTTTACTTCAATGGGGAAGCTAACCATCTCATGATAGCAGATTAGTGAAAAAAGAATGAATTAGCCAATGGATTGGAGGAATATCTAAAAATTCAAATACACATTGGATATCTATGTACCTTAGATCCCCTGTGAGGTGATATATCTTCAGATAGTTAGGGAGGGAACTGGAACAAGCCTGATATTTTCCATTAAGAAAGACACGTTGCCTTTGAGAAATTCTAACACTCAAATGTTTGTCATTATCTGAAATTTTCAAGTGAGAAAGATCTGGAGCCAAAAAAAGTGTTTTCCTTCTCCCATGACATTCAGTTCAGATTGGCTGTGACAGACACTTTTGAGAACTGCCATTCCCTCCAATTTGTTGCACTATCAACATCTTAAACATGCCCATACAACTTAATAAATATTTTAATTTAAGACTGCGTCACACTGCATCCAAAGCAGAGGCACCAGTACCTCACACTGTACCTCACACAGTACCTCACAGGAAAACTAAAGAACAGACAGTCTCTCCGGGGAGCTTCTGGGGAGAGGGAGCACACAGATACACAGAGTCCATCAGAGGCAACAGCGTGGGGGGGGAAGGTAGGGGAGGCTACCGCGAAGCAGCCTCTGTCTGCGACAGCTGGGGCTGGCTGTGAACAGAGGCTGTTCTGGCCACAGGCCCCGTTTGCAGCCAGCCCCAGCTGCCTCGAACAGAGGATGCTCCAGCTGCAGCCCCTGTTCGCAGCCAGCCCTGGCTGCACTGAACAGAGGATGCACTGGCTATAGCCTCTGTTCATAAGCTGCTTCCAGAGCAGCTCCTGTCCAAGGGGATCCCAGCTCCCCGTTGGGAACCCCCATAGACGGTAGCTGCTGGACCCGGTGCAAGCCAGGACTGAGCAAGCCAGTTCAGTCCCAGCTTGTGCCAGGTCCAGTAGCAACCCCCGCTGTGGGCTCTGCAGTTTAAATGTAGTATGACCTGAGCAGGCAAGTGTTCCCTAAATCCCCTTCCCACCCACATGTCCATTTTCCATCCCCACCATCTCCAGGAAAACAGCCTTCTGCTCCAGCTAATTAGTATATTTATTCCTTTAGATCAAGTTGTGCTGCAATGCTAAGGATTTAGGGTTCAAGCCCTAGTGATGATGCACTTTGGGATGGTTGTTAGAGTTGCACACAACAGAATTTGTTACCTTTTTCCTTCTAAAAATATTACATACCAAAAGCTATACACGAAAAGAACTTAACAGGAACAGTCAACATTTATGCTACCCATTCTGGAGGAGAGACTTCAATATAGATGCAAAATACAATTAATAAAATAACTAGGGCTGTCAAGCGATTAAAAAAATTAATTGCGATTAATCTTGCTGCTAAACAATAAGTCGACTCCAGCTGACCCCGGACTCTGAGCTGCGCTGCCCCTTTGAAACACCTCCACAGCATTTCAAACGGGAAGCGCTGTGGGAGCCCGGGATCAGCTATGCGGTGCTGTCCTTTGAAACGTGCTGCGTCTGTTACCCCGGGCTCCATGCAGTGCTGGCACCGGGATAGTTCAAAGAGGCAGCACTGCGGGAGCCCAGGATGAGCTGAAGTCAAGGAGTGTTAAGGTGTATTATCAGTAGTAGGGAGTGTTAATCAGTAGGATGAGTTATCCAAGCAATAAATTAAGGCATACCAGTAGGTCTATTAACCACTTCTTTGCAAAAAACCCTCAGTTAAACCCACACAAAAAATTATTCTAAAAACTTCATTCAGATAAGCCACGCTAAGAAAAAACATGTGGTTGGAAGTACTTTAGTGTACAAATGCCTATGATAACAAAAGTTATTTTGAAATGCGTATTTGGTATCTAAATGAAAGCTTTCATATAATAATGGCCTGATATTAGATAAACAATAAAACAAGTTATGTACAAATACAACAAGGCAATTTGATGCTCTAATTGGTTACTTATGTAAGAAGTCATGTAAGTACAAAATATGTACACAGATGGAAACTGAACTGAATGTCATTCATTCAACACCTCAACCCACTCAAGAAGTGGGGGGAGGGGAAATTGTTCATCCAAAAATTGTCATACAGAAAAAAAAATTAAGCTACAGACTTTCATAATTAAGATTGTTTTAATAGGAAATTTTCAGTTTTTAAAACAATTGGAGGATTTGAAAACAGAATTTAATTTCCTACCAATTCCAATAAGCAGTCAAATAAGCTCTCAGAAAATGGACTGAATACCAAGAAAAAAAAAAAGAGTATTAAAACTTGTTTAGGAATTTGACTGATGCTTTCCTGCCCACAAGAAAAACAGGGGGTGCTTATTAATGAATATACAACATTTCTTTAAACTACATACTTATTATGGGGCTACTATAAGGTGGGTGCATAACTAGCTGGATCACCTCTCTTAGAGAGTAGTTATTAATGGTTCACAATCCTGCTGGAAGGGCATAACAAGTGCGGTTCCACAGGGGTCTGTTTTGGTCTGTCCAGTTCTATTCAATATCTTCATCAGTGATTTAGATATTGGCAAAGAGAGTAGGCTTATTAAGTTTGCAGATGATACAAAGGGGGGAGGGGTGCAACTGCTTTGGAGAATAGGGTCATAATTCAAAATGAGCTGGACATATTGGAGAAATGGTCTGAGGTAAATAAGATGAAGTTTAATAAGGACAAATACAAAGTACTCCACTTAGGAAGGAACAATCGGTTTCACACACACAGAATGGGAAGCGACTGTCTAGGAAGGAGTACTACAGAAAGGGATTTAAGGGTCATAGTGGACCATAAGCTAAACATGGATCAAAAGTGTGTCGCTGTTGCAAAAAAAGCAAACACGATTCTGGGATGCATTAACAGGAGTGTTGTGAGCAAGACATGAGAAGTCATTCTTTCGCTCTACTCTGCGCTGATTAGGCCTCAATTGGAGCATTGTGTCCAGTTCTGGGCAACACATTTCAAGAAAGATGTAGAGAAATTGGAGAAGGTCCAGAGAAGAGCAACAAGAACGATTAAAGGTTTAGAGAATATTGACCTATAAAGGAAGATTGAATTGGGTTTGTTTAGTTTGGAAAGGAGAAAACTGAAAGGGGACATGATAGCAGTTTTCAAGTATATGAAAGGGTGTCACAAGGAGAAGGGAGAAAAATTGTTCTCTTTAGCCTCTGATGATAGGACAAGAAATAATGGGCTTAAACTGCAGCAAGGGAGGTTTAGATTAGACATTCGGAAAAACTTCCTGTCAGGGTGGTTAAACACTGGAATAAGTTGCCTAGGGAGGTTGTGGAATCTCCATCACTGGAGATATTTAAGAGCAGGTTAAATAGACATTTATCTGGGATGGTCTAGATGGTACAGGAACCTGCCATATGGGCAGGGGACTGGACTCAACGACCTCTCGAGGTCCCTTCCAGTTCTAGAGTTCTATGACTTTATAAGGATGAGGATCATCCATAAAGGAATGGAGCAAGTGAGAAGAATGACAGCAGTGAACTTAAATCTAAACAAGCCTGAAAGAGGTGTTTTCTTATATAATGGAAATAGGAGAAGGATATAAAAGATCTTAAGTGGGCCCACAATTCATGCACTTCCATCTTTTTAAATAGAAATCATACCACAACTTCTCCTGTCCATCACCATGAGCGAGCTGCCATAGGCAGATAAGAAAAACCTCAAGGAAACCAACCAAGCAAAATCTTTTCAAAACTTAAACATGGATTGATGTGAGGAAGTTAATTCAGACACTAGATTTAAAACTCTTACTGGGGTATTAAAATGCTATTGTAACTTAAAAAGGACTAACAGTTTCTCTTGTTTATCACCAAGTTGTTAGTATGTATAATCTTGGAGAAAAGACAGGACCTAAACCTCAGTAAACAGAGAAATAGTGGCATTTAATTGGATTCAGTATTCGTAATATTGCTTAATTGGCCTGTCTGAAGACATTTCCTTATGTGGCTTATTCTAAGAATTGATTTAATTTTTGTTTTATTTCATAGAATGTACAGTACTTAACACTTCTTACTTTACCAACAGCAAAATGGTTACTTAGTAGCCAACATGATCAACATACCATGAAACAATTTTTTTCCACCCATCTATAAACATCCCTGTTTTCTAAGGACATACTATGGAATGGATTTGCAATAATATTAATTTTACTTATGAAAAATATTATTGCAAATTCATTCCATAATAGGTCCTTAGATAACTAAGAATATTTACAAATGGACAAAAGTCTCTCTTAAAAGCTCTTCTCAAAGAGATGTACAAAGAAAATGTAACAGAAGTAACCATTTGCACTATTTGTGTTCAGTGTTCCTGTCCCTTCTTTAATAAAAATAATCATGGTTAATAACTGTGAGTATTCTGCTTGGTCTCAATAAGGGTGTCCCCTAGGATATCTACAATAATCCCAGACGCAGAAGTGGCAACTACACCCTTGAGTAAGAGAAAGAATTACTAAAAGCTGACCTACCATTTTTTCTCTACAGTAAATATTTTTAGTTATTTTAAAAATTGTAGTACTTGGCATCCAACAATGTAAAAAAGGGAGATACCTTGTGCAGCAACATCTGTTCTTCGAGGTGTGTCCCCCCGTGGGTGCTCCACGTATGGTGTCAGGCTCATCCCAGCACTGCAGATCAGAGTTTTTTCTAAGCAGTTGCTAGTCGGGCCACGCATGTGTAGCAGGTGTCTCACGCTGCCAGCAGTTTGACAGTTGAGCGCAGCCCGACTCCCTCCCCTCAGTTCCTCGTCTAAAAGCCTTTCAGTGAATTTCAAAATTGATAGTAACTTGCATTCACTATCAATTTTGAAATTCGCTGAAAGGCAAGTCATAGCAACAAAAAGTTGTGGGATCTTGTGAAAAAACCTCGGGTTGTGTCACTGTAAAAGCCAAATCTCTTTGTACATCCCTTAAATACAGCATTGACTCTCCGAGCAAAGCATGAGATCTTGGGAAGAATGTGGGCAAGACAATGGGTTCATTGATGTGGAAGCTTGTGCCGACCTTTGGGAGGAACTCTAGGTGCGACCTCAAAGTCACTTTGTCCTTACTAAACACTGTATAAAGGCAGGCCCTCTATTAGTGTGCCTATTTCACTGACTTGTCTCACGTAAGTTAAGGCTATGAGAAGAGAACTTTCATAGTGAGTAGTGAAAGAGTATACGAAGCCATTGTCTCAAAGGAGGGTTTCATGAGAGCAGTCAATACCAGATTAAGGTCCCATGTAGGGGTTGGCACCCTATGAGCTGGGTAGAGATTGTGAAGACTTTTGAGGAACCTCCGTGATAGTGGGTGTGCAAACATGAAAACCCCCTCAATCTGTTCATGGAAAGCCTAGATGGCAGCAAGGTGGACCCTGATCGAAGAGATGGATAACCCATCCATCTTCAGGGTGTGTAAGTAGTCCAGAATGGTTTGCACTGGAGCTTCATTGAGGTGGACTTGTGTCTGCTAACACCAGGAGGTGACACACCTCCATTTTTGCAGGTAAGTTGCCTTGGTGGACTGTCTCCTGCTGTATAGTAGAATATCCTTCACCCACTCAGAACACTGAACCTCATGGTCATGGAACCCTCAAGGAGCCATGCATGGAGATGTAGCGACTGCGGTTTTGGGTGACACAGCTTGCCTCCGTTCTGGAATAGGAAGTCGTAGTGAAGTGGTAGTGGGTAAGCTGGTTGGAGAGACAAGCCCTGAAGGGCTGGGTACCAAATCTGTCTGGACCAAGCAGAGGCTATCAAGATAACCCGAGCGCCATGAAGCTGAATTTTTGGACAACACCCTGGGAATCAATGGAATTAGGGGAAAGGCACAATATAGTGGTTCATCCCATGTAAGGAGAAAACACATCGCCCTTGGATCCCCTGTCCAGTCCTGCTTGAGAGCAAAACTGAGGACATTTGGTGTTGTGAAGAGATCCATGATGGGATAGCCCCATTTGTGGAAGACAATATCTGTGACTGCTTGGTGGAGTTCCCACTCATGGTGGGTTGTAAAGTTGCGGCTTAGGGCGTCCGCCATGGTGTTGTCGACCCCCGGTAAGTACGTGGCCTCATGCACCAGTTCCAGAGGTGGACTGCCTCTGTGCACAGAGCTCTGGGACATGCTCTCCCGTGCCTGTTTATGTAATAGACAGTGGCCGTGCTGTCTGTGACAACACAGTTGGTTATGGAAGGGTCAAAGTGCCTGTAGGTATTTCTTACAGCCCTGAGCTCCAGAATGTTGATGTGTAACAGAGCCTCGTTTGGCAGCCATTTGCCCTGGGCAGTTTTGCTTTGGAAGTGTGCAGCCCAACCCAGTAGTGAAGCCTCTGTGGTAATTTGTATGGCAGGCTCCTCCTGTAAAAATGGGATTCCAGTTAAGAGGTTGTGTGGACATGTATTCCAGTTAAGAGGTTGTGTGGACATGTCTACCAGTTGAGTGACTGCAGTACTTGCTCTGGCACAAGCACCCGTTTGTGCAACGAATGACGTGAGGACATGTAAACCAAATGCTGTAAGGCATGGGAATGGAAGCATGCATACTGTATCACATAGAATCATAAAATACTAGGACTGGAAGGGACCTCGAGAGGTCATCGAGTCCAGTCCCCTGCCCTCATGGCAGGACCAAATACTGTCTAGACCATCCCTGATAAACATTTATCTAACCTACTCTTAAATATCTCCAGAGATGGAGATTCCACAACCTCCCTGAGCAATTTATTCCAGTGTTTGACTACCCAGACAGTTAGGAACTTTTTCCTAATGTCCAACCTAAACCTCCCTTGTTGCAGTTTAAGCCCATTGCTTCTTGTTCTATCCTCAGAGGCCAAGATGAACAAGTTTTCTTCCTCCTCCTTATGACACCCTTTTAGATACCTGAAAACTGCTATCATGTCCCCCCCTCAATCTTCTCTTTTCTAGATGAAACAAACCCAATTCTTTCAGCCTTCCTTCATAGGTCATGTTCTCTAGACCTTTAATCATTCTTGTTGCTCTTCTCTGGACCCTCTCCAATTTCTCCACATCTTTCTTGAAATGCGGTGCCCAGAACTGGACACAATACTCCAACTGAGGCCTAACCAGCGCAGAGTAGAGTGGAAGAATGACTTCTCGTGTCTTGCTCACAACACACCTGTTAATGCATCCCAGAATCATGTTTGCTTTTTTTGCAACAGCATCACACTGCTGACTCATATTCAGCTTGTGGTCCACTATAACCCCTAGATCCCTTTCTGCCGTACTCCTTCCTAGACAGTCGCTTCCCATTCTGTATGTATGAAACTGATTGTTCCTTCCTAAGTGGAGCACTTTCAATTTGTCTTTATGAAACTTCATCCTGTTTACCTCAGACCATTTCTCCAATTTGTCCAGATCATTTTGCATTTTGACCCTATCCTCCAGAGCAGTTGCAACCCCTCCCAGCTTGGTATCATCTGCAAACTTAATAAGCGTACTTTCTATGCCAATATCTAAATCGTTGATGAAGATATTGAAGAGAGCCGGTCCCAAAACAGACCCCTGCGGAACCCCACTTGTTATACCTTTCCAGCAGGATTGTGAACCATTAATAACTACTCTCTGAGTACGGTTATCCAGCCAGTTATGCACCCACCTTATAGTAGCCCCATCTAAGTTGTATTTGACTAGTTTACTGATAAGAATATCATGCAAGACCGTATCAAACGCCTTACTAAAGTCTAGGTATACCACATCCACCGCTTCTCCCTTATCCACAAGACTCGTTATCCTATCAAAGAAAGCTATCAGATTGGTTTGACACGATTTGTTCTTTACAAATCCACGGTTGCTGTTCCCTATCACCTTGCCACCTTCCAAGGGTTTACAGATGATTTCCTTAATTACTTGCTCCATTATCTTCTCTGGCACAGAAGTTAAAGTAACTGGTCTGTAGTTTCCTGGGTTGTTCTTATTTCCCTTTTTATAAATGGGCACTATATTTGCCCTTTTCCAGTCTTCTGGAATCTCTCCTGTCTCCCATGATTTTCCAAAGATGATAGCTCGAGGCTCAGATACCTCCTCTATCAGCTCCTTGAGTATTCTAGGATGCATTTCGTCAGGCCCTGGTGACTTGCAGGCATCTAACTTTTCTAGGTGATTTTTAACTTCTTTTTTGTATTTTATCTTCTAAACCTACCCCCTTCCCACTAGCATT
Source organism: Pelochelys cantorii (assembly GCA_032595735.1). Classification (NCBI taxonomy): domain Eukaryota; kingdom Metazoa; phylum Chordata; order Testudines; family Trionychidae; genus Pelochelys; species Pelochelys cantorii. Next base: position 172,288,326 of record CM064328.1, read on the forward strand.
CCCTATGTTAGGCATTCCTTCAGACTTCTCGGTGAAGACCAAAACAAAGAAACATATGTGGTGGCCGCCATGTACCCCATGAGTTGAAGACAAGTACCGACTGTGGTGGATGGGTTTGCGACAAGGGCAAGAACTAAATCTCAAAGGGTCTGGAACTCGTGTTGCGGAAGGTATGCCCTGGCTGATCTAATCTTGCTGCTATGAATTCTAAGTCCTGAACTGGATTGAGTGTTGATTTCTGTTCATTGATTAAGAGCTCCAGCAGGTTGAACAGTCGCTTGGTCTTTGTTATGTTGATTACTTCCCCTTGTGAACAACCTCTCAGTAAGCAGTCATTGAGGTAAGGAGAAATCTTTACCCCGTTGTGTGAGGCATGCTGCCATGAGTGCTAGGACCTTGGGGAATACTCGCAGGACAGATGACAGGCCGAGCGGAAGGAACTTGTATTGAAAAAGGTCCCCTCCTGCTGTAAAATGAAGGAAACGTCTGTGTGAAGGATGTATTGCAATGTGAAAATATGCATCTTGTAGGACGAGGACTGTGAACCAGTCCCCTCTGTCCAGTGCTGGTATGATTGTAGCCAGCGTAACCATTTTGAATGTCTGATTTCGGAGGAACTTGTTTAGTTTGTGGAGGTCTAGGATTGGTCTCCAGACTCCTGTACACTTCTGGGTCAGGAAATAAGTGGAGTAGAACCCCCTTCCCCAGTATGGTTCGGGTACCTCCTCTATAGCTCCTAGATGAAGAAGCAGGTCAGTTTCTTGTTTGAGGGGTATCTTGTGAGATGGGTCCCTGAAGAGGGATTGGGTAGTGGAAACGGTATGATAGAGGGAGTTGAATGGAATCGAATATCCCATGTGGATAATTTCTATGACCCGCTGGTCAGATGTTATGAAGGCCCATGATGAAGAAATGAGCATAATCTATGGCTGAATAGATGGTTCTGGTCTTGTTGCACTGGATGGTTGGGGAGGTTGGGCATGCCCTCAATCAATGTTTCAAATTTGCTGCTTCAGGGTCTGTCCACCAGAGGGACATGGCTGTTGTTTATGGTTCCTCTGGGTGCGCTGGCTGGTGCAATTTTACACATTTGGTTTGTATTGAGTACGGTTGTAGTACGAGTCCCTGCTTTTATTGTAGAGGGTGTAACACTTGCACCTGTATAGTGGTGTGTACATTCCCAGAGTATGCAAGGTGGTGCACGTGTTTTTGCTGTTGTACTGAATCTCATCTGCATTGCTGGAAAAAGCTTGTGCTCGTCAAAAGGGGAGATCTTCTATCTTTGACTGCAGTTCTTTTGGCACCCCTATGGCCTGAAGCCATGATGTTCTTTTCATAATGACTGCTGTAGCCATTGTTCTTGCTGCTGTGTCCACCACATCAATCACAGACAGCGGTGCTGTACGGGCAGTTGTATGGCCCTCACATATGACTGCCCTGAGCATGGGCTTCTTGGTATCAGGCAGATGCTCCATGAGGTCTGCTAGTTTGGAGTAGCTGTCAAAGTTGTGATTTGCCAGACGTGCTGAGTAATTGGCTATCCTAACCTGCAGGGGGGTAGATGGGTAGACCTTCTTTCTGAATAGGTCTAGCCTCTTGTACTCCTTGTTGTCATTATTTGATCTAAGGTGAGGGGCCGTTGGCTTGCCGCAGTGATGGCCAGTGAGTTTAGCCGAGGATGGGAGAAAGGCATATCTTGATCTTTAGGTGAGACGAGATATTTCTTGTCCGCCTTTTGCAGGTCAGTTGAGCCAATGCTAGCGTTTGCTAGATGTCTCCAGAGACCACCATAATTGCTTCATCTATGGGCAATGCGATTCTGTCCTGTGATGATGGGTGGATATTCTTCAGGAGATCATGCTGTTTCTGCTTAACCTCCTGACATTTTATTTCTTGTCATGTAGCAACCTGCTTAAAAAGGTCCTGGAATTGTTTCAGGTCCACTATCATGTGATCATCATCCAGGACTATGGCATCCTATGGAGGGGAAGTGGGACTGTCTTGTGACTGTGCCAGCCGAGTGTCATCCTGATCATCAGCTAACTCGCCTTCCTCCTCCTCCGAGTCGGGTATGGCTACCATAGTGTGGGATGGAGAAACTGGTGGTTGTCTTTTTTCTGAGGATGGGGCAGTAGAGTGGTTTTGGGTGGTGCCCAGCAATCCAAAGGTGCCCACTGTGGCTGGTAATATGGCGGTGGGTAATACCAGCTTGGGTGCCACTGTGGGTGATACGGTCATGGGCTGTAGCGATGCCCTTGTAGAGATGACGTGAGGGATGTCTGCTGGGAGGAGAATGCACCCTTCTCATCATAGATCTCTGTTGAGCACCCCCGTCCCTGCTTTGGTGGTGCGTAGAGTGGGTACAGTGCCGGGGACTGTTCCCTGGATGTAGGCGGGGGAGGGGAGTCATCTGTACTTGCTATAGTTCCCCCTTAGCCTCGTGCAGTCTGCATCTGTTTCAAAGCCCGTCTGCTTAGCCTGTGGGCTAAAGTCCTGCTGTAATGAAGGCAGTGGAGAGGTGGGTGCACTAAGCAGCGAGCAGCGGCACCAAAGCTTTGCGTGTCCACTGTGTAGGCGGCACTGCTTCTCTAGCCAGTGCCAAGCTGAGCGGTGGCACTGAGGGTTTGCAGGGCTGCTTTGAAGCTGGCTCCGCTACTACATCTGGTGCTGCACGTGCCTGTTTCCATGCCAGAGGCTGCCTGAGAGTTTCTCCCGGCGCAGGGAGAGATCTCGCAGCTTGTCTGTGCCTGGCTGGTGCTGAGGCAGATGACTCTGAGGCTACCATGTCTCTCCTATTCATTCTGGGGGACGGAGCAGGCAGCAGGCATCTGGCAGCAGAAATCTTGCTCCTTTGATGTGCCTTCAGCATTAAAGAGGCTGATTTGCGCCTGGGGATCTGTGTCCTTTGATCCTGCGCAGCTTCTGCCTGGGGCTGTAAAGCCCTCTCCATACAGGACATACGGAGCCTAAGCTCTGTCCTCTCTCACTCTTGCAGGCAGGGTTTTATAATGGTCGCATTCCTGAGGACTGTGTGCCTCCCCCAAGCATTCGACACAGCAGCTGTATCCGTCTGAGGCTGGGATAGGATCGCTGCAGTCACTGCACTTTTTAAAGCCTTGTGAGGCAGGCATATTCCAGCTGTTGGTGGTTGGGCTCCAGGCGAGTGAGGTTAGTGAAGCCTTTGAAATGGTAATAATGTATCAAGGATCCAAGATTAATTGAGGTCAAAAGGTTGAAGGTTTTATCTATGAGGAGAAAAGTGCCTGAAGCGTCAGGATGACTCCGTCTACGGCCAAGGAAGATAGAAGAGGAACTGAGGGGAGGGGGCCGGGCTGCGCTCAACTGTCAAACTGCTGGCAGAGAGAGACACCTGCTGCACATGCGCGGCCCGACTAGCAATTGCTTAGAAAAAGCTCCGATCTGCGATGCCGGGACGAGCCTAACACCATACATGGAGCACCCACGGGGACATCACCTGAAGAAGAACTATACCTTTCAATCTTATACCACACAGCCTTAATTCATGTACCAACAGAGGCTGAACTATATAATTAAATATGGTGCTGTAAACACACTTTTTTCCTCTCCACAGGACTCTTGTTTTCTTCAGCGCACAGGTTGGATGGTGTTCAAAAAATGAATTACTGTTGTGTAGCAAACGAGGCAGTTTGCAGGAATTCTGCCCCATTTGCTTCAGAAGTTGGAAAGTGTGTAATAATTGTGGGAAGGAACTAGTGAGGGAGAAAGGTTGGTTCTGTGGTTAAGTGACGTGAATACCATAAACAAAAACCGAGCTCTTTTCCTGTTTCTGCCATAGTCTATTATGCTAAACATATCATTCTGGCAGGTAGCCACTAGTTGTGTATTCTTTTGATTACTGGGTGCTTAACTTGAGACACAAGAGGCCCAATTTGTGAAAACTCACATTTGCAAATGAAGTGAATGGGAGCGGTGCATGTACCTCCAAAAGAATGATCTTGTGAAATGATGTTATGAAATCAGTGCCCAAGCCAGCCTGCTCAGGCTAATGGGGACCATTCTACAGAGATAAATATAGCTCTGTGGTTGTTTGGGCCCAAGCTGGAACTTCGGCTCTTAAACTCAGAAAAAGGGGAAGGCTCCTGCCCAAGCCGAAATGTCAACACAGATTTATTTAGCCCTGTAACATAAGCATGAGTCAGCTAACACAGGCTCTGATACTCACTGCTACGTGTCTTCTTTTCCAATATTTACATCCCCTCAGTGACCTTTTTAAATTAGAGATGGTTTTGTTTTTAACAGAAAGGGGGTATATTCTAGTAGTTTCCAACAATGACACAGGATCATTACAACAAACTAGCATAAACAAACATATACATCATAGCTATTAAACAACTTACTTGATTAACAAGAGAGAACCCATTTCTTCTCCACATCCCTGCATGCACTTGGGCGCATAAAACTAGGCATCGCAGAGGATGCTCTATTAACAAAGGTGGGCTAAGTTCACTCTAAAGAAAATATAAAATAGCAAAGCCTTAATACAATTATCAAAAATATAACTTCATATGATATAAAACCACTAAAGACTTTTAGGAACAGAAAACGGGAACACAAAACAAACATACTGCAAGTGTTTCATAAAACAGATTAAAAATGAGCTAATCTTCCCTGTTAACTTATCCCACATTTTACCTTTGTCTGATATTGCACTTCCATGCTTAAAACCCTTAGCTTTTACTTTTAATCTTTTATTTCTTTTATTTTTAATCTTCTTCTGAATGCAATATATATCAAAACTAGTATACTATTCAATATTTTTGGAAAATTTTTCCTCTTCCTTTTGTTTGGTCTCTTATTCCACGTACTTATTATTCTTTCAAAAGAAAATTAATTCTTATTTTACAAATTGATATAATTTCTTCTGCCAATTCAACACCCTCCTGCTTTCTTTTATATACAGTAATTCCTCATTTAACACAGTAGATACGTTTCAGAAAATGATCGTGTTAAGTGAAAATGTGTTATGCGGGGTCAATTTTCCCATTGAAAATAATGGAAAAGGTGGGGGGCTGCATTTCAAGTGGTGGGAATGGGGAAACCCAGCTGCCAGCCTGCAAGCTGGGTCGGAGGAGAGGGAGCAAGGTGTCCGGCGAGAGGGGGTCTCCGGGGAACAGTGCAGCAAACAGCGAACCCTCCGCGGCTTTGCAGGGAGGCGGGGGAAGCCCTGCGCAGCCGCTGATGACCAGCCAGCTGGGGAAACCCAGCCACCGGCCTACAAGCAGGGGCGGAGGAGAGGGAGCAAGGCGTCCGGCGATAAGGGGTCTCTGGGGAATGGCGTGGTGAACAGCGAACCCTCTGCGGCTTTGCAGGGAGGCGGGGGAAGCCCTGCGCAGCCGCTGATGACCAGCCGGCAGGGGAAACCCAGCCACCAGCCTACAAGCAGGGGCGGAGGAGAGGGAGCAAGGCGTCCGGCGAGAGGGGGCCGCCGGGAAACGGCGCAGCAAACCCTCTGCCGCTTTGCAGGGAGGCAGGGGAAGCCCCACACAGCTGCTGGCAACCAGCCGGCTGGGGGAAACCATGTTATTTCGGGGACAGTCATGTTGTTCAAAAAACCTTCCCCCCAAAAAAATCATGCTATCGCGAAAACATGTTAAGCGGGCACATGTTAAGCGAGTAATTACTGTATGTTCTTTCAATTAACCCCTTTTCTTATAATACCCCACTGCCCATTCCTCCATACTTAACATTTAATGTCCATATTACAGGAGGTGTCCTAAAAGAGACACGTAGAGAGTAGGAGAGTAGTGGCTCAGGGCATGCAAAAGCTGCCACAGCCAAAGGAGGAATTAACTTCTGGCAGCAGTCCCAAAACTCAACTTCAAAACAAAGTGGAGACAGGATATGAGAAACAGAATGAGATTTTTTTTTTAAACAGTTAACCCCTCCCCCCACTGATAGGGGTTAATTGTTCCTAAAGAGCTCCCAAGATTTAAAAACAGATTATCTTCCTAAATAAAGTATACACAAAAAAGTTATTTTGTTAACACTTAGGCTGTGTCTAGACTGCATCCCTCTTGTTGACAGGGGGATGCAAATCAAGCACTTTGCAAGTGCAAATGAGCCCGGGATTTAAATATCCCGGGCTTCATTTGCATACTCACATTCCGATGCTGTGCCAATCAGGCTCAGTGTTGAAAGTGAAAGTAAACTGTAGCCGCGGCTCTGCCGCGTTTCTGCCGACAGCGGGGGCTTTTTCAGCAGATCCTGTATTTGCTACACTTTACTTTTACTTTTGACACAGCCTGATCGGCACAGTGTCGGAATGTGAGTATGCAAATGAAGCCCGGGATATTTAAATCCCAGGCTCATTTGCACTTCCGAAGTGCTTGATTTGCATCCCTCTGTCAGCAGAGGGATGCAGTCTAGATGTAGCCTTATATGCCACTTTAAATTTTCAAAGTATATTATAAATATTAATTAAATTTCACAATACCAGTGGTAACAGCTCTGGAAACTTGTATGCCACTTCACTTTTGCTTAGCAACACATGCAAACCTGTATGGGTATACAAAATAAAAGATACATTTTAATACATACTTGATATTAGCCTAAACAATACATTTTTTGCAACCATCTGCATGGTTTAAACCTTTCCACGCTGTTTGAAGACACGAACATCCAGCCAAAGTCCCTAAGCCATGCAGGATGCACACCATCAAATTTTCATACAACTGATCAAGACACCTATGATGTGTGTGAGCATATCTAATAACCTTTGGATGAAGTCTGTTTCTACTTCTATAAACCCTGTTTTAACAAAAAAACCCTTCACGTTATCCCTTCTCTCAATCAAACTGAGGACATAACTGGCAGCTAATGTAACACAGGAAATTCAGTAAACATAATATTTCAATAGGTTCAAAATGGTCACCTCATTTAAACAGTGTTATTCTTTTCAGCTTTTTATGATGCACTCATCACCATGGCATATGACCCTTCCCTAAGTCACGCCTTCTTCATAGATTTTGCAGATGTCCAGTGTTGCAATATATTTAGAGCAAGCAACGCGCACGCGCACACACACGCGCGCACAAAAAAGATGTATTGTACAAGAAGTAAAGCTCTTTCCATTGTCCTGGAAATACCATGAAGTAACAAAAGGTACATATTAATACCTACTTTTCTCATAAAAAAAGAGAAATATTCCGCAATTACCATCCTTTACCTGTAAGAGCGAGTTACCCATGACAAACTCACTTGCTCTTCTTTCAGTCTTCAGACTTTAATTTTGAGAATTCAACAGGACAATTTTTTCTTAACTGCAACACTTCTGCTGCTTGTGAAGATTCGAAATAATTTGACCGTGACCTACTGAACTTGCTAAACCAAAGATCAAATGCCCATTTAATCTCCAATATTTAACTGTCAATATGCCAATCATCCTTACAACTACATGACTTACTGATTCAATTTAAACTAAAATTCAAGCAAAGACCAAGGCAGATTACAGACTTATGCCTGTATAGTTATGTCAGTCAGAGGTGTGAATTCCTGACCTGATGGCACAGCTCTATGCAAGTCCTTAGTGTGGAGAGTTCTACTGGCAAAACTATGCTCTTACAGTATAGCCTATTTTATTCAAAGGGCCAGTTCTACTATGCCAGTACAAAGTGCAGCTTTCTAGGAGTATCCTGCCAGGACAGTATACAAGTACTCCCATTCCTGTAAAACACTCCTAATATAGAGATAGCCTTCATCTATTTTCAATACAATTGCTCAATTACTGAGCCAGAATGTAAGGGAAAAATGCAATCACTATATAAATTCCTGATGACAATGCTGGTTGTAAGGGACAGATGTATTTTACAACCCTTTCTCTTATACAGTGGTGTCCACTCTTTTCATCCTAAGAGCTGAACATATTTCAAAAATACCAGGGAACCATAATCCATATTTTGTGGCAGATCCTCTGCCCTGTTCTATGCCCCTTTGCTCCAATGAGGTGACACAAAAGGAGCAGAAACCACCTGCAATCCCGTTGGGGATTCCCAGGGCATAAAGGGGTCTCCAAACAGGCACAAAACCAGCCTTGTCATCCCCTACATCTCTCTTCACATGGAGATATCTTTGGGCAGACTGGGAGAGATGGCAAGAGCACACTGCATTCTGGCTATCCTCACATGGAATGCAATCTCTTACACCTGTGTGCATGCAAGATATGTATGTGCATTCATGTTAATTTAATTTTCTGACACATTTTCAAAACTAGGATTATTCCTACCTGCAAGTAAACGAGAAACTGGGAGATGAATGCTGACTTTTTCCTGGGAAACACAGTATCTGATGGTCTCAACAGAATGTCCACATATACTGAGAACGATAGGCTGTTCACCATCTGTAAAGCCACTGTGACACTGCATCAGCACAGTCAAGCATTTCTTATAAGCTTCAATGAGTACTTTTTCCTACAAAAAAAGATTGTGGTTTACATACACCATGAAGAAAACAGAGTCCTTTCATATGATGTACAATCGATAACATACTAAGTTATGCTCTGTGTTTATTTTTTCCTCCATTTTTTTTAACTTTTCTTAATATAATCTTCTATTCTATTAGTCCTTTGGGCTCCTAATGGAGCATAGGGCCTCCACAGTCATTCTCCATCTCTTGCGATCCTTAGTGATTGTCTTGATTTGATCCCATGTTAAGCCAGCTGCTTTTACTTCGTCCAGGCAGCTTCATCGCCATGTTTGTTTGGGATGTCCTCTTTTCCTCTTTCCCTTTGGATTCGATTCTAACACTTGTCTCGTGATACATTCCTCACAGTCCTTACACAGAATGTGGCCTGCCCATCACCATTTTCTTTTCTTAATCTGGACCTCCATTGGTTTCTGATTTGTTTTGGTCCACAAAGTTTCATTTGGCACTCTATCGTATCACTTTAGCTGGAGAATGTGTCTAAGGCATTTATTGACAAATGTCTGAATTCTCTTAGTGTTGTTCTGGACAACGCGCCACACCTCGGAGCCATACAGCAGCACTGATTTCACACTGGAAGTGAAAATACGTAGTTTGGTTCTTGTTGAAATGGCTCTTGTACCCCAGACTGGTCGTAGTATGGCAAAAGCTTGTTGCGCCTTTCTTATTCTTGCACTGATGTCCTCTTCAGTTCCCCCATTCTTGTTGATAACACTCCCCAAATATACAAACTGATCTATCTCTTGCACTGCTTTTCCTTCAATTGTAATTTCACCTTCCTGTCTGTTGTTAATGCGCATCAACTTGCTCTTCTCTTGACTAATCTTGAGGCCCACTCGCTCAGCTGTTTCCTGCAGGGCATCTATCGTCTCTTGCATATGCTCTAATTTGTCTGCAAGCAAGGCTAGGTCATCTGCAAACTCTAGATCTTCAAGTTTCCTAGTTTGAGTCCATTGGAGTCCCCTTCCTGAATCAGCATATGCTGTTTTTGTGACACAGTCTAGGACAATCTTACTATTAATATAATCTTACTATTTTTAAATTAACTTCTTTATTACAACAGAAGGTCAGTGGTTCCTTTCTTTCCCAGTTGCTGTTCACGCATTAAAGACAATACAAAAATCACCCAGCTAAGTACGATTAAATAGTATGTTTCAGTGTTTACCATGTATCTACCACTATGTAAGCCAGCTGATCGTGTGCTTAATTATGGTGGATTCTCAAGAATATTTACAGTTTAAGGTCAAATTTAATATTTGACTATTGTGGGCTGACAAGTTCTAAAAGGTGCACTCACCACATTTCAAGTCTTACTCAGCAGATCCATTTATGGAGGGAACTGTCAGCAGAGGGATTGCTGAACTCTGACAGCATGATCTGCAATCTCTCTCTCAGGCCAGGTCTATATTAGACCTGGAAGGTTGGCTTAAGGTACCTAACTCCAGCTAGGTAAGTAATGTAGCTGGAGATGACATACTTTACGCTGAGCTTGGCGCCATCTCCATAGTGGGAAGTTGACTGGAGTGAACACTCCCTTTTGCTTCCCTTACCATCTTGTGAGGAGGAAGAGGAGGAGTATCAGCGCCGACTGGGGGTGCCCCGAGTGATAGATTTAGCAAGTCCTTACTAGAACCGCTAAATTGAATGCCAAAAGATTGATCTCTGGTGCAGTAAGTGGAGATGCGGCTTCAGAAGGTATGGAACCTGATAACGCCTCTATTACAAAATTACTCCCCTCTTCCTTCTCCAGTAATGATACTCTTAATACCAACTTCTGGATACTTCTCTGAACTCCAAAATGTTCCGAGTGATCTCCTACGTCCATTCCAAGAATTATACACTTAGTTTTTTTGGTAATCAGGGCCTATTCAGATTTAATCCATGACAGGTTAAAACACTGCTTTTGGACAAAATAAATTTGTGCAGGTATGTAGGTTTGTTCTACAGGTTGGACCTCCCTGATCCAGCACCCTGGGGACCAGAGCAGTCCCCAATGAGGGAATTTGCCAGACCAGGGAAGTTCCCCTGCTACTGGCCCGTTCAGCCTAATGCCCTTCCTCGCTGCCAGCTCCGTTGGCCCCGCTGCCAGCTGGGTGACATAGCTGCCCTGGCCCCACTGCCAGAGCTGCTGCCCCAGCCAGTGCTGGCACAGCAGCACGTAGACTTGTCCCCACTGCAGTGGCACTAGCCATGCTGCTGGGCAGTAAAAAAAGGTCAAAGCCTAAATCCACCATAATCAGGCAGGCACCTGGGGTCAACTGGAACTTGCTAAAAGCCACAAGCTATTTAAAGACCTGCAACCAATTAAGGCCTGTGGTGAAGTTTTAAAAGGTCTCCCACCAGGCAAGGAAAGGGGGAAAGAAAAGAGCGAAGGACAGGAAGAAGAAAGTGCTGTGTGGAGGAGCTGTGTGGGTGTGAGCAGAAGACTGACGAGTACTGGGAAAGGTACTGGGAGGGATAGTTTGGGTAAGTGGCCCAGGGAAAAGCTGCCAGATTGCAAGTGGCAGTAACCCTGCCTGTTGCTGCTGTCTTAGGATCCCTGGGCCAAAACCCAGAATAGTGAGCATGCCCGGATTCCCTCTAACATCTCAAAATCTGCCTCGAGAAGAGAGATCAGGACTTCAGATGGAATTTTACCCCAACTTATGAACTAGCCTGTGATGCATATGGCTCAGTAAGCTGTGGCACCTACCTCTAGTAAAGAGAAAGAGGCTGTGTGGAGGGCCACAATGAGCCTCTGAGGCTAACACTATCCGCCAGTAGCATGAGACCCACAGACAGTAGCTGGCACTTTGACACAATATACGTTACCCACACTTCTCTTCATATATAAAAGCAGAATCAACTCACATCTAAAGCACACCAGTCCTGCATCATTGAAATAACATGTGTTAATTTCATCTGTAATGTAAATGCTGCTTCCCATTCTGGTTCCATTTCAATATGTTGTCCTACTTGACGTGTAATGGGATCCATACCCTAAAAAAATCCACAAAGAATCATACAGATTAAATATGTAATTAAAAAACCCCTAGCGGTGCCAACATAAGATTAAGTGAGTAATTACTTGTACAATTTAAACATTCTGCTCCTTTCACAAAATTACAAAAAGGATCTGGAATGAAATAAAAGACAAAATTTTTTAAAAGGGATGTTATACAGCTGTTTAATTAATTGCTATCTAACTGCACAAAATATTATCTGTTACACAACTATTCAATAATCCATATGGGTGGGGCCAACAGCCAGTGCGCTCCCAACCCCGCTCCCAGGGAGGCCCCTGACACCCCACACCGCTGCCTCTGTATCAGAGGCAGAAGCCGCATCCACAGGGGGCCTGAGCTGGCATTCCATAGATGTCTACCGGCATCCCATGGAGCAGCTTCTGTCCGCAACAAGCCTGGGCCTGCCACAGACAGAGGCTGCTCCATGGCAGCCTCCCATGTGTCCCCCTCCCCCTGCTGCTACCTCTGATAGAGGTAGAAGTGTGGGGAGGGAGGGAGAGAAATTGGCTCGCATGAGCCAATATGTGCAGGGAGCTGGTTTGAAAGCCAGTTTCCTATGTGTACTAGCTCCCACCTGCCCCCCTCAACCTCCATGAACTGCCTCTCTATCAGAGGTAGCAGTTTTGTCGGAGGGAAGGAGAGGCGACGCCACAGCTCTGGTACTCGTGGGGAGCCAGCTTAAAAACTGGCTCCCTATGGGCACCAGCTCCTGTTCCCCCTGCCTTGCTGCCTCAGATAAGATAAGCCTAAGCTTATTGGTTAATCGTGTACTCGACTACACATTGACATCTGTATTAAAAGAGGGAAAAATAGTATTAAACAATTCAGGATACGGAGGTGATAAAATATTGGATTAGACAGGTCACTAGTCTGATCTGGTATGGCAAGTCCCATTTTTGATTTAGGAAGCATCTTGAATTGAAGACTAAGAGTCAAGAATTCTCTCTACAAAGGTCTTTAATCAAGAGGCAAAACCTTAAAAGGAAAAATCTCTAAATACCAAATTCAGTTTGTTAAAGATATTTCTAAGGATTTAATTTTTATTAGTTTATAGATAAAAATAATTTAAAATTCAAACAGACATTCTCAAATGTGGTCAGATTAGGATAGCATGTTCTCAGCAATAATGAATTTATTAAAAGGATGAACAAAAGCTAAAATTTTTTGAGAGAAGCATGCTTATAAGGTCACTGAATACTGAAAAGAATTATTGTTATCTGGTCAGGCCTTTTCGCCCTCGTAGTTGACCTTACAAAAGCATAGTTAGTCTCAAAATACTGAAAAAAATAGTATAACAATGTATTAAAGGATCAAAAATATTAAAAAAGGGAATACCATCCTGTGTATATTTAAAAGTTCATTGGGACAAAGACTTTGTTTCCCAATATGTTTGTACCAAGCTGAGTACAATTGGTAATCCTCAAATAATTAAATATCACCACACTAAATATAGCAAAGGCTAGATAAGACAGACTAGTCTAGCTATCCCCACACATACAAATGTAAAATGCATCATTATAATGGCATCAAACTGGCACCCTTGTTTTAATTTTCCCCCTTTTTTTCTCTCCCCCACTTACACAGAAGGAAGTTAATGTACACTTTTACATGCACAAAGTTTAGGAACATTTGTTGTAATTCTAACAGCAGTGTAATTTAATCACACTACACAGAAATCATCAGAAGATTGCAAGTACTTTGAAGTAATTTAATTAAACAAAAAAAAGCTTTTTACATTCATTTTACTAAGACAGAGAATGTATGGTGTTTATTTTAAAACTGACAGATTCACATACCTGCATACACTTCAGTAACTCTAAGAAGGCATCAAAACCCTCTAGAAACTTTTGCCTCAAGTCATTTGTCCAATCAGATGGCTTGCTTATCAACACATACCTGAATCCAGTAGAAAAAAAATTTGTGAGTTAGTTTTAATAATTTTTAAAGTATTCATTAATTTGATTAGTATCAAAACTCTTACTTGAGATCCAAAATAAGACTCTGAACCCGCTTGAATTTGAAAGCTTGAAGGGCAGTATATCTTTCAAACTGAAATCTGCCCTGGATGTCCCGGTGCCTTAAGTGGTCCACAAACGTTCTGATGATTGTGGTCATAAGATTTTCTTCTGTTATCAGCATTCGAGCCTTTGCCAAAGTACAATAAAGTTTCTTGTAATCAACAAACATTGCTAACCAGAGAAACAGGCTAAATTAATATTGCATCTCTGCAGGTAAAAATCTATGCCTTTTCAGCCAAATCATTTATATTGCTGGTGTTCCTCTATAATTTAACATTACTTTAAAAACAGAAGTTCATAAGAGAAAATTAAAATTAATCTGCAAAACTACCTACTGCCTACTCCCTGACTATTTCAGTAAGGTAATTAGAAACATGTTGAACTTAAGAACATAAGCAATCCCATTGAATCCAAAATGATGATTCATGTGCTTAAAAAGTCAGGGACATGCTTAATACCTTGCTGGATCACGGTCATACAAAATACATGACTACACTACATATACAACCAATTGAATATGTTGTATAAGAGCAATTTTTAATAGTCTTTCAATTAAGTTAAGCCAATATATAATGGCTTTAGTTGAGGAAATGTGCTAGCAAAGAACCTGGAAATGAGACTGAGCCTTTGGCTCTAATCTAATTGAGCTTATTTTTTAAAATATTACCTTCAAAAAAGATTTTCTTTGTCTCAATCCTTATTGCTACAACTCTCACCTCTTTGATACTTCCTTTCAGGATTCTCTCTCTAACGCTTAAAACTTTTTGAAAAAGAGATGTATTTTGGAAACATGCTTAAAAACAATTTTTATTTAAGACATCTGAAGTATTTAACTAACATTACCTAGATAAGTCCCGCAATACCAGTACAAATAGTAGTGATGCCATTTTACAGACAAGCAAACTGAGATTAAGTGATATGGCCAGGGCAAGTCAGTGACAGAGCTAGGAAGAGACCCCTGACCTCCTGAATCAAAAGGTAAGAATCTATCATCAGCTGACACATCCAGGAGCTAGCAAACTGTTAAAAACAAATCACAATTTAGATCAGTTATCCTGAAATCAGTTCCTAAGACATTTACTTGAACACCATGTTTTCCATATAGTCTTAGAAATTTTATCTGCCTTTAAATTGATTCTGCTTGGAAAATTTGCAACAGTATTTTTGAAGGCTAGGACTATAATAGAGTTTAAAGAGAAGCTAGATAATTTCATGGAGGTTAGGTCCATAAAAGGCTATTAGCCAGGGGATAGAAATAGTGTCCCTAGCCTCTGTTTGTCAGAGGCTGGAGAAGGATGGCAGGAGACAAATCGCTTGATCATTGTCTTCGGTCCACCCCCTCTGGGGCACCTGGTGCTGGCCAATGTTGGCAGACAGGCTACTGGGCTAGATGGCCCTTTGGTCTGACCCAGTACGGCCATTCTTATGTTCTTATGTTCATTCTTTTTAGAAATAATTCTATGTAAGTCAGATTTTCTTTCCTCATTTTATTTAATTTCCAAAGCTGTTTTCATGAAGACAGAATCTCTGTTGAGTTCATCTACTCTTAAGTGTTCTTCACTTTAAACATTTTGTGATATGCAAACAAACAGACATTTTTTGTCAGAAAAAGTTCTCAAAGTTCTGTGAAAGGCAGCAGTTGGTTTTTAATAGACACCTAGTGTAACATGTGGGTCTGCCCATTTAAAAGTAAAAACGAATGTTCTTAATTCACAGCCAAGGGGAAACCAGAGTCAGGAGAGACCTGCAAGAACGTTCTCATGCAGAAGCACGAAGATGATGAGCTGGGGAAGCTTATCAGAATTTCATCACAGACAGAAAATGCTGTGGTGACCCTGTTGTAAGAAAAAAGTTTAAATCAAGGCCTTCCCAGGGAAGCCCATACACTGGAGTGAGATTGGCTGATGTCCTTAGGCACAGAGGGAGCTGGGAAGTGGAGAGAAAGACAGACTGAAAGATTATTAAATTGGAAGCCCCAAGGAAAGGAGAACTTGAAGCTAGAAGGGTAAAGGAACTGCATGTTTATTCTGTGAGTATTTCATAAATCAGATTGCATCACAAGGATTCTTATGTGAACACTTCTGACCGTGTATGGTGGAATGGAAAAATCAAGAAGGAAACTGAAGTATGGCAGCTGCAGTGCCACACCAGGGAGTAGCGTGCACTATAACCACACCCTATAACACCTAGCATGGATATTTACAGACTCTTAATTTGGCATGGTCAGAAGTTGAAACTATGTATTAAATGATAATCTCTCGATATACATTCATTATTGAAAAAAATTGATATGTCCAAAATAAAAGAACAGATCCACATACCCATGTGCTCAGGGATATTCAGGCTGTGTCTAGACTACAAAGTTCTATCAGAAAAAGATACGCAAATTGTGAACCGCAATTTGAGTATCTTTTCCTGCTTTTCTTCCAAAAGAGGCTTTCCTGACAATTGGCCCGTCTACACCGGGCTGAATGTCAGAAAAAAAGCCTCTTTCGGAACTTCCCTTCTTCCTCATAGAATGAGGTTTACAGTGATGCCGAAAAAATGCGTCTGCTTTTTCAAAAAAATTTTTGGAAAAGCAGACGCGTTCTTTGGCAGAGCTTTTCTGGAATACCTCTGGTATCCCGGAAAAACTTTGCAGTCTAGACATAGCGGTAGATACAGATTCAAAACTTCGCAGCATAGGTCCAACTCCAGTTCGCAAATGTTACCTATATTTAAAAACTACTAATTAGTTTTCATGAAGTCAGCAACACAGTGATTTGCACAGGAGTACTACAAATAGTCTATAAACTCAAGATTTTAGTGCAGCTCCTAACAAATGAAACTTTCTTCCCCCATCTTTAGTACTTACAAGTGAAGGCACTGTGAATATCTGTACCGAGAGGTCAGCAATTGAGAACTCTCTGTCGTGGTCATCTTTCACATAATCACTCTGCAATCGCTCATAGTTCTATTAAGAAGGAGGCAAAAAAAGGCAAGGAGTGCCAACTATCAGTTTTAAAAAAAAGGCAAGCACTACTCACCAGAGTAGGTACAGTGAAGAGTTGGACAGACAGAGCAGTCACCGACACTGCTCGCTCGTGATCATCCTCCATAAAATCTGTCTGCAACTGCCGGTAATTCTAAACAACAAGGGGGAAATTCACCTCTAATCCACACCGACCTGATGTTTGCTTTAAATTCCATCTCTGCCGTGGGGAATTTCTACTCTAGGAGGGAGTGGTACTAATCCATCATTAAGAAACAAACCTTGAACAATGGACATGACAATTTACTGGCCCATACATAAAATCTACTCACCCATTCTAATTACCATGAAAGTGATTAGAATATCAAGAAGCTAATTAAGAGCATCTCAAAAATTAGTTATTGTAGGAAATATTATTAAGTGCAGTTGACTTTTAGAGGTCACCTTTAAATAATACTACCAACAACGAGTAATGACTGGTTCTCAAGTAATGGGACCTTAGAAGATTGGCTGGGAAAGGTAAAACATCAGAGGTGATGCATCCTGTGCTAGATAGTTGTTAGTTCACCACCTGCATTAAATTGGGAATAAAAAAAAAAATCTATTTTCTTGACAGGTGATAAGATACTATGATAACTAAGTTTTTGGACTCAGAAGGAAATAAATAGTTCTTATTTAAATAGTTTCACTTATCAAAAATAATCCCAAGCAATACTCCAAACAATAGAGTTTAATTACTTTTGTATGTTCTACTTGAAACTTTTTACCAGGCTGTATTTTGAAGCATTTTCCATTCATCATAAGAAAGGTACTTACTCTTGCAAACCGGATAGCAAAGAGTTTCTTGTATTTCAAATCCATAAGTAGACTGCTCATGAATAACTGATGATACACACTTCTAGCTCCTGTTAAGAAAATATACATATTATTTTGCCATTATTGACCAGCAGATTATCATGAAAACAACTGTAATGGTAACCTTGTAAATTAAGAAGAAATTCTACCCTCCTATCCCCTATCGAAGAGGGCTTTGATAACATCTAGCAGTTGATAGAAAATGGTGAAGAAAACCATCAGTTTCCCCCACTCCTAAGTATTTTTTTCTGTAGGGTTATTTCTTCTTCCACACATTTTTCAGCACCATTAAGGACAAAATCAACTGTTGCAAGAAAATACAAAGAAAACACTTAACTTTGGATTTTTCAGTTAAGAAAAAAATAGTTAAGAATGATTATGGTTTTAAAATATATGCATGCATTATTTTTCCTAATTTTCCACACAAGTTCCGTCAGTAATTCAGTTGTTAACAATTCTGATTTTAAAAACAACAAGTTCGAAGGTCACCTTTGATTAAAGGTCAGTAATTAAACACTTTAAATTGTTTAATGTGAACTCTGAGAGACATCTGTTCCCCTAAAAAATGGCAAATAGTTCCATATAGAAATCTGAACCTTCATTCTACAGCAGGGGTGAGGAACCTCAGGCCCGGGGGCTGGATGCGGCCCTTGGCTTGCCTGGATCCAGGCCCCAAGGCTCAGGGCCCGCCCCCCAGCATTGGGGAGCCTGCACTGGTGCTCCAGTCCCCTTGCTGCTCACCTGTGGGACTGAAGCACATAAAATCTACTAGGCTGAGCCACCCAGGCTCTGATGTGCAAGAGAAATGTGGGGAGTATCTTTCTCCTTCTCATTTGGGGGCCACAGTGAGGGGTTTTTTTTCCACTTCTCACTTGTATGCAGCCCTCGACTTATTTTTCTGCAGATCAGCAGCCCTTCCCCCTCAAAAAAGTTTCCCCACCAGTGTTCCCTCTAAGATTTTTCCATCCATGTGCAGAGTGAGATTTGTCTTGTGCATCAATTTGTTATTAACAAATATATCTATCTATCTATATATCTTGTAAAATGTTATGGAAGAAAGAATACTAAAACAAGGGGTAATTAACAAGGTGCATGACTTCATATTAAATAAACATTTTAAGTCAAATAAAAGAAAATTAGTACTGCAAAATGTTCAGTAGCTAGCTTCTGTTTATAGCTCTCTCCCAGACCCTCCCCCAACTGGAGTAGATGATCTCCCTTCCTGCCCTATGGGATGGTTAGCACTATACAAGTTAGGATGTGAGGAATGAAATGCACTTGGAAAGTTGTGTACCTTTTCAAAATACAGTAAATTTCCGATAATCCAGCACCTTTGGGACCCAGAGGGTGCCAGATTATCGGATATGCCGGAGTATCAGGAGGTACTCTGGAAAGGGGGCTGTGAGGGGTCGGGGGGGGGGAGGGGGTCGGCAGGGAACGGCGCAGCATGGGGCGAACTCTCCGCCGTTTTGCAGGGAGGTGGGGGAAGCCCCACGCAGCCACCAGTGACAGGCCAGCTGGGGCTGCAAGCGGCAGCGGTGACTTGGGGAAGCTGGGGGCAGAGCAGCTGGGGTGCTGCCGGGTTGGTCACGCAGCACCACTCAGGTGAAGGGCGGTGCTGCAGGACCATCCCGGCAGCACCCCAACTGCTCTGCCCCCAGCTTCCTCAAGTCCGCTGCTCATCAGTTTCAGCAGCAGCAGCTGCGCGGAGCAGAGCAGCTGGGGTGCTGCCGGGCGCCGATAGGGGGGATGAGGGGTGACGCTGCAGGACCAACCCGGCAGCACCCCAGCTGCTCTGCTCTGCGCCTCTTCCCCAAGTCCGCCACTGGTCAGTTTCAGCAGCGGCAGCAGAGGACTTGGGGAAGCGGCGCAGAGCAGCTCCAATTGTCCGGCTGGCCGGAGCACTTCCAGGTTCCGGTTGGTGCTGGACTATCGGGAGTGCCGGATCACTGGATGCCAGACAATTGGAGTTTTACTGTACAACTAAAAGCCTTCAAGGTCCTATCTCTTGGATCATAAAATTTGGTTCTGGAGGACTATAATTAGAGCTCTCTCTGGCCTGTTGTGACTTAAATTCACACTTTACTTCCATCAGTTCTCTGAATAATGTATTAGAGTTAAAGGTTCACCATTTGCTCTCCAAATTCTTTATGTTTTTGTGTAATTTACCAATTTACCTGTTTGTTCTCTTCGTATTACATATGCAATAGTTTTTCCAGTCTGTACTACGCATTAAGGATGAAATGCACCAGTGATGTGGCCATCAACCACACTCAATATTTAAGCCCCGTGTTGGAGGCCATATAGTGGAGCTATGTGCACAGTAGTCACTTTGCCAGGAGCTCTGCACATACCTCTCCCTCTGTTGCATTTGAGATCTGGCTCTGGTTTCACCTACTTGCACAGTCCTACTGAACTGTTCTACCACTGACCTACACCTTTAGTGGCTAAACAATAGCAGCCAAAATTGGTATGCAAGAGCTAATTTTTCTAATAACAGTAATTTCTGATTCGATACTGGCCTAAAGACTCCGAGAGGATGCTGCTGCGAAAAGCAGAAAAACAAGTTCAATTTGTTTTGTAAGTAATAAATTAATATCTAACCTGAAATCAAATGTCACCTTATTATAAGTTCACAGTAAAACCTTGATAATCATCTCAAATTGATAATCTCAAATCCAAATCCTCACTGACACCCAGCAGTCTCACTATCTACTTCTTTGTGAAGATTTAACAGCCAAGTATTGTGGTGAAATCCCGTAAGATTAAGACTTCTTTATTGTTTATAAAATACCCTATGGTGCATCTTATTTACAATTTAAACAACTGAACATGTAAAAAATCCAAGATACCTTTTCTGCTGCAGTACTTTTGAGTTTGTGTTTTTCTGCTGACTTGCTTATTTGTAAAGCTTGCTGACTTACTATGGCTCTCCCAATTGCCAATGTTAATTAGTGAGTTTCTACTGCATAAGGTGTTCTGTGTAGTATATCTACATTACTATATTTGGCAATAATAGGGACAGCAATAGTCTTAAGTGGACTTTTTTTTTTTTTAAACCGAGGAAAAATAATTTTGACTTTAAAAGAGCAACTGATCCACATGCGGCCCTGGTCGCCCACCCGAGCAGCTGCTTCACTCACTTTGTGGTTCTGCAAGAAAGTGAGCACTGCTGCATGGCTCTGGGAAGAAGGTGGGCGGGTTTAGAATTTGTTGTGCATGGCTACGCAAGCGCGCACCTTAGAGGGAACCCTGTTTCCCACCCCTGTTCTACAGCCCATTCATCTGTGAGATTCTACACTAATAAACAAACTTCTGTAAAAGGGAAGGGATGGTCTCAATTTCCAAAAATCCTGATGTTTGCAGTTAAACCCACAAAATTCTGAAGACAAGGAAAATACTTGCCTTCCCCGCCTCCCTGCTCCTGACTCTGATACAGAAGCAACCACGTGGGAGGCAACAGAGGGGCAGGCGGCTCTGGAGAAGCCAGCTTTCCACAGGTACTGGCTCCTGCCTCCTCCCCCCAGAGGCAGTAAGCGGGGGAGGAAGGTTGCGTGTCGTCATTTGGATTAATTGATAAGCCTAGGTTTATGGGTTAATCATTTAAATGGCTGTATGCTAACATCCCTAATTTCCATTGGGAGTTCTCAGCTCAGCAGGTTTGAATGAAGTCTGAACAATAGCTCTGCACCTTTCTTTCTGTCCTTCTATAGAACAAAAAAATTTAAAATTACACTATTTTGGATGAATGTGCCTCTGTCTCAGGAACTCCAAAGGACTGCATACTTATGCTGTTGTCTCTTCTCTGGGCCTTAAAGTGGCATAGCAATTTTTAGGTCAATATGTGTACAAATATCAACTTTACAGCCCTTTGAGAAGTCTGTTCTTAACAGAAAGTTCTTCTACCTCTTCACTATAGTCAGTGGTACAAGTGGAACCCAGTACTGTGGCCAGGGTGGCAAGCAGCAATTAACAGGAAGCACGTAACCTCTGCATGTGACTCCTTCTCCTCCCATCCCCATGCTCTCACTGACCCCTCTCAGTGACCTACACCCCTTACCTGGAGGGAGGCGTTTCTGTCCTCCTCCTGCTGTGCTGGAGACTTCAGAACCACAGCAGTGAAAGGAGCAGAAGGTGGGGCTGCTAGGCAGTCCCATGCTGGCTGCTCCTCCAGCATGGCTCTATCGCTCCAGCCCTTCCATGCAGATGTGTCTATCTGGGGTCTGTACAGCAGTCTCACCAGATGACAAGACTGGGGGCAGTACAGCCATGCCACAGGAGCTGCCAACATTCTTATCCTTTCCCCACTGTAGTTCCTTGGAGAGTCTTGAGGTTCAGGGCTCTCCCAGGAACCACAATGAGGAAAGGAGCAGACCCTCCAAGCCCTGCCCCCTGCCCTTTGACAGAGAAGCAGGACAGAGTATAACTTGGGGTATTACAGGTACCAGAGGAGCTGCCAGCATTCTGCTCCTTTCCCTGCTTGGAACCACTGTGAGAAAATGAACAGAATGCTAGCAGCTCCTCTGGTATGGCTCTGCCATCCCAGCCCAGCCCTTGCCCCCCTCAGCCCTGTCCAGTCCACCAGAAGAGCTGTTGTACAGACAGAGGGAGACTCTGCATGGAAGGGATTGAGACTGTATAGCCACACCGGTCTTTTTGGTATGCTGTACTGGCTATAAGTATCTTGCTGGCATGGTGCACCAGACAAAACTGGATCAGACTAACCTACTTGCACTGCTGACTATCTTCCTGAAAGGGCCATCCCAAAATTTCACAATTCAGCATATTTCAAATTTGAGAAGAGGTAAGTAAAGCACAGTAAATCTGTAAACAAGCAATTGCTTCTACAATAGATCACAATAAAAATTGCCTAAAACATGAACAGATATGACAAAATAAAACTGTTACCAGAGTACTTTCTGTAAGCACATACAAAGTCATTTTCATTATAAAGTTGGGTCAACTCACCTTTCCACAGTTTGGAGTCAGACAGCATTAGTTTATCCACAAGGGAAGAATTTTCACCCTCTGGTCCCTCCTGTAAACCAACCTGACACAATATTCGACGAAGGCCATCTTAACAAAAACAAAATCACAGAATAAAAATACAAAAGCTAGTTAACACTAAAATTACTTTTAGATGTGTATGTAGCATAATGGCAGTTTACATAATTGGAGTGTACATCTTTATATAGTATACTAGCTGGACTTACCTGACATTGCTCAGGAAACTGGAGGAACAAAATTTAGGAAAGGGGGGGGCCCTGAGCCAGGGGATCCCCAGAGCCACAGACCCTGATGGCTCCTGGCCCACACCTGACCCTCTGAGAGCAGCAGGACCCTCATCCCCCCAGGACCAAGCAACCAGCCCCCAAGAGAACAGTACACAGTCATGTGGCCAGTAGCAAGGGGACGTTTCTTTGCCAGGTTGGCTCAGGGATCCACCTGCCCTACCTTGGCAGAGAAAGCTCAGAGCTCACATCTAACCCCGATGGCTGGAACCAGACACAGAAGAGCCCCACTCACAGTACGAACAGCAGCCAGCTGGCTTCACAGCAATGTAACACATCAAGGGTTTAACCCGGCCCCTCTGCCCTGTGCTGCAGCAGGCACACGGATTCCTTCTGCTCGGATAAGCCCAGCGAGCTGAGCAGAAAGGCTGGCTGGCTTTGGTTTCGGGGGATGGGGAGGTGGCAGGTGGGGAGTGACCCCGCGTGGAGGGGAGGTTACACACAAGAGGGGTGCCCCAGCTCACGCCCAGGGCTGCAGGTGCCGTGGAGGGCAGGGTGGGTGCCCGAGCCGTTGTGCACATGGGGGTGGGGGGTACTGCGTGCCGGCTGGGGGGGGAGGGGGAGATAGGGTCGGTTATGTAATCTCGCAGGTGGGAGGGGGCGAGTCCAGGCGTCTACACGGGGCGGGGTGCCCCAGTTTGCGCCTGGGGCCGCAGAGGCAGGGCGGGACCCCGATCGGTTCCAAAAGTACCTTAAAACCTTCTCCTGAATGAAAGGTTATCCCATGCAAAGTTTGGATGCGGTAGCTCTTATAGTGTCCAAGTTATTAGCGCACAAACTTACAAACATTCTCCTTTATATATTAGATAGGGTGGTACTTGAACAGACGTGGTGGAAGAAAATCAGATTCTCTGTCTATGTGGGGCACAGGCTGGCAGTTAGAGAGGTGGCAGGCGAAGGGTAGGGAGGTAGCGGGCAAAGGGTGGGGAGGAGCGAGGCGCTGTCTGGGGCACAGGCTGGCAGTTAGGGAGGTGGTGGGGGAGGGGTGGGGAGGAGCAGGATGCTGTTTGTGTTGGGCACAGGCTGGCAGTTTGGGAGGTGGAGGGGAGGAGGAGCAGGGTGCTGTCTGTCTGGGCAGCAGGGATAGCTCAGTGGTTTGAGCACTGGCCTGCTAAACCCAAGATTGTGAGTTCAATCCCTGAGGGGACCATTTAGGGATCTGGGACAAATCTGTCAGGGATGGTCCTTGGCCCTGCTGTGAGGGCAGGGGACTGGACTCCACCTCTCAAGGTCCCTTCCAGTGCTATGAGATGGTATATATTAATTAATGTACAGGCCAGCAGTTAGGGGGGTGGCAGTGTACAAAAGAGCCAACCCTACTCCCCCTTCCTCCTCCTCCTTCTCTCTCTCTCCCCCACCTGGCCTGGCACCAGTTTTAACCATCAGCACCCTTTTCCACACTGGCATCCCGGCCAGCGCCTCTGCTCTCCCCAAGTCCACCTGCGCTGTGAGGGCGGTCCTCCGCGCACCTCCTCTGCGCAAGCGCCACAGGTCCAGAACAGCAGCAGCCTGGGAGCGCGCTGCCACTGGCAGAGCTAGTGCGGAAGGGGGAGGAGCCCCCATCACACCCTCCCAGAGTACCTTAAAACCTTCTCCTGGAGGAAAGGTTATCCCATGCAAAGTTTGGCTGCAGTAGGTCTTATAGTATCCAAGTTATTAAAACACAAACATACAAACATTCTCTTTTATATCTTCCCTGTTCCCCTTGTTCAGTCATGATTCTATTTCTTGACTCCTCTGCAAGGAGCTTAGTATGCTTTAAGCAGGATGAGCAGAAGATTCCATTGTTTGGCCTCCAATGCAGAATTTCTGCCTACATATGCTGTAGTATGAGAAGGAAGAGAGCCCTTCTGTCAGAATTCACAAGATATTCCCCATGAAATGAGACTGCATGCTTTTCTGAACATGTGTTCAGAGCTTTATTGGCTCACTTCCTCCCTCTCACTTTTTTGCTTTTCTAATTCACTGTAACAGATATGAAACACTTCATCAGCTAAAACAGAATTACTACTGACATCCTATTAAGATGCCCATATTTTATCTCATTTCTTTCATTTTAAAATGTAATCAAGGGTCAAAAGTTACCCTGTTATCAAACACCATTCAATGGCAATTCTCAGTTTCTGCTCAAAACCACCAATTTTACTACACCGAGCACTTGCATATAGAAGTCAGGATTCAGGAGCACAAATCTATGTATGGACAATAGGATGAAGCACATCAAAAGCTATTAATGGGTTAGGCTAACACAATATGCATTTGAGAAAAGCTGTTTTAACATTAAGCATTTTAATTACTTTTAGCATTAAGTTATCCTCTAAATTATCTTCTATTCTTTAGCAAAGAAATGTTGGACTACACCTACCTGAATATCCAATAATATTGCCAAACCAAGTCAGGAGCTTCAAACCAAAGCTCTGATGGGCAACAATAGATGAATGCATAACCTGAACCTTCAGTGGTTTTGTCTGGCGACTGGTATTTCTCTTAAGAAAAGAGAAGAGGAGGGGGAAGCTTAGTTTAAAGTGAATATCAGGAAAGACATAAGTTTTGCTGTACAGAAACACAGAATTCTGTACACCAAATTAAAACATTTAATCACAGGAATTAAGATGGAGACCTATTACTACAGGTTGTATCTCCCTAAACTAGGTCTCTCTGGTCCAGTAACATCCGTGATCCAGCAGGACCATGGATGTTCCTGGACCACAGAGTCCAGGAATGGGAAGGTCTGGCAGTGGGGCAGGAACATGGTAGCAGGGGCCAATGACTCAGCCAGGAGTCCAGTATCAGGAGGGATGGGTGGTGCAGCAGGGAGTTCTGGCCCCACTGGCTAGAGAGCTCCAGTGGAGCCATAGCCAGACAGCTCTGACCCCACCCGCAGCTGCAGAGCTCCAGTGATGGTGCCAGACAGCTGCAGACCTCCCTGGCTACCGCCGAGGCCGGAGCTCCCTCAGCTGGCGCAGGAGCTGGAGGACCAGGGCCAGAGCTCCCTGGCTGCTGGGGCCATAATTCCACGGCCAAGACGCTCCAGCCGCAGCAGCAGCTGCCAGGGATCTCCGGCTCCCGCCCCAGCCGCAGTGCCAGATGTCTGTGGAATTCCAGCCCCAGTCGTAGAGCTCTGGCTGTGCACTCCAGCCCCAGCAGAAATGGGGTTAGTGGCAGCTAGAGAGCCCCGGGGGGCTGGGGCAGCAGCAGAGCTGGGTGGAGCTCTAGCATGGGGGCAGCAGGTCAGTATGGGCCATTAGGGGAAGGACCTCCCTGGTCCAGCAAAGCCCCTTGTTCAGGATTGGTCAGGTCCTGAGGGTGCTGGACCAGAGAGGTCTAACCTGCAATAAGCTATCTATCATAGTTTATTATTTCAAATAGTACATTAATAAGATAAACTGTCAAATTTATTCTTAAATTTTCATCTGAAAAAAATCCAGCATAATTCCAGTTTTCTGAATTCCCTTTATTGATATCCACAGTGTGTTCCCTTTCCCTGCCCAATATATCCTGATTTTTTGCTATAAAAATTTCAATTGGGGGGGGAAAAAAAAAAAAAAAAAAAGATGTTTTAAAGGTGTTTTTGACCTGCCAAAAGACTACACCAAACATGCTTAGGTCTCTCCCTACCACCAGTTTTCCTTTCTTCCTGGACACACATTTATCACCTGCCTATTATTTATAAGCACCCATTTGAAATACATCAGGAATAAAGTATCAAAGTGAGCTCCCTCCAGAGCAATGCATTAAGAGTGATGCAGCTGACTACCAAGAAAACAAATCATCCACAAAGTAAACATGTTGAAATTAAAGAAATGCATTTCCCCTTTGATTTCTTATTGTGCTATTTATCTATGTGGTTACTTGAAATAACAAAAGGTGAAGATAATACATGGAAATGCAATTTTCAAGTCGATCATGTCCCTTCAATAAAATGCCAAAATTTGAAAAGTCATTATATATGTTTCTGGAACCTAAACAAGCATGCATCATGAAAGCATCTTTACAGATACACAAAAATTTTATCCCCCCCTCCCCAATATACTTCAGTACATAAAATATTAATGGAAACCAAACAGTCTAATACTATACATCAAATAAATTTTTTCACACAGATAATTCACTTGAAAAGCTGATGGCACACTCATGTCCCTGTGAATAAATTTGCTTATTTTCCTTACATTATTCAACTTTCATCTTTATAGCTTAAGGACATTTTCAGTTTTAACAATTTCAGTGACTTACACTTTCACAGATAAACTAACAATTTTCTACTACAGTAACACACAACAAATTCAGTTCCTTGACTTGGGATATTATCGGATAAAATGCAAGATTCTAGGGATAGCTTAAACTATTTATAAGTTACTTTTGTCATATGATCTGATGTGTAGTCTCATAACTAAAAATACATGGTATATGTCACAGTAAACAGAATTCCCCATGACTTTACTGGAAAGCATTTCTTCCCACAGTAAGAAAATCTGCTCCAACATGGGAGCATGAAAATTATTTCCTCAGTTCCTTTAATCAACTTCAAAAAGACATTTGTGTAACACGCTTAATCTTAGAATTGGAATTTTTTTTCCTCTGTTCCTTAGAAAAATATTTAACGTTACTCTAAAGTAGAATTTGCATGCCTGTATTCAGCTTTGTTTAAAATTTAAAATTTTCTAGATGTTAAATAAGGTCGAGGCTACAATTTACATATATAGGCTACATCTACACTGCAACACTATTTCAGGATACTGGAGTATCCCAAAATAGCTATCCCGCATCTCAACAGCAAGCCTGTTATTTCGAAATGTAACGGGCTCGCTATTTCGATATCCCTGTAAGCCTCATTCCACAAGGAGTAAGGGACATTTCAGAATAGTGGGTTATTTTGAAGTTATGAAATAAGCTATTTTGAAATAAGATCGAAATAACATACGCAATCTGCACAGCTCAAATTGCGTATCTTATTTCGACCTACAGTGCAGTATAGATGTATGCTTACAGAATCATTGATGCCTTATAGGTAATCATTATGCAATTCTGTTTCTAAAGCTTAAAAAAGGACAAGCACAGATGCACAAGATATTGGCAACACTTGCATTAAAAAACCCAGAGTTCTTTGCTGCTTTTGAATATCTGCTTCTGAAGCTTATTCCCAACCCAGAAATCATCCTCTCTGACAACAGCTAGTTGAATGTCATCATAGAATATTAGTATTTCAACCCATAACTAATTAAACGTAGATGAAATAAGTAACAAAAATTCTCTTTTCATGGAAGTGCACCTAACAGAAAGAAACTCCTGAAGTGAAAAACCATCAAAAAAAAGAGAAATGTGTGAATATAAAAATTTCCATTTGATTTTCTGATCTTTAAGAGTAAAATAAAAATATTTCAACTTCTGATTAAATACTGAGGATTACAGAGATGGAAATATAATGTGGTCAAAACTGCTCTACACCGAGATTCTTATTTCCGGAAGTGCCATGGTACTAGGATTAGGGCACAAAAAAAGTGAGAGAGTATAAACAGACATTTTATCGCCATCCTCAAACTCCAGCACAAAGTTATTAATAAACATTTGATATTTTGTGTGCAAAATATCAAAATAATACACACAGTATTTCAAAACTGTGCTGTACTGAGAAGAATGGATTAATTATGTAAGATCACTCACCACTATTACTGATTTTGCTTGGTCACAATACTGGAAGTCTCCATATCGGACTGATCTACGTCCCTTTAAATTTATAAAAAAACAAGACAGTAAACAGCTTGCTGAAATACAAGGATAATCTTAAACTCTGAATAATATAAATGAAAACAATAGGTAATAAGTCAGCACTTACGTTTATCTCATTTGCAGTTACTTTCTAGAAAAAGTGCTCCCTATATAATCCTAGGTATCTGAGAACTTATGATATAAAATGTCTTGTTTTTAATACCTTTAAAAGAAGGTACATTATATAGCTTGCTAGGGCCTATAAGTTCACCTGAATAGTATAATAGCAACTACAGCGCTGGCTTTATCTGAATATTTTGGAGATCCTATAACAGTGGTTCTTTCTTTAGTATTAAATAAGCCTATTAAAAGTGTGCACAGTTCATGTATTCATGATATCACAAAAATGGTTCAAAACCTTATAGTACAGATGAACTGGTTTCCTTTCAAAACATCAATTCGAGTGCCAGTCTTTCAGCTTTTCTTAAATGTGTTCAGAGATGCAGCAAAGTTCAGTTAAAAATAATTAAACAGAAATCCTGGAAGTATGAACCTACAATATGGGGAAAAAGTCTGATATTTCTGGAGCCTAACCAGGGGAGCATCTCAAATTACCATCAATTAGTACTTATATATTACAAAAATATTATATGGAACAGGGAGAATAACTGAAAAAAGTAACATCCAACTTCAGATATTTTGAGGCCCCCAAACTCTTACTTCCCTTAAACAAAAAAGAACAGCTTGAAAGAAGGACTTAGAGGAAGTGCCTGCCCTAAAGGAGATGGCCAATGGTTGATGCAGACTATACCTTTCTAAGGTGGCACAAACTTAACCTGGAAGAACAAAAATTCCATCCTCAAACAAAATACATAGTCAGTTGTAGGAGGTGCAGAGCAAGGAGGGTGATCCTGAGAAGATCAGTGGGTTCCTTGTAGTAAGCTCAACTACGCACTAAACTCCCTGTTCTCTCCAGCTCCAGTTGTGAAACAGCTATCTCTTCTATTCCCTCCTGAAAGCCTTTTATTTACCACAGGCCAAAAGGGAGAAAGAATACTGGGAAGGCTCACAAACACTTAAAGAAAAAAAGCATTAAGCGTAGTCATATATATTCACCATAACCTTAAAGTTCCAGTAAGGAAGTTACTTACATCTCTGTCTACTGTTGTTGCAAAACCAATGGCCTCTTTCTGAGTACAGCTGACAGCTTTCTGGAGAGTATATATAACTTGTTCATATGTGTGGACTTCATCGTTAAAAAGCATGCAGTAGTAAGTGTCACTCTTCTCGCTATAAAATAAAGAGTGCATTTATATAATTAAGTGCTTAGCTTCTAATTTTAATAATTTTCAACAAACCAGATATCTACATTTGGGTTAACCCTAGCACTAATGACGTACATCAATAGAGCTTTATCCAGAAGCTGCCGAGTGCCTTCAACTCCCTCTGAAGCCAATGGGAGTCAAAGGCATTCTGCACCTCAGAGGACTGCTCAACACCTTGAAGGATTAAGTTGTTAGTGAGTAAATATGTAGAGTATTAAATTAGTCTGACAATTCTTGATTTTACTTCTGTGCACTTTTTATATTCTAGATTAGCAATATTCTCCCATACCTTTGGCATTATTTTCCTACCCCTTTTCTTTTCTAGACCTCCATAACAGTCTCTCTCCACCAACCAACTAGAATCCAGAAAGCTTTGCAAATCTGTGTTTATCACTTCAGACACTAAGCCAATAAAGCCATCAGATCAGTTCTCTATACTGTCATAAAAAAATTAAATCACTGTTATATATAATTCTGTATCTTCCACCACCATACACACTATTCTCCCACAAACCAGAATTAGAAGATACCAATGTAGTGGAATTAAATTTTAAATAAATATGTTTTAGTCCCAGTGCTATTAATTTCAATCAATAGCAGTGAGTTCCCAAGTTGTAATTCATGGACCAACAGAGGGCAGGGATTTGAATTGAGCTGCTTGGTCAGAAGGACTGAAAGAAAAGAGAGATGATCCACTGTATGAGCCCCATGTTAAAGTGTTTTGAAATATACCAGTCTACGTCATCTTCCTACTTGAGTTCAAGGAAGACAACATGAAGACAGACCTCAATGGTTCAGGAGCCAAATTACTGATCAGCATTACCCAAAAGAGTCACAGTATTGTGACTTTCATTTATATTTAAACACTATGACAGGGGAAAGATTTAGCGCGTGTATACATATATATGCATATACATACATTTTACAGCAAATAAAGTTAATAACTTAGTGCAAGTTATTACGTTAATTTGCTAATAACATAGTAAAAACATCCGAACTGATTTAACAATTCAAATCACACAGCATTTTAATACCATGTGCTGCAAAGAGCCACAGTCTGACTGTCATCCATGTAGACTAAAGTGAGCATTTAGGTTTTATACATTAAACACCTTCAAGTCTTGAAAACCTCAGACAAAGAATATACTTACATGGTCTCTAAACCAGGTGGCAATTCATTTTCTTTTCCCCATGTTAATATATCTACTGCGTATTGAAACATGATAGCAAAAATGTTATAAGATCTCGCTATCATATCTTCTGACAAACGCACCAGAGGATCCTGAAAAGTGAAATTGATTACAGTGAGATAGCAAAAAAAAAAAGGAAAATTAAACAAAGAAAAAGAGCAATAACAAGAACCGTTAGAGTTTGGGCTCAGATCCTTATTCTAATATCCTCCTTGTACTGGACATTTCTTTATTTCATTTAATTTAGTAAGTTTCATCTCGACAATTCCCACAGCCACATCTCCTTTTGTCAGATATTTTATCTGTGCTAGCTGTGTTTTGTTACAAATGATAAGCAAGATTCACGGTTCCTGAATATCATATTTTACTCCTCTCATTTTTGCCTATTTTTGTGAAACCACAGGATAATTTCTTGGAAAATGTTTCTAAGATATGAGGGTATTGAATGGCTGCACCTAGCCTAAAAGTTTACACCAAAATGCAAAACAAGTAAATACTAAATTTATACTATCCCATTTAATACCACTGACTGGAATTTTAAATTCTAGACATTCACTAGTTCTGCATACCTTAATTTTCAAAAGCAGTAATTCAGTGCAGAAAAAAGTCTGTGAAGCATGCACATATTAAAAAAAAACAAACACAAACACTTGAAGAACGCCAGTTTTATTGTAATGACTCACTGAACTGATTAAAGTCTGGTGGGAAATCTGTACTGAATTCAACCCAAATGCATGTGAAAAAAACAGAAATGGTCCAAATTTGTATGTCACCTTCAGTAAGCAATTAGATGACAATAGGGGAAGAAGGGTGGAAAAGGAAACTGAGAATGACTCTCTGCACCCAGAACAGTTTCAGTTTTAATGTCCCTGCTTTATTTATTTTAACTGATACTGTATCTTCGTAACTTAAGAGGAGAAGAGAATAAAACGCAAAAGAATATGCTGTTGATTCACTGAGCCCACAGCAATGTAATATCATTGCCTTGTGCTATAGTCCGAGCAGACTGGCAACTAAAATGAGCAGATATTGGTTCTGTTTTTTGTCCAAAAATAGAACCAAGTGATTAGATTGTATAACAATAACATTTCAGCTTATTTATTTAATTGAAATCCTTTCAGAACTATATGACTATAGAACTTGGATTCTTAACAGGGATGTTACAATGTGTTGGTATAAATGTATAACCACTGAATTTTCCAGCAGTTACATGTTTACAAGCTTTTAAGCCAGCTCCCTGCCAGCACCAGCTCCAGTTTTCCCTCCCTTTCTGCCCCTCTCCCCCCACCCCCACCACTGCTGCAGTGTTTGCAGGGAACCAGCTTTTAAGCCATCTCCCTGTGAGCACCAGCTCCTACCTGTCCCCATCCCCACTGCATTGCTCCCTCTGTGGGAGGCAGCAGCGTGCCCGCGGGTAAGGAGGGACAGCTCAGCAGGAGCCAACTTGAAAGCCAGATTCCCAGGTGTACAGCTCCCACCTGATTCCCCCCCCCCCAGAGACAGTAGTACGGTGAGGAGGCTAATGCTTGTGCATCCCCGCTCCCTACTGCTGCCTCTCTATCAGCTTTTAAGCCATCTCTCCGAATGTGCAGGCTTCCAGAGTGCCGCTTGCCCTCCTCCCCCCACTGCCTCCCACAGAGGAAACAGTATGGGGGTAGCAGGTGGGAGCTAGTGCTCAGGGGAAGCCACCTGCACCCCCGCACAGCTGCCTCTGATAGAGATGCAGCAACACAGGGGGGAGGAGATACTACGCAGGAGCTGTTACATATGAGAAGCCAGCTTTCAAGCCGGCTCCCTCTACATACTGGTACCCCGGAGCCGACTTGCCTGATGCGCTACTGCCTCTCAATCAGAGGCAGGGGGGAGCAGGCGAGAGTCAGTGCTTGCGGGGAGCTCGCAACATTTAGGCCGGCTCATCACAAGCACCAGCTCCCATCTTCCCTTCTGTGTGTAAATGTATAAACGTAAAAATTTCAGCAGTTACACATTTACACAAATACATGATTATTAACATCCCTAGTGAGAACATAATTTTAACATATCCTGTTACTTGAGAACTGACTTGTTATTCATCACATATCTGCTTCTCTGTATCAAACATACCAATGTAACCATGTAAGAAATTTGTACCATCTAGTGACTCAGTACAATGCACATAAAAGATACAGATTCTAAAATAAATGTGTAATTGGAATTGTATCATCAGGATTGTTCAGATTTTATTGAAAATTAAACAGAAATCAACTATGTGACTGATAAAGACGAGCAAAAAAGTTGCCTCCCTTGTACAGTGGTCATTTATAGTATAGTACAGGTTGAACCTCTAGCAGGACCATGGGTATCGCTGGATCAGTGAGCCCCAGGGAGAGGAGCCTAGAGCTGGCAGAGGAGCCCAGCAAGGAGCCCCAAGGCAGGCGAGCAGCACAGCCCAGCTCAGTTGGGGGCGCAGGAAGGGAAACCAGCAGCCAGGCCTATGGCCAGGATGAGAGTCAAACTGGCTGGCAGAGGAGCCAGATGGAGACTGGAATTAACCTCCTCTTGTTCAGTAAAATCACTTGTTTGGGACTGGTTTGGTCCTGAGGATGCTAGACCACGGAGATCTAATCTGTATTTAGCCTGAAAAATAATAGTCTTCACATTTACAGGACCACACTCTGCCATGCTTTCTCTGCCAGATATAAGGAATGTGGAAGAATCTATCCTTTAGTCATCAGAACTGAGTGATGTATTTTTGATTTCAAAGACTTGCTTTTTAATATACACACAGACATACATACAAAAATCAGGAACCATGAAATCCACAGCCTGAAGTTAAGCTTAAAATATGTATTTAAGTAAGCAAATAATGCATGATTTTGGGATGTTATTTTCAGGAGCCAAAATATATAATCTACTAAAATTAACACTTAATACAGATACAGTGACTTTCCAATAACCATTTTCCCCTTATTTTCCTGGCTAATGTGCTTTCTCCTTAAAAAAAAAAAAAAAAAAAAAAATCTTATTCTTCCCATTAGAAGAATTAAAATAATCTCAATGTATACCAAGTCAATGTTCCCATGAATTAGTTTAACTTCAAAAAGCTCCAGTTGATTGATTCATTAGTATTATGCAGGGCTGATGGGCATCATATTACTTCTGTTTTGAGAAATTAATTTGTCATAAGAAGTACATTCCAAGAGAGTAAGAGGTATTATAGCAGAAAACTTTTCATGAGTGATAGTGAAAAAAAAAAAATCTCAGAGGGGTAGCCGTGTTAGTCTGTAACTTTAAAAACAACAAATAGTCCTGGGGCACATTAGAGACAAGAAAAAATATATATAGTATCGTGAGCTTTTGTTTTGCCCACAAAAGTTCATGATACAGGTTGGAACCTTCCTGGTCCGGCACCCTACGGACCTTACTGGTCCCAGATGAGGGATTTTGCCAGACCAGGGGAGGTAATTTCTGGACTCCCTGCTGCTGGCCCCCACCTCCCACCTGGCCCGCTGGCCTCTCACCTCCTGCTGCCCTGTTGGGCAGTCATCGCAGCCGTGGTGCTGGGATCCACTGAGAAGCTGCGCGCACCACACCAGGGCTCCAGGACCCACCGGGCAGCAATGTGCCACAGATCCCTACCCCACCTCATCCCTTCCACCACCACCAATTTCCATTCCCAGTTACCTCCACTACCACCGACTCCCATTCCCAGTTACCTTCACTCCCTCTACAGTTCCACCACTTCTACTACACCTCTGCCCCTTTCAGGGCATGTCTAAATGACATCCCTCTTTTGAAAGAGGAATGTAAATTAGACAGATCGAAATTGCAAATGAAGCTGGGATTTGAATTTCCCGTGCTTCATTTACATAATGGCGGCCGCACGTTTTCGAAAACATGTATTTCAAAAGTGAAACCACCGTCTAGACGCAGTTCTTTTGGGAAAAAAAACCTTTTTTCGAAAGCTCCTGTAGACCTCATTTTTTGAGGATTCTAGACAGCAGTTTCACTTTAGAAATACCCGTTTTCGAAAGAATGCACAGCCGCCATTATGCAAATGAAGCACGGGAAATTCAAAGGGTTTTTTGCGCAAAACGGACACGTCCACACTGCTTGTTTTTGCACAAAAAACTCTTGCGCAAAAAGGATCAGAAGATTATGCAAATGAAGCATGAGAAAATGCTAATGAGTGCTTCATTTGTACCGCATCTTCTGCAAAAAGTTTGTAGTGTAGACAAAGCAAACAGACAAACTCACTAAAATATATAGTAGATCACTGTCCCTTTCTCTGCCTCTACCCCCGCCCCCTGCTGGCTCAATAGGATTATACCTATCCTGGTCCCTATCTCTGGATCCTGGCTGTCCCCCTAGGGTCATGCTGCAGTATAACTCCCTCCTGCCAGAACCTTCCCTTTCTAATTCCATGCACATCCCATTATCCTGGCACAAGGAAACCTTGACCTTGATTTAAGTTACAGTAAGAAGCTGCATAACAAATTTGGTAGTCCTAGCTCTTACAGTTTAGGAGGAGTTCTTGAACAAATGGACAGACACACATACATTTTTTAAATATACAGCAAAATACATTTTATTTATTACCTCCTCTTCTGTAGCGTCTGCTGTGTTAAGTTCATGCTTTTGACAATATGGACCTTCTTTCCAAGCTTCTGTATCACCACAATCACAGAAACCTCCTCCACCTGATGTTGTCATCTGAAGATGTTTAAAACACACAAAACTTTATGCATATACAAGATCTAGGTATACTGAAAACACCAATGCATTAACCCTTCTACTGTTAGAAATTTTCATGTATGCTAGTCAAATAAATATGGTAAAATCATGTCAATCTAGAGCCATGCTTGTAATTTCTGTGTTCTATAAATACATTATATGCTATATGCAACCTCTCAACTCCTTTGCTCTAGAGCTATTTTAACAACATGATAATTGTATTTATTTTAAACAGATGAATGATGTAGATAATCTGTTTGCCAATAAGATTACTAACCCTGTATCGATGCTCTCTATGAATACTTCCCAAAAAGCACTCCATACATAACACACAAGTTGGGTCAACCGCACAGTCTCTGTAAATAGAGAGGAAACATTAAACATAAAAAATTATATTCCTTTAATTTTTAACTATGCATCTCACTGCAGCTTATTTTTAAACTACATGAATGTGAGCCTTCTTACAAAATGGCCCGTTATTCAGGAATGTGACAATGAGAGGAATTTCTATTCCTATAGCAGGAGTGGCTATGAAGAACAATCTAGGCAGTAGGCCTGGAAAATCATTTTGGGCATGTTCATCTACTGAAGGTAACGTATACAAGTACAGGAGCTGGTAACCTAGCCATGTTACCAGATTCAAACCTCTTTTTAAGGAATAGGAAATGATGAACATTATATAACTAAGCAAGTTTTCTCAGGATATAGGATGCAAGTGCTAGACATAGTCTTGAATAATCAGTGCAAACAGATTTTCATCACACCTTGGTATGAAAAGTTACATGCAAAAATATTAGAAACCAACTCTTTGATTCTAAATTTAGCCTTACAAGTCTTCTAATGAGATCCAAGAACAAGATTTTCATAACCAGAAGATCAAGATCTACTTAGGAAAAGGCAAACACTTTTTACAGTACTAACTGTATGCCCCATACCGCTGTGCTGGAATGCCTCCCCCCCCTTAGCTGCAAGGCAGGGGCTGTGTCAGCCGGGCCAGAGCAGCCCCTGCCTGCAGGGCACCCCAACTGGCCTCAGACAGATGCTGCTCCAGCATCCCAATCGGAGCAGCTCCTGCCTGCGTGCTGCCTGGCCTGCCACAGGCAGTGGCTGCGCATTAGAACAGCCCCTCTGTGCACTGCAAGTGGGGAGCTGCTCCAGCCCCACAAGTTATCCTTAACCAGTAAGCCTCACTTGTTAAGGGTGAGGTTTACCAATTAATTGGTTAATCCTTCACATGCCTAATTCCCACAGGGAAGTTTTCATCTGCTCAACCAAGGGAAGTTTTGTGTTCAGCAAATTTATTAGCTCTTCTGAGCCAGAAAAAGTCAGAATGATTCTATAGCCTAGTGATTAGGAATTAGAACTGATTTTGTTTAGGCTTGATCACAAAAGTATTTAAGAGCTATTCACAAAATCAAGGTGACTGAGATGGTGGTGCGGCCATTACAATCCTTCCACCCAACAGTCCAGTGGCTAGGTTGCTCACCTGGAATGCGAGAGATCCAGCTTCAACTCCCCACTCAGTTTTCCCTATGTCTCAATATCTCACAGAACATAAGAAGGGCCACAGTGGGTCAGACCAAAGGTATATCTAGCCCAGTATCCTGACTGCCGACAGTGACCAATACCAGGTGCCCCAGAGGGAGGGAACACAATAGGTAATCATCACGTGATCCCTCTCCTGCCATCCATTTCCAGACAAACAGAGGTTAGGAACACTATTCCTACTCATTCTGACTAATAGCCATTGATGGATCTAACCTCCACGAATCTAGCTAGCTCTTTTTTGAACCCTGTTAAAGTCCTAGTCTTCACAACATCCTCTGGCAAGGAGTTCCACAGGTTGACTAGGTGCTGCATGAAGAAATACTTTCTTTTGTTTGTTTTAAACCTGCTGCCTTTTTATGTCATTTGATGACCCCTAGTTCTTATATTGTGGGAATAAATAAATAACTTTTCCCTATTCACTTTTTCTACAACAGTCATGATTTCAGAAATCTCTATCATATCCTCCCTTAGTCTCCTTTTCTAAGTTGAAAAGTCCAAGTTTTTTTTTTTTAAATCTCTCTTCATATGGGACCTGTTCCAAACCCCTAATCATCTTCGTTGCTCTTTTCTGAACCTTTTCCAATGCCAATATATCTTTTTTTTAGATGAGGCAACCACATCTGTACACAGTATTCAAGATGTTGGTGTACCATGGTTTTATATAGTGGCAATAAGATAATTCTCTGTCTTATTCTCTATCCCTTTTTAAATTATTCCTAATATTCTATTTGCTTTTTTGACTGTTGCTGCACACTGAGTGGATGTTTTCAGAGAACTATCCAATAACTCCAAGATCTCCTGTTGAAACTGTTCCACTTTGTGTGAAAAAAAAAAATCTATTCATCCAAAGAGGGAGAATGACACTAACAAGGGATGGGTGTGGAAGAGTGAGAGCAGACTCATTCAGGTTCCAGTCCCCACTCCAAGCTTAAACAGGGGAGACTCAGAGACACATCCCTTAATAGCCAATAGTCTGGTCATTAGGTCACCAACCGGGGATATTGGAGACATGGGTCCAAGTTCCTGATCCTGGGCTATTGGATAAAAAGGGGTCACCACCTCAGTTTTTTGTTCATCTAGCCCAAAATATCATTTGCTTTTATTGAAAAAAGTTTAATTTGCCAACACTCACTCAAAACATTTTATTTCAGGTGAAGCAAATGTTTCATTTGACCCAAAATTAAGTTTTTGCCCAACATTAAAATTAGATTAAATTGAAAACAAATAAGTCAAGTTTTGGGTTGACTCAAGTTTCTCTCCCCCCCGCCCCACCCTCCTCCATGAGCTGGCAGCAAACTGGAAAAAAAAAAAATCAGATATTCACAAAATTCAACTTCTGACCCTGCCTCATTCACTTGCTTATTGCGATGATGAGACAGAAGAAAATATGCTGGTAGGCATCTCATTTCCACCCTTCCTCAGCATTTCAGCAAATGAAGCCAAGTATTGAATTTCTGATACTGGAAAAAAATTAATAGCCCACATTCTCCCCCAGCATTTTCCAGTGCTTCAACAAAAATAGGAATGGAGACACAAAGGAGGACAGCTACAAAAGGTAAAAAGGGAGATTCCCCCAAAAACACAGAATGAGAAAAGGGCATGACACAACCAAAACAAATTGCTTACATTTAGGGAAAAAAAGCTTATTATTCAAGTAACAAGAAGAGTGATCAGCACTACACAAAACAAGAAGTATTACTGTTTGTAAAGGGAAAGTGATGCACATTGGAAAACAATCCCAACTATACAGAAACCACGAGGTCTAAATTAGCTGTTACCACTTCAGAAAGCCATCTTAAGAGTCACTATGTACAACTCTCTGAAAGATTTCCTCAATATACAGCAGCACTCAAAAAAGCTAACAATGTTAGGGACCATTAAGAAAGGGATACTAATATAGTAAATATTCTAGTAAAATATCATGCTCTCATCTTGAATTCTGCATGCAGTTTTGGTCATCCCACATTAAAAAAAGATACTAGAATTGGAAAAGGGCAACAAAGGGGAATGGAACAGCTTCCATATGAGGAGAAATTAAAAAGATTGGGAGTGTCAGCAAAGAATGACAAAGGGGGGCAAATATGATAGAGGTAATTAAAATCATGGCTGCAGTAGAGACAGTGAATAAGCGTAATTAACCCCTTCACATAACACTAGAACCAGGGGTCATCCATGAAATTAACAGGGAACAGGTTTAAAAACAAACAGAAGAAAGTAATTCTTCATCCATCACAATCAACCTGTGGAACACACTGCCAGGGGACATTGTGGAGGCCAAAACAGTGACTGGCTCAAAAAAGAATTACATAAGTTCATTGAGGGTAGGTCCATTAATGGCTATTAGCCACAATAGTCAGGAACACAAACCCATGCTTTCTGGGTGCCCCTGGGCCTCTGAGTGCTAGATGCTGCACCTGGGCACATGGAAACCAATCATTTGATTATTGCTGTTCTGTTCATTCCCTTTTGAAGCATCTTTTTAATAACCAATACTGACATTTCAAAAACTAGTCTGTTTCAGTATACTGATACTGCAATTATTTTTTTCACCTACTGACCAAATCTTTAGTATGTTGCTAACAATAAACCAGAGAACATCCACAACATTTCAAGTATACTGAAAATACATGTGGGCAATTGGCATTTTGGCCTATTGAAAATGTTTTCTCCAACAAAATTGAGAATTAATAATTTAGGAGATTTGTGGAATTAATTACCTGCAAGAATATGTAGGTTCTCCCACTTTAAATACCCGACCACAGAGATGGGAAGGTTTGTTTGCTTGCTCAAGTTTTGGAAAGCCAAATGTAGGGTCTTCACCACATAGATACCATTCCATTGGTCCCAGCAACACATGTTGTGCTAGCATGTCTTCTCTTTGTGGGGCAGGATTAGGACCCCTGCAGTAAATTTTGGGTACATAGTAGGCCAAATGAAGGTATACTTCTTTAGGAAGATCAGTTGCTTGTAGCCATTTCTTTAATTAAAAAGAAAGCAAACAAAATTACTCTCAAATAAAATCAACACCACCAAAGCTGTTGTAGCGCCTTTCTTTTCAACCTAAAAGCTAAAGAGACATTGCAAACGTTACAATCAAATTAACATTTTGCAACTACTACCATTAAAAGAAAGGTAAATTACTACAAATAAACATTGGCAACATATTTTCCCCATAATTTGAATATTTTGTGAATTTGACAGCACACGGGGATTTTCAAAGGTACAAAATAGGGATGTTAAGAAGTGTGTAATTCATTAATCGTATAGTCGACAAAAATTTTGTCAGCTACACAATTATTCGATAAGGGGTACCAACTGCTACCATTCCTGCCAGGTCTAGCAACTATCTCCGCCATGGCTTTGCACTACAAATACTTATAATGTAGAGCCACAGCAGGGACTGATACCGGGTCCTGGCATTAAGAGCCAGCTGGCATTAAGGCAAGCTAGCCCAGTCCCAACTCGTGCTGTGACCCTGCATCAACCCCTGCTGTGGCTCTGCACTATAAGCACTAAGAGCCAACGCAGGGGTTGATGCCGCTCCCAGCATGAGCTGGCTGTTAATGCCAGGACCTGACATCAATCCCCGCTGCAGCTCTGCAGTACAAGCATGAAGAGCCAGCACAGGTTTGATGTTAGGTCCTGGCACAAGTTGGGACTGAGCCAGACTGTTGGACAGCCTGCTAAAAAATGTATTTGCAGGGCACTGGGGGAGTGTTGTGTGTAGTTGATACCGTTAACTGATAAACACCTGCATATCGGCTAATCATTTAGTCGACTCAGGGCCGGCTCGAGCCATTCCTGTGCCCTGGGCAGTGGGCGTGCGACGCATGCGCGGCTCCGCCCCTGGGTGCACGGCGCATGCGCGGCCCTGCCCCCCGGCGCGCTGCGCACCTTACAGCTGCAATCAGGTCCGTGGTGCCTGATTGCAGCTCTAAGGGGCGCCGCGCGGCCAGGCACACAGCGCTCCTTATAGCTGCCATCAGGCACCCCCCATAGGTTGGCACCCCGGGCAGCTGCCCGGCTAGCTCCGCCCCCCCAATCCGGCCCTGAGTCAACTCCACTATTACGTCCCTAATACAAAAGCGAATAAAGCCTCTAACTCTCAAAAATCTCTATCATAATGTACAGTTTATTTTTCCTTTCTGAAAGGACCTTCAAACATCTATCAAGGAGATGAAAATGCCTTATACATTGTTTGTTTAGAGAACCCTTTTTATAAAAACCTCAGGATATAGTGAAACCTTTGTTATCTGTCACTCTGTTAACCAGCATTGCCCCCAGCCACAATACTGTCTCATCTTCAGGTGCACAGGTCTGGCTTGGTTTACCATGGCTGGCTTGGTTTACCATGACTGGCTTAACAATTTAAGAAGTATTAATCAACTTTAACTCAAAATACCAATATTAAAACTACAAAACTATCAATATTAAAAACCTGAGTTTTATTATTATTGTCTATTGGTTTATCCTAGGTTGATGGGACCCTCAGATGACTGGAATTTTTAGATAACAGGAATGCTCTAATCTCCGAGCGTGCCAGATAACACAGGTTTTACTGTATATTGTTTAAAGAGTGACCTGTCAGAAAATGGAATTGTTATATTTCAGTTATTAAAAGTTTACAATTGAAGAGAGACCTTCAAAGAATGTCAAACTGATTTTTTTGCTGTATTTTTCTTGTAGACTCAATCCCCCACCTCAATTACTCAGGGTATGAAAGGTGAGATGGCATATGGATATTATGAAAGTATGTCTAATATAAAAGTTTCTCTCTCTCATTTAATTATTTTATTTCAACCAAATAACTGAAGACTTTGCCATTTGCCATTTTTAACTGATGTATTACTAAGGATAATAATTAATTCAGAATATAATCAACAATGGGTATATACACATACTACAAGTATGTACCAATCCAGTACTGCACTGTGGACAAACCTTCCAAACATTTAAGTACAGGTTAGACCTACCTAGTCCGACACCGTTGGTACCAGACCGGCCCCGAACAACAGCATTTGCTGGACCAGGGGAGGTCTCCTACCACTGGCCCCTAAATTCATCGCCTGCTGCCTTCCCTTCCCCCACCCCCAAATTTGGCCGGGCTGCTTGAGCAGCTGCTGCCAGCTCCCTAGGCAGCACAGATTCCATGCGGCGTTTCAAAGCAGCAATACTGCGTGGAGCCTGGGGTCAGCTGGAGACTCTCCCACTGACCCCGGGCTCCACACGGTGCTGCCGCTTTGAAACGCTGCCTGCAGCCGGGGCCAGCTGGGGACTTCCCGGCTCCAGGCGGTGTTTCAAAGCAGCAGCGCCGTGTGGAGCCTGGGGCCAGACCCTGGGCTCCACTTGGCACTGCTGCTTTGAAGCACTCCCTCCTCTCCCCCCACCCCTTGCTGCCTCTTTCTGATGGAGGCAGCAAGGGGGGGGAGGGGAGCGACTAGCGTGATGACTATCCAATCAGCATTTGTTTATCGGATAGTTGACTAGTTGTTCACATCCCTAACTACTACCAAATATTCTTGGTAACTTCAGA
This sequence comes from Pelochelys cantorii, assembly GCA_032595735.1. Lineage (NCBI taxonomy): Eukaryota > Metazoa > Chordata > Testudines > Trionychidae > Pelochelys > Pelochelys cantorii. The sequence continues at coordinate 172,330,941 of CM064328.1, forward strand.
TTGAGAAAAATGGTTAATTCAATCAGAATTAATCCAAAAATGGATGAAAAGTCAGAATTATACAGAAATAACTAGTTTAAGATACCGGATACTATAGCCTGATTTCACTGGAATAATTTGTTGTCTTCTACTCTAATATAGGCTCTTGAGACACACAATATTTGTGAAAGAACTTAGATTATACTTATTTATACTTTTGCAATTTTCTATTTATGGCACTCACATGCCTTTTTTGAAAATGATGTACATCTAAAATAGAATCATGGCAGAAAATTTCATATTTCAACAGTTTAGCAACAGCTAATTTCAGTGCTAGACTATTTCTGATAATTCTTAGAACTTGATGATAGAAGTTTACTCTAGCCTCTCAAAAAACTGCTCCATCTTCTAGCACTAAGCCACCTTTGGTGTTCAGAGCTCTGGAATTTTTCCAAACTGGCCTTAGCTGAAAGACTACTAAGAAAAAACAGCAACCAAAAATCTCAGAGTTTCTTTCCTCTAGTTCAACCAACCTTTCTTAGAATAGATCAAAGAAACTACATGATCTTTTCTCTCCAAAAATTTGACTTTCCTGTTCTTGTAAGTCTTCCTTTGCAAAATTTTGGGAAAAAAAACCCCAATAACTAGTTTTCCTCACTTGTGAAGATCTACAACTACTGTATTAGTTGTACAGTAAAATTTACCTTGCACCTCCTGTTGTGTTTCTCCAAGAAGCTGAATATTTCCCAGGCAATTTTCTGTACTACACGTAAGTTCTATTGGTTTTTTTTCCCCCTCCCTTAACCAAGTGCTTTAATCTTGCTTCATCTCAACTCTATAGCATATAACTACCTTCTATCTGGAAAAACCAGAGTTCAGTTTTACAAGCACAGACAAGTACTCAGAGCAAAATCTCACCTCCCAGGTACCTAGCCTATCCTTCACAATAACTGTGGTTATTCTGACATTGGCAGAAAGATTCTCTATAGAGATCTCACATAACCTGCTAATTTATCCTTCCAAGTCAGTGATATCTTCTAAATGTTTTAATAACTACAATTTCTATTTTTAGTTTGTCCCAATGTAAATTACATTTTAGCCAAGAGTATAGAATGTAATTTTTTAAATAAAATTCTGTGATTTATATAATCTTATAATCCCCTTTTTAAATACATGTATGAAATTACTGGCTTAATTTGCTGACAAATACAGGTTGGACCTCTCTGGTCTGGCACCCTCAGGACCTGAGTGGTCCTAAAGGAGGGAGTTTGCTGGACCAGGAGAGGTCAGGCATGGGACTCTCCCGGGGCTCCCTCCTGGACACCAGCCCAGCAAGCGCATTGCCCCCGGCTGGTGGCGAGGCTCCGCTATCAGCTGCTGCTCGGGTCCAGCCGGGGTGGGCAAGTGGGGGCTCCTTGTCCCTGCCAGTGCAGCTCTGCTCTTGACTAACAGGGCTCCCCGCCTGCAGGCCACTGGCCCTCCAGGCTGCCTACCGGCTGAGCTCAAAGCCACTGACAACCTCTGTGGCTGAGGCTCTCTGGTCTAGCAAAATGCGTGGTCCAGAAAGGGAGGCAGAGGTGTAGTGGCAGACCAGGCATGAACTAGGCATTAGCTGTTCCGGCTCGCGCTTTGTCCCCTCCACTGTGCTTCAGCCTTTTACATTTATTAAGAGCCAGAGCCGCAATGGGGTTAGCTCCTGGAGTCGGGAGCTAGCCCCACTGCGGCTCTGCAATTTCCCCCTTTATTGACTAATGGATGGAAATTCCATCAACTAGTCAATTAGTTGATTAAACACATATAACATCCCTAATAAGTACACATTAAAATGTTAGGCTTCAGTGCCACAAGCTGCCTATTGTCCTCTCTGTCGTCCCCCCCCCCCCGAACCCACCACAGCTACAACCTGTGTCTGTAAAGAATCCACATGACTTCACTGGGGTTTTTAAACATTCGACTCACAAGTCCTGACCTGCCTAAATAGGAATCAGAAGCAAAGTAATATGGACTATTACAGGCTGAACCACTCTAGGCTGGCACTCTTTGGTCCAGCAACATCTGTGGTCTGGCATGATTTTAGTTATCCAAATGTGCACTTATCATGGGTGTGGCCAAGAGTCCCACAATCCCATAATGTTTATTTACAGCCACCAGTCCTGGCTCTCAGTGTATTGTGCTATTATTTAGCTCTAATTTACCCTTAAATGTCTTCTAAGAGCCCAGTAAGCAGTGGGAGTATTTGTGATGCTGCTAGATAATATTGACCTCCTGTGTGGTTCAGCAAATTCTCTGGTTCAGCACTGGTCAGGTCCCAAGGATGCCAGACTAGAGAGGTTCAACCTGTACAAGGAGAAAGTACTATATCCCAGAGCACAATCAAATGAGCTTTTTCCTGAACAGTCACAAAAAAATGACTGACAAAATGAGTAACAGGAAAAACATGACAGAAATCAGTACTGGACAGTGAAAATACTAAATATGGCAAGGTCCACTTTACAACCATGCAAGTCTGGCACCTAGAGATCAGCAGGCAAGGCTCAGAGCTGGTTCCAGTTCAAAATTATCTCTGATTCAAAGACCTTGCAAAAAGTCAAATTAACAATGCGAAGCATGTGTAATTATGTACTTTAATGTAAAACAAAATTAAAAGGATATTTCAGAAAAATGAAATGGCAAAAAAAAAAAAAATCACCACAAGGTTTGTAATTTAGTCTCTAACATATTTATTGCATATTTGAAAGAAATCACTGCATGTAAATATTGATACGTAAAGTGATGTGTGGAAGAAAAAGGGACCAAATTACATTTTACCACAGGATGAGAGGATCTTATCAGAAACTATACAAGTCATGGTCTGTTGCTGCTTCTTTCCCCAAAGGCCCTACTTACTCTCCAGTAACAGCTCCCCTTTGCCACCTAATACACTCTAGTTCTTATAAACGTTTGAAGAACCTGTAACAATGACCATGTCATGATTATGTAAGTAAGTATTTTTAAATGTCCACTGTGTGAAAACAGGACTATGTAGCACTTTAAAGACTAACAAGATGGTTTATTAGGTGATGAGCTTTCGTGGGCCAGACCCACTTCCTCAGATCAAATAGTGGAAGAAAATAGGCATGACCGTATATATTTAAGCATGAATGACAGTTCAGAGGTTTCTCTTTCAAGCCTGGTGTGAAAATGTCTTTGAAGCAGTATGCAGGTAATCAAGTCATTGAGACAATGCCCTTTCTGGTTGAAATGGCAAGAAACTGTTTTTTCTTTGTGATACTGTCTGATATCATGCTTAAATTTGACACTTTACGCGGGGGGTCTTAACAAAGACCCTAATTACCTTACCCATTACAAAGATAGCTTCCCCAATTATCACCTCTAATATTATTAGCACACAGACATTTACTTCCCCCCCCCGCTTATCCCCCCTCTGTTCTGAAATTTGATTTGTCCTTTCTATATGTGTTCACTTTTTTTGATTGTATCCCTTTAGTATATATGGTCATGCCTATTTTCTTCCACTATTTGATCTGAGGAAGTGGGTCTGGCCCATGAAAGCTCATCACCTAATAAACCATCTTGTTAGTCTTTAAAGTGCTACATAGTCCTGTTTCTTGTTTCAGCTAGACTAGACTAACACGGCTACATCTCTATTACTATTCCACTGTGTGAAAAGTGTTTTTATTTCCCTACATCTGATAACACACCACCTGAATAAAATGTGGAGAAATAAGGGAATAAATCAAATTTGTCATCAAAATAATTTCACATTTGCCATCACAAGTGTCCATTAAAAGAGATAACTTAAATATTAAAAGCATAAAAAACATGATCATTTGAATCATGGAAATTTTTTTATAAGATAATTATAAATCTGTTATTGACATTTACAAAGAAAGTTCTGATGCTATGAACAGTTACACCCAAGAGAGCCCACTGAGTTACATATATGAATCATGGAACACTCATACAAAAGTACTTAGTTCCATTGAACACTACTCTTAAATGTTCCCATAAAGGGAATGCCTCTCTTTCTCCACTCCCCCATGAGCATAAGAGGTCAATTATCTTGTGACTGAATTTTAAGGTACAATGTAACCCCAAATACAGTTGGCACAGAAAAACAGCTGCTTGTCAGAGAGAGGAGAAAGGGAAAATAACTTAGGAAAGCCACAACCCTGCAAATCGGTCTATGGGAGCAGACCACTGCTCTCACACACAGTCCCACTGAAATCAATAGGTTGCTGTGCATGGATCTGTACTCATGAAGCTCTTTCCAAGCTTGGGGCCTAAGCAGCTGAGGCGGGTAGAAGGAAGCACTGTTTCTAAAACCTTCTCCCAAGGAATCTTAAGAACAAAACTTAAAAACTGCGAAGGGAAGAGGAGCCAGCAACCCGAAATACAATCTGTTAAAATCAGAGACGGCCGGGCAAGTGACCAGCCTGGGAGAGGAAGCAGTAGAAGTAGGACTCGAGTAAGGCTTGGCACAAGGCAAGCAGACGGGAGAGCTGATTCTGCTCTTCTCTTCCACGTCCTGTCACACCACAGCGGGCTTGTCACGGCAGCAAGTTAACACTAGTGAGTCTCTAGTTCACTGGGCCCCTTGAAACAGCCCCGCCACAATCGCCTCTCGACATCAAACGTATTTACCCCCCCCACCCCTCTCCTAAGGCAGCGCGAGAGATCGCCTCCCCCCGCTACTGCAGGGCCTGGCCCTACGGACCCCCCTGCCCACACACCCAGCCCGCCCGCGGGCCCGCGCCCCTAACGGCCCCCCGGGTGACGAGCCTCACCACGGCAGCCTCCTCGGCGGAATATTCCAGCAAGCTCCTGTCAATGGCCTGAACCTCCGTCTCCAAGTCCGACGCCATCTTCCTCCCCTCCCCCCTCCAGCGGCACCACCAAGTAGGTGACACCCGGAACCGGACCCAGCCGGCCTCCCCGCGGAGGGAACCCACTTCCGCTTCTGCCCCTCCCCTTTCCTCCCCGCTGGGCGGGGTATAACCTCCCTCTCCCTTCCGCCGCGGAGACGCCATCGTAGGCTGGCGGTGCATTGTGGGGGATGTAGTCCTAGCGCTGGAGCTGGCGCTCTGTCCTTCCTTACAGAGGTAACGCTGTCCCTTCGCTTGGCTGGCTGACTGGCGTCATAGCCCCTCTGGTCACTCTGCCCCCCCCCCCCATTCCCGATGCTGCCCAGGCTTTGAGACCCTGACCACTGCACTGGGGAGCATTGCCTCTCATATTGGCCTACAGGTGTGCTGCTTCTTGTCCTGAGCAATGCACCACCTATGGCAGCTTCCCCACCTCCCTATGGTTATTGCCAGGGTCCTACAAAATCAGCCTCTCTTTCTGTTTTGGTACATTTTTGAAGATTTTATATATGGTAAATTTCATTATTTCAGATATTTAAATCTGAAATTTTACAGTGTTGTACCTGTAGGGGTTCTGACCCAGAAAAGAGTTTTGAAGGGGACTGCAAGTTGTAGGTAGTTGCAGTACTGCTACCCTTACTTCTGCACAGCTGCTAGCAGCAGCATTGCCTTCAGAGGCTGTGCAGCTAGAGAATGGAGGCTGCTGGCCAGAAATCAAGCTCTGAAGGCAAAGCTACTGCCAGCAGCAGCTTAGAAGTAAGGATGGCATGGCATGGCATGGCATGGTATGGTATTGCTCCACTTACCTCTGTGCTGCTATCTGCACAGTTAAGTTGTTAATCAGCAGCTGCCACTTTCCAACCACCCAGCTCTGAAAGGCTTTAGTGTGCATGTGGGTCTTGTTCCCAAGAATTTTCTCCACCACTAAGAGAGCTAGAAATTTACTTTTTTCCATTTTTAATAGCATAAATCCAGAAGTTGGATCTTTAAGACAAATACAAATAGTGCAAAGGTTGGCAGTGCTACAGTTACACTATTGTGCAAGTAATTCTGTGGCTCCTGAAGAGCTAAGAACATAAGAATAGCCACATTGGTTAAGACCAAAGGTCCATCCAGTATAATATCCTGTCTTCTGACAGTAGCCCCAGGTACCCAGAGAGAATGAACAGGACAAATAATTATCAAGTGAGCTATCCCCATTGCCTGTTCTCAGCTTGTGGCAAACAGAGGTTAAGAACGCCATTCCTGGCCATTTATGGACTTAGCCTCCATCAACGTATCTAATTCATTTTTGAACCCTATTAAAGTCTTTGCCTTCACAGCCTCCTCTGGCAAGAAGTTTCACAGGTTGATTGTGCGTTGTGTGAAAAAATACTTCCTTTTCTTTGTTTTAAACCTACTGCCTATTGATTTAATTTGACAATCCATAGTTCTTGTGTATCACGTCCTTATTTACTTTCTTCACACAGTCATGATTTTATAAATCTCTATCATATCTCTGCTTAGTCTCCTCTTTTCCAAGCTGAAAAGTCCCACTCTTATTAATCTTTCCTCACATGGAAGCCATTCCTTACTCCTAACATTTTTGTTGCCCTTTTCTGAACCTTTTTCAAATTCCAGTATATCTTTTTTGAGACTGGGCAACCACATCTGCATGCAGTATTCAAGATGTGAGTGTACCATGTATTTATATAGAGACAATATGATTTTTTTTGGTCTGACTCTCTCTTTTTTAATGATTCCCAACATTCTGTTGACTTTTTTGAATGCCATTGAATGGATGTTTTCAGAGAACTATCCACAATGACTGCAAGATTTCTTTCTTAAACAGCTAATTTAGACCAGATCATTTTATATGTATAGTTGGGATTATGTTTTCCAATGTGAATTACTTTGCACTTGTCAGCACTGAATTTCATCTGCCATTTTGCTGCCCACTTTTGTGAGATTCTTTTTTCAATTCTTCATAGTGTGCTTGCTTGGGATTTAACTATTTTAAGTAGTTCTGTATCATCTGCAGGTTTTGCCACCTCACCGTTTATCACTTTTGCCAAATCATTTATGAATACATTGCATAGGACTGCTCCCAGTACACATGCCTGTGGGACACCACTATTTACCTCTCTCCATTCTGAACAGGGATGTTAAATACTGAATAATTGACTAATCGAATAGTCGATGCATTTTGCATTGACTATTCAATTGGTCAATAGGGCCCGTAAGGCTGTTGCTACACATCAAAGGTGAAAGCACCCTGTGGAACATGGGATCAGCAGGGACTCCCCTGCTGACCCTGGGCTCCATGCAGCACTGCAACTTTGAAACACGGCGGGGAACCTGGCATTAGGCTGCACGCGGCGTTTCAAAGTGGCAGCACCATGTGGAGCCTGGAGTTTGGCCCCAGGCTCCATGTGGCACTGCTGCTTTGAAGTAACCCTTCTCCTTTCCCCCCCCCCTTTTGCCCCATCTTTCTGATGGAGGCAACAAGGAGGGGGAAGTGACTAGTCAACTAGCCTGTCACCTATCGGATAAGCAAATGCTTACTGGATCGTCAACTAGTCGTTCACATCCCTAATTCTGAAAAGTGAACATTTATTCCTATCCTTTGTTTCCTATCTTTTAACCACTTACTAGTCCATGAGAGGATCTTCCCTCTTATTTTATAGCAGCTTACTTTGCTTAAGAGTCTTTAGTGAAGGACCTGTCAAAGGCTTTCTGAAAATTTAAGTACACTATATCCACTGAACCTTCCCCCCCCCCCAAAGAATTCTAGTAAAATGGTGAAGCATGATTTCCCTTTACAAAAACCATGTTGACTCTTCCCCAACAAACTATGACCATCTATATGTCTTCACAATTTTGTTTTTTACTATAGTTTCAAACAGTTTGGTTGGTACTGAAGTCAGGCTTATTTGGCCTGTACTGGACCGCCTCTGAAGCACTTTTTAAAAATTGGCTTTCTCTCTCCTCCAGTAATTTGACTCATGGGTCATTTATTCTTAAGTATAGGTTAGTAGCATTGACCCCAGACCTTCCATTCCAGAAATAATAGGCTTCACACATTTGAGCAATGAGACAATCTCCATTACAAGTATTTTTTTCATATATGCTTCAAAATTAGGGTTGCCAGGTGTGACCTGGACAGTCTGGTATTTTCACCTCCTGTCCAGTAAAAAAATTCAGAAAATACCGGACACCTAAAATGTCCAGTATTTTCTGATTTTTTCCCGGCCAGGAGGCGAAAATACTGGGTGCTTACCTGGTTCCGCAGGGGAGCTATCTGGCCGAGAGCAGGAAAACAAGATGGCGGATGGCCACTGGCAGCCTGTTAAGGCCAAAAAGCCTCAAAGGCATTTCTTAAAGGGACCATGCTGGGTTTTCTTTCTTTCTTTCTTTCTTAACTCTGGGGGTCCTTTTTTTTTTTTCTCAACAACTTTGGTCTCCCCCTTTTTTTTCCTCAACAAAATTTTTTCCCTGGTGGGTTTTTTTTGGGGAGGAGAGGGATGTTCGGTATTTTTGGTTAAACCATCTGGCAACCCTAGCGTCAATCTCTCCTTAAGGTCATTCTAAGTATGTATCACTGTGCTATTTAGAGGTTTGTCTACTGGCACTGGTATAATTAAAGATGAGATGGTAAACCATTTTAGTTAAATCAGTGTAAATTTGTGGGTGAATATCATAACTATAGTTTAAAACTAGTTTTTAGCAGTTTAGGTGCAAGCAACATTGGTTAACATCACGTTTAATTAAACTGGTCCCATTTTGTATCTACGCCAGTCCTAAATGCTAATTAGAGATTATTATTTAAATTGTGGTACTGCATAGATACTCCAAACTGGAATTTTGGCCCCATCATACTAGATACTGTTCAAATAACACAAAGGCAATCTCTGTTCCAGATAGTTTACAATTCAGACTTTAATGTGCAACAGTTGAATACATAGGCAAATGGGTAAGAAAGTGGAAAGGCAAGGATGTGATTGTGTAAGGAAATTACAGCTGGTCAGATGGTGCTGATTTGTAGTAACCACAGCAACAATAAATTTTAAGGAGGGAAAATAAGATAATAATGTGTGTTTCTTAAATAATAATTTTCCACCAGTCTCTTTTAAACCTTGTGTGCATGTTTATTGGGGTTTTTATTGTTGCTGTTTGTTTTTTATTTCTTCTTCCTCTCCTTCAATTTCCCCAACTAATCACCTAATTGCAGATTCCTCAGGGGAGATATCCCATCTTTCCTTTGATTATAAAGCAACAAATATACATAGGTCAGTGTATTATTATAAATGATTATATATAAATAAGTTGAGCCTTATGCCATTACAAGGCAACCGTTGAATAATTTGACATTCCATCCAGTAGATGGCAGCAGTGCATATTATGTGCATCTACTGTACATGTAATGCATTCATGATTTCAGAACTCAATTTGATCAGAGAGGGACAAACTAGGTAGTGAGTGGGCCAGTGGCCTGCAAAGTGCTTGTAACCAAGACAGTCTCCTGGGGTAGGGTAGTTGTGCCTAGAATTTGTGGGGTGTGCTGATTAGCTGCAAAGGAAGCGCACAGCTCTCACAGTCAATGTTCTGTGCAATCTGCATCACCTCACTTCATGTGCCCCTGCTTTACATATGTGTCACTTTAGTATTACCTATTGGAAAAGAATTACACAAATGGAAACCAATGGAATCTGGCTTCCTTGAAAGTGGGCTACGGTAAACCATGTCTCATGGGCCACACACAGAATCCTGATGGGTCACATGTGACCCATGGGCTGCAGGTTGCCTACCACTGCACTTAATTGTGTTTTTGGCAGAATACACGTGTGTTATAAGAGTGTGAATTTTGCCTTGAAGTTTCATGGAGCTTTTAGTGTAATAAGGAGGACAGACCTCTGGGAAAGTTTGCCTTCAGTAACTGGAAGAGGATTGGCTGGGTCATGGCTGGGCAGGACAAATAAATTAATGGACTTTGGAATATTTATTTCAACTTTCAGAGTTGTAAGACAAGGTTTACTTTGCTTTTGTTGCTAATTTATTAGGAATATATGTTTTAACCTAATGCATTTATTCATTTTTTCATTGTGTCTTTCTCAACAAAAGTTCTTGAAATGGTCCTCTGTAATCATGGAATTTTTTTTTTGCAAAGTATCAGTAATGTCCATTCCACCTTCTATTCATGAATTGCAGGTGCATAAGGCACATAAGATGAAAGGCCTCTCTCAGAAGGAAGGGAAAGGAAAGAAAACTACATGACATAGTGAGATGTTCCTCTTGTGATAAGCATGAAGTTATAAAACCTTTGTGGTTTGGTCTTGTGAAAGGTACAATGCTTTACATATGAAGGAATGGGATCCAAACAGCAATGTAATCTACATATCTGTTAAACTGGTGTTGAATAACATCTTCCTGGATTACAAAGTTTCAGATCTTTTCTGATCATGTCATTACTTTTCTAATTCTGAAATATTATTAGAATTAAAAACATCATAGTTTAATTTGAGAAGTCACACTGCCCAACCCTCTTTCCCCATTCTCTAAGGATATGGCTACACAGCAGCGTTATTTTGGAGTAACGGACGTTATTCCAAAATAACATCGTGCGCGTCTACACTAAAAGATTTTATTTCAAAATAATGTTGAACTGGAGGACTTCTTATTCCTACTCATGGTAACCCTAATTTCATGAGGATTAAGGGAAGTCAAAGGAAGAGTGTTCTTCCTTCAACTTCCTGCTGTGTAGACAGCGCCAAAAGCTGAAGTAAGCTATTTCGACTTAAACTACACAATTGACATAGCTGAAGTTGCGTAATTTAATTCAACTTTTGCCCTGTTGTGTAGGTGTACTTTAAGGCTATGTCTACACTACGAGTTTTCTCGGCAAAAAATATGCTAATGAGGGACTCATTTGCATCAGTCAATCTCATTTGCATATTTTCTGCTGATCCGTTTTTGCGCTGGGGTTTTTGTGCAAAAACAAGCAGTGTGGACATTTTCTTTTTGCACAAAAGCCCCTTTATCCGCAAGATCGGCTCTTGTGCAAAAGGGGGTTTTTGCGCAAAAAGGTGCCGTCTATACAGCGCTTTTTTGCACAAAAACCTCTTGTGCAAAAGGGAAAGGAAGAGGAAATGCAAATGAGAGCATGACTTATGCAAACAAGTGCTCCATTTGCATTTGCTCTTCTGCAAGAGGCTTGTAGTATAGATGTAGCCTTATAGAGCCAGGTAAATAAAATACTATTTATTCTTCCCCACATTGACATTTTATTTTGGCAATATAATAACGAAAATGGCTCACTTTCAGGAAATTGATTCATGCTTGGATTCTGATCACTATGAAAGATTCTTCTTTGTTCCTCTTAGCTGGGTTTGGATGACAAAATAAGTGACCTTTTTCAAAAAATGTTTATTTCTTCCTTGTTTGTTTTGTAAAACAAGTGTGCTAGTGTAACGTCTTAATTTCTAGATTTCACCTCCTAAAACATATTATCAGTATTTTGTGTTCCTTTTGGTTGGTATTGACCACATGTCTAAAGTCCTAAACCTGCAAAGTTTTATTCACTTGCTTAACTTTATGCACATAAACAGTTCCATTCACTAAAGCTATGTCTACACTGCAGTGCTATTTCAGGATACCGGAGTATCCCGAAAGAGCTATGCCATGTCTTCATGTCTGTTATTTCAGGCTCACTTTGAAGTTCCGTGGGCTCCTTGCAGGGCTGGGGCAGGGCGAAGGAAGCTTCATGCAGCTCCCCCGCTCCCAGGTCCTGATTGGCCTGGGGGCAGGAGAGCGTGTGAAGCATCCCCCGCTCTCCCCCCTGCCCTGCAAGCAGTGTGCGGTGCTTCAAAGCGCCAAGTGCTCCTAGCAGGCGGGAGGAGGCTTCATGCGCTCCCCTGCCCCCAGGCCAATTAAGGCCTGGGGGCGGGGGAACAGCAGGGCTTCCCCAGGCTGGATCCACCCGCTTGGTGGTCCAGATCCGGCCTGCGGAGGCCCTTTTGCCCACCCCTGCTCTAGGAAGATGAAGCATGAGGGAAGCGGTAGTGTGTATGACAACATCTGCAAGGGAAAGAGGTGGTTACTATGGAGGAAAGCATGAGGGAAATCTGCAAATGTGAAAGTGCTACTCAATACATTTGGAGTAAGAGTCTCCAATTTCCCCAACTAGAGAAATCGAGGAAAGGGAGATGATGCCACCACAAAATCCGGGGCACCAAAACACTCCAAATTTCATGGTGCTTTTAGGTAGCTGCATATGAGGTGGCATTGGCTTTGGTGGCCAGCCTCATCCCCTGGGTAGCCCCACCGCAGACAGTGCCCAGCTGGGCCATTCTTAAGGGTGTGTGGGGCTCAGGACATGACCTACCCTCTCTGCCCACACTCCACCCATTTCCCAAGCCCCCTCCCTCAAGAAACACAGCCTGGGGACTAGTGGGGTGGTCTGTTATTGCCAACAGAGGTCAGGCACACTCACCAGCAAGTAATGGGAAGTGGAGCTATCCAGCCTGCTCCACTCTGTTGGCTCCCAGTCAGGTCTCTTTGTTTCCCACCGCCAGTGAGTGAGGCGGTTCCAATCTTTCCCACAAGTCCCCTCTCCCAGGTGACATGGCTGGGAGCTGGGGGAGTAGAGTGGGCTGGGGCTTTGCTTCCTGCCACAGCCAGTGAGTGTAGAGGGAGGCCATCCCTGCTGCCTCCCTGCCCTGCTCCTACCTTCTATAGTTGTGGGGCTGCCCCTCCAGATCCTGTCCCCACAGCTTTTGAGCACAACTCTGCCCATGGAAAGCCCTCACCTCCTCTTATCCCCGCAGGGGGTGCAGTCACTGGGGCTGCATAAGGCTCTAGAACTGATAGGGATGGCCCTGCAACAGAGGAGTAAAAAACAATAGGCAATGTCTGCATGAGTTCCAGAGGAGTACCTATTAGTCTGTTTCCACAAAAAGAAGGAAAATTGTGGCACCTTAAAGACTAACAACTTTATTTGAACATAAGCTTTCATGGGCTGGTGCCTTCGTGTCTGCCCTGAGTAGCAGCCACCAAGGTAGTTTACCCATTAAAACAGCCTCCAAATTTTGTCACAAGCAGATATGAAGGCAAGCAGGTGCACAGCTCCAGCAAGAGGTGGCTGAGCTGCGGCAAAGCCAATAGGGAGCTGTTTAAAGGGACGCAGGTTGCAATGGGACAGTACCTGTAAGAAATTTTAAGTTACTTTCACCATTGGTCACAAGGGAATGGAAATCATGCTTAAATTCAGATCGATGGGTGCTATACAGTGTGAATCCTACCCTTGTTCCCCACCCCCCTAAAGGTGGGCAGAGGAGAGGAGTGAATGAGTTATCTGAGACTTTAGAAACATCTTGGACAACAGAAAAAGTTCCTCATTTTAAACAATTCTCACTTCCATCATAACAAGAGAGTCACCATAAATTAAATCTCCCTATAGCAAGTTTAATTTAGATTCCAACTACTAGGGAGCCTAGTGGTAATGGCACCACCTCCTTTATTTTGTCTTTTCTGCTTTCTCTTTCACTCTGTTTTTAAAGGCTAAACAGTTTTTAAAAGTGGGAGGAAAAAACCCTGAAGAACTGGCCTATGTCCAAGGCAATACCCTACATATTTATAAGTATTAAATAATTTTATACTGTAACAATTACTTTTGAATATACATTAGGTAAAACTCCAGAAATATAGCTAAAGTTAGGAGGAAAAAGCATTTTAGTAAGTCCATGTTTTGCTTTTCAGAGATGTGTTTAATGATGTCTTCAGCAGACTAGTTTCATCTGTTTTCCAAACATTCATTTGTTTATTTCAAGATTAGTCTGAATTATAAACAGACATTAAATCACCTCCAGCTCCTAATACATTGTACTGAACTATTGTAAACCATGTAGTATGTTGGTTTAAACAAAGTAATAAAAAGCAACACAACCATTTTCTTCTAGTTCTTCGTGGCTCACTGACTTGTTTTGTCTGTTAAAAGAAAACGTCTTTTTCGTTGTAAATGTCAAGGTCAATCAGAGGTCAAGATTGTGCTTTTGAGCTATGGTTCCTTTCAGGTTATTGGCTTTGTTTAATTGCTGAAAGGAACCATCCATTTCAGTGTACAATACAGTGCTGTAAAGAGCAAAGACACAGATGTAAGCCTATTAAATACAAAACAAACATGAATAAAGGTTTGACAAACCCACAAAAGTAATCCTCCTTCCCTCTCTCCTGCTAACACTGCATCGGGCAACTTAACAGACCCTCTTGTGCATAGGTATTTCTTTCTGTGGGCCTATCTACATTGGGAAAATTGCCTAACTTGTTTTCAGTTAAGCTTATTTTAAAAATGGTGAGAAATACAGCATAGACCAATTTTTAAGCAGCCTGAACCATTTTTACTGAATGTGTCTGAAGCAGTTGAAAGGACACAAGCGCTAATTGTAAGGCTTGAGTATAATGCAGGAAAAGAGATGCTACATCAGGGAAAAGAATTGAAGTAGATACAGAATAACAAATGCACGAGACATGTCTGAAATAGTAAAAAAAATAAAATTGTTTTAGTGGCTGCGTTTTGGATTGTTTAGTGGCTGGCAGCATTTGGGAGCAGAGAGGGGAAACATGAGCGGTGGGTGAAAATAGGGCTGGGAGAGGCAAGCCACCAGCCCAATGCCCAACCCCTTCTGATGAGGCCCCACCCCACAAGGGAGCCAAGCCACCTCTCACCTCTCTTCCCCTTCCCCCCGCCCCCACACCATGGGGAGGGCAGGTGCTCAGGGGCAAAGTCAGGTTGAGAGACGACTGGAACATTCTGTACCTTTCAGAGCTGGGTACAAATTCTGATATTCTGATTTATTTATTTTACAATATTAGGATACTTATGATTAGTTTGACAAAGATGTGCTCATATGGCACTGCACATTCCTACCTAGAGACAATAGGGCTATGTCTACACTGGCGGGTTCTTGCGCAAGAACGGCCATCCACACTGCCTGTCCACTCTTGCGCAAGAAGATTTACAGTACGGCGCGGTAAGAGAGGATTTCTTGTGCAAGAGCTATGCTCTTTTTTTTTTTAAACCAGTGTAAGCCTTCTTGCACAACAGCTCTTGCGCAAGAGGGCAGTGTGGATGTGCGGCAGGGGTTTTTTGCACAAGAAAGCCCTATGGCTAAAATGGCCATCAGAGCTTTCTTGTGCAAGAGAGCATCCACACTGCCATGGATGCTCTTGCGCAAAAGCACATCTCATACATGGCAGTGTGGACGTGTTCTTGCGCAAGAACCCGCCAGTGTAGACATAACTTCTAGACATAACTTCAAGGCTATGTCCAAGATAATATAATCAGAATGGTATGAAATAGAATAAAGGAAATATAGTATACAAAATAGGAAAAATATCCCTAACATGAAGGGAGGTCTATTACCATGCACTGTGCAAAATCTACCAATGGAAGTGGTGGAAAGTCATTGTTTGGATCATTAGACTTAGAGGTGGAGATAGGGATGGGATCAGGATCTCTAATGGTCAGACACCTTTTTGGGGACCACTACACATAGTAGGTATTTTAGGTAAAAAATAGTTAAGACATTCAGAAAGTCGCAACAGATGTATCATATCCGAGATTCATAAAACTGTTGTAAAATATCTATGGCAAAAGGGAAACAAATGTTAAGATTATTTATTTGACCTTAACATCCTGTTCCCTAACAAGTGAAAGATACCATCTTGTAGTACTTGAGTAAGAGCATTTAAGCAGAGTGGACTTAGCATTGGTAAAGGAGGTGAGCTAAGAGGAGAGAGCAGACACAACTGCAAATGCAGTGAAGAACTGGATGGAATGAAGCCAGGAGCTGGAAATGTGAACTCTGAACTAGACATACAGTAGAATGCAATACACATTACTGAAGTAGGATGGGAAAGCCTAGTGACCCACATTACTCAGACCATGAAATAGTCTTACAAAAAACCAAACAGAAAACATTTCAACTGTACCGAGTTGCACGGTCAGAGTAAAGGTACCTGGATTTTCAAGTGTGGAACAATCCTACATCTTTGGATTGCCTAACAGTGAAGAATGGGAAAACATGGGATCATCACTCGCAAAAATACCTCCCTGTAAGTCTAATTCTGATTCTGAACCACTGAACTTAAGAGGCATTTTGGCAGATATTCCAATGGAATGGTCTCTCAAAACCTGAACATCAAAGCAAGGATATATATGGAAAAAACTCTACAGACCTGTGGTGTTCATTTTCAGGGCTGAGCATATTTCACAACTGTGGAAAAAATAAAGGCCACGATTAATACTTAGGGGTTAAGGAAATTAAAACAATCCAGTCTCCCTGCTGGGGATTTTCCCAGTTGATACAGAACCAACTAGTTTCTATACCTCTTTCCACACAGCTCCCAGCACATGGGGATGGGCTAGGAGAGAAGGGCTCATGTGCATTATGCTCCAATGATTTCCCAGCTGGCATATGACATGAGCCCTTGGAGATGATACAACTACAGGTTGAACCTCTGTGGTCTGGGACTTTCTGGTCTGGCAACATCCAGGGTCTGGAAGGCAGCTGGGAGCAGAGCAGGCCAGCAGAGCCCATGGGACACCAGAGCCCACAGCAGCCAGGTTGGGAAGTTGTCAGGGGTGCTGGAGCATGCAGCGGGGGTCGGGAGAGGGGCAGAGCACAGAGCTGGTGGGGCTGGGAAGCTTGTGGGACTGCCGGAGTCTGCAGCACAGCCAGCAGGAATGGGATGGTGGCAGGGCCAGCTTAAGACCTTTAGAGGCCTTAAGCACTGAAAAGATTATGGTGCCCTCCCATATGTAATTCAAAATAAAAACAATATTATACTGTAAAATCTCTTTTTTTTTTTTTTGTGGTGCCCCTGCTTTGCTGGTGCCCAAAGCACGTGCTTAGTCTGCCTATTGGGTAATCCAGCCCTGGATGGCGGCAGAGGATTGCCGAGTCCACAGCCAGCGGGGCATGGAGGGGACAGGAGAAGGGCTGCAGAGCTCATAGCTAGAGGGATTTGGGCACCCACAGGACTGTCACAGGCAGGGTGCCGGGGCAACACTGGCAGATAGCTGGGAAGAGGAGCCCAGCCCCTGACAAACAGAGGCTAGGGACACCATTCCTAACCATTCTGACTAGTAAATACCAATGGGACTAACCTCCATGAATGTATCTAGTTCTTTTTTGAATCCTGTTAAAATCCTGGTCTTTATAACCTCTTGTGTTCCACAAGTTGACTGTGCACTACCTGAAGAAAAACTTCCTTTTGTTTGTTTTACACCTGCTACCTATTAATTTCATTTGGTGACCCTTAGCTCTTTTTAGTCACTGTCACTAGGACCTGGAGACCATCTTAGGCAGCAGTTTCTTCCATTGTCCGATGTTTTCCTACAACAACGCACCTACCATCCCTCAAGAGTCTGGAGAAAGCGAGTTCGTCCAGGCTCAGGTAGATTTACCTGCCCACGCTACAAAATCATAGCTACTACGGGGTGAACCCTGCCCCCAGTGATCCAACACCTCTGCCTCCCGCCCCCGAAGAGAATGCAGCGCGGAGAAGGAATTGGACGAACGCTTCCCTGGAAACGGCGTGCCTGTGTTCAGAAGCGATTTAAGACTATTCCGGGCCCCAGGGCCGGCCGACTGAGCAACTCTGTACAGCTCTCTGTAGATGTGAGCGCGCGGGCGCACGCACACACACACAGACACACACACCATCAAAAGCCTTAACGAGCAACTCAAAAGGCTGCCGGCCGGTGCGAAGCTGGCGCGTGGCAGCCCCGGCTGCGGGCACGGCGCTCCACCTGCGCGGCGCACTCACTAAAATGGAGAGGCAGCCAAGCGCTGCAGCAGCGGAACTTGCCTCCCGCAGCCCAGCCAGCCAACTCTCTGAGAGGGAGGCGGAGCCGTGGGTCAGAGACAGGCTCAGGTCTGGGGAGCGCTGCACCAATACACGCCGAGCCAGGAGCGCAGTTCCCTGCGGGTGACCCTCCTCCTTCCCACGTTGTACAGTCATGGCGTGTGAGCAGGAAGAAACTCTTCCAACAGCCCGCAAGGCGGCATAGCAGCCCCGCAGCCGCCCCACCCCAAGAGAGGGTGAGCGCACCCCCACGGAACCCGGCCCAGTGGCCCAGCCTGGCGGGGGGCGAGAGTCCCTCTCATCGTGGCAGCGACTCCCCCGCCCGGAGGGCTTCGCTGCCTCTGTGTCAACAGAGCCTCCTCACGCTCAGCCCGCGAGCAGCGTGACAAGCTGCAGCCCCAGCATCGCCCGGTCCAGCCTCCGGCCCCGCCATGCCCCTGGGGAGCCCTGGACCAGGCGGCAAACTCTCCCCCCCCCCCGCCCTTCCCAGGGCACGCGGGGCTCGGCCGCCTCGACCGGGCGCTCCCGCACCTGCGCTGTGTTGGCAGCCCCGAGAAGGGGGCGCGGGGCCGAACCCAGCCCGGCTCCCCCGGCAGGGGCCAGCCCAAGCGCATGCCCTGAGCCATCCGTGCACCCAAAGCCCCGGGCGCTGCACGGCAGCATGGGAAAGGGGCTCGGGGCGATTGCTGCTACTGACACCTTGTTACTTCCTGCTTCGCAACGCCAGGGCCCGACCCATCTCGGCGGAGGGATCCGTTCGCCTCCTCCAGCCTCCGCCCATTTCTGCTTCTGCTTTTTTTTTCTTTTGCAAGAAAATTATTTGACAGCGATTTGCTGACACTGGGATTTTGCATCAGAGATTACAAGAAAGAAACCTCCAGCAACCTCTCCCCCAGTCACTAGGAGGGCGCAAAGGCGGATCATGCAAAAGGTAAGTCCAGGTTCTCGGAGCTTTTCCTAGCAGGGTCTGTAGGGTTGCAAAGTGTGGGGAGGTGGGTGGATATTTCCACCACTCCCTCTTCGCTCCCTGTGCATTGCTTAAGGGAGGGTGCATTGCATGAGGGAGGGGGAGGGAGGAGTATGTTTTCTGGCGGAGCGATATTTGTTTACAGGATGGATAAGCGCTGTACTGTAAGTAAAGTAGGACCGAGCAAAGGCAGTTCTGTAATAAATTAGTATTGAAATTACTCCATCACATCCCCTCCCCCCAAAGGAGAAAAAAATCGTGTCCAGTCCGGCCAGGTCTGTGTTCCCGGATCCTGCATGCACTTGTTGCAAATTTACACCAGGTAGGCAAATGCTTATGAAGTTTCATTTTGCATTAGCTGGGGCTCCCCTAAATTTAAAAAAAAAAAAAAAGTTTGCAGCTCACTCTCGCTCTGTAGTGCTGAGTAGGCGAGGCCCTCCCTGCTGCCTTCTCTCTCTGCTGCAAGACATCCCAGCAAGGAGAAGAGGGCAGCCGGGCTGGCAGTTTATTACAGTCTTAAGCGTGTGTGTGTGTGTGCGCGTGTGTGTGCGTGCGCGCGTGCAGGTTTTAGGGAATGTCATTAAAACGAAGATATGAAATAAAATTCTCAATCTGCAACCGAGAAACCGCAGTACTCCTTAAGGATCAATATTTTCACATGCATTTGTTGTGTCAGTGCTGTCGTGTGGCAAGTTACTGTATGTGCGATTAGGCACTTTATATGCTGCCATACCTGCCTAGAGTGGGAAATAGAAAAAACAGAGGTTTTCATCGTGCCACTCCCTAAATCTTTATCCTATGGTATTTCCTTGGCGAGAAACAAAATATTGCCTAAAATAAGTGTGTGTTTAAAATCGGAAAAAATAATATATTCCAGCAGTTTGACTTTGAAAAAATGTGGCTCTTAGAACTGCCTTTTTGCAGCTTGTCTGTAAAGGTTCCTCCCATATTCTATTCAGTGTCACGTTTCAGAGCTGCAATACTGAAAGTCCAGAGACTTTGGAGGCAGGCCTGAGAGTTTGAAAAATTCCTACTTTTCAGGCTAAATGCCTGAAATTCAGTAGGAGGAAGCATGCCTTGGGCTTTACATTTAACAGGGGCTTGGGCTTGATGTGTCCCACTGAAAAGGATTTAAAGTAATTAGGGCTTATGATGTTGCTTCTTGGGGAAGTTGGAAAGGGATGTGAATTCAGGTTCTGAAACATTTTGCTGTAACTGTGATCTCTTAGGGCAAGAGAAAGGGTTGGCCCCTACTTAATGGCCAATTTGCAAATACTGGAGCAGAAATGGCACTTTGACTTAGTTGTACAGTGTAGCTGACAACATGCAAGTGTTCTGTGTGTGTCATTGGAATATTGATTTGTTTCTAACAAGATAACATTTACGTTTTCTGAGATAATTGTCTAAACAGGCTGTTCCAACTGAATCATCACATGATTGCATAGGAATTTATTTGTTGATGTTTTCGTTCTTTGAAAATTGTATATTCTTGCTTTCCTCAGATAAGGAATGCATAATAAACTGGTCACTGTCGCTGATTTTTAAGCACATAACTACTTTATTTTGTGGTCTCTTTAAATCTGTGTCATAAGAATCAAAACTAGACATTGGATGTCTAAACGAGACATATTTTACAAATAAAATGAATAATCAGTTAACCATCTAATAAATGGATAATGCTTTTGCCTTCCTTTACAGATTAGTTTTCCTGTCTGTCAATTACCCACACTTGATTTTTCACAGTAAACTGCAAACTTTGTACTTTAAGTCTAATAAATTCTGATATGTCTCTTCTGTGCCAACAATTAAACACCATAGTAGCACATATGTAGTAGTTTAAGAAAGCTGCAGATCTTTAATAACAGATCATTAGAAAATATGGTGATGACCCATAATAACTAAACTATTTCTGAGAAAATGTTGTAAAGCACTTCAACTGCATGATTGTTTTTATCCCCGGTGAGTAACTGGTTAAATTTTTATGTCTCTGGCATGTAAAATATTACTGTAAGACAAGAATGTGGAGTGAGCCCTGTACAGGGTAAGGATCTAAATATTTTCCTTTTTCAAAACCTGTAAAAATATTTTGTTGTGTGAGTAAATAACCTATCTTATGGTATCAATGTATGGACAAACTATTTATGTGTATAATTTTGATGCACACAACATTTTTTGTCGTGTATTTAATTTGTAGTCTCATTAGAAATTAATTGGCTAAGAACAGAGCTATTTCTTTGACACCGTTAGTATTAAAATCTTATAGGTATTTTAGATAGATGGACAAAAATCCAGAAGTTTACAACATTTTGAGGCCTTGACTGTCACACTACTATGGGCCACTCCTTATGAGATATGTTCATTTTTGTATAATGTTGGTAAGGCATACATTCAACATCAAAAGTACTACTTGTTTCTAATATTCTGTATGCATGTTATGGGACATTGAAGATGTTTATTTGTAACAAAGCTTTTTAAATTTAAGGCACTGTGCAGCTTCACAAAAACCTTGTTTTTATTAAGTTAGCCACTTTTCTCTATCAGATGAAAAACTTGCATTATAAACTTTTTTTAGGGTAACATCTGTGAAATTAACACCATCATGTGCATAATTTTTATGCATATGTGTACTTAAAGAGAATTAAAAATCACATATGATATGGACCCAAGTTATGTAGCTAACTAATATCTACTTTTGTGTACGTATGTGATCCTTTTTGCTATGCTTGAATAACAGTGTATGTTTATGTAACAAAACAAAGACAGAAAACTTTAGCAAGAAACTGATTGGTGTTCAGATATCTGACTGCCTAGTCAAACTGATGAGTGACAGACTATGTATAAAAGAAGAGATGAATAATGTATCTTTAAGATTAAAACTGTATTTTAGAAATGAGCTATACAGTGGGAGTTTTGTATGAATACGAACTGCAGAATCAGGCCCTTTGTGAAGCGATAGGGCTCAGTCTTACACTGATTTCAATGTGTATTCTGCAATTGACTTCAAGGACAGCAGGAGCAGGCTGTTTGAGTAGTTTGCTAGATGGCTTGCCCCTGCTGTTTGACTCATTTGAAAACGATGTAGTATTAGAGTAAATAAACCAGATCATGATTAATTTCTTTGTCTGTTGTTAAGTGACTGCTTTTTGTATTTGGATGGATTCTATTTCCCTATTCATTTATTTTTTTAG
This sequence comes from Pelochelys cantorii, assembly GCA_032595735.1. Taxonomy (NCBI): domain Eukaryota; kingdom Metazoa; phylum Chordata; order Testudines; family Trionychidae; genus Pelochelys; species Pelochelys cantorii. The sequence continues at coordinate 172,352,783 of CM064328.1, forward strand.
GCCTGTATATTGCTCTCGGTCACATGTCTCTATGTGCATTACAAAGTTTAATAACATGCAATGTGTACATGTTTCAGTTTTAGGTTTATTTTTGTGAAAGGCACATCCATTTAACTAGGAAGGCAGTTCCAGTGTTTTGAACTTAAATTCCATCCATTTAATTTTTCTAGCTAATTTAGTCTTTTCAGGAATCCGAGAAAGTAACTATCATTATGAAACTGAGTGAGTTACATTAACAATGCCAGATGGAGAATAGAACAAAAACGTAAGGACAGGATTCATGTATGTCCTGTGTACTTCCTGAAGTAATGCAGTATTGAAACATTTTTATTAATGAGAGAACATCAGCATCTTTATAAAACTTGATGGCATATTCTTGTTTTCTGCACAGTATTGCTGTTTGACTAGATGCATAAAGGCCAAAGGTTCCCAACCTTTTTTATATCGCAGACCGGCAAACCCATTCACACACTTTTGGTGGACTGACATATTTTATTTGCATATTTTCATATTGATTAGGCAAATAATGAATATGCAAATAAAATGTTTCCAGTCCACCACAAGCCCTAGCCCCCAGAGCCACTGCGAACAGCCAGCTTCAGCTCTAGCTGTCACCATGTGGCGGGTGACTGCCGCAGCTGAAGCTGGCTGTTTGCGGCAGCTTCTGGGGGTTGGGGCTGGGGTACACATTGGTCCTCTGAGCCCCCCAGCAGCAGCCACTAACCCCAGAGTCCCCTACATCCACCCCTCTGTGCCATCCTCCCACTCTCAGACCCCCCAGTGCCAGTCCCCACCCCTCAGAGGCTCCCTCCACCAGACCCCCCCCAGTGCCAGCCTCCTGTTTCCAGAGCCCCATTGCACCCAACTCCTCGGAATCCTACCATGCCAGCCCCCAGTCCCAATATTAGCCCCATTCCAAGAGTCCCCGAGTGCCAGCCCTACCCCTCTACCCTCCCACTAATAGCCCTATCCACAGACTCCCCCAGTGCCAGCTTCCCACCCCAGATGCCCCAGTGCCCCTCAGCCTTAGCCCCCTGCCACTTAGAACCCCCCACCCCCAGAGCAACCCCAGCACTAGCCCTGCCCCTGGAGCCTCCAGTGCCTGCCCCACCCCTTTCACCTAGCCCTGTGCTGCCTCCCAACCACCAGCTGAGCACTGCTTCCCAGGTCACGGCTGCTCTAAAGCTGCTGTGCCGGGCTGTCTTCACGGCCAGGAAGAGACACCGCCCCTGCCTGGCGCTGGTTGGCTGAGAGGCAGGGCATGACACGCCTCTCCCAACAGCCACGGTAGGCAGGTGCTGGGCAGTGTACCCTAACCTTGGCCCCAGAGCTGCTGCAGCCCGGCATCCAGTGGCTCGTGGCCCGGCAACAGTCTGCAGACCTGGAGTTGGGAACCGCTGATTTAGGCTATGGACAGTAGCTCAAGCTCCACCCTCTTCTCACGTAGCCATGCTCCTTAAAGGTTTGGAATCCCTGAACCCACACAGTTTTCATGGAGGTCCTTTGTTAGAGCCAGCAGTGGGGAATGATTTTATTGGGTTCATGTTCTTGCCCTTCCACCTGTACCTCCTTTAGTCAATATCCAGTCAGATTTCTCCTCCTATCTGCTTGTATTTTGATCTCATGATTTAGTTCTGAGTTTAAGCTCCAAAAGCCTTATTTTTAAACTGTCATAATCAGGCTCTGTAAATATGGTGCTTGGTCTTGCCGTGAGGGCGGGGGACTGGATTGGATGACCTCTCGAGATCCCTTCCAGTTCTAGTATTCTATGATTCTGTGATAAGTCTTAATCTGTTGTACCTTTGGCTTTAAATCTGCCAAGGAATCAGAAATTAAAAAAACTCAAGTACTTTTTGCAAAACATTTGAGAAAAATATTGGTTCTCTCTCCTGGTTGTTCAGCAATATAGGAGCTAAGCAAAACACTGTCCTCAGGTCTGTATTGGTATTCTTAATGATTCTGGTATATGAAGATATCTTTGTGTGATACTTCTTATAAAAAAAAGTGTTCTTGGCTCCATTGGAAACATAAGTTTAAAAAAAAAAAAAAAGATTCTATAGCTATGACAGAATAGTGATGATTCTTCCCTGCCATAAACTACTGGGACATTATTGGCACCAGTAGAAAGCTTAATCAAAATTACATTTTTAAACCTCTAAAATACTGTTTGACACTGTTAGCTACAGTTAGAAATACCAGCTATGCACATATACTAATTCTTACTTTGTAACTTCCATTGTAGGAACACTTAACCACTTCAGTAACACTAACTTCATGTGAATAGTACCACTAAAGTTACACAGATGCTAGAGTGTTTGCTGGATTGCGGGGGAGGGGGGGAGGTGTCTTCACTTGAAACTAAACATGTGAGGAAGCAAATTCTATGTGTTTTAGTCAAATATAATACAGGGATCTAAAATTTCAATTAATTGGCTAATCAAATGGTTGATGCAGTTTGCATCAAGTATTTGATTAGTCAATAAGGGTGCCTCCACCTTTGAAGTGTAGCAACAGCCCCAGAGCTCTTGCTACACTTCAAAGTCGAAAGTGCTGCGGGAAGCACAGGGCCAGTGGGGGACTCAAGCAGTCCCCAACTGACTTTGGGCTCCATGTGGCGCTGCCGCTTTGAAATGCCGTGTGCAGCCCAGACCAGCAGGGGATTTCCAGCTGGCCCCGGGCTGCATGTGGCATTTCAAAGCAGCAGTGCCGCGTGGAGCCGGGGGTCTGGTCCTGGGCTCCATGCGGCGCTGCTGCTTTGAAGCACCTCCTGCTCTTCCCCTATCCCTTGCTGCCTCTTTCTGATAGAGGCAGCAAAGGTAGGGGGGAAAGTGACTAGTTGACTAGCGTGTTGACTATCTGATAAGTGTTTGCTTATCCGATAGTCAACTAGTCAACTGGTTGTTCACATCCCTAATATAATACTATAAAAACTGTTCTTAAATCCTGTTTAGCTTTGAGAAACATATTAATAGTCTTCTAATCAAATTTAGGGCAATGGGGGAAATCTGTAAGCAACACAGAAAATAGAACATTCAAATATATTTTAAGAAGGGCTGCTTGCTCTTCCTTCAGAGCGTATAGCTCAGCGTGACTTGAAGGACATTTAAAAAACACACCTTTTTTCTTACCTTTTTTTGGGAGAGAATAACTGAACTGTTCCAGTGCAGTTGCTCTTGAGTGGCACATAAGAGTGTGTAGCATTTATGTGTAGTCCTGTTCTTTGTTGTTGGGAAATATGTTTGGCTCTAGATCTTGGGCTGGTGGGGAGAATAGCTTGCCTGTTCAGAGAATGTATAGGTCTGACTAGACAATAGTTGAATCTGGCCCTGCCAAGGGAATGGAATGGGGGATCCAATTGGTCAATGAATCTGCGTGGGCGTAGATCCCCCAAACTCTTCTAAGACAAGTACAAGGTAAATATTAGTTAGTAGCAACTCGCTCTGAAGGAGTGAGTTATGGTCATATTAGGTGAAAGTGGTAGTGGATAGTACAGAAAGATTTAGTGGACTCTTTATATTTCAACAGAGTACTTTTTATTTATACACCAATTACACACACCTCATTCCAGGGGTCCCAGTGGGTCAGAGCTTCATGCGCATTGGGTCTGGATAATCTCTGTGGGCTTGCTGTATCCTTCCTGATTGTAAGGGTCCAGTTTAACTGTGTTCAGGAACTGTAGCAACCTTCTGGGCTAGGGCAGAATTTGTTCCCAAAAATGGGTTTAGCATAATTAATTTAATTTTTTATAATTTTGGTGGTTAATATTGTTTGTTTTTAAGCCCTTTTTTCTATTGTTATCTATGGAAATTTTCACAGTTGCAGCAAGTGATGGGGGAGTTCAGACACTGGGGGCATCAAAGAATTATTATTTAATGATTTTCAGTGTTGAGATTCAAAAAGTTAATACAAATTGGCAACACCATAACAAAGTAAGTAGCCTTAAATCAACTATAATAAATTCTCAAGCACCATTTTTCTTTCTTTGTGTATCTGTAAATTTTGATGATTATCAATGGAAATATTTTTTCCTCAGTTTTTGTTTGTATGGTAAAATCAGTGTTTATCTACACTTTCCAATTAAAAAATCTTCCAAGCCTAAATATTTATAATTAGTTTTGCAACTCTCATGACTTTGTTGCGAGTCTCGTGATATCTGGTGATTTCTGTTAGTCCTAGCTCCTGTAGTGCAATAAATATTACCTCAGCTTTTACTATTAAAAAAAGTGCAGCCCTCATGATTTTAGAGACAAGCTGGAAAAAAGTGACCTAGCGCATCTGAAGGGCTCAAAGCCAAGAAGGAAAGTGAACAGAGCTCACAATTATTATTTTTTAAATTTTTTTTTACTTTTAAGCAAGGTTTCTGGTTATTTGGGGCCTCACCCATGACGTTTGAATTTCTGGGGTCGGGTTGTCTGTACTGTATCCTGCAATATTCTACAACAGTAGTCAAAAACACTCCATCTTATAGTAAAGACACCGCAGCATTCTGGTGATTACTTTAGTATTTTTATAAGTGCATGTTGAGGTTCAAAGATAAATTAGCTTTGTGGTTTTAGCTTACTTTGTAATGAAGTGATATACAGGTTACGCAAACAGCCCACCTAAGTTTGCATAGTCGTCTAGTTCCATGTTACAGAAAGACCCAAGATACTGGCTGTTATGTGTAGAGTTATATGAAAAAGTAATCTTTTTCCAAGTCATTACTGGAAGATTTGTCAGATTTTTATCTGGAGCACTGAGTTCTTCAGTACTCTTCAGTGACATAGCATGCCTATAGATAGATGATTTTCTGGATGGTATGGGCACAAACATGTTACATTTTTCCTTCCCCAAAATAAGAGACATTTGTTAAAACAACCATTCAAGGCTATATTTCACATTTCTGGTATCTCCCTTTAGTCTAAATAGAAAACATTCAATCTTATTCCCCCTTGTCAGCTGCTTGTTCTAAGATTTCTGAAGGACTCTGAGTTGTGATGTGTCCTTGAAGAAGTGCTACATGGAAAATAATTGTTATGCATTGACTCCATTTTCTTTATATTGAAGCAGCGTTGTGGCAGATGCTGATTTTTGTTGATACCTAATGCATGCTAGTGGGCAGAGGGTAAGTTGTGATTGGCGAGGCAAAAAAAAAATCTTGCTATGATAAAACTGTAGAAATATGGTGTTAGGAAAGTGTTATTTTGGTAGGCAACTACAAATCTAGCAGCAACTTACTAGATGATGAAAGTTCATATTGATACTGGGTCTTTGAGAGTGGTGGCGACCAAGTGTAGAAGGAATAACAGAATATTCCTGGAGGATTCTGTATTTACATGGCTCCTGATTAGACATCCACCTTTTGAAGGACTATGTGTATCTTTGGGGTATGGAGCACGGACCATATTTATTTCTCTCTAAATCGAAAGAAAACTGAGGTGATATGATAATCATGTGAAAATGACTTTGCTTTCCTGCCCTATAAAGCAAGGAGATAACCATAGAGATACTTTACATTTGTTTCATTTAAGCACATCCTGGATTTTCTTCTTAAATTTATATTTCTAAAAAGCTGCATAAAAACTTCTGATACCCTTGTCCCTCAATGCGGTGCGTTCTTTCATTATTCTTGCCAATCTCTCCCCCGCCTCTTCTAATTGATGGGGAGTTTGCATTCTCTTTTTATATAAACAGTCTCTCGCTTGATATATTAAAATGTGGATGAGGAAGTCTGTTTAAGGCTAGCGGTACAGTTGAAACCAATGCTGGTATAGCAATGTCAGTTAGGGAAATATCTTTTTTTTATGTGTGCCATTTTTGTACAAGCAAAAACCCGACTACTGGATGCAGTTATACCAACATAAAAGTGTTTTTGCCTCTATCGGTTGTTTTGCTCTCCAAAGTGTGATAAACTGAACTGGCAAAAGGGTTTTCTTGCTGGTATAAGCTACATCCACCCTAGGAAGCTTTTGCAGGTAAAGATCTGCTAGTACAGTTATATTTGCAAAACTATTCTTTCTGAACAGAATAATGGCTGTATCCCTACATGTGTAGTGTTGAATAGATGTTTACCTTATGTATCTAACACAATGATCCTGAAATGGGAATATTCATGTGTGTATAATTAAGTACATGCTTATTTTTGTCAGGGTCGTGTCTTTAACTGTTTATTGTATCCTTAGAAATTGTGAAAGGCGCTTCACTTGTAGCTGATTAACCTTTTGCTATTCATGCTATTGCATGTGAGACAATGTGTAATATTCAGTGTTGTCATATGCTGTGTTAGTGACTTGGTTATGATACTGCGTGCTTGGTTATTGTACTGCATGTGACAAATAAACATCTCAAACTGGGAGATACTGTTTTAGGCTCTGAAAATGTAGCTGTGAAAACAGCTGATTTCAGGCATAAAATAAAAGTTACAATCAACTAATATTCAGTTTGGTCACAGATTATTTATTCACTGTCCTCAGATGAGTTAGCAGTATATGAGGAAAGATAACATAAATTGTAAATGAGGCTCCATCTTCATTGGCAAATTTGGGACCTCACAATTGTTGCAGCACGGGTAGTGGTAGCAATGCTGAAAGCAGTTGTGAGGGCAGCACTAGGACATCTTAGCTGCCATCATGTCTAACTCATTTGTGCCATCACTAGGGATCCTCTGGCAGAAAAGTGCAGTTCCTAATTTTTCTAATGTAAACACAATCTTGGTTAATTGATTAAACCTACATTTGTAGTTATTAACTCTTTTAGACAAAGATTAGGTTTCTTTGTAGTAATCAAATCTATTTATTAAAATAGGTGAGTATTGATGTCTTACTGAATATGAAGTAATAGTTTTATTTCTGCCACCAAACTATAAAACTTAAAAGGTCCCAGCCAGTCAAATATGGGGTTTTTCTTTATGTCTTGTGTAGGCTGACAGAGCCCTCATGTCCACAAGGCCATTACTTTGTTTGTATTATGAAGTCCTTAAATTACTTGCCAGTCATATGTTTCAGAGGGGTAGCCGAATTAGTCTGTAACAGGAAAAACTTTAAAAAAACAACAAAATCTGGTAGCACTTTAAAGACTAACAAAACATGTAGATGGTATCCTCCAACACTCCAGTCATCTGAAGCAGTGGGCTGTACCCACGAAAGCTCATCTACATGTTTTATTAGTCTTTAAAGTGCTACCAGAGTATTTGTTGCTTTTTTAAATTTTTGCCAATCATAGTATTTTAGTTTGCCTTTTTATTTCTTTTGTCACGTCCCAGTTTTTAACAGCTGTATTTACCTTGCAGACAATCTTCCTTGAGGTGAGGCAGAACTTGACATTTGTAAAACATGAGAGAACATTTCATGTTGTTTTCCTTCTCTGAAGGCTGAAAGTATCACCGTTGTGACATCTCCTAGACCATAGTGGAACTAAAAAAAAAAAGTTCCAGGATCACTACCAAACCTGGGGTGCTATTATGTAGTTGTATGAAGGGCTGTCCTCTTGATTGTCTAATAGCCAGTTTCCATTATGTTTAACACAGCATTTTAAAGTCAGCAATTGTTGTTTCCTACACTTGCTGTGTCAGGTACAACACAGTTTCGTTCTTGACCCATATGTTATATTTGGGTGGGTTTTTTTCACTTTTGAAGTACAAGTGCTCCATGTTTTAAAGGAACACTAATATACTTCAGTATACCACCACAAAAGCAGCAGTGAGTGTTAATACATATTGTATAGTGCAGGTCTTAACAAGGATTGGTATTTTAACTTTCTGTTCAGAGTGTAGAACTGTTGTTCAAATTCACCTGAATGTCTCCCATGTAGGTATCTGCTTGTATGTTTATTCTCTGTGTTAGTATCTGCAATTTCCGTATATACTTCTAGAATTTACGTTTTGCTCATTTCTAATCAGAGATTAAAAATAGCTGATGGAAACACTAATTGTGATTTTTTCAAGTAATAAAATATAGACACTTTGAACTATTTGTTTTCTTAATTAGATTTTCTTCACACATGGTCTGTATTGCGTGATGTATAGAGTTTTTTATTTGTAAATTGTTGCATTGAGCAATCTATATATTGAGCCAACAAACAAGTTCTGGCAAAAATAGGTAAGAAAACACCTTAGAGATTGACATACGTTTGTAGAAATGCTGAAACCATGAACTGGGGTGCTTCTTATAACGTATTTGAAATCTGAGTTTGAAGCTTCTGAATTGCTTCTGCAACATAGCTGACGTGATTATCAACACCCAGATCAGAGTAGGGAAGAGAACAGTACCTTGTACTTGAATTGAGGTGCTAGTACTGGTCTAGTAGTCGCCTCCTGCCTACCATTCCATTGTTTCAAGGTAATGCATTTTGTAGGAACATGGTATCCAGTACTGTTGGATGTCTTTGAACAGGAGCAATGGTGTGTCTGTAAAAAAAAATCAGTGCATCAGTAGGAATGAGGGATTTATACATACCTCCCAGACTTGATTGAGTGATAGTAGGCACTGCATTTGCCAAATCGTGATAGCTTAAGTTTCTGTGGCTGAACATATTAATGTAGGGTTGGAAGAGACCTTGTGAGAAGAGCTAGTCCATCACCCTGCACTGAGGCAGAATCAAGTATATGATACTCATCCAAACAGGTATGTTTCCAACTTTTTCTTTTAAATTTCCAGTTAGATGGATTCCACAGCATCCCACAACTCCATTGACAGAGGTAGACTTGAGCAATCTGCCCCCTTTTTTTTTCTATTTCCGATTTCTGTTCTTGGATGGATATGAACTAGGGATGTAAAAAACTGACCGGTTACCCGGTAAGCATTAGCCTTACTGGCGTGCTTACCCGGTAACTGGCGGGGGGCACAGCCCCCTCCCGGTGGCCTGCAACGTGACAGGCCCCCAACTGGCAGGACCAGCCCTGCTGCCAGTGGGATAGCTAGACTCCAATTACCCGGTTAAAATTATATCGTTTAACTGGTTAACTTTTTAAAGGAGTAATTACATCCCTAATATGAACTCACAACGCATCACGTTTGATGACTGTAACTTATCATTGGAGCTGTGCATGTCCAGCATCATCTAGGAGGTCTGGTTCTGAAACAGCAGACATCTTTTTCAAAAATAAGATTGTTGTGAATATGAGTTACTGGCATCATGTTTATAAGTAAGATTTGGATCCATCTATATGTCATTTTTTGGCTTTCAGGCTCTAATGGTAATTAGAGCTGGAAAATTTATGAAAATGTAGTCAAGCTCTTCCATGTCCTCTTCCCAGTTTTTAATGATATTTTGTATTTCAATGAAACTTACACTTCCACCAGTTCTTTTGAATGTTTATGAGCAGTAACAGTGCTGAGTCTTAGTACCTTTGTATCAGAAGATCTTAACTCACTTTGTACTATTACATGGAAGAAATTTTTACTGTGAATATTATATATGAGTGAATCATGCACACATTGATCCCACTGACCATACATAATGGCTTGGAAAAAGGCACTGTAATGTCTTGGAATGGGGGATTCTGTACTAACAGAGATGTTAGTTTATTATGAGATTTTAAACTCTTAAAACTGAGAGCTTTCTCAGAATGATGTGGAACCAATTTATTGACTTGATTTAAAAGAAGAAAACCAAACCCTTGAAGTGATGACCCAAAACTAGGGAGATTGTAATAGAAACTTTTTAGAAGCATAGACATAGACCCTTATCCAAAATTTTGACTGATTTCAGTGTGTTTTGGTTTGGGCCAACAGGACCCAATTTTGTAATTTTTACTTTTCTGAAGTAGTCTTTCCTCATATGAATAGTTCTGTGGACTTCACGTGAGTACAAATTTACAGCCTCAGGTCCGTAGGTTGGTGCTCCTGTTACTTGAATAATTATAGCAGTTTCTTTTAGCTGCTGCAGTGTTACTGCCTACTTTGCAATTATATTCTACAATTTAACTAAAAGATAAATTGTCAAGTTTAAACCCTACACTGTGCTTACCATAAATGTTGTTTACACATTAACTTAATGTCTAGATTTTTCCAGGGAATCTTAATCCTTTTAAGTCATGAAAAATAAGAGAACTAAAGAACAATGCAATTTATTCTAGGTTCTGTCAAATGTAAACCTGCATGTACTAGCTGTAACAGCATATAATGCATGCAGATACTGTTATTTTTGTTAGCAGTAAACCACCATCATATTTTTTTAAGTGTACACACTTCACGTGTATTGTGCAGTTTAGCTCTTGAAACTTCTAGCTGAATGTTGACAATGAGTAGTTCATTCAATAGCAGAGCTAGCTATAAGCAACAGCAGCTACTATCTCTGCTGTGATCCCCCCCCATTATACAGCAGCCTTTCAAAAGAAGCAGCAGGACAAAATATATTTTCAGTCTAATGGAGGGCACAATGGCCCATCTTCTCTTTTTGTAGGGAGTCTAATATAATGTTTTGCCCGTCTTGTACAGTAGTATTAAGTTCTTGAATCTGCTAAGCTAAAGTCCATGGGAGTTTTGTTGTTGATTGGAAGAAGCAGAATTTGGCCTTCCAGATCAGATTTTTTAAAAAATAAGAAAGAGAAGAAAACCTCAATTATCATGTGAATGAAACAAACTTTCAGATTGAGTCAGTGACACATATACTATGTATGAACTACTGGTAAGTCACTGCTTACTGTAAATCTTTATGATGCTTGGCAGATGTATATCTGTACTAAACTACAGTTAGATGACTTTAAATTGGGAGGCTTAAGTAAATATTATTTCCACTCTATTTTCAAGTTAAAATACTCTGAAACATGTTACCGAAGTGTTTTAGCTATCTCATAGTGTTGTTTTCTGTCTTAGCCTGTGAAACGGTGGTGTGAAATTAATAAATTATGTAACAGAGTTTTTTAGAAACTTGTGCTTACGTGTTATTAGTATTGAATGTTGTTTTGCCTATCTTGTAGTTAGGCTTAATTTTTAATGCAGATTTTTTGTAGGGAAGACTTTCATGTGCATTAAATACCCAATTCTAATGTGATGATAGTAGTGCTGCAGTTATAGAAGATCTCGGTTTGCTTCTGTTATAAACTCCTGTTCACATTTGCCAAGCAGAAACTTGAGGAGAATTATTTTTTAGTGCACAACAATGTACATGACATTTTTACAAACACTTAAAGCAAAGTTTCCTTTGGAGGATTTTACATTTGAAAAACTGCTGTTTATGTAGGGGAAAGTTTTGGTCAAGTTGTGTGGCTGTTTTTGAGTTATCTGAGCGTGATAAAAGTAACGTTCACACTTTCAAAACATTTTCAGTGGCGTCTTTTGAATTAAAAGACGGGTTTAAATTAGTTGGTTTAAATTAGTTCTGAGTTTTGTTTAAATTTTTAGCTAGACAGTTTCATCACCTATGGATCCTCACATCTTTGCCAGTCTTCATAATTTCTGTCATTATTTTGGTCACTATTTTGGTCAGTTGTCCTACTCATTTGTTAACTTCAGCTATATTTATTACACAATCTCTTCCACTGAGGTTAGAGTGGACTATGACGAATTTAAACATCTCTTTGACGACCAAGATAATTTGTTGACATAATTGGGTATAATTCTATTGACGTTACACCTGCCTACTCTATTGATTTGATGCAGTTCTCAATCTGATCTGGCTATACATCAATCATTGAGTGCTCTGAAGAGCAGGAATGTGAGGTTGAAACACCGTTGTGAAGTTTATTTTAATATTTTGATTTATCATGCACAATCTCATTGAAATTGAGGCCAGTCTACATGTCTGTCTGTGTCGCATCCCCCTTCTCCCCCACAGGATTTTGTACAGAAATCAGATGACCTCTTGTCTCAGAATCTGAACTGATCTACCTGCTGTGTTATTAACAGTGTGTTAGGGCTATATTGTGTATTTTACTTCTACACACTAAGTGCATTTATTTCACTGAGACATTAAAAATATTTGATGTACTCTTTCATTACTAAATTCTGCTCAATACTCATTTGTGGGCTCATTTGAATCTCATATGATACATGCACATAGGAAAACAGGGCTTGGTCTAAACTAGGGATGTAAACTCCCATTTAATTAGCTAACTGGTTAAAAGTGGGATTCGGAGGCAGTGCTGCCCCAGCCCCTATCAGTTAACCTTAATGGGTAAGCCTCACCTGTTAAGGGAGAGGCTTCCCAGTTAACCATTAACATCCCTAGTCTTAACCCCATTGTCTTCAGTAAATTTAAGTGGCTTTAGATCAGGCCCTCAGTGCGTAAAAATCAAAGATTTTCATTCTTCCACAGTTTCTATTTATAGAGCATTCCTTTAGCTTAGCTTTCTTTCAGCAGCAACCATACAGGAAAAATAAGTCGGAGGAAGTTTAGATATATTCACATCAGAGAGAGAGCATGAGTGTGCAGACACTTACCTATGGATAGTAGGTGAAGATTGGTGTGTAGCAGAAAGCTATCTAGGTCAAATGTTATATTTATTCTTTGGTTGTTTAAACAGTGAAGTGTTCGGTACTCTGGGGTTGGGCCCAATATTAAATGTAGACAAATAATAATTTTGCTTCTCTAGAGTTTAAAGGAATAATGTGTAATTTTGTCCTATGCAAGAATAAATTATTGGAACAGGGCTTAAAATATTCCAAAATGATTTATTTATTTTATTTATTTAAATATTTTTACCCCTCCTCTGTATTTAAAATATCTGAGGTGGCTTACAACATTTTTTAAACACAATATAAATATATATACAAATTTAAAATACGAGACCCCAGAGGGACATAAAACCTGCTAAAAAATATTGAGAAGAGGAACATACACATATAGACTCAACCACCAATAAAAGCACGAGTAAAAAGGGTGGCTTTAGCATGACGCTAAAACAGTGCTAGCATTGGCGCCATGCGAATATCCCGAGAAAGAGAATTCCACAGCCTGAGAGCAAAAGCTGAGAAGGCCCCATTCTGCGTTGATGTTAATTGTATCTCCGTAAGTGGGGTAATACTGAGCAGAGCCTCTCCAGCTGACCTCAATCCCCGGGCAGGTTCATATGAGAGAAGATAGTCCTTTAGATACCTTGGACCCAACCCATTTAGGGCTTTTTAGGTCATAATCAAAACCTTAAATCGTGCCCGGAAACATACTGGAAGCCGGTGCAGTGCCAGAGCACTGGCATAGTGTGCTTCGTATAACAGGTGTTAGTCAAACTCAAGCAGCCACATTCTGGACCAGTTGAAGTTTCCGAAGGCTCTTTACAGGCAGCCCCACATAAAGCGCAATACAGAAATACAGTCGGGATGTAACAAGAGCATGGATCACTGTGGCCAAGTCATGCTTGTTCAGGAAGCGTCACAGCGGACGGATCAGACGAAGTTGCCCAAAAGCACTCCTGGCCACTGAACAAATCTGGTTCTAAAATGTTAGAAAAGGGTCCAGAAGGACTCCCAAGCTGCGTACCTGTTTTTTCAGGGGGAGACTAACCCCGTCTAGAACAGGTACCGTGCCACATTCCCGAACAGATGGCCTGCTGATCCACAGGACCTCAGTATTATCTGGGTTCAACTTCAGCTTGTTTGACTTCATCCAAACCATCACCACCTCCAGAAACCCGTTTAGATCAGTCACCGATACCTGGTTCTGATGTCACAGGGAAATAGAGTTGGGTGTCATCTGCATATTAATGGCGCTGTCCTCCACAACTCCTTATGACCTCTCCCAGTGGCTTCATGTCGATGTTAAACAGCATAGGGGACAAGATGGAACCTTGCGGGACCCCATAGCACAATCGCCACGGGGTTGAATAGCATCCCCCTAGCTCCACCTTCTGAAAGTGTTGCAACACGTGAGACCGGAACTACTGCAGAACAGTGCCTCCAGTGATTTCCTATCATTATGTCCATCACAGGACTTCATTATGTTGGCAGACAGCTATGGCTAAAGATCAGACACTTCTATGTATAAAAATATTTGTTGTGAATTTAATGTTAGTAAAAGGTGCCAGATTGACTCTTCTGGAGGCCCAAGTTCTTTTTCTCCTTTGCACAGGAGCAGTGAGGTAGCAGCAATGTGAGCTCATACAGCTGCTCAATTCTGACATGGAGAAGTGACTTCTGGGTGTGAGATTCAATAATTCAATTTCTGTGTCCATTTAAATACTCTGAGTCTAGCAAAATGTGATATGCACATTACTCCACGGGGAACTGTATTGAAACTACCTAATCTTTTTATGTAGGCCAACACAGAAATAATCAGGTACCACCACAGTTGCAACTTTTGCTCCCTACCAACTAGTGGGGCGGTGGGAGAGGGAGAAGCCCAGCACCCTAGTCCAGTGTTTCTCAACTTTATAAAAAAAAAAGTACCCCCTTAAAAAAAATAAGTATCCCAGTACCTACAGTTTTCAGACACACAATTTTTTTTCTACCATTGCAACACATTTGTTTAAACAACTTAATCATAGCCGGGCAGGTAATGAAATTTTTGGGTGTAAAAAGTATAAAAATAATAAAGCACTGTAAAACTTAAAACAAAAATTTGGTTTTCTCCAAATTTCAGTTGTGTTGACGTACCCCCCCAGACTTCTCTCGAGTACCCCTACGGGCACTCATACCACTGGTTGAGAAACACTGCCCTAGTCCACTGCTAGTACCCACCTGTACGTTCTGTTCTGCGGCTCCTACTTGTCTCAGTTGTAATGGTGCAGCTAAAACATAGAAAATTATTCAAGTGCTCTTTTGGTGACTAATATCTCTCTCCTCCCAAAGATCTTGTCAACCTACTGCCCCTCAATCCATCTTATATATTTGCCATTCTTTTCTGCAAATCTATTGTGGACTTCTAGCCAAGAGCAGTCGTGCACCAAGTGGTCATCAGTTGATTTAAAAACTTTGAGTCGTCATTGCCCTGGACTGGATTTGGTCACGTGATTTGGTGATGAAGAGATCTAAAATTTAAGGACCAGTGGGGACGTAATTTTGGTGAAAATATTGTTTGCGGTTTGGTTGAAAATTAATACAGCATTGAGCACATATGGAAATGGCAGATGCTGGATTTTTAATCATTGCCCTGTTTCTGAAATTAAACAGAAAGGATGTTGAAAGATCTTGCACAGAATTAAAATGATACAAATTATTGTACAGTCATATGCTCATCTAGTCATTTTAATTTATGCACATATATAATAACCTGAATCTAACAGAAAATAGGGTTGCAGAACTGAAAAATGAACCAAGTGGTGTAATCTGATAAAGAAAAAATAATTATAGTTGTATGTATTATATATAGTCTAAACTGTAACTCATTACACCTTTGTAGCAGAGTTCTACTATTTTTTATATTTCTCACCCTTTTGTTCTTTTTATGTAAGAACATAATTTGTACTGTGATCAGTTCTGTTTATCTTTGATAAAATGTTGTTAACTGAAAATTAGGTTACATGACCACAGTATCCCTTGTCCATATTACAAAATTTGCCATGTCAGAACACTGTGTGGTAACATTATTTGGTCATGCCTATGTAGACCGAAAATGTATGCACTGGAGTTGCATCTACTTACACCAGTGGTGAATTTGACTCTGAGGCTGGAATACTGTTCTGGAACACGATGGTGGTGATATAGGCTCTCTCTTTCAGATTGTCAGTGCATGGAGCAGAGGCATTCAGCATTGGTGCTATGGTGCACCTGTGCACTGTCAGTTGTGTAATGGGGGCCATGATTTCTCCAATTGTGACAAGCAAATTTTCAGTCATGGTACAGTGAGGCCCTATTAAGTAGTATGCAATTTACTGACAAATTAAATTCTGTAGTATAGACTGGGTTTAACTTTGATGTCTTATGTTATCCATTGCTGTATCTATTGTAAAAACTACTTGACCTTTTTAACACTACAAGCATTGATATAAATTGGTACTAATCCCTTTCCCTTTCTTTTTGTATTAATTTTGAGGCAGATACTGTAACAATTCAGACAATGTTTTATCCAATTCCCAGACATTAAAGTTGCCCCTATCATTTGAAATTGAAAAACATTTATAATGTGTGATTTCATGTTTGTTTCTGCTAAAGATAGATTTTTGTTCTTTTTAAAAAATTATGAAACTATACTTTTTCATGTGTTCCTCTTTGGCCATTTCTGGTAGATTGAGCCTCTTAATTTTTTTAAAAAGTGAGTTTGATTTATAAAGCAGTACATGGAGAGGGGTTGCAAAAATCCCATTTAAAAATGGCGATTCTACACCTACCGTATCCCCTTGGAGCGACACTAAATATATTTGAAACTCAGTCTTTTAAAAATTATTAGAGTGCTTCTAAAATATAGTAAATCCATAACATTGGAATTTGGCTTGTTATAATTCATCAGAATTCAGCTCATGCTTGTTCAGAATTGTTTGTCTCAAATATTAAACAAAATTATCCCATTGTACAGCTGCTTATTGCCACTGGAAAGTTACACGGTTTGGTCCTGTGGAATTGCATGAGTGTAGCCAGAATTTTGTCTCACACAGAGTTATGTATACATTTGTAGGTATATAAGCATTTACATAAATAAACACACACATGTCTGTAAGCTTCTATTGTACTTCATCATTGCTAGCTGCTCTGCTTAGCACACATTACATTTTTAGAGGAACTTGTAAATAGTCATGCAAATAACTGTAGAATAGATTGTTCAGTTCTACAGTGTTTTTGCATTGTTGATGTGTTAGGAAGCAAACAGCAGTAAATGTGTCTTTTTTGCTCATAAGTGCTGAAGTGTAGCTGAACGGCTCATGGAGCACGATGAGTTTCTTATGACAGGTGCTAAAGCTGTGTTTGTGACTTAGTACATCAATTCTGAAAAGAGTACAATTTGAATAAAAAGGACATTGCTTGATTTTTGTCAGAGGATATCTTCTGTCTGAGAGGGAGTGAATTGTTTGTCGTGCTTTATAAAAATACCCTTTCTAGAGTTCTAATGAATAGAAAAAGAAATGGTGAGTTCCCATTTGTGTGGAAAGCATCTGCATTCTTTAAAAAGGAAGTATGTAGGTCTTTAAAATTAGAGAATTGTTTCCACTAGACCTGCTGTATAAAAATCAGGCTTCTTCAGCTGTAGAGAACTTCACAAGATAGGCCCTGGGAGTGAGCAAATGCTTGAAGAAGCAGTGAGAGCAGACCTGCCTACCTAGAATTAATAAAAAGCAGAGAGAAACTCAGCCATAGATGACATTTGTATACTATGCAGTATAACATATCTGACCCTGTGTAGTCCAGCTGGGTGGGAGGAGGAATCTGCCTACCAGGGCTCAGGGAGGAGCTCCTCCCCTTTTGGGTCAGTGGGCAGCCACTCCACCTCGCTATACACACCTACTCAGTCACCGATGGGGAATCAGACGCTGCAAGAGTTCAGGGGCTTGGGCCCGTAGATAGGCCGAGCACGCAGTCAGTAGGCCCGGGCCCTCACTTAGGGCAGGTGGCAGTAGTCCAGGGGTTCAGGCCTATCTCTAGGTCAAGCATATAGTCAGGAAGCTCTGGCCCTTACTCAGGGTGGGAGGAAAGCCGTAGCAAACCGTTTCGGTGCTCAGGCCTATGCTTAGTCAGAGTAGCAGTCAACAGGCCCAGGCCTTAGCTCAGGGCAGGACAACAAACAGTTCAGGGGCTCCGGCCTATGCTCAGGCCAAGCCTTTAAGCAAATAGTCAGTAAGCCCAGGCCTTGGTTCCAGGTGGGGCACGAAACTGTCAGGTCTCCTAGCTCAGGTGGAGAGCCAACAAATGCAGGTAGTCTGCCTAGAGAAACGGGGTGAAGAGGAAGACTACCACCCATGGATTGGGGTAGCAGAGGATATACCAGCCCACATGCTCCACTGAGTCCCAGCCCAAGCCCCTAACTGTGGCAGATCAGTCTGCCTCTGGGGTCAGCGAGGATCCTGACTACAACGCACTGACTGACTCGCAGGCACTGTTTCAGCCAGACTAAGGTCAGTTATCCCTGGGCCACTTCCTAATTCCTCATAATTCCTCTTCTGGGCATATGTGACTCAGTAGCAGATCCTCTGGCTCATTGGGGCCTGAAATCTCTGTCAGGGTTGGCAGTTCCGCTAGGTCAAAGTCTGTCTGTCTGGTCCTGGCTAATCCTCATCATCATCTTGGTCCACAGAGGCTTCCCAGTTTGTAGCTCAGGGCAGGCATCGGGTTCCTCCCACAGCTGGGGCCTGACTCAGCTTGCCTTTTACGCTTCTAGTCCTGCCTCCTGACTTCCTGCTAGATAGTGGGGTGGGGCAGGGCTCTGTCCACCAGGACTCCGGGAGGGACTCCACCTCATTATGCCCTGCTACACAATCATATTGCCTGCTGAGTTATCCTCACATAATTAAGTTAATTAATCTAAGGATGTTAAGAGGTGGGTAATTGACTAATCGTGTAGTGGATACAATTTGTATCGACTGCACGATTAGTCGATAAGGGAAGATGCTGTGTGCTGGCTCACGCTGATCCAGGAGCTCCCTCCTGCTGCGGCTCTGCAGTTTAAATGTAGTAGGAGCTGAATGCACGGGCAGCTTAGCCCCTACTACATTTAAACTACAGAGCCGCTGCAGGGGTTGTTCCCGGACCAGCGTGAGCCGAGACAGAGCTGGCACCACTGCAGCTCTTACTACATTTAAAATGTAGAGTCGCAGTTGGGGGAGCTCACAGACCTGCTGTGAGCCAGGCCTGAGGAGTCCTGGCTTGTGCCCAGTCCAGAGCCGCTGTGGCTCTGCATTTTAAATGTAGTGAGAGCTGGATGGCTCTTACTATGTTTAACATGCAGAGACTGTAATGAGCCGGGACTGCTTGGTCCTGGCTCATGCTGCGTCCAGTAGCCCCTGTTCGCAGCTAGCCCTGGCCGCCACAAACAGGCTGCTGCCAGAATAGGGACGTTAAATTTAGGTTATTTCGGTAATCGAGTAGTCAATAGAACTTTTATTGATTACTCGATTACTTGATAGGGGAAGGCAGCCCTGCTCAGTCTCAGCTCTGATATAGAGGCAGCGTGGGGGTAGGGGGGGAATGCAAGAAGTCGACTTAAACTTAAGCTTATCGCGTAGTCATCAGGTAGTCAACTTATCAACTACTCTCTTACATCCCTATACTGGAGCAGCCTCTTCCTAAGTCCAGCCTGGGCTGCCATGAACAGGGGCTGCTTTACCGCAGGAGCCCCTGTCTGTGGGGAAGGTCCAGCTCCCTGCTGGGACTCCTGCAGACAGGGGCTGCTGCCAGAGCAGCATCTGTCCGTGGCAGCCTCCCCACGCTCCTTACCCCGTCTGCCTCTGATAGAGGCTTTTAAGCCGGCTTCCCCCAGCACCTCCTCCTGTTTCCCCCACCCTTGCTGCCTCTGTTACAGAGGCAGCAAGGGGGGTGGAAGTAAGTAGTTGAGTACTCCATAATTCTTTATTCTCTTACATCAGTTCACCACAGGATCTGTACCCCTATCCACTATCTTCCCGTCCACGAGAGCATCCACAACTCTTTCCTGTCACCACACAGACTACAAATATTCCACTGGTATTTTAGAGGTGGTTCTTGTCTTTAGATCTCCTGCTATTGAGCAGGTGGGGCTGAGTAGAGACACCTCTTTCCTCTGACAATCTGTGCTCCCTCAGCTCCTTCCCCCTTTACAAAGTCTGAATCAGAGGCAAGTAAGGGAGAAGCTGAGGACAGGGAAAATGTTCATTAGAAACAGTATCTTGGCAACTGGCTCCACCTGCCATGAACTAAAAAACCAGTATGTGTGTGGGGGCGGGGGTAGGAGGCTGGAGGCAGGTCTGGAAAACTGGAAGGTAAGGTGGTTTTAGCTGAGAGCTGTGGCTCATATGATTATATGATGTTAGTTGAGTAACCTGAACATGTGTGCTGGGTTTTTTTTTCTTGGGAGGGGAGTTGTGGTTGATGAGATGGTGACATTTATTTGTTGAACACTGACAGTATTGAGTATTGTCATCAGGAGTTTACAGTTTTTAGAAAGGGATGTCATGGTCCTGAGAGGTACTTTGTGAGCAGTCAAACTGCTGAATCAGAGCTGCTTGAGTTGGGCCCAGAACTGAAACCTGTCCACAGGCTGAGCCTTTCAGGTTTGCCTGTTATATAGATAATTCTGTTACTACACATACATTTTTGTTAGCAGCTAACACAGCTACCTCTCTGAGACCCTATTAGCTTCTAAAATTCCACCAGACACAATGCTGTCCTTGGCCATCAGCTCTTCTGATGATGAAGTAGCAGCTGTGGAAGGGAGTCCATGTGACTCACTGCTACTTCAAGCAGGTTACAAATGTGGTATCTGGAGGAGAGGATGGCTATGGTAATCATTCCTAGTAACCCAGAGTATTGCACTTTTGTCACACTTATGCAGACTACACCCCTGAAGAACCAACCTCCACTGAGCTGGTGAAATTGACCGCTGTGTGAGAACACATGCACCTCAAGAACTTCACCTCAGCAGGTTTGTCCTATATCAACACCCTGTCTTCTACCATCCCCAACCTTTATTGTGTGAGTCCTTAAACCAGCCCTCCCAATCCTGCATGTTGACTCTAATCCACAGAATGGCGGAGGAGAAGTGGGATGTCAGTGTGTCTACCAGTGCTTGGCTGGTAGTCTCCCTCTCTCTCTCTTCCATGCACATCTTGCTAATGGCTACTAAATCTACACTCTAGATATTCTCTCCACCAATAACTAATTTGTGTTTATTTTGAAAATCTGGTCACTCAAGGCATCTAGTACAGAACTGCTGTTACTAGGCTCTCCTCATGCATGCACCCCAAAACCTAGAAAATATAATTCGGAGGAGAGATGGTGGAGGATTTTCTTTGGGATCTCAAGGAACTAGGAAGCATGCCTTGCAACGGACACTTTCTCCTTCTGTTTTCCTCTGACCTGAGTAGTTTGAGTTCCCCTCTGTAGGGGAGAACCTGATCTTCAGTTCTTGTAAAGCCCTTTGAGATCTGATGTATGGTGATATGGTGTACGTGTACCATATTATTATTTTAGTTTATGTGCTGTTTTAGCAGTTGAAATAAGCAGGTTTGGGTTTGCTGACTATCCTACACCATAATTTTAAGAGATTAGGAGATGGCTTCTCCACTGAGATCTTGTGACTTTGAAACTTGTTGATCGAGGTGCTCACAATCTAAGTAGATAAGAAGAGAAAGGAAATATTATTATCCCAAGGTATAGATAGGGCACAGAGTGACTAAGTGACTTGCCAGAGGTCACTCAGGGAGACCGTGACAAAGCTTGGAGCTGAATTTAGTTCCAGTCCTGCATTTCAGTCCAGTGCTTTAATCAAAGCATCTTCCATCCTTTCTTATATCTCTATTTGTTGAATGTTGGGAGGGAGGCAAGTTAGTAAAATGTTCTGAAGCTTAGTTTGGGGTTTTATTGTGTAAAGTTGCCTTTGGATTATGTTTTGTTATCTATCCAGAGGGCTTTGGGCAGAGAACAAATAAAATGTTAACTGAGTTCAGTTTAGAAAAACAGTGGGGAGTCCAGCGGGCCTCCTTGATTTCAAA
This sequence comes from Pelochelys cantorii, assembly GCA_032595735.1. Lineage (NCBI taxonomy): Eukaryota > Metazoa > Chordata > Testudines > Trionychidae > Pelochelys > Pelochelys cantorii. The sequence goes on from CM064328.1 coordinate 172,374,249, forward strand.
ATGGTAATAAAGACTACATGTTGTGAATAGGGATGTAAACGACTAGTTGACTATCCGATAAGCAAAGCTTATCAGATAGTTGACTTGACTGGTCGCTTCCCCTCCGCCCTTGCTGCCTGTATCAGAGAGAGGCAGCAAGGGGCGGGAGCAGGAGCCGGTGCTGGGGGTAAAGCTGGTTCCCCGCAGCACCATCTCTGCAGGGGGCAGGGCAGGTAGAGGCACAGTGGGAAATGGTGTGAGCGGGCACTGCTGGCACTTCTGCTTTTGAAATGTACAAAAGCCATCCGGGGCTCTTGTACATCTCAAAAGCAGAAGTGCTGCAGGGATCACAGGGTGAGCAGGGACTCATTCAGTCTCCGCTTGACCCATGCTCCCTGTGGCACCCCCCCCCCCTTGCTGCTTCTATGAGGGGGGCAGGGCAGGCAGAGGCACAGCGGGGAAGGCAGCAAGTGGGGGACAGGAGCTGGTGCTGGAGAGCCAGCTTAAAAGCCATTTCCACCCAGCACCATCTCTGGGGTGCCATCCTCCCACCCCCCCACTGCCTCTATCGGAGGCAGCAGAGGGGATAGGAGACACTGCTGCAAAGCAGTCCCTGTCCGCAGGGATCCCAGTGGGGAGCTGGGTCCCCCTGCAGACAGGCTATTGCTGCCAAGCAACCCCTGTTTGCAGCAGACAGGGCTGGCCACGGGCAGGGGCTGCTCCCTCACCAACTCCTGTTCGCAGCGGACAGGGATGTCTGCCGCAAACGGGCTGCTGGACACAGCATGAGCCGGGAATGAGCAGTCCTGGCTTGGGCTGATTGCTGTGCCACTGCATTTTAAATGTAGTAAGAGCCCAACGGCTCTTACTACATTTAAAATGTAGAGCCACAGTGAGGGTGGCTCCGGAGCCCGTAAGAGCCAGGACTGCTCAGCCCTGGCTCAAGTTGGCTCCTCTGCGGCTACCCCTGCTGCGGCTCTTCAGAGGTGCTTATCAACTAATCGTATAGTCTATACAAAGTGTACTGACTGTATGATTAGCCAGATAATCACATTATAACATCCTTAGTTGTGAATATTGGTTGGCACTTGGGATGTAAAAAGCAGGTTTTTTTGTAAACATGTAACCACTGAAATTTTCAACAATTACACATTTGCACAAAGTGAGGGGGGTGTCTCCTGCTTCCCTCCCTCTCCCACGCTGCCTCTGTATTGGGGCGGGGATGAAGGGCTGTGTGTAACTGTGAAGGTAGGGCCCAGGCTCTTCATCATCAGTTAACCATTTAAACATGAAAACCAAACACATGCCTAGTTGGCACAAAACCCTGCAAAACAGCTTCAATACCCTTATTTTAGGGATGGGCAAACACCTGTCCCATCTGTGTTTTAATCCAGCCCTCGAACTCACAGTGGGTTTGCCCTGCTCTGCGCATCTCTCAGAAGCAGCAGCATGTCCATGGGTGGTGAATGAAGGTAGGACTAGAAGAAGCAAGCCCCCAACCTCACTCCCAATCCTGCATTTTCTGCCCAGGTCACTCCTCCTATCACACGGAGATGGGATGGCACACGGCTTAAGCCTCTCCAGTGCCAGTGCCCGGGAAGGGCGGGTGGCCTGAGCCGCCCCAGCTGTGGCGCATAGGGAGGGCGGGTGTGCGCTGGTGGCAGCAACACTCTGCCCCCAGAATATCTACAGTACGCATTCTGGAGGCAGAGTGTGGGTGGAGCCAAGCTGGCAGTTGAGGAAGGCAGTGCCTTCCCCCACCTAGCATACTGGCTGCCCATGAACATGTTCTCCCATCTGGCTCCTATGCATAGGGCAGCCAGTGGGCTCTCTGCGCTACTACTCCAGCAACTTCCATTGTCTGGGAACATGGCCAGTGGGAACTGCAGAGATGGCACCTACGTGAGAGCTGGCCAGAAGGGGACATGCTGCTGCTTCTGCAAGCTGCTTAAGGAGTTAAATGCAGCCCAGAGCCTGCAACCCTGAACCCCTTACAGCTCTCTGACCCAGGCCTGATTTCCCCTCCCACTCTCCTAATTGCTGCAGCCCAGCCCAGAGCATCCTCCTGCACCCCTAATTCCTCATCCCCACAGCATGCCCCCCTGTCCAGCTGGAGTCTTCTGTCCCTCCCACACCCTAACCCCAGTTTTGTGAGCGTTCATGGCCCTCCATACAATTTTTATACCCTGATTTGGCTCTCAGGACGAAAAGTTTGCCCGTCTCTGCTATTCTCTTGAAATATTTTATGAGTGCCTATTATGATGTCAAGTATCAGAGGGGTAGCCACGTTAGTCTGGGTCTGCAAAAGCGACAAGGAGTCCTGTAGCACAGAACTGAATATTTATACCTGCCTCTGGATATTTCCACTACACTGTTAGTCTATTATAATGATGTGTAACAATCCTGTAAAAGCTGTGATTTTGACTGAGAGAAGGTCCTGCATGCATAATACATTAGGGATGTCAACTTGTAGAGGACTACACGATTAACCGATAAGCCGGGGCTTATTGGTTAATCCTGTCGTCCTATTAATCCTGTCATCTACAAAGGCAGCAAGGTGGGGGTGTCCCAGGCTTCACTGAAAAACTTTTTTATGCTCTGGCCAATTGTAAACTGTTTTTTGTCTTTTTTGCATTATTGATAGAGTTAATTTTGGGACATCAACTTTGGAACAAAGCATTGATCATGGCTGTATATGACTTTGTTTTTAAATTAAATTTAAAGTATGTGAATGTGAACTTTGATGTGGTTGTGACACTTAATGTCTTGCCTTAAGCCTGCGTCAAGATTTCACACCAAAGAGTGCAGTCAGGAGATAAGTTGCCCTGTTGCTTGCTGCTGCTGCTTTCTTTTTTTTTTTTTCTTTCTTTCTTTCTTTTTTTCATAGACTTTAAGGTCAGAAGGGACCATTATGATCATCTAGTCTGACCCCCCCCCCCCTGCACAATGCAGGCCACAGAATCTCACCCACCCACTCCTGGAATAATCCTCTCACCTATATCTCAGATATTGAAGTCCTCAAATGGTTTAAAGACCCCAAGATGCAAAGAATGCTCCAGCAGTGATCCGTGCCCCATGCTACGGAGGAAGGCGAAAAACCTCCAGGGCATCAATTGCATCATCTTTGTTTTTAGAAACCCTCTTGGGCAGAGGGCTGAATCCGGCCCGTGGACAAAATCAGGCCCAGGGCTGAATCTGGCCCATCAAGAATTTTTCTCTGACCTGCCCACCTGATTAGCAGAGTGCATACTTATAGCCAGCAGCGTGTGTTCAGTTGCCTCCCCCCCACCACTTTGCTCTGTCCTGCAGCAGTGCTGCTCCCAGGATTCTTCTGCTAGCTGAGGGGAGGGGAGTGCTGAAGTCAGGGTGTTCATCTGCCCCTGAACCCCATCTCCGCAGAGCAGGGGTTGGGGAGAGGGAGACACACAGTGGAGCTGCTCCATTCTGAACCATGGATAGTGAGTGACTCAGAGAGTACCTTAACAGGCAGTGCACTGTTTCTAAGAATTCAGTGCTCTCTCGCTCTCACGCTGTCACTCTTTATCTCTCTCACTCCCCCCCCCCCCTCCACCCCTGCCCCATGCCCCATCTCTGCAGACAACATTGCAGGACAGCTTTCCCTGTCTTAAAGAGACAGCGCATGGCTTCTCTCAGAGATTTACCCAGCAGCAGCCAGCACACACACTCTGTGCCACTGTCACACATACCCAGTCTGCGCCACACACACCCAGTCACTGTCAAACACACTCTTCAGTGATCAAGAAGGAAAATGTTTAGTAGTCTCATTACCAGTCCCACTTGGTTCCTTGATCTGAAACTCTTCTGTTCTGCTAGCATGGTGTGTCCCCATCCTCCATACCAATATTCTCTCAAGACTCATATTCCATCCTTAAATCATGTTTGTGCCAAAAAAAAAAAAAAAAGAATCGCAACATGAACTTTCAAACTATTTAATGTATGCCATTATTTTAACTTAATTTAAACACAGCTTTATGTATATTTTTGCAAATCTTGTTATTGTTAAATAAATTTTGTGAGAACCCCTCCCCTACACACACATAGATTAGACTGTTTATACATTTAGTACAAGAGGATGTCCTCATTTTATAAATAGTCTCACTAATGACTGCAATGTTAGCAGGGAAAAAATGACTCGAGTATAAAAATGTAGGCAAGACACTGTCTGCTAAAGCCCCAAAGTAGAACAAAGACTAAACATCAGGATAAAAAAAAAAAAGCGGGGGTGGGGGAGAATCAGAATTAAAGCTAAGGAGATAATTAATGGCATAAGGTATGCTCAGCCAATTTTACTGTTTTATGGTTTACAGAATGTTCTTGAATGTATTCATATTTGACAGTTTGAAACTTAAAAAAAGACTGATAGTCACAGTGGCCTGCTCACAGATACAACATTCTAAATATGACTTATAACTGGTTAAACAATGCCACATGACTTGCATCTGTTCTCTTGTAGGATAAGCACAACACTTATCAGGAAAAAGTGCTTGAAGAGAGATTTTGCTGGGGGTGGGGGCAGCACACAAAGTCTCCTTCCTTTTCCCCTACCCCCCCAGCACAGAGAGCAACATGGAGGCTGCTGGCAGTCAGGGACGCCTGCTTTGAGAGTGCTGCTGGCCAGGAGCTGCTTAGGGTTGCCAGATGGTTTAACCAAAAATACCAAACACCCTCCTCTCCCCCCCCCCCCCCCCAAAATACTGGACTGTCCAGGTCAATACCGGACACCTGGCAACTCTAGAGCTGCCTAGATAAGCAGCTCCCAGGCAGTCCCTGCTTCTGGTACCCCTCCTGCATGCAGCTCCCTCCCAGACCCTGCACCCTCCTATTCCCCTCCCCCAAGCCAGAATCCTCTCCTGCACCCATACCTCCTCCCTGATCCTGCACCCCCAGTCCTCTGCCCCAGGTCACAACCCCCTCCTTCACCCATACTCCCTCAGTCCCCACACCCTCTTCTGCACCCCATACCCCTACTCTGAGCTGCCTTCTACACCTAACGCCTATCTCAGACCCAGCACCCCCTTCATAAACAAGTGCAGCCCTTGACCGCTTACCAGAACCTTGGAGTGGGCCTCCATCAAAAATTATTGCCCACTCCTGTAATAGACCCTTGATTATGGAGTCATTCTTAATGTACCTCTGGAACAGAATCTACAGAAGACACTCTTGCTGAAAAAAATCCTTAAGTATCACAACTCGGGGAGAGGGGAACAAAAGTCAAGAATGTAATTAATAATACTCCTCTTAAATAACGATGTATCCCTTTTATATTTTAGCCTTATAAACCTATATTTGACAAGTTCTGAACTGGGTTACAGCACTTTTTATCCCCACACCATAAATCTTCCTTGCACAGTAGTGAAATTGCCTAATAATTTAATCTGCTATGATTTTGGTCTGAACTTGTCAAAATTTGCCTGAAACAGGCATTTGTTATATAGTCTTTCGTATGTCTGTAGTTTTTAAAATGTGACTGTTTTAAAACTCTTTGCATGGATAGTGTTTATAGACTGCATTTACATGCAAAGACAGACGTATTCTAATGAGCTGATCTCTTGAGTCCCACAGGGTGATCAGTGTGCATTCTACAGAGCCACAAGTGTCATCCTGTAGATAAGTGTTGTAGTCTTGTAGTCACAGTGATACGGCTTTCCACTAAAAGCAATGGAGTCACCTGAAAAGGCCTTGGGAAATACATAACCAGGGCACAGGGATGAGTAAACCAGCGGTTCTCAAACTGTGGGTCAGGACCCCAAAGTGTGTCATGATCCCATTTTAATGAGGTTGCCAGTGCTGGTATTAGACTGGTTGGGGATGGAGTTGAAGGCTTCAGATCTGGGCAGCAGGCCTCAGTTTACAGGTCCCAGCCCTTTAGGTTTGTCCCCTGCTGCCTCCATTGCCCTGAAGCAGTAGGGTTCTAGCAGGCTTAGACTTCAGTCCCTCCTTCTGGGGTTGTATAATAACTTCTGATGTCAGTACAGGGCCACAGTGCAAAAAAGATTGAGAACCCCTGAGTTATACCATTATTTTCCTCCAAAGATGTCATCAAGTTACCTACTACTTCTGTAGTGTGATTTTTTTTAAGTGATATTTGTATTACTGTACTTGAACACATACAAATTTAATTACAATGTTATATCAAAACGGGATTAGCACATGTAAAGAATCTGATTATATTTGTCTTGGATACAGAGGTTTTCATCTGGCAACACACATGGGCTTTAAACTTCAAACACCTGAAAGAATCTGATTTTATGTGGGAGGAGGGGAATAATCTACCATTCAGAAAAGGAAAAGGTTGCTAAACAAAGCTGTAGTTCTTATTTCTTCTCACGGAGTCAAGTAATTGATAAAATAGAAACCATTTTAGAGCATTTACGATAATCAGACTAGGTAAAAAATTATAATGAAAGCATCATTGTAAAAGCTAACAATATAGCTATACTCTCATTACAGCTTACATTTTCTTTTTTATGAACACTTTAAAAGACTAATGTATTAAACTCAAGATAGTGTCATAATTTCCAAAATAACTGGCATTTTTCTAAAAGCTTTTGAGAAGTATGCTCAGTTTACATCTCCACTTCCTGTTGCTATCTCTCCTCTTGGGCTTTTCATTCTTTCAATCAAAAATTACACTGCTGATGCTATAGTATTTGAGTTTCAGGATTAAGAATTCAGGACAAGATCTTTGAACCCCTGATTAGTGGGGTTGATGTCACCATGTTTTTCTGATCAATCATATAAAGTATAAAGTGTATTAAAGTCTTATTTACTATACTTTTAGTATTACTGTACATTATAATGTTTTGGCATCTGTTATTTATAATAATTTTCCATCAGATAAAGGCCGCTGACAGGGTAAAAACTGGAGCTCAGTTCTACAAAATTTCCCATTAACAGTGCCCCTAGAGCAGAGGTGGGCAATGATTTTGCAGGAGGACCACTTCATGAATGGTCATGGGCATGCTCCAGGCCCCTCGGAAGGGGTGGGGCAGGAGGCTGCAGAGAGAGAAAAGAGAGTGCAAAAGAGAGATCCTTTGTGTGAGAGACATAGACTTTGTGACACAGATTGAGTGTGTGTGGCATAGATGGGAGAGTGTGGCAGTGTGTGTGTGTGACAGTGACACACAGACTGGGTGTATGTGACAGTGACACAGAGTGTGCGTGCTGGCTGCTTCTGGGTAAATTTCTGAGAAGCCACACACTGTCTCTTTAAGCTACCCTGCTCTGTTGTCTGCAGAGATGGAAGTGTGTGTGTGAGTGTGAGTGTGGGAGAGGTAGAGGGAGAAGGGGGGCGGGGAGGGGGAGAAAAAAAGGGGGAGAGAGGGAGGGAGAGAAACGGTGTACTGCCTCTTAAGGCAGGCGCACTCTGAGTCACTTACCATCCATGCTTCAGATTGGAGCAGCTCCACTGTGTGTCTCTCTTGCCCTGACTCCTGCTCTGATAGAGAGGCAGCCACGGACTGTGAGGGGGCAGGTGGGAGGGAACCAATATGCATGGAAAGTTGGCTGTTCAGATCCTCCTGCCCCATCCCTGCTGCCTCCCACAGAGGTGCTGGGGAGAACTGGCTTAAGCCATGCTGTCCCCTACCCCTCTCCACTGCCCGTGTTCCTGCCTCTAAAAGAGGGAGCAGTGCGGGATGGGGGGAAGAGCAAGGGAGGCTGCCACAAAGCAGCCTCTGTCCACAGCACAGGCTCTGTCTACAGGGAGCTGAGACCCCTGCAGACAGGGGCTGCTGCCATCCCGTGATGCTGCCTCCGAATTAGAGGCATCAGCACAGGGTGGCAGGTAGGAGCTGGTCTGAGTGGGAAGCTGGTTTTTAAATTGGCTCCCCTTGTGGACCAGCTCCCGTCTGCCACCCTGTGCTGCTGCCTCTGATAGAGTGGCAGCAGTGTGGGTTGGCAGGGGACTTCCTGGGAGTGGAGTTGGGAGCACATTGGTTGCCGGCCCTGCCTCTGGGTTCTGTTTAATAGCTGTGTAACCACTAAATTACATGACTATTCAGTTGCATGCTGTCTAACACTCCTACAGATAACTCCAGGGCAGTCAGCCTGTTACCTTTCATGATGGCTATATTCTGGCAAAATGTGGTCTGGGTGATGTGGAAAGAAACAAATAGGACATTGTCATGTTTGGCAGCTCACTATTTGACATATTTTAAAAATTTTAGCAGTCTATTTTCAAGGAGTATTTGTTTCACTTTATTTTATTTTTAATTCCAAATAACCTCTTGCCTCATGCCAGCAGGGTTTGCAAATCAAAAACAGATTTCAGCATTAGGGATGTCATTGTGTAGATGGCTACATAATTAACCAAGAAGCCTAGACTTAACTATTGGTTAATCTTGTCGACTACATTCATTTCCCCAATTGTTGCCTCTATATCAGCGTGACAGCGATCCCATCTTGATCACTCCATCATTGATGTTCATGCCAGGCTATGGGACAGGTTTCAATTAAGGGCCCTGCAATTTTGTGAAGACTCCGTTGACTGATCTTCCATCAGCAACTCATTGACTGGCTTGAGCTTCCTTACAGCAGAAGAACTGAAGAGAAAGACAGCTTGCAGCCAATTTTCAGTCACTTTCCTCCAACAGCTTTGGGCTCCACAAATTTTATGGCCTTCCTTCCTGTGGGAAGCCTCTGTGTGGTGGAAGCACAAACTTCTGCTGGAGGGGAAGGAGGTGAGATTAACATGTCTCTGTTCTTTTTTCACACTCCTTTTCCATCCCACGAGCAATGGAGAACGATGAATGTGTTGCAAGGAGTACTTCTCATAGCTGGACAAGAAGACCACAGAGAACTGACAAGCGAGTATCAGTTTCACATTACTAATTACACAGGCACACAGAAGAACTTGGAGCACAAAACTCCTGAAAGGAAGCAAGCCAAGGAACAGTAAGGTCAGAGGGAAACATGGATGTATAGATGCAAACTGGGTTGTATCAACGGTATTTCCCTGTGGTCTAGGAGCAGCACTTTTGGGGCTCATGATGGTTTTGTGCTTATAGTGTTAGCATTCCCAGCCTCTGCTATGTAACCCCTACACTCAGACCCTCGGTGAAGAATATACTTCTTATCACAAGGTAACCTCCCTCTCCTTTAGACTGACTGGGGAAGAAGTAATTGATTCCTGAAGGAAGGTTGTTCATTGAAAACAGGAGGAGAAAAGGGATTTTTAGTAGTGTGTTCTTAGTGCAGAGGCTCTTGCCTCTAGATTGTGATTCCCTCCATTCCAGGGGCCTGGGTTTACTTACTTTCAGAGCATGCTACAAGGCCTATCTCTTTATTCAGGCCTTTTCTGAGTAAGTGCTGCAAGTTTCTTTTGTGGGCTGGAGATTTCTATATTAAACAGAGTTACTAAAAAAGCCCTTACTGGCATTGAAGCTAAAGCTTAGATTATAAATGCACGTACTGTGATAATGATTGATATCACTCCTCATTATGAGGTCAGGAGTTCTTAGTTTCATTTTGTGAGGTTGGCAGGGAGGTGATCTTTCAAACACACAGTTGCAAATCGGTGCTGCTACTGTAGTAACTGCTGTAGGTGGAACTCGCCCTCTGTGTCTTCCACCAGCATTTCCCATGCACTTGTAGAGACGTGAAACGTCGCCACTGTGCTTGGTCCCTTTACAGGTCACTCCCCCTCTTCATGAAGAAGAGGTAAGACCAAGGTAATGTACCACATCAGGGTGCCTACATTACAACAGCCCACATCAGTCCCCAGCCAGACCTGCCCGCCCAGCACTGAGATCAGAGTCTGTACTGGGAGGAACCTGAAGGCCCCATTACCCCCAGGGGATATCTCCATTACTATCATCGGGAAAGCAGTGTGTTTCTTAACTGATCAAGGCTTTTTCCCTGGCCACTCTCACATCAGCTATGGTAGATAGCCAGCAGTCAGAGTAGACCAGGAAGCAGAAGTCACCAGATAACCCACCTGCCATTATGGCTGTTGGTCTGAGTAGCAGCTGACCTATAGGGAAGCCATCTGGAGGATCTGAAGTTTTGAGGAGTAGGAAGTACAATAGCTTAGAGGGTTGTTGCTTTTGGATGCAGTGGGAGAAGAAAGATTGCTGGATTGGGGGATTGAATGAGTATGTAATTGATTTTTTTGTGGTAGTGCAGAAGAGTACAACTGATTTTTTTGAGAGAGCGGGAGGATGGGGCTGTTTCATGCAGTGAATATCATGTCACTGAATGAGATATGGAATTTTACAGAGCTCCTTGTTGGTATTTTTGCAGCACATTACTGACCAAGGTAAAGTGTGGTAAGGGCAACATCTGAGACTAGAGGTCAAAAGCTCCTCATCAGGTAAAATCTGGGAGGAGGGAAAAACATTTCTTCTGCTCTGTGAGGAGTGGCCCATATTTCATACTGGCTTAAGAGTCGATTGCCCATAAATTTCCCCTGCATAAATTTCTATAATCTTCACAGTATTTACATATAATAAAGTTACTAATGCAGGCATAAGCCTAATTTTGCGAACATACATACTCATATACATACTCCTCACCACGCGTGACAAAAACAGCAGATAGAGCTGTGGAAGCAGGTGGGGGTGGTGTTTTCTCCATGAATCTTGGGCACATGCATAGACTGTATGGTAAGGGTTTGAGAGGAGGCAAGTTGCAGTAGTTTGAATAGATTGGGGCACTGCTGGAGTCGCAACCTAAGTGAAAGGATGTGTGCTGCAAGCTAACTGTCCTGTGTGGGCTCCACTGGATTATGTTAGTACGCTCTGGATACCTAGAGCACAGCAGCAGAGTACTCACAGGGCAAGAGACTACTGCCTGGCAATTGGACTCCAAACTCCACTGACAATCCCTGTGTCTTGCCTCCTCTCAGACCCTCACTGCACAGTCTTTGGAGTAGAAACATTCAAAAGGGAGAGGGGAGCATGGAAGAGAGGGGTCCCAGTTTCTCTGAGGAGAGAGGAGAAGCAGGAGAGTGATTCAAGCAACCTTTCTAATTCCTCATTTTTTTTCATAAAGCTCTCTAAAAGAATCAGCATAATTGCCCTTGACCGATCAGCAACATCTACATCTTATACATGTGGAGCTCCGTAGCTCAGTCCCATCTAGCTCACATTTCAGTCTCTTTTTGGGAAAGCAAGGACCTCTGTGTCCTGTTAAGAACTACCAACTTTGGCTACCACATGATGATGGAATTGCAAGCCAAGCAAACTCTCTGTCTCAATGTCCATCTGCACATGACTATATATGGATGAGAACTGGTGGAATACAGACCTGTGGTGCTCTGCAAGAGACAGCCTTCAAGACAGAAGAACAGCTTTCCAGAATTACTCAAAAGTTATTCCTTCCATTTCTGTTAGTCAGCAACATTTTACTGTACCAGAGGCTTACAGACCTGAACGATTCATCATGGGCACATGGCTATTGCGTATTAGTAGGAGAAGATTGATCACTGAGGCAATATGGTCACTGTGTTATACCAAGGTTTCTAACTACACTTTCAGTGGTCAGTTAAATGTTAAAAACCTCAGATGGCAGCAGTGCTTGTTTGCTAAAACTATTCCCATAATGTCTTCTAAAAAGGAATGGTGAAACACACAGTGGCAATTTTATGAGATTGTCCTTCTTATGGAAGAGTGATGTGCCAGATTGATTTAAACAATTGGCTGTGCAATTATTGGGCCAGAACCCTATTGGATGACAATCTTTATCAATGATGCTCATGTCATTGGACTGCTTGGTTTGTCATAGCCATGCAGAACATGAATCCATCAAGCATGTGTTAGGAAAAAATCAAAGTATCTTTAGGATTGCCTGTGAATGACATTGGCCACAACTGACACAGAGAAGATAATTTGCTAGCTCGTGATGCATCTCTGCTCTCACTGAATTGGATAATCAAGTCTGAATTTAGTTGATCCTATCTGCAAAGTAGAAAGAAAACTGCTCAGCAAGAAAATGAGAACTCTACTTCTCAATGGAGGTAGCTTAGTTTGATGAGTCTTTTTTGTCACTGGAACAATTAAGATTGGAACTAGGTGGACATTATGGTGCAAGAGAGAGTTTTCTAGACTTACCTCACCAAAGTGTCTCTAATTCTCCATGCCCATTTTCTCACATTCAGACTGACTTCTGCCATAAGTTTCTCTTCGTGTTTCATATTACAGCTCATCTGTGAGGAGGGCACAAAGGGATGGGGTGCTTAGGAAATACCATATTGATTATTGAGGCAAAAGGATAGTCCATATGCTCCTCTTATCATAAAGTGGTCAACCTGTTTTATATTCAGCCATTTCAAAGAGCAGACCTATGAAATAGACTCGCCTTCCCAAGGGGAATGAGGGAGAGACCTCAGCTTGATGAAAGTAATGAACAGACTTTTATTCTATAAAACCTTCTTTGCCTCCCTCCTTCTCCGCTCCCAGTCTCCACTTAGTCTTAATTAATTTTATTAAGTTGAGCATCTTTAGAGTGCATCTTTCTATCTTAGATTTTTCTATAATGTTCCCCACTGTAGAATCTGAGCATTGGTTCTGTCTTGGGTGGTTGTCAGCCGGTGGTCAGGGCAGTGCATGTGTGTATGTTACACCCGAGTCTTCAACTGCTGAGACACAAGGCCCCGTCGCAGTGGGCAGTCTAGGTGAGACTGACGGGTGCCCCGAGGAGTTTAATGTCCGTGTCTTTACCACTAGGATCGGGATCCTTTCGCGGCGGGCAGCCAACAGGCCGACAGACGCCCCAGACTTTACAGGGAGCTCTTCTTTCACCTCAGATTTTGACTGCTAGGATACACGATCCCTTCGCAGCGGGCAGCCTGGGGAGGCTGAGAGATGCCCCAACGGATCTGTCCCCTGGAAGCGACATGATCCAACGCTCAAGCTCTCCCTATATCTGTCCCTTATGACTGGCTGGAGTTCTTTTTAAAATTGTGCTTGGTTCTGTTACAGCAACTGAAGGAGTCAGGTCACAGCTTAAACAGTTACTATTTTATTGTTACAGGGTAAACTTAGCTGTTAAATGCTACTACTGTGTTACAGATAACACAGCCACTACAAAGGACAGGACAGAAATTACACTAATAAGTCACTTACAGGTACCATGAAACCCTTTTGGTTCTCTGAGCTCTTATTAAATGCATGCAAAATAGACACCTAGCAGGTATATATTCTCACGCCTGCGTTCCAGACTTGGCGTGGCCAGCGTCTTTCTCTCAATCCCTCGGGAAGAAGTAGGGCGAGGTTGGGCGTCCCACAGACCTCGGGAGACAACCAATACCTGCCAGCAGGTGTAGATGATTGGAGCTCAAATGAGGTGGGCTACTAAACCCCTCTTTATACCCCTTGGGTCACGTAGGCTTCTTCCTGGTCTCAAGTGGCCAATTAGGAAAAATGGCTTTGAATGCCAAGTTTCCCACGAAGGGTGCAAAGCATAATTCACACCTGGGAAAATGCAGACAATGGGCACCTCTGGTATGTGATGGGCGAAGATTCCTCTCCTGGGACAGTGCAGGCGTGTCAGTTACTGGTACTAGCCATCAGGGTGACGGGAGGCCCCCGGGTCGTCAGCTAGCCCATTTACTGTCTGGTTTCTGTTTATGGTAGAGTCAGGGACAGGCAGCACACCTGCGTTCCCAGGGCATCAAAGGCTGACTGCCTTTCTCTTGCTCTCTGGGGGGGGGGAAAACAAGATGAGGTTCATGTCTGGCTACAGTGGTACATGACAAATTAATAAGGTGTGGGATGCTAAAGAAATCAGCTAATGTAAAACATAATTGGTATGTAAGAAGCAGCAAAATTACATTTACTATTACGTAATAGAGCAGACTTTTCTATAGTTCTTGGATGAGTATTGTCGTTTCTGTAAATATAGACAGCAAGAGGCGAGATCACTGGAATTTTACAGGGCTGCCCATTGAAGGTTGTCTCTATGAATATGCGTTTGTTCTCCTACATCAGTTAAATCAGATCTCATTCATAGCTGTCAATTTTCTGGGGTATTTTTTGTTTTGTTTCTAAATCTTGCTCTTACATGGACAGAGCATCTGATCTTCATATGCAGAAAACAAAATTACAGCAAAGGCAATTTACTTTTCCCTTGACTGGTAATAGCAAAATCAAATGATCAGTTCCTGACAACAAAAATGGGTGAGCAAGTGATAACTAAAAAGAGGAAATAGTGGCAGTGACTTTAGTCTATGAAGGATGAGGAAATAGCATTCATAACATGAAGAATTTTTAACACTTAACGGTGTTATTGTACTAAAGTCATAGCTGTCTGGGGCTATACTTCAGCATTTCTTAACTCCCAGTCTGGTGCTCAGACTAATTGTCACACACAAGCTGGGGAATTAAAAGACTAAGAAACTTAATATAGTCTCTTTATTTAAAAAACAAAAACAAACAAAAAACCCGTCATGATTTTGTGGCCAGTCTTATGAGTTTTTATAATTTTGGGTATTAGCAATACTGCAAAAAGGATTTGATCATATCAGTTCATGGCATATGTTAGTTTTTCAAAAACTACCATGGTTAATAACTGGTTGTTTATTTGCAAGCTGTGCCTCAGGCTGTAGTTGGAGTGTTGCATGTAAGGATTTACATGCATTGACAAGGATTTGTAGAAACTTCTACAATATATAACACAAGTACCTCTGGTTTATGTTGTCAGTCCCTCATCTTCAGGATTACTTCCATTATTTAACTACATATATTTCATGTGAGGTGCTGCGTTTATTACAATGACATAATTAGTCAGAAAATTATACACTTTGACCCCCTATTCCTTTTTTTTCTAAAGGGGGGGATCTCTTCCAATATTTCTTGCAGAGCATATTGTAACAAACGTTCTCTTATTTTTATATCCAGGATTGCAAACTCGCTGCAGGGGATTCAGTTCCCTAACACTGTATAATTAATTTAAAATTAAAAATCACCTTTTTTTAACTTTATAAAATATTAGATTTTATTTCTGAATTGCAGGGCTTGCATGCTACTGCTGATTTTCTTTCAGATAGTGGTAAATGATTTTCTTTATTGCAAATAGAGCATCCTGATTCTATCTTATTGTATTCTGAATAATGTGAAAAGGTGAGCATTGTATGTAAAATATTTGTCCATAAAACCACCCACTACTAGTACAAATCATTCACCCTGACTCTGTTTCCAGTTTAACAGTGTCTTCTCCCCCTCCATAAACTACACTTTGCCAAAAATTATGATGATCATTTACTTGTATATTATATCTCTTCCTCCAATCTTTTTGTCTATTCTTGGGCAGGAACTGTCTCTATATCTGCACTCAGTAGGCATATCTATGCTGGCTTTAATCTAGCTGGAAGAAATAAATCGGTAGTGAAGATGTGGCAGTGTGGGACAGCCACCTCAGTGTGCTGTATGCTCATGGACAATTCTGGATATGTACTTGGGTTGCTAGGCCGTATTGCCCCTTCTCCACTGCTCTTGTTAGCTATACTCGCTGGATTAAAAGTAGTGCAGGTATGCCTGTCCATTCCACAGTTACACTCTAATTTGCATTGTAGACATGCCCTGTGTCATACAAGTATCATAGGGGTAGCCATGTTAGTCTGAATCTGCAAAAGTGACGAGGAGTCCTGCGGCACCTTATAGACTAACAGATTTATTGGAGCATAAGCTTTTGTGGGCAAAGACCCATGCATCTGACGAAGTGGGTCTTTGCCCACGAAAGCTTATGCTCCAATAAATCTGTTAGTCTATAAGGTGCCGCAGGACTCCTCGTCACTTCTGTGTTATCCAGTGTACATCAGTCCTTGGCAAATAAAGTAATGTAATTTGTTAATAATAAGTTTACAAAGCTTTGTTTGTGTGAACTAATTTGTGCTGGGAGAGCCTTATAGATAGTAAATGGATCTCCTTGCAGGCACAAGGATCTTCTCATATAGATCAGATCTTTAATTCTTAGGATATGTCTACACTACCAAATTTTGTTGACACCCAAAAGTCAACGAAACAAAAATTGCCAGAGGGTGTTCACATTTGCTTTGTCAGCAAATCATGTCCACATTGGGGGCACCATCATCAACAGTGTGAGCAGTGCACTGGGGGTATATATCCCACAATGCAGTATTGTGGGAAGGCAGAGCTGATCCCTGAGTATCTTGGGATTCCCTCTGAGTTCTCCCATAGCCTCTTCAGCTCAATGGAGAGGTTTCATGAGGAGCTCTGCGAGCTCTCCCTGCTGAAGAGTGAAGCAGCAAAGCGTCTGGCCCTCTCCACCTCCAGCAGCAGATACTTCCCAGAGCTTTGAAAGGGGAGGGTGCATGCCTGCAGGGCAACAGAGATCAAAACATGACCACAGCCTTCTGGACAGGCATTATGGGATACTGGATGAAGCTAATTCTGTGGACAAAACAAACAGCAGAGTCTCCACTGGGTCTTTGTCAACAATAAAGGGAGGGGAAAAGAAAAGAGTCTCTCATAGAGGTGGAAGTTTTTTGTCACCAGAAGTAGGTGTTTGTCCCAACAAGAGTTGTATTGGAATGTGAATGCTCTCGGTTTTTTGTTGCCAAAAGCCAGTTTTTGGCAACAAAACTTGGTAGTATAGACTAAGCCTAAACTGATGGAGGCCAGTATTCAAGTTTGAGAAGACTTAAGATAACTATCCTGATGCAGGGGAAAAAAATTAAATGTTACTGAAGCTGATGTTAAAAAATGTACCCAGGTTGAGAAAATAATACCCAGGTTGAGAAAAAGAGTTTCTGTACACCTTTGTATCATGCATGGATTATCTACAAATAAAAGTTTTGTGAAAGAGTCATGCAATGTGCATAATATGTAATCAGAAATAATCGAGATTTAGGTGCACTTAAAAATATAAAAAGTTTCACTTGATCCTGGTGAGTATCGTTAAGTTCTTAATGAATTAACAAATAAGGGCAAAGTATTTTTGAAGCATTTACAAAAACAAAAAAAGTAATTGAGTCGTCATAACTTTTTAAATTTTAGTTTTTGTTTCCCTTGTTAAATGACCACTTCAGACTTGAAATATTGTAAGGACTGTGTAGTAATAAGCATGGAACATGCCATTCTAAGCAGAAGCCTGCCTTTTTTCTGTTATCACAGTGCTGAGGAGAGGTAAAGTTTGCTGACTAATAATATTAATACTTGGAAATTAAGGTAACGTTCAGTCAACTTTCAGTGTCTAGCCCAGACATTCAACGAATGGACACTTTCATGGTGAGTGGGAGGTGTGCAAATGAATGTCAAAAATCTTAAAATTGAGCTTATTCTTATTTCAATTTGTTTGCTGTAAATGTATACTGACTTTAAGTACTGGAACCCTAAAGTGCAAACAATGAACAGTTAGAAAAGAGTTGTTTTGGTCGGAATCGATATAGAAAAAATGTTTATTATTTTGTTAATGATCAGCCATCACCCAGTGCTGTCACTTTTACCTCATGTTATCTTTTCTGAATCCTTCAAATGTGCATAATTTATATACCTGTTATGACATCCTGTTTGTCTTTTGTCTGTGATTGGAATGCATGTTGTGAAGAGGTTGGTCCTGATGCTCAGATATAGCTAATCACCTAGGCCTTACTATTCAAATCCCTGTGTAAATGGAGCCCTTTATCCTTCCACATTAGATTGAGTTCTGTGTAACCTATGTATGTGTGGATGTACATGAAAAAGCTGAAAAGTTAAATGCATGTCAGAGGTGTATGAATGTGGAAGAGCCAAACATATTTGTTGAAAGTGGTGAGGGTTTGCCTTACTCTTACTCTTCGGTTAAATTTCTCCTTTTGTACCCACTGTTGTGCAGTATAGTGTATGTATTTTAGCTTCCACCCTCAACCCCTGCAGTGGCTACATTTCCATAGTGATGTATGTATATAGTTAGTGGAGTGATTTAGTTGGCCTTCAGTTAAACGGTGCCATCTAAATATATAGATAATACTGTTTTACACTTATTTTGCAGGATGACCTTTTCTTTGCTCATTGTTCTGTCATTCCATATCAGAGAGGATTTTCCTTCTTTTCTATCACCTATCTTTGTTTAGCCCTTCTAACTCTCCTATCCTCTGTTTTTAAAAAGATTTCTTCTCTGGCCGTGTCAGTTTCAGAAAGTTTTACCATTCTGGGAGCCATACTAACCACCTATAATGCTTGTAAATCATGTCACATGTACACATGCATGTGTTCCCAGAGCTGTGTTGATTAAACTTGCTTTCAATAGGCCTAAAGAATTTGTTCAGTCTGAACTGTTTTAGTGCCACTGTGAACACAGAATAGCTAAAGTGGTTCAGTTTGTCCTCTTGCTACTGCCCAACTGTGCATAAGAGACCTTTTTGAGTCTTCCACAATTCACTGTGTCTGAAAGCTGGACTGCACACTATGAAATAGGTACCAATAGGGCATTATGATGGACATGGTTTAAAACAGCCAAGGTAATGTGCAAGTGTTTTTCTTAAATTGAATCAGCATGGCTAATATAGACAGAATGAAAGGCTTGTACTGAAACTAGCTTGGTTCAGCTGATTCAAGAACAAGGGGTTTGCTTCTCTGTTGTAAACAGAGTTAATGATTTCTGCTGCCTTCTCAGCACCTGTATGAAGTGATACCTGGAGCCTGTGTTCAGCTGCTAATATGCCCCTTGATGATGGCTGACTCTAGCCAGTTTCATTAAGACTGAACATTGGTTCTTCCTTATTATTAAAGAGATTCCCATAGACCTTTGTGTGTTGGGCACTATTGGTAATATATCAACTAGCTTTTATTTTACAGGCTTTCAACTCATAATGCCAGACAAAAGCAAAGTAGCCCATTGGCTAGGGTTTTCATACAAATTCTGCAGCTCAAGGGCTCTGACTCCTTTTCTGGCAGCCATGTTGCCAATTGCAAACATTCAAAAATCATGACTCTGAGCACAAAAAATCACAACTGACAAAATGAGATTTAAAACAGTAAATAAAGTACACTATTTGCATGCTTTTTAATATTTCTCACTTTATAGGAGCACTCTCTGCTCCTAACTTATGTGGGATAGTTTCAGGATCAAAAATAAGCTTACATATATACAAAATGTGGCTTCCTTGGTGCTTGAAAGGGACTATATTTACTGTAATAGAGAAGTAGCTGTGTTAGTCTGGTTTTGCTGAAACAAAAGACAGGATTACGCAGCACTTCAAAGACTAACAAGATGGTTTATTAGGTGGTGAGCTTTCGTGGGCCAGACCCACTTCCTCAGATCAAATTGTGGAAGAAAATTGGCATGACCATATATACCAAAGGGATACAATCAAAAAAAGTGAACACATATAAAATAGACAAATCAGATTTTAGAACAGAGAGGGGATGAGGGGGGGAGGTTAATGTCTATGAGATAATGATATTAGAGGTGATAATTGGGGAAGCTATCTTTGTAATGGGTAATAGCTTCCCCAGTTATCACCTCTAATATCATAATCTCATAGACATTAACCTCCCCCCTTCGCCCCCCCTCTGTTCTAAAATCTGATTTGTCTATTTTATATGTGTTCACTTTTTTTTATTGTATCCCTTTGGTATATATGGTCATGCCAATTTTCTTCCACAATTTGATCTGAGGAAGTGGGTCTGGCCCACGAAAGCTCATCACCTAATAAACCATCTTGTTAGTCTTTAAAGTGCTGCATAGTCCTGTCTTATATTTACTGTGTGTGAAAGGAGCAGGCACTAAATGACTTGTAATTCCCCCTCCCATCCCTAACAAGGCAGAATAGGCAGCTATCTCATTCATATTCTCTCTTCATGATCTCCCATAGTCTCCAGTCCCCTTTCTATCTCATTACCTTTCTCACTTATATTTCCCTTTCTTAATCCTGTTTCCTACCACAGGCTCTCTCTTTGCCATACCTATTTCCCTGCACCATCCCTCTCTACCTCCTATTTTTCTCCCTCCGTTATTCTTCTGATCTCATCCCTGCACATTCTCTTCCTTAGCATATTTTCCCCTGTTGCTTCCCCACATGGTCTCATTTGTGAAACCTCCACATTCACCTGTCCCCTCCCCTGCATTCATGTGGAGACTGAGGAAACACCATCTTCCTTCTGTTAGCCCAATGTCAGCCAATGGGAGCTGGCATCCATCTTTTCTGAGAGCAGTCTCACTTTTCTCTGCAAAGATCAGAGACATTGTGGCCACTTAGCTAAAAGCAGTCTGTAGCTTTGGTCCTGCTGACAATAATGAGAGATGCTGTCCCCTCTGTAAGGACAAATATCATAGGGCTGAAGGCAGAATCAGAAATTCATGAGAAATCTTAAAAAACACCCCAGAAACTAACTTTTGGTGACACTTGACGTAAAACTGTGAGAGTAGGTAATGCTGCAGCATGTTGGTGGGTGCCAGACTTGCAACCACAGCATCTTTCTTTCCTCCCATCAGAGGTCTTTTATTCTCTTCCCTTTCCAGAACGTGGGGCCTTTGTAAATCTTAATTCTGGTTCTGCAGGTTCCACTTGGGGGCCTCACTGACAAATTAGTCAGAAGTATGAAAGCATTATAAGAAACACTATTAAATGAAATCATTTGTTCATTGAGATTACACTGTGGAAGGAACTGGCAACAAAATATTAGTGCCTGGGACTTCCTGTGCTCACTAGTTTTGGTCTTGATGAGTTACAACACCAAGGTTTCTGGCCTTATTATGTCGGAGTTAGATTACTGATTAATATTGTTAATCCAAAAGTGGTACACTTATGTATATTCAGATTATTTTTAAAGTCATTATTAATGGCTATATTAATGTATTTTGCAGTAACACTCGATTTTACAAAACATTTTATTATTTTAATGGGTCTTGGCAATGACAAACACTGTAATCTTGCAGTGTAGTAAGTAAATAGAGTTGTAATGGCCTGTTTCTGCAGGATGAAAGTTATTGGGAATTTAACTACAGGTTGGACCTCCCTGGTTGGGCATCCTTGGGACCTGACCATTACTAAAGAAGAGAGTTTGCTGGACCAGAGGAGGTAAAGTCTTCCCCTCTGCTGATGGACTCTGGGCTCTCCTGGGTTCCATCAGCAGATTGAGCAGGGCTCTCCTGCCTCCGGCTGCTGGGCTCCTGGCTCCATGGGATTTCCAGGGCTGCCACTGCTTCGGGGCTCCCTGGCCAGCAAGGCTCCGATGTCCTGGGGCTGATGGGGCTCTGCTATCCTGGGGCTGGCAGTGCTCTGCTGATTCAGGGATTCTCTAGTCCAGCAACATCCGTGGTCCTGATGTTCTTGGGAGCAGGACTGGGGTCTAAGCAAGTGTTTTCTGACTCAGTTGGTATAGCTTATTTTATTTTATTTGCTTGTTTGTTTTTAAATTCAAATGAGCACAGAAATTTCCCAAACACGTGATACGTTTTTGTCCCCATAGAAGCCAGCTCAGTAAGATATTAGAAAGTTGATTTCAATAATACAACAACAGGTAACTTAAGTAGTACAGTACAAGCTTTGTTATTTAGGACTTTAATATCTGGAAAACTTGGTTAACCGGCATCTGTCATAGATGGCAATATAATTCCTCCTTCAGTTAACCGGAAAAATTCCGATAGCCATCTGGCATCATTTTTTGACATTTTTCTGGTGCTTTCAGAAGTTAAATTTGTAGGCTTGCGGTAGTAAAGTTTGTTTGTGTTGTGTTTCTGCATACAATACCATTATTGGATATTATCCCATCCTGGAATTATGGCTAACATACGATGAAAAATTCATGATCCATCAGTGGAAAGCTTGAATAACTGGCACATTTGATTAATCAGCAACCCCCATTCCCAGTTATCCCATGCTGGATAACTAAACTTGTACTGCAGTTTTATTTTCTTTGCTACAAATATGAAGAATCTGTGTTGTAAGTATTGACAAAAAATTCCTTCTGCACTTGGGAAAATTTACAAATCCATTTTTTTCAAAATTTTCTAACTTGAGTACTTGAAGATAGCTATCTGAATTCACATTGTGGTCAGCTTAGTAAAAGTTGCTTGATTTCTACGTACCCTTCCCCTTTCATCCAATGGTGCTGAGCACTTGCAGCTCCCATTGACAACAGTGGGAATGTGGATGCTCAGGTCTTTTGGAGAAAAAAAATCACGCAGATGCATAAATGTAGTGTTAGGTGTCTAACTTCAGGTAGTCGAGTTGGAAAATTTGGCCTGTACAAGTAATATCCTAAGAAATGTGAACAGATTAATAGATTTCCTGGTGAGCAAACTTTTGGAACAATACAAGGGAATGTATTTAACTTCAGTGACTGAGAGGACTAGCCATGACATTTCTCCATAAATTTAGTACATCTTTGGTATTTAAATTAGTATCATGTTATGAAAGAACCGAGTTTATGCAGTTCTGCTTTAAATGTAGAAATGGAATACCTGCTTCCCCATTCCGATTTTTGTCATATTAGTTTTCACAAATTTAAATATCATCAAGTATTCTATTATAATATATTGGATGGAAGAATTAGGAATCTGTGTAATATTCTTATTTTCATTTTTATCCACGTGGACAGTTTTATTATGGATTATCTGCCCAACAGTTTATAGTTTTAAATTTCTGTAATTTTATTTGTTCTAAAGTAGTAGTTTGCACTTGAGTAGTTGACACTTGATTTCAGTTTCTTATGAAATACTGATAAAAATGTAGCAATTAAGTAGAAAGAACCATTTTCAGTTTTTGGTTGTAAAACACACCAGTAGCCATTTTTTCCTCCTGGACTTGTAATGTGCATGTACTATAGGGAGGTGGTATGGTATAGCTATCAGGGACTGAAAATGGAACTGGAAACTGGGAACTTCTGAGCTCTAACTGCAACCGCGCTGTCTCTATGGCTTTGGGTAATACACCTAAGTTATTTGGGACAGTTTGTCCATCAGTGAAATGTGAATAATCCTATTTTTTTCCACAGAGTGTTAGAATAGTTAATTCGTTTAATTATTTGCAAAGTACTTTGTACCTGAATTATGCTGTTATATAAGAGACCTCTATTACCATCATTTCTATGCAGAGTGAGAAACTTCTCCATAATTCAGACTCAAGATCATTTTCATTAGACATCCAAGCACCTAAATACCACATGAAAAAGGAATATCTTCCTCAGAACTGGTAGGTGAGGGAGGTCTCTGGTTGATATTTTTTTTTTTTTTTGTCTTCTCCCTTGATGAATTTTGAAGTAAGTCACAACAGGGCTTACTTACTTGCAACACCAAAGTAAGCCCAGCAGGGGCTCTTGTGCATTTCCAAGTTGGAACTCCAGGTGCAGCCCAGGCCAGCGGGAAGCCCCTCTGACTCCGGACTCCATGCGGGCGCTTCCATTTTGAAATGCACAAGAGCCCGGGCTCCATTAGGTGCTGCTGCTTTGAAGTACTCTCCCCTCCCCCCCCCCCCCACTATCTGATAGAGGCAGCAAGGGGAGGGGAAGCAATTAGTCGACTTGACTATCCAATAAGCATTTGCTTATCGGATAGTCAATTAGTCTTTAACATCCTTACACCAAAGTAACAGATACGGTCACAAGTTGTCAAAAAACCCTTTTTTTCCCCCACTTGCAGCCAACCACCAAATTGTTACAATTGAAGACCAGGAGTGAACTCTTGACCCCAGTGAAGTCCTTACAAGAAAGCTGGACAAAGCAGGATTGAAAAACAACCCCTCCCCCCCAACCATTCAGAAGCCTAGAAATACAGAGATTAAAGTTAAATACTACAATCCTAAATATTTTAATATATGGAATTTGACAGGTAGAATATCGTGATGGAGCTTACTAGACATTTGCTGCTGTGTGCCAGAAGACCCACCACCTTAGTAAGCCCTGCCTAAGAAGGTACCCTGATGAAAGGGGAAGAGCAGCAAGTTTGGACTGCTAGGGTTTGCCTGAAGGTTTCCCATGATCACCTTGCAGGCAGAATCAGCAAAAGTTGGTCCTCCAACACCTAGGAAGGCCAGGAGCAGATGGTGGCCAATCAGGGTCCTGCAGGCCAGATTAAAAAGGGCTGGCTGCTTCTAGCAGTGGTCAGTTCTGGAAGGAAGGCTCTCCCTCCTCTAACTCAAATAACCTGGCCTCATTGGGGGCTTACCCTAGATAGTGTTTGCCTGGATCTCTGTGAAGGATTATTGTGTTTGTCATGAATTGTAATGCCCAAGTAGCTCACTTGAGCTCAGCGTTAATTTTTTGCTTTAAAACCTGAGGTGAGCCTTAGCTCAGAGGAGCCTTTAACAGATATCCAAACTGCCTTATCTCTGTTCCCATAGTGATGCTCTAAGTAAACAAAATCACACTACCACCTGGTACCAACTTCAGTTTTGCATTCCAGACACACAACTTACTGTACAAATTCCTGAACAGAATACTAAAACAAAAAACAAGACAGAGACCCACACACATACTGCTAATTATTTTTTTAGAGAAGGTAAGGTTAGAGAAATAAGTCTTGAACTGGGAGTAGAGGGATGGGATGGCTGAGAGATTTCATTCCATGATCTTGGCCTGGTCCTCAAGAAAATCATGTCTTCCAGATAGATAAACTTGACTCTAAATGGTAGAGAGTGAGAGGAGCAAAACTGTAAAACCAGTCTTCATCCTGGAGCTTTAAGCAATCTTTTAGATAGTTTGGGTCCAGGCCATAGAGCACCTCGAAGATAAGGATCGAGACCTTGAATTCAATTTGATACAAAAAGCCAAAGGAGAACAAGTTTCCTGCTAGCCTCTGTTGCTGAGATCTGCTTCAGTGTCCTGTGCTAGCTGTAGTTTCCTAAGTGCTGAAACCTTTGTTTCCAAGTACATCACATAGCTATAATCCAGCTAAGAGGTGAGGAAGGTGTGAATAAGTGAGTCCAGGTCATCATTTGGCAGGATGGGTTGAAGTCTTCTAGCCGAATGGAGATGACAGAAAGTGTTACTCATGGATACTGCTATGAGAGAGCTTAGTGTCAATGAGGAATCCAAGAGGACTTCCAACTTATGGACTCATTTGACCAACTGTGGGTCTATACCTTTACCCAAAGGAGACTGCACTGTAGCTTCAAACTCTTCAAAATATTTTCCTCTGCCCAGCAGCATCAGCTTTGTTTTGCTTAGGTTCAGCTTCAGCCAGCTGTTTTCATTCATGAATTGGTCTCCTTGAAGCACTGGGCTGTCTTGATGATGAGTCACCACTAATTTTTCCTTAATAAACTAAATGTATTAGCTTTTAAAGTATCCATTAGAAGACCTATTCACACATCAAATCATTCTTTTTAAACTTTGATGCTTTCCAGTTTTTAAAATATCATTTTTGAGGTAAGAACATCAGAACTGGACACAGTATTTCAGAGATACTACCTCCCTACTTCTACTTGATATTCTCTTATTTATGCATCCAAGGTTCATAGCCACTGTCTTAGCAACCACTTTGTACTGCGAGCTCATGTTCACCTGATTATTTATCACTGCCACTAAGATATGTCTACATAGCAATCAGGAGAATGCTTCTCAGCATGGGTAGGCAGACACGCTAGTGCTACTGAAGCTAGTACACTCAAAATAGCAGTGTGGTTGTGATGGCAGGAGCAGGTCAGGCAAATTTTTATTTGAGTTTAGCCTGAACTGCTACTCCCTCTCACTGCAGCTACAGTGCTGTTTTTAGTATGTTAATTCAAGCAGATGTGTTAGCTTTTCAGTGGCACTTCATTCCACAATACTGTTCCCCATCTTGTGAGACCTACAATTTTTATTCCTAAAGGTATGACCTTGCATTTGCCTGTATTAAAGTTAAAGCTCACAATATCTCTGTGATGTAGGGAGATATTATCCTAAAATACTGTAGGGCTGTGAAAGGTTAACTGGCGGGGGCTGCTCCCGCCCCATGGGGTCCACCATGGACAGGGGCATTACAGCCCATCTGGAGCAGCCCCTGTCCGCGGGGGGCCCAGGTGCGTCCCAGGCAGGGGCTGCTCCAGCCCAGTCATACTGGAGTGCCATCCTCCCCTGCCTGCATCCCCTTTAATTGGTTAACTGGTTAACCAATTACACTGGATTTTAGATTCCTAGTATACAGATGGGCAAACTCAGGCACAGAGAGGTTGAGTGACATGCTTAGGGCAACCCCAAAAGTTTTGTGCACAGCTGGTAATAGATGTATTTTAACCCCAAAGCCATCTTTCAGTGGATGTTCTGTGCTTTTACGGCTGTTTTGCAGGTTTGTACCTCAAATTAATTCCTATTACTCCATTACTGAATGCAGATATTTTACTTTTACCCCACTTCTCCTTTTTATGAAAAGTTGAGTCTAATTATAATAGTAACAGGTTGTATATTTTCTCTTTATAAGTAGAAACAAATGTTCGTTGATCCTTATCTGAAACTGTATAAAGACAAGAATGTCAGCTTATTTGTCTCAATTGCGTCATCCTTAAACTTCCTTCATATTTGTCTAATAGCTTTCGGGGGGGGGGAGGGGAGGGGAGGGGAAGGAAACAAACCCTGACCCAATTTCTTTTTCTTCCCAGCTTTTTCTGCTGGCTTCCAATTTGAGATCTCACCCTTTCTGTACTTTTTGGAAGGACTGATGAAGCCAGTTACTCCATCTCCCTTCTCTGGAAGTTTTCGCTGAGGTCCAATGAGTTTCACAGTTAATCCCACCAACAAATTTGAGGTCAAGAAGCACATCTTGTCTCAGTGATGTCCACTCCTGACCCCCTGCTCACCTCTCAGTTAGCTTTAGCCATCAGTTGCAAAACATTTAAAAGGTGCTTGGAATTTGTCTGTGTCATGTGATATGTAATTCACTTCTGAGTCATCCCTTGGATGGTCCATGCCACCTAGAAAACTGTTACACCAAGTAAAAATACAGTAGGTACTGCAGAATCTTAAGTGCTATCTGTATTATCTCCGTGGTAATTCACAAATGCACGTTCCATGTATCAATTACTCAGAGGGACTAACTGGTCTTGAGTTTTGGTCTGAATGTGGGAACCAGACTCAGACAGTGTTTATTTCTGTGACTTACCGGCATGGTGTTAGGGAATGAAAGGGATAAGATGGGATATTCTGAATACCTTAATAAAAATTGGAGTTTTGAACTACATCTCACTATGTATTCTAAGACTACTTGAGAGACTAAAGCGGCGAACGCTTGTACTTTCTCCAGCCTGAACTGGTTCCCAGGGGTCATCTATAGAGTCATCTAATTTCATCAAGAGGCTTTGGTAAGACCTATTATGGAAATAGGTTTAAGTAAGAGAGAGAATCCATCGTCCCCTCTACAGAGAGATCTTAGCTGACGATGGGGAGTGAATCCAGGCCTTGGCACAAAAATTGCAAGCCCCAATTACTTGAACTAAAGGATATAAGAACAGCCAAACTGGATGAGACCAAAAGTCCGTTTAGCTCAGCATCCTATCCTTATTTACTTTTTCCACATCATTCATGATTTTATAAATCTCCATCATATCCCTCTTTAGTTATCTCTTTTCCAAGCTTAAAAATCCCAGTCTTATTAATCTCTCTTCATAAGGAAGCTGTCCCATACCCCTGATAATTTTGTTGCCCTTCTCTGTACCTTTTCCAATTTCAATATATCTTTTTGAGAGGGGGCAACCGCATATGCACTAGGGATGTCAAATATCAGTTAACTGAATAGTCGATTAATCTCATGAGTTCTTAACGGTTAGCTGACTATTCTGTAGTCCCCGGGCAGTCCCTATCTGGGGGGAGGGGTTTGGGCTCCCGGACTCAGCATGAGCCAGAACTGAACCGGGCTGCCTGCCCACCTGGCTCCTAATACACTTTAAATGCAGAGCCACAGTGGAGGTAGGTCCAGGACCCAGTGCAAGCTGGGACTGAGCTGGGCTGCTGGCCAGCCTGCTAAAAAATTTACTGGCAAGGGCTGGGGGTGAAATGCGCGTGTAGTCTGTAGCATAAACCCATAAGCTTTTGCTTATCGGTTAATCAACTATACTATTATATTCCTAATATGCACACAGTATTCAAGAGGTTTCTGTAACATGGATTTATGTAGAGGCTCTATGATATTTTGTGTACTATGATCTATTGCTTTCCTAATGATTCCCAACATTGTTAACTTTTTTTGACTGATGCTGCACATTAAATGGATGTTTTAGAGAACTATCCACAATGACTCCTTTTTCCAGAGTGGCAATGGCTAATTTAGACTCTGTTATTTTTTAGTTAGTATTATGTTTTCTAATATGCATTACTTCTGCATTTATGAACATTTAATTTCATCTGCCATTTTGTTACCTAGGACTGAGTTTTGTGAGATCCTTTGTAACTCCTCTCATTCTGCTTGGCGTTTAATTATCTTGAGTAGTTTAATATCATCTGCAAATTTTGCCACATCAATGGTAACACCTTTTTCTAGTGGTACAGTAGCACCTTGGAAACTAAACAAAATATATAGAACCATGTGCTTTCACGGGTAAAACCCACCTCATCAGATGTCATCCAGTTCATCTGGAAAGCTCATGATACCATTTACATGTTTTGTTAGTCTTTAAAGTGCTACCATTCTATTTGTTGTTTTTTAAGTTTAACATTTGGTAAGTCACTTAACTTGTCTGTGTCTTATTTTCTACCTCTGGAAAATAAATATAATACTTACCACAGAAGGATATGGTGAAGCTAAGTTAACATTTACAAACCATTTTGTAGTCGTTTGTTGATAAGTGTCTTATACATGCAAAGTATTCTTACTGTAAATAATAAATAATTTTAGTTAGTATTTTTTAAATGAAAACAATACTGAAATGCATGAGTTTTGTGGTATTGGGAAAACCATTGCACATTATTTAAAGGATTGTTTAAAAAGGAGAGGCAGAGAGCAGTGTGAAAAGAATGAAATCAGACATATTTTTTTGAACACCAGGAACCTAATAACAGAGGAAAGAAATCGTCAGTTTTTGTTAGAGATGAGTGAATTGTTTCAGAAAAACTTCTCTTATTGCCTTTTTTTTTTAAAGTCCATCTTGTAGTTTTTCTGAGTGTGGTAAAAGGGAACAGAATGTTAACCAATATAGAATAATACATCATAGAGGAAGCTGCTGCTCACACTTTTTATTTGAAGAAAATGTAACAAGCCAGAAACTTCTATAGGTCCTTTTTTCATAGATAGGAAATACATGAAACCACAAAACATAGCGTCAGAGCAATTCTAAGTGCCTGGCTAGAACCCAAAAACAAATAAAGTATTAAAAGGGACAGTGACATGAGTTACGATAATGTTATGTAATATGGGTTGGAGCCCCCTTAGCTGGCACCCTTGGGACCTGACCTGTCCCAAATGAGGGAATTTGCCAGATATGTGGAGGTGCCCTGCCACCGACCTTCCAGGATGCTCCCCTTCCCTGTGTCTGGTTCCACTTTGGCACTAGGCTCCAGCCTGCAGGACCTGGACTTGGGCTCTGGCCACTGGGGCTCCCTGGGGATGGAG
Organism: Pelochelys cantorii; assembly: GCA_032595735.1. NCBI lineage: Eukaryota > Metazoa > Chordata > Testudines > Trionychidae > Pelochelys > Pelochelys cantorii. Next base: position 172,403,646 of record CM064328.1, read on the forward strand.
CTCCCTAGCTGCCATGGCCTTGCTTTTCCCCCGCACAGCCAGGAATCCCTGGGGATGGGGCTTGCCAGCTGCCCCACTTCTGCCACGCCCTGGGGACAGGGCTTGCCAGCTGCCCCACTTTTGCTGCACTCCGCTGGGTGTTCCTGAGACAGGGCTTGCCAGCTGCCCTGCCTTTGCCACACTCCACCGGGATCTCCAGGGACTGGGCTTGCCGGCTGCCCTGCTTTTGTGCTGGCTGCCCCTCTGCTGTCCCACCCAGCCAGGCCTCCCTGTGGACGGGGCTCACCAGTGCTGCTTCCCATTCCCTTATGCTCCAGAGATGTGGCAAATGGGAGCTCTTTTGAACGGTTATCTGTGTAGTAAAAGCCATCCAAAGTACAGCTGTCTTGGCTTAACATAGCTGACTTAAAATACATTAAATAGTCATAAGAATGACCATACTGGGACAGATCAAAGGTCCATCTAGCCCAGTATCCTGTCTTCCAACAGTGGACAATGCCAGATATCTCAGAGGGAATGAACAGAACAGGTAAACATCAAATGATCGCTCTCCTGTCATCCATTTCCAGCCTCTGACAAACAGGCTAGGGGCACAATTCCTACCCATCATGGCTAATAAATATTGATGGGCCTAACTGCCATGAATTTATCTAGTTCTTTTTTGAACCCTGTTAAAGTCCTGGTCTTTACAACCTCCTGTGGCAGGGAGTTCCACAGGTTGACTGTGCACCTCATGAAGAAAAGCTTCCTTTTGTTTGTTTTACACCTGCTACCTATTAATTTAATTTGGTGATCCCTAGTTCTTGTGTTACGGGAACAAGTAAATAACTTATTCGCTTTCTCCATACCTGTCATGATTTTATAGACCTCTATCATATCCCCCCTCTCCTCTTCTCTAAACAGAAAAGTCCCAGTCTTTAATTCAGTCTTTTTAATCCCGTTCCAAACTCTTAATCATTTTGTTGCCCTTTTATGAACCTTTACTAATACCAATATATCTTTTTTTGAGATGAGGTGATCACATCTGTACACAGTATTCAAGATATTGGCATACCATGGATTTATATTAAGGCAATAAGATATTCTCTGTCTTATTCTCTATCCCTTTTTTAATGATTCTTAACATTCTGTTTACTTTTTTGATTGCTGCTGCACATTGAGTTGATGTTTTCAGAGAACTATCCACAATGACTCCAAGATCTCGCTCTTGAGTGGTTATAGCTAAATTAGTCCCCATCATTTTGTATGTATGGTTGGGATTATTTTTTCCAGTGTTCATTAATTTACATTTATCAGTATTAAAATTCATTTTCCGTTTGGTTGCCCTATCACCTAGCTTTTTGAGATCCTTTTGAAGCTCTTCACAGTCTGCTTTGTTCTTAACTATCTTGAATAGTTTAGTAGTATCTGCAAATCTTCCAGAAAAGATTTTATGTCTGGTAACTCTAATAACAACAAATTCAGGCTATACTTAAGGAACAGGTTTTCAATAGTAAGGGCTTCTCTAAACTTAAAGTGCAGAATTCTTCTGAAGAATTTTTCTGTGACTTAGGCTACGTCTACACTATGAGTTTTGCCTCAAAAGCCTATGCAAATGAAGCACGGATTAGCATTCTTGTGGAAGTGATTACCTGTGCTCATAGAGGAATCCCTCCAGTCCTGCCAGTGCTAGATATAAAATAGGACAAGCTAGCTATTGTTTTTTTTCTTTGTTGAATCTTCCTCTTTTTATTATGTGATTTAAAGAAGAAAGGGCAGTTATAAGTCTTGTCTAGATACCCACATATAAAAGGACATCTACACTAAGATCAGACATGTTGTTTTTTTATTGGGTTAAAAGGAACAAGGTGAATCTTGCATCAGTCCCTGTGTATTTCTGTAAAAAGCTTGTGTGACACTACACCCCCATATTTATTATGGAAGTATGTTTTTGGATATGAATTTGCATAACTTGAATAAGTTTATGCAAAATGCAGTTTACAACCTCTCATTGATAAGGTTGTAATCTGTTGAATGTTTATATTCTGTTTGTGTGCAGGTTTTCTTGTATGTGAAGTTAGAAATATGAAGTGCAAACCTGCTTATTAATCTAGGTCTTCTAAAGAAAGCCATTAGTGGTACATAAGGAACTTACTGGCCCAATGCTCAGAACAATGATTTGTAAATAATTTTATTTTTCCTGTAAGCTCAAACTGTGGGTGTACCTCCAAAGACATATGACCATGCCACCTGATGCTAGAATCCATCTTGAATTTTGTATTTTTCAGAGGGTGGGTGTGTGTGAGTTAGAGTTGAACTAAAGATTTCTGCCATGAAGAAATTCTATTTAAGGGAAGGAGACTAAACAATGATTGTCTTCAGCTGGCTTTTGAAACGGCCTCCCCACCTTAGGGGAATGCAGAAAAACACCTGGAAACAAAAGAGCTGTAATGAGAAGGGTGGAAGAACATCTGATCATCTCTGACTTGTGAAGAACTGCACCTGAAATAAGAACTAGGGTGAGAAATATGATTTATAACAATTGATCTCAGTGTATTATGCTTAGCTGGCGTGTTTTGTTTTATTTTTGCTTAGTAACTTGCATAGTAACTTACTTTGATTTGTCTTTTTTCACTTTCAAACGCAGTGTAAGTAATTGTTACCAGGGGGGGACACACAACATTTGTGCATCTCTGTTTGTTTGATAAAGAGAGCAAACTTTATGAGCTTGCTCTGTGTAAAACTTTTATACAGAGCAAGATGGATTTGTTTGAGGTTTTGGTCCTATTTGGGGCTGTGCTCCTGAGTGCTGATAAATCCCTGTAACTGAGCTCTCTTAGAGCTGAGCTGTTGTCAGTGTCTATGTTACTCTGCTGGGGTGGAGCTGACATTCCAACTCTGTGCCTTTGCAGAGAGAGACTAGAGCTTGTGGCTCAGCAAGACAGAGTTTTGGGGTGCCCCAGTGAGCAGGTAGGCATGCTCTGCGGTATGATCAGTACATCTCTCAAGGAGACCTCTGTGATCCAGTCCATCACTGCATGTTCAAGTATAAGAGGTATTTTAAAGCAAATTGAAGTATTGAGCATTCATGAAAAATGTATGGTAGGGAGAAGTTTCTGTATGTGAAGTAAATACAATTACAGTAAAACCTGTGTTATCCGGCACGCTCAGGGATTAGGGTGTTCCAGTTATCTAAAAATTCCGGTTATTTGAGGGTCCCATGAACTTAGGAAAAACCAATGGACAATAAAGTTTTTAATATTGGTAGTTTTGTAATGTGAGGCAGTTGGTCTCATATTTCTATTTTGAGTTAAAGATGATTAGTACTACTTAAATAAAAAATTGTTAAGCTTGGTAAACCAAGCCAGGCTTGTGCGCTTGAAGATGTGACAGTATTATGGCTGGGGGCAATGCCAGTTAACTAAGTTTTCTGGTTAACAGAGTGCCGGATAACAAAGGTTTCACTGTAAATACAAAAATTAAGAGCAATATGTGTCCTATGAATACTTGTTTTGAAATTAGGCTTCTAAGATGATTGTCTTGGTATATAGTTTAGAAATGTGCGTCTGTCTGTGAGTCTGTTTGTTCAAGAACTCCTCCTAAACAGTAAGAGCTAGGACCACTAAATTTGGTATGCAGCTTCCTCTTCTAACTTGTTGGTTTGTGGTCTTTGCGTTAGGTACTTTGGCACATTTCTGCAGTGCTATTGAGTTGCCTTGTCATGTAGGACATCTGGATTTTGGTTTTGGTCTGGCCTGGAAATACTGTGGATACCCACAAAGTGGTTCCATAATGTGCAGTTCAGAGTCCTATGCCAGATTCACTGACCTGGAAGAATGGTGGCTGTGCTATGATACTACATTGGTAGGGACCCCTTTAGGACTGTCACCTAATGTGCTGAGACACCACTGAACCTGCTTTTCCTTACAGTCTGGGCACCCTGTAACCATGTCTTGCTGAGCTCAGCTCTCCAGCCTGCCTCAGCACAGGGACAGGGACAGGGCCACAGCCACATCCCCAAGACTGCAGACACAGACTGAAAGCAGTAGTGTGAGACCTCCCAGCACTCAAACACATAACTTCTCTGTACCGTAAAATAAATCCCTCTTACACTGTTTAGTTCTCTATATAGTGTAAGCTCACAAAATTCACCCTCTTTCTCAGTGTAAAGAGAGATATTCATAGGCTCCTTGCTCCCCACAGGTAGTAATTACTTACACTGGTTTCTTATTAAACAAAAGTGGTTTTATTAAGTATAAAAAGATAGGATTTAAGAGTCAAAAGTAGGGATGTAAAAGAGTAACCGGTTAACTAGTGGGGGTGCAGCCCGCCCTCCTGCTGCAGTCCAGCCGGGAGGACCCCCACTGGTCAGAGCACCCCCCCCCCCCACCAATGGCATGGTACTACCCCAGCCATCTAGCATGCCCCCGTGGCACGCCAGGAACCTAGCTGGCTGAGGCAGCCTCTTGGCCTGTGGCACAGTGCAGTGGGGCCCTGGCTTACTGGAGCAATTCTGCTACCCACAGCATGGTGGAACTCTGGCCAGATGCACTTCCAGCCTGGGACCAGTTTCTTCCCCCAGTTCAATCTTATTTGTATCTAGCAATCATGTTGGGGTGGGGTAGCTGGGGAGAACTTATGACCTGCATTGCCTCACTCCCCAACTTTAAATAGGATTTGCATAAGGCTGCAGTCCTTTGTTTCATACTTTAACCCTCTCCCAGTTTCTCATGGAAAATTACGGAATTCAGGATGGATTCCAGAATCAGATGACATGGTCACATGCTTCTAGGGTCCCTGTAGCCATTCTTTAAGGGCTGACCCACACATTCCAAAGAAGGTTAAACTCTTTTACAGTTCATTGTCTCTTGCTGATGGGCCATGAAGTGTCAGCAGTGGGTGCAACCCAAAACAGCAAATATGAAATTACAAATACCTGGGGCCAATAGTCCTAACGTCTTCTCCAAAAATGATACATGCATACAAATGGGATAATCATATTCAGTAAATTACAACCTTTCCAATGACATATTACATGAGCCATCCTGCATAAAGCATACCTCAGTTATGACATACTCATATCATAAGCATATTTTCATAAAGTGTATGGAATGCCCCGTCACAAATGGGGACTCTACGCTGACAGAAAATGGAATTCTCTTGCTCTGACATACCAAGAAAGGCAAAGGGCCACACAGTGTTTCTTAAAGAGGAGGGGGGAAAGCTCCCATTAAGTTACATTTTGTAAGTTCTCCCATCTTCAGGGCCCAGCATCTGTGGAATAAGGATGAAGATCTGATGCCCTTGTGTTTACCCAGTTCTCTCTTGTCCCTAACTTTTGTTTCCCCCTTTCCATAAATACTTGCAGGAGTTTGGTCCCAATTATCAGTTGCCAGTTTATATTTTTTGCAGGAATTATGCTGTTTAGCCTTTGAATTCTTTTAGAAGAGAAACAAGTTAATGGTTGATGCTTGTCTACCATTTCACTATGCAAGGTTGTTGTAGCATTGTCAGTCCTAGGATAGTAATGAGATAAGATGGGGGAGGTAATATCTTTTATTGGACACAGTTCTGTTGGTGGGAAAGAAGTGTTCAAGCTTACTCCGAAAAAGAGTTCTGTGTATACTCAAAAGTTTGTGTCTCCCACCAAAAGAAATTGGTCCAATAAAATATATTACCCCACCCACCTTGCCATCACACTGTTATAGTTGTCTAGCAGCCAGAGGGAGACATATAAGTCAGAGAATCACCCTTAATTGAATAAGCATCTGTATAAGATTCCCTGTGCTTGATTATCAGGACTAGCTGGCTGCAGTGGAATCAGAAACATATCCTGGTTTTCTGTGCCAGTGAATCCCCCAGTCACCTAGGCTATCTCCAGTACTCCTCCTCTTCTTTGTTCACCTCCTCCTCCTCCTCATTGTCCCTTTTAGAGCCTGTGACTTAGGCTCCTTGAAAGTATCCAGAGGGGGCAAGAGAGGGGTCTTCAGTGACGATGGCTTGCAGCTCTTTGTAAAAGTGACAGATCTGCAACTCTCCACCAGACTGACTGTTGGCCTCCTTTTGCCTTCTGGGTATGCCTGCCACAGCTCCTTGGCTTTCATGTTACACAGCTGCTGGCCCCTGTTGTAGCCCTTCTGCATCCCCTGAGTAATCTGCTTGTAGATGTCCAACCATGTTTTTTAAGCTGAAATGGAACTGTGCCTCCAGAGCCCCTTCTGCCTACAAGCCCAAGAGCTCATCCAATGCCTCCTGTGTACTCCAGGAAGAAACACACAGGAGCAGTCTGAGGCAGGCTGCGGCAGCTGGCGCCCCAGGCAGAACGTGCGATCGGCGCCCCCACCTGTACGGCCGTCAATGGAGTGACGTCATCATCGGGCGCCCCGTGACATCATCATCAGGTGCTCTGGGCGCCCCGTTGAAGGCGGCACCCTAGGCGATGGCCGAGTTGGCCTATAGTCACGGGCCGCCCCTGGGAACACATCTGCAGCATGTAGCTGCTGATGTAAACTTGACAGTTACGCTCAATACTGGAGAGCTGCTGGGTGTGCTTGCCAAGCTGAGAAACCAGGAAAAGAAAATTTAAAAAATTACGAGGCTTTAAAAGGGTGAGACGGTTTCATGTCTCCATGGGCAGTGTAGTTTCCAATGGTGACTAGAGAGATCAATATGGAACAGCTCACAGAGGTCAGTAAAGGTGCATCTACACTGCACCCGTAAGTCAAAATAAGATACGCAGTTTGTATAGCTCAAATTGCATATCTTATTTTGCTCTAATTTTAAAAAACCTAATTTGAAATTTTGAAATAAACAGCTATTCCAAAACGTCCCTTAACCCTCATGGTTACAGGGACATTGGAATAGCGAGCCCATTATTTCAAAATCTATTTTGAAATAACGGGCTGGTTCAGAAGATGCGGAATAGGTCAATGCAGAGGTATCCCAAAATAGCTAACTACATTGACTGTGTCCCTGTACAACTCATGGAGGTAGTGTTATCAAGTCAGTGGAAGTCAAAATTAAATGGAGACATCCACTGCTAGTTTGATATAAATTCCCTTGCGTCGACCTACCTGTGTAATGTAGGTCAGCAATTTTTTACTTACCTAACTATGTCATCCTCTTTCTTAAAAGACCCCATTTTGAAACTTACAGATCATTTAAAGTTCAAACCACAAGCTGTGTCTATATTGGTGCAATCTTGCGCAAAAGTGGCTGCTTTTGCGCCACAACTTGCTGCCTGTCTATACTGGCCGCGAGTTCTTGTGCAAGAACACTGATGTTCTAATGTATGAAATCAGTGCTTCTTGCACAAGAACTATGATGCTCCCACTCAGGAATAATCCCTCTTGCGCAAGAAAGCCCTATGGTTAAAATGGCCATCAGAGTTTTCTTGTGCAAGAGAGCGTCTACACTGGCATGGATGCTCTTGCGCAAAGGCACATGCCAGTGTAGACGCTCTCTTCTGGAAGAGTTTTTGTACAAGAACTCTTCCGCAAAAGAGTTCTTGCGCAAAATCATGCCAGTGTAGACATAGCCACAATGTTTCTACAGGCAACAGTGAGGTTTTTACCAATGCAGCCACAAATGTGCTAATTTTTTAAATCTAGCTTGAAGAGAGCAGAGTTGATTTGGTCACTTCATTTCATAGGACTGTGGGTTTTTCCTATCATTTTTTTTAACCTTAAAAGGTCCCCAAATGTTCAATTTTTTTATTGGTAGGATGTTTTTAACACTAAGTCATTCTTTTAGATGCCTATCTAATCTTTGGCAGAGCATAGGCCCTCTGAGTTAGCATTCCAATTCACACCCTTTTTGGAGTTTGTCTTCATTGATAAACCTTAGTCTAAGTATTCCTTGCTCATGTTGGGTGTTTTAAGTTTCTCTTCAGGATCACCTCATTTTTAATCCCTTCTTCCTAGACTTGCTCCTGTTGCCCTTTAAGCCCAGATGGCATAAATAAAGAGGTATTAACAAAGCTCCAACACCTCTGTGCTGAGTTCTGACACTAGCTAACAGAGTGGATCAGTGGAAGAGTCCTGTCACCTGTAAAAAAATGCTTTTCTTTAGCAGCTGCTCTCAGCAGCATTTCCTATATGGACCTCATTGTTTCCTTTGCTTATCCCTCTTGCTACTGAAGAACTGCTCAGAGATGCCTTTGAGATCTCTTGGAATACTTGTCCAATCAGCACGAATCAAATACTTAATTTTTCTCTGAGCCTCTTAGTCAAGTGAAGACAAGTTAACTTTTTTTGTATACCAGAGGCTACGTCTAGACTACATCCCTTTTTCGGTAAAGGGATGTAAATTAGGCACGTAGATATTGCAAATGAAGCCGGGATTTGCATTTCCCATGCTTCATTTGCATAATGGCGGCCGCTGCTTTTTTTTTTAAATGGGGCTTTTTCGAAAAACCCCCGGCAGTTTAGACGGGGCATTTTTGACAGAAATGCCCCATTTCGAAAGATCCTATACTCCTGATCTTTAGTACAAGATCTTTAGAAACAGGGCATTTCTGTCGAAAATGCCCAGTCTAAACTGCCGTTTCCCCCCTCCCCCCCGAAAAAGCCCCGTTTCGAACAAAAGTGGCGGCCACCATTATGCAAATAAAGCGCGGGAAATTCAAATCCCGGCTTTATTTGCAATATCGACATGCCTAATTTACGTGCCTTTGCTGAAAAAGGGATGTAGTCTAGACACGGCCCTGGTGTCATTTGCAAACTCACTTCCAGTTTATCTAGTAGGGTTGTTGTGTGCAGGTGAATTAAAGAGAAGAGAGAAAGGAAGATGGAATAAAGAATTCTGACAGTTCTGGACATTTTTACAGTAACTGGTGAATTACTTAAATAGATCAATGTTTTTCAACCTTTTTACTATTGTGGAGTGCATATGCAGCTCTCTGCAGTGTGTGGGCCACACCCACACAGATCGTATGTATGTATGTATATAAGTGTGTATGTACACCACACACACACACACACACACACACAATCTTTAGGGCCTTCAGGATCTCATGGGCTGCAGTTCTGTGCTGATTGGGTGGCAGGTGGAGAACCATTGAATTAGATTTAATCCCTGCTCCAAAGAGCTATCTTTTTAGCTTATTTTTGTGTAGTTCCTGGGGGGGCTTATCCCTGATTGGAGACCCCATGGCACTAGTGTAATACAAATAATAAGCTAGTGATGGGAACAGACAGTTGTAATAATTGTTGTGTCTGGCTCTTTGCTTTTCACATAAAGATTCTCTGGAGTGGCCATAATCCTTCAATGAACTCTGGAAAGGGAGAGAGCATATGATTTATTTAGAAAAAGCACAAATGGTAAACTTTTTGGATTTTCTTTTAAAAAGGATAATTAATGTGATAATTTGCTTGAGAGGAACTTTATTTCCATGCAATTGATTTGTTTAAATAACTTGGACTATCTCCAAGTTACATAGTCAGTATAAATAGCAATTCATTGGTAGTGTTTGTATTGCAGGAGAGTTGACTCCTGTAAATCAAGAGCTTCAGGGCTGCCATCTTACCCTAGTTCTGATGTAAGTGCAAGATAGTTTCTAGTTGTGAATCTCTCTTGCTCTCCTTTATTACACAGTTTCTTATCTTCAGGAATAGATTTGTAGAGCTGATACACAGTAATAATAATGATTAATAATTTGCTTTTGCAAAGCCCATTTCATCTGCATATGAAAATGTTAGTCACACAACACCACTACAACCAATGTCAATGAGTCAGTTTGTGACAGTGCACTACACTGGTGTTTCCTTCATGTCCATTTAACCATCCATTTAAAAACAAATTAAGTTTCTAGCCGTAATCATTGCAGTTATCTCCTATGAAAAGGATTCAGTGAAATTGCCAAGTCTGCAGACAGACAAAATGAAATAATAACTTTCAGGGGCAAATGATGACTCTTGTTAGATTGAAAGGTGAAAACACAGCGGAATCTTTCTGGTTCCTTGTACGGAAGGATTTTGGATGGAGAAGTTTAGGCTTCTACTCTCTTAATTTAAAACAAGGAGATAATCAATTAAGTTGAATGGTAACATTGTGAACTGATCAAAGGAAACACTTTTTTAACTCAGCTTGTGGCAGGCAGTACTACTATCTGTGAATTTAGGAAGATTCAGAAAAAGATGTAGCTAAGCCCTTCTGTCATGAAAAATTGTTCTGGGTAGCTCGAAAGCTTGTAACTTCCAATGACAGAGGTTGGTCCTGTAAAAGATATTACTTTGCCTAACTTGTCTTTGTCATGTCATGGGATCAACAGAGGTCCAGCAACACCCTGAGCCCTCTTTTGCTGTATTCCTTTAGAGATAGTGATCAGAACTGAACATGGTATTCAAATTGAGGGCATGCCAATGATTTTATGTAACATCATTATAATATTTTCAGTATCTCATTCCTTATACAGTTTAACATTTTATGCACTTTTTTTCTCCTTAAGCAATATTACTGCACTTTTAACAGCAGCAATTTTAATTTAGCAGTCTACACAGATGCAATATGTTTTCATTTAGCAGTTTACTCAGCAATATGTATGACTGGTTCAAAAATTATTTCCTTCAGTTTCAGTATGTATTACTTGTCATTTGTCTAATTTCATTATGCTACAGATTGGCTTAGCTTTTTTGAAGGATTTCACAAATTTCTCCCTCCTCCACTGATTTTGACTAACTTTAAATCATTTTGTGTTACCTGCAGATTCAGCCATCTAAAAAATTGCTCCCTTTTTTCAGATCACTTAGGAATATATTCACAACCAGTCCTGGTACTGAAGCTTGGGGTACTTCACTCTTAACTTTTGCCATGTTAAAGGCTGATGATTTGTTCTTGCTTGGCTTTCTGTCTCTTAGCCTGTTTCTAATCCATGTCAATATCTTACTTCTTGTCTCAAGGCAGCTTGGTTCACTTAATATCCTTTTTAGTGGATTTTGTCCAGTGATTTTTGAAAGACACATCCACTGTGTTTCCTTTATCCCTTATTTTGTGTAGAAGCAGAAAGAAATATGAAAGAGAAAAGAAAAAAAATTGCCAGAGTATGGGTCAAAAGGTTGAGAAGCCAAGGAAGAGAGGCAGGAAATGTTTATCCACTCAAGCCATTTACATCCTGTCTTTTGAGTCTGTATTTCTCTCCTGCCTCCAAGATATCCTTGCTTGACTTTTCAGTTGGAGGCACCTCCCATAGTTCTGAATTTGCTGTGAGTGCACAGAAGTCCTTGATGATCTTGCTTCCATCTTCAAACTGTTCTTTGCAAAAGTATCTCTGCTTCATTTATAGCTAGTGTACCTGAAAATAGTCATGGGTTTCATAGAGTACAAGCAGGTCTTTTTCCCTTTTCACATTAAATAAACAGCCCATATGTTTTGGCCAAAATGACGCCCATTGTTTCTTCTTCACCCAAAAGTAATCCATCTGTCTATGCTTAAGCATCTTATGTGAATGTCAAACTCATTCTCTTTGGAGAAAGTTGTGGAGAAAGTCAAAAGTACTCCCCTTTCAAACTCTGAGCCAGTTGCCATGCTTTCTAATATACCAAATGTTGTGTCCAACTCAAAGGAAGGTCTGAATTCCTTTTAGGCCTGACCCACACAGGGTGGTGGGGTTTTTTTTTGGTTGTTGTTTGTTTGTTTTGTACTGTTAAAATTTTATCTATCTAGAAACCTGTGACAGGGTGGGCATACCCCACACTAGAATGAGAGAGGGGAAAATCCTGGGAGGAGGAAGTCCCACCCCTTCAAGCAGACTGGGCATGCTCCAAGTGTTGGGGCAGCATAAAAGGCCAGGGAGCAGCTCACACTGGGCTGGCCAGTGAAGGGGAAGGTTTTGTAGATGGTACTCCAGCGCTGTTACAGCCCGCGGTCTAGACAGAGGGAGCTGAAGGGCCAGAAGGCAGCGACTGCTCAACACTTACGGAGACCCACAGAGAAACCACAGCCGAGGAACAGGGAGACCCAGTAGCTACGTGGGATGACGCCCCAACAGGACCGGTAGGAAGTGACCCAGGGAGGATGCAGGAGGCGCCCCTCCCACCCAGGTATCCTGTTTCGGCCGGAGTCCCCGCCGAGAGGGATCAGTAGGCAACCCCTACGCTTATAGGGCCCTGGGTCGGGACCCGGTGGAGCAGGGTGGGCCAGGGTCCCCCTATCAGGGGCAGACTCCTAACTCATTGATTTTGGCTATTAGGCCTTACTGCCCTGTGACCAGGGGCACTCATTGACTCTGGCCATTGGGCCCTACTACCCTGAAACCAGGGACACTCATTGATTCTGGCTATTAGGCCCTACTGCCCTGAAGCGAGGGAACCTCCCTGACTCTGACCATTAGACCCTACTATCCTGAGGTCAGGGACATTGATTGACTTTGGCCAGTAGGCTGTTAGCCCTGCGAAGCAGACTACTTATGGACTGAAAGTTCCGCACGGGGCCAGCGAGTTATGGACTAGTGAGTTGGCTGTGGGTTCGGCAACCAATCAAGCGGCGACTGCTCTGTGGGATAGCCATAGACCTGTGGCGGGGCGGGCATACTCAACCACAAACCCCCTAACATGAACACCATTATATTTGTGTATAGGTTCTTATAATGGTGTAGTTTATTCCTGTAATAAGCTATACTAATAAAAACTCCTTCAGTCTGTATGGCATAGACCAAGACTTTGTATCTTGATCCATAATACGTCTTTGTACTTTGATACAGAGGCAGCTGTGCAGAGGGGCTCAGGGGGCAAGCAGATCCGCGGGAGCCACCTCCCCTTCGTGTAATTTCAGCAGTTACATATTTACCTTAACAAATGCATTTTAACATCCCTAGTCCATGGGGAATATCTTCCCTTTGGTCCTGAAAAACAGTTTCACCTATAATAGTCAGGATCAATTTTCCTGTCCCTCTATGAAAATGTAAAGTAGTTTTCCTGTTGCACTGACAGAACTTCACAAAACAGATTGCCTGAAAGATGTGTGTAGGGTTCAGAAAAACTTTTGTACTTGTTTGAAACTAAAATGGATTTACACTGATTTGCTAGGAATCTCCAGAAATGGCAGGTTTATTTCACCTCCTCCTTTTTGTAAAATCTGTGACTACCTTAGTAACCTGTACTTCTGTTCCCCCCGCCCCCTATTTCTATCCACACTTTTGCCTTTCTGCTCATTTCATTGTGTTTTCTTTCTGCTTCTAGCTATGACACCTGTCAAAATGACCTTGGACTTTGGGTAGACATACATATTTGCCTGCATTGTGTTTCTGCTGCATTGCTCTCTCTCTCTGTGTGTGTGTGTGTGTTTGTGATAAATTTGCTTGCCTCACTTCTCTGCATTGAGTTTACACAGTTTTGTAATGCTAGGGAATGTTGTTAAAGGTAGGATGCAAGCATGCTTAGAGGAACACTTACTCTGTATTTTGTATTTAACATTTCTGATTTGATGGGCAAAGTTTACATTAGTTTCTATTAATTTTAATCATGTGAATTCAGAAAAACATTATTTTTTTATTCTGTATGTAATAATACAAGATTATGCAATGGCTCCCATCAAAGAGATGCTGAAAAATCATCAAGAGTTACTTGTACTTGTCATTTAAATATCATATGAGAGAGACACTTCCCTCCCCTGCTTCCTGCCTTCTTTTATGTTCTTTGAATATGAATTCACTAACACTTTATTTAAAAGTTATTTTTGTCAGCCAGACCTTTTCCTTCAGGTCTGACTCAGAGACAATCAACTCAATTCAGTAATGTTTTTTTCATCTGATTTTGAGCAAAACTGAATAAAGTCTCATAATCAAATGCCTGCAATGTCAAGAACAATAGCTCCTTTGCCAGGAAAAGGAGAACTGTGCATTTCATTTTAAATATACTTTATGCTTATGTCACTTAATGTGTAATAAACATTTTAAATACATGAAGTGATTAGCTACTTTTTAGTAGCATAGGTAGAAGCTATTTGTGTAATATTAATATCAGTCACCATGTATGTGCAATATAACTAAGGAATTATGGGTCTGATCCTGAGTGTCTTTGATTTGGGCAAATAGATGGGTTAGAGCAGGAATTCATTCTCTCTCCTGCTTCTTCCCTTGAGACCCTTCGACTATTGCAAGTCTTACCCTTTCAAAGATGATGGGGTAAGATTTGCATAGATGTGGATGGAGCCTGCTTTTTACATTCTATCTTTTATTCATGCATTTTAAAAAAATAGGCTCCAGTCACATTCCCGTAAGAATGTGTGTATATATTAGGGATGTTAACGTGTACTCTTGTACACGGTTAACTGATAAACCTGGGCTCATCAGTTAACCATGCAGGCCCCCCCACCCTACCCCAGCCTCTGTATCAGAGGCAGCAGGGGAGGAGGGAGGGAGGAGCCGGTGCATGTAGGGCACCAACTTTTAAGCTGACTCCCCACCCCCACCCCTGTTGCCTCCCACAGAGACAGCAGCATGGTAGGGACAGGCAGGAGCCAGTTTTGGGAGGAGCCAGCTCCCATGAAGTTGCCTGCCACCCCACCCACGCTGCTGCCTCTGTATCAGAGGCAGCAGCATGGGGTGGGGGAGGAGGTGGCTTTCAAGCTGGCTCCCCATTCATACCAACTCCTGCGGAGTCTCCTGCTCCCTGCACTGTTGCCCCTATATCAGAGGCAGCGGGGAGAGGGGAAATGGGAGCTGGTGCTCACAGGGAGCCAGATTAAAAGCCATTGGCTCCCACCTTTCCCCCTTAGGGTTGCCAGGTGTCCAGTATTGACCCAGACAGTCCAGTATTTTCACCTCCTGTCCAGTTAAAAAAAAAATCAGAAAATAGCGGACACCTAAAATGTCTGGTATTTTCTGATTTCTTTTTCCCTGCCAGGAACCGAAAATACCAGACACCTGGCAACCCCTACGACACACATACTCGGCAACTGGACCCAGCCCCTGGCCCCCGACACCTCCAGCCCACCGCCCCCAGACTCCCTGCTTACCTGATTCCACAGGGAAGCTGCGTTCTGGCTTGATCAAGAAAACAAAATGGCCACTAGCAAAAAACCTAAAGATCAAGGGGAAGCAACACCTTCCCTGGATCTTAGTGCTCAACCATTCCTGTGTTCCTATCCCTATCTGACTCTGCTCGCACTGAAAGGGGCCATGCTGTTTTAATGCTTTTATTTATTTATTTAATTTATTTATTTTTGCTCAATAACTTTGGTCCCTCCCCTTTTTTTCCCCCCTCAACAGAATTTTTTCCCCTGTGTTTTTGTTTGGTTGGGGGGTGTTTGGTATTTTTAGTTCAACCATCTGGCAACCCTAGTTCTCCTGCATATAAACATGTAACCTCTGAAAGTTTCAGCAGTTAACACATTTACAAAAATTAATGTTTTTTTAACATCCCTAATATATGTATATACATATGCTATCTGTCTGCAGAAGTGGAGTACTGTATTTTGAAATACAGAGGTTTGGAGGATTGGTAAAATGATTACAAAAACGGATTATTTTGTAGTTTTGTCTGATGAAAATATCAAAATACATTGTGCAATATATTATAGGGTTACTATGGACACTTATTACGCAGTTTGAGTTCATGATATAATCTCTAATAACACATTTAGCTGTTGCCAATTTTTATTTCTTAATATGCTTTAGAAAAGAGCTCCAAAGTATCTCATAGGTCCAGGGAAATTAGCTCAGACTCTTCTCCAGTAAAAACCAAACCAATGAAGAAAACTGGTATGATAAAGCGTTAGATCCCTGATGTTTCCTTCACAGAATTTGGTGGCTCTTGCCTGGTCTTGAAAGAGATATGAAAATTAATGTGCTTCACTGGAGTTGGCTTTCCTGTAACTTGCACAAATTTACCACACTTTTCCACTGATAACAGTTTATTTTAGTTTATTGAAACAATAAAATGTAACAGACTATCTAGTCCAAAACCCAGTTTTGATCAGACTGGCCATCAGAAAAGTTTAATTTAATTTACCATCACTGTCCCTTGAAGGTTGTGCTAATATTACTTGTGTAGTGGATGATTTCTTAGACTACAACAAGAAACAGTTCTACAGACTTCAGGGATTTTTATGTACAGAAATGTGGCACGGAAAGACAAATTGTCCTTACTATTATCTGTGAGAGATTCTCCAAGAAGAACAGTAGGTGCAATATTGATTTGAATGTATTTGATGCTGAGGTTAAAAAATAGCTTACCCTGTAAAGAAATAATCTGTCATATAGATTGTCTTTTGTATTGTAGAAGGGACTCTTGCTTTTTGCAGCAAATATTCTTAATTCTATGGATTTGTCCATACCAGGAAGTTAATTTAAATTAAGGTATGTGTTGAATTTAAAGTGGAATAGCTATTCCAAATTAACTCCAGTAGACCTGCTTATTGCAGAATACAAGGGTCTTATTCCTAATTATCTTCACCTATGTCTTATTTAGCTTAATTCACAGTGTGTATACCACACACTGGTGGAGAAAGGGTAAATGGGAGGCTGGGAGCTCAGTTAGCCCACCTGTTTTCATGTGGAAGGATGTCATATAATTCTGTTATCTGACCCAGTGGAGGCACTGATTGTCTTATTTAAAGAGAAGAGCCCCAAGACACTGGAATAAAGGAGAGCAGAGGGAAAGACATAGAAAGAGAGACTGACTCATGCACAAGATGAGAAGAAGCAATAGGAGCTGGGTCTCTAGGATGAAAGCCCTGGGAGAGGCATCATTCTGCACAAAAGCACCCAGGAGCTCTGCAGAGTCAAGGGAGGAGCAAAGAGTCTGTGCAAGAGTGAGATGAGGCAGGAGCTATGGAAAAGGCCAAGAGAGAGGCCAAAGTAGGAAGCAGTTCAAGGATGAAGCAAGGGGTCAGAGGAAAATGGTCCATAGCTATATATTTACAGGGTCCATAGGCTGGATTCTAGAATTGAGAGAGGTAGGGTTGCCAGATGGTTTCAACAAAAATACCGGACACACTTGACATTACATCACAATCTACATTACATCTTATTTAGAAAATACTGGAGATTTATATTTTCTCATTTATATTTTCTCAATTTGTTTTCCGAACAGAAAGCTGCTCAAAACCGGACACCTGGCAACCCTAGAAAGAGGACCTGGGTTCCCATATAGGCACACTGAGGAGGAAGGTGGCGTGACCCTCCTGATATAGTTGGAAGGACCTTAGACCATATTAATGCTACAGAGATTCTAATGGCATAGCTACGGAGCTGCAGTTATGCTGCCATAACATCATAGTGTAGGCTACAGCATGAGAAAGGGTTTTTCCATCACTGCAGGAACTCTACCTTCCCAAATGATGGTTGCTTATTAACAGAAGCATTCTTCTGTTAATCTCATGTGCAGATGCAGTTAAGTCAGATCAGCATTACTACAGCACTCGGAAGTATGGCTTTTTCACTGATATATAAGATCAGCTCCTAAGCATAATGAATATGTAAGGTGCACTATAAAGGCACAAGCATTCATTGTTAAATGAGTTATAGAAAGTAACATAAATCCCCTGATCATGCCTCTTTCATCTGAGTGCTAGCTAATGTATGGTATATTTGTGTGTAAACAGAAATGTTCTCCATAACCCTCCCTTTTCCGGCATTCAGAGGTAAAGATACAGATTCTCTGTGGCTTTTTACAGATACTGCTGCATAACATTCTGTTGCTATAGGAACATTTATGATCTTATCTCAAACATTCCTTGAGCAACAAACTGTAAAGTTGCAGGTTGCGTGTGTGTTTGACACAACTGCGTGAACTTGAAAAGAAGGAAGCTCTTGTGACACAGTTATCTCAAAAGCATCTAGAAAACAAGCTGCTTAAAAAATAGACATTATTTAAAAAAAAAAAAAGGATGAATGAAAAAATGGCTTTCAGTGTTTTCCAAAAATACTTAATAGTGAGCAGTGCCTTGCCATTTGGACATGGATGAGAGCCAACTAACTGAACTTTAATATGGATAAAGCCAAGGTAATGTTGGTAAGTTAGTGGGGAAGCAATCAGAAGACATATCAAGGATTATACTTGGCCCCTTTTAATAAAGATGTGTATCTACCATTTGCTACTTACATATATAGTTATGGTTGCATCCTCAGCTGCTATTAAGTGATCATATAGCAGCAGTGATGAGGAAGGCTATTGTTTCAAGATGGTCTAGTGGGAAAACTGTCAGGTTTTTAATTTTATTTCTTTGTGCAGATCTTACTAGTATAATCCATTCCTGTGTCACTGTAGGACTGGAGAGCTGCAGTGAGCTGTTGGTGAGGCTATCATTTACATGAACCCCAACACTGAAGTTGGTGGCAAATGATACACTCTTGTCAAGAGGCCTGTCTCAGGGAATGTAACACCAACTTGGGGGCCTTTTGGGTTCAGAGTGAATTACAAAGTTGATTTTGTTTGATAAAAGATGTAGCTGCCTGCGACCTGCCTGTTGGAATGATTCCTTCCCTATGTAGCTGTGGTCAGTGGAGGCGCTCAGTCTGGGGTTCCTTCAGTTTAAAAGTTGCTCACCAAGTATTTTGTTTGAAAGGCCCTCAGCTTGGGAACTGTTTTTCCCTCTAGTGTGAAATTAGCACTTGTGGAGAAAGCGGTGTATCTGTTTGTTTGTTTGTTCACGCTCTGATTAGTCATTTTCTGGTTTTGAGGGTGTGGAAAAACTGCTGGTTTTATCTTTTGTATGATTGTATTTTTAATTTACATACGACGTGTCTAGATCATGAGATAAATACTTTTGTATTTATAAAGAAGGCATGTCAAATACATTTAGTACAAAGGAAGTACTTGTGATGGGGCCATATCTAAGTTGATGAGTCACAAGTGTAACATTAAATACATTTAGAAATAAACAATACAAATAAATGGTTACTATAACTTGTTTCCTCTCTAATTATGTAGGGTCATAAATTGTTCCAAGATTACCTTTTATTCATTTGAGTTGGGAATTGCATTGTGAGCAATGTAGACATTGACATCTCATATGATGTGAGAGCTGTAAATAAAGTGGTTTCTAATTCAAATACAGGTGGACCACAGAGCAGTTTTATATCTTTATTATAATTAAAGCCTTGCTTATTTTTAAATATATAATGTAACATTTTTCTTTTGTTCCTAAGTACAGTTACCTTGGAATAGCTACTCACCAGTGACTGCAGTGCTCCAGACCTCTCTTTCATGTTTGTTAGGGCTCCCAGGCCTGTCTGTTGCTGATATTATCTAGTGCTCCCGTGCACTGCTTTTGCTATAAAAAGTGCCATGAACCACATATGAGCAGTTTTTAGAACTGTGCAAACAGTAAGTCAGAGCCAGACCCACCTAAAAATAGGAGTAAAGACATAATTGGGGAATCCGAGCAATATTGTAAAATGCTAAAATGCAGGCAAACTGATATTATTTAAAATATATAATTTTTTGACCAGACAAAGAAAAATTGACAATGCTACCCCCAGTGGCCCTTTTAATTTTATGCTGTAATGGAATGTCCTATATGCAGTTCAACTCTGCCTTTTGAAGATGAAGATTCTGCAGCCTAAGGTAACTTCCCTTCAGAAAGAAGGAGGTGCTGAGAATGAGTATGTCCTGTGATGTAGATTTCAAGCTTAGGTGCTAGGATTCTAGTGGTTTCCATCATATACAGAGTTTACAGTTTAGTTGGATGGCTCTCAGCACTCCCACTATATACATTGTTTCAGCACTACCGGTTTGGGACTGCCCAGATAATCCAGTTGATTACATTTGCTACTATATTGTTATTTGTAGTGTCTGCTGTAGCAACGTGTATGTGTACCCAAATATATGGTTAACCGATGAGCCTGGTCTCATTGGTTAACCCCCACAGTTGCATGCAGCAGCGCGGGGAGGTAGGAGCTGATGCATATGGGGAGCTGGCTCCCATGGAGCGGCTCCCTTCCTCCTGCTGCTTCCCATAGAGGCAGCAGCATGGGGGGGAGGCAGGCGTGAGCACCGGCTCCCGCAGAACTGCCGATTCCCCTGCACTGCTGCCTCTGATACAGAGGCAGCAGAGCAGGGGAGGAGGAGCAGGCGGAAGCAGAATCTAAGATTGAAAAATTACTGAGTTTTGGTCTGGATATTATGTAGGTTAGCTGCTGGTATAGTTTTGCAGTTCACTTTCACTCCAGCAGCATTTCTGGGGGCATTATCTTGGTAAATAATGTCAGAGTATCTTGCTGGTCTGCATTTGCCTTTTTGAATAAGGTTGTTTTCTGTCTCCTGGTCGCCTGTCTCAGCTTAATGTTATTGAGTGTCAGGACAAGGGGATGTAGAAGAGATTGCGACTCAGCTCACCCTCAGAGGTCTCCTGTTATCCCTTCCAACACTATAAGTGTTTCAAAGGCCTAACAAATAGGGTTGCCGGATGGTTTCAACAAAAATACTTGAGACACTTGACATTACATCACTATCTACATTACATCTTATTTAGAAAATACCGGACATTTATATTTTCTTATTTATATTTTCTCAATTTGTTTCCCTAACAGAAAGCTCAAATACTGGACTGTCCAGGTCAAAACCGGACACCTGGCAACCCTATCAAGAGTGGGAAGAATCTCAGGGAGGGAAGATCAGAATGCATATAAAAATGCTACTGTAGCCTCTCCAGAATACAAGCAATAATGGCTTGTGGTGAAATTTTGGGCGGGAGTGTTCTTGCTACCACAGACATACTGCCTTCAGGGGCAAGATCCTGAAAGACAGGGCTTGTATCAACATCTGAATGGTTGGCTAAGTTGAGGCAGAAGAAGTGGAAAACTCAGGATCAGATGTTCTCAGATCTCATTGCAGACTTCCTCCCCAAAATGGGGAGATGGAGGGTTGTTGTTAAAGTCAGGGAAAGAGAAAAAGAAGTGGAGCTCTTCAAAAAAATTATTGGCCAGAAATTCCTTTGCCTTGGGGGAATAATAGAAAGACAGTGAGGTTCTTCACAAGGAGATGAGAGCCCAAAGCAAAGCTAGTCAGTTGATGCTCTATATCAGAAGTGACCACAAAGCCTACTTTATGCCTTTCCTCTTCTGAAAGGGAAAAAAAATTTTGTGCTTCGTCTACACTGCGCATTGTTGCACAAGAAGATTTGCATACCTAATGAGCCACCATTTTTGTGGAAGGGGCGTTTGTGCAAGAAGGAGCTGTCTACACTGTTCCTTCTTGCGCAGAAAACCCCTCTTGTGCAGGAGCCATTCTGCCGCTTATTTTCAGGAAGAACAGCTCCTGCACAAGACGGTTTTTTTGCACAAGAAGGAGCAGTGTAGACAGCTTCTTCTTGTGCAAAAGCCCCTTTCACAAAAATGGCGGCTCATTAGGTATGCAAATGAGGCACTGTGATATACTTTGCTGCACCTCATTTGCATATCTTCTTGTACAACAATGCGCAGTGTAGACGTAGCCTAAAGGAATGGTCCAGTTATCCCTATGGCCTTATGCTGGCCTCAGAGACCATGATTCTTGGACTTAATGAGGTTACAGCTGGAACCATCTCTGAAATGAAAATCTCAGAAGGAATTCCAAGCCAGGAACTGATCCACTACCAAAATCTGGATTTGCTAAAATTAGCATTGTGGAAGCTGAAAAGGGAGAAGTGAACTTGCTGGGATATTCTGAGAGAATTTTGGGTATGCTTTTGGTATTCTGAAAAGCATCTACCACCAAGATATGTGGGATCAGTTGGACTAATTTCTGGTATTGGTGCTACAAAAGGTGCATTAATACCAAAATGCCAAGGTAAAGGATGTATTGAGTTTCCACAGGATGGGCAATCAAACGGCCTCAAAGATTGAGACATATTTAGTGTCCTGATCAAAAATTTGTTTTGGTTCATTACAATTCAGAATCATGATCCCATCAACAGATTCCTTGGCAACAGTATACACAGATTTTTGGAGTATGAATTTGGTGCTAGATGCCTTAACCAGATAACTATTTGAACCGCTGAACAATTTCAACCTACTTTATCCCTCAAAATGGCAGTCCCCTCAGATGTTGGAACTTGGACCAATGTCTATGGAGACTCATCCATGTATTTTGTATGATGATAAAGACCCAGATTTTTTTAAAGATATCTAGGCATTACTGCTGTCAGCGTTGCAGTACCTAAGTCTGATTTTTTTTTAAGAGTTTTAGGCTATAGTAGGAGCCTAAATCCTATTTTAACAGTGGCTCTTAAGAGCATAAAAACCTTTTAAAAATTAGATGTGTATATATTGAGTTTTATGTTCTGAGGTTTTCTGGTGAGGGAGGGACAGTCCTGGCTCCAGGCTGGTTGTCAATCTTTGCTTTGCCTCCAACCACCTTGGAGAGGGAACATACCCTATAGTACAGACTGGCTAACACGGAGAGTGTTAGAAGGAAATTCACAGAAGAGAAGAAAATTTTCCTTGGGGATTTTTTTTTGTTGTTGTAATTCTGAGACAGTAAAAATATTCAGTGCCTGAAGAAACCCACATTAAAGCTGCATTTTTCTATAGTTTAAACTTATTTTTAAACATGAGTTCATTTTTAAATACCATAGCGTACTTGGTCCTTACTGGAATTTCAAGCTACATATAATCTGTATTTGTTTAAAAGAGCATGTTTTTCACTGCAATTTTCTATTCAAGAGCATTATATTAATTTTTCATGCAAATATTCAATGAATAATTTGTATGGATTTTCTGAGCACCTGCTGATTATATAAATTCTAAAGCACTCTGCAGGGAGCAAATTCTGGAACTTGTCGGTGGAGTTTTGCTGATGTAAAGAATGCAGGATTTGGTCCTGAGACAAAAATGGAGCTTCCAGGAAGAGGTAGTAATGTATAAGTGTTTGACACTTATAAAAGTAAAGAAATGAAATACTTATCCATCTCTGTCGCTTTTATTGTTCAGTTGTCTCCATTCAGAGTAGGGATGTGAAGGTTTTACAAGTTAAGGTTAACTGGTTCCACCTGCCGTGGGCAGGGGGCTGCTCCAGCCGTATGAAGGGTCCACCACAGATAGGAGCTGCTCTATCGCAGCCCCTGCCTGCTGCAGGCTTAAGCACCCTGCAGTCAGGGACTGTGGGGGGTGGCGATAGGCAGTGGCTTCTCTGGCTGGACTGGAACAGCCCCTGCCTGAGGTAAGGGGGGGGAGGGCTTCCAGTCCAATGGTAGGCAGGGGGGCCATTCCAGCTGGGCTGGAGCATCCTCCCTGTTTGCCCCCCTTTAATCAGTTATTCAATTAAACATACATTTAATTGGTTAGCCAATTAAATGGGATTTTACATCCCTAATTCAGAGGCAATACCAGCCTTTACCTGGAGTCAGCTCTGGTTTTATAGTAAAGGTTATAGAGTGGTTCTCACAGATTTATACGTCTGCTATTATTAGGGTTGCCAGGTGTCCAGTATTGACCCGAACAGTGCGGTATTTTCACCTCCTGTCCGTTAAAAAAAAAAAAAAAATTCAGTAAATACTGGACACCTAAAATGTCTGGTATTTTCTGATTTTTCTTTTCCCCTGCCAGGAGGCGAAAATACCGGACACCTGGCAACCCTACGACACACTCGGCAACCGGGCCCAGCCCCTGAGCTCCCCCCCCAGACCCACCACCTTACCTGGTTCCACAGGGAAGCTGTGTTCTGGCTCGATCAGGAAAACAAGATGGCTGCCGGCAAAAAGCTTCAAAGGCTTTTCTTAAAGGGGCCATGGTGTTTTATTTTTAATAAATTAATTAATTAATTAATTTGCTTAATAACTCTTGGGGTCCCCCCTTTTTTTCAAAAACTTTGGTCTCCCCCCCCCTTTTTTTTGTCAACAGAATTTTTCCCCGGTGTGTTTTTTTTGGGTGGGGGGAGGTGTTCGGTATTTTTAGTTAAACCCTCTGGCAGCCCTAGCTATTATGACACGTGGAAGGTAGTATTTCTCCACTTTTCTGCAGAAACATTTGCAACTGTGGTGGCTCCAGTATGACTGCACCATATTGGTGTTCCAGGGAAATCTAGAATTGCTCAGCCTCTGCAGCAGAAAGCCTAGCACTGCCTTCCCTTTCATTTCTGTTGCAATTGTTTCTACTTGCTGTTTAGTTTTATTCATCTTTCTCAGAGCACCTGTCCTCCCCATGTCGGCTCTGTGAAGTAAGGGGCAATTAGAAATCACGCTGTTTGCTGTGTACTTAAAATGGTGGCACTAATTAAGAAAGAATGTGCTTGTTGGCTATTCATTGTCACCTATTTCCGGCCAGGCAAAACCACATGAATGAAGAATGTAAGGAGAAAAGCCATAATGTTTCATTATCTCTTTTCTTTCCCGGAACATGTGATAAAATTAGATATCAAATCTGAGAACTGGGTACTCACTTATTATTTAAATAACATTCTCTTTTCTATGAATCTCATCAGCTGGCACTCAAATCTGATGTGGGAATTGATGTTGTATGTGGTATAGATTTGCATCCCATGGATTTAGGTAATGCTAAATGTTGATTTGCCCACTATTCCTCACCTCATATAAAGCAAACATATCTAAGTACTTAATCTCAGAAGTCAACATATTCTGAAATGAGAACTCAGATTTATTTGGTGTCCTCATCAAATGCAGTCTGACTCTGACTTGGAAGACAGCTTACTGGGATGAGATCAGGTATATGATTAAGGCAATAAATAAATTAAATGCTGAGGCTGCCCCCATCAGTACTGGAACTCTTACTCCTCACTAGGAGTAAGGGAAGTTGACGGGAGCATTTCTCCCATCGACCTCGTGCTGTGAGGGTGGCACTGAAGCTCAGTTTAAAGGACGTTTTTTACGTAGCTGGAATTGCGTAACTTAAGCCAACCTTCCCCTGTAGTGTGGACTGGCCTAAGACAGCGTGTAAATGAGGTATATTATCTGGTTTTGGTGAAAGATGTGCGAGCTTGTCTTTTAATGTTTGCAAAAGACCAACAGGAACTGTTTAAAGCCACATTATTTAGAGGCCTGTTTTGATGAAGATGTGGGAGGTGGTAGATTTTTTAAAAATTCTAATGTCTCAAGAGAAAAAAAGATAAATGGAATACAGAAGATGTTCCAAAGACCAGCTAAATAGGTCAGGCAAACTAGACTAGTGGTCCAGTCGGCTCAGATCCGTTTGACTGTAGGAAGATTATACATCTTTTCTTTAAACAGGGTCACCATGACCTCAGACAAGTGGACACTCAAAATTATAGAGAATATATTTGTTTTGCATTTTGAATTAACCTTATTTTCATGCAAAGTATTGTGCCAAAAGAGCCAGATAACAAAGCCAGATAACAAAAGTAATGTGAAAATGCTAAGTGAATATTTTAGGTATTAGATCAATGCCACTTACTTCTCTTGTGAATGTATATTTCTTAATTAATTTAGTTAGCAAATAAAAATAAAAATCATCCTGTATTCGACTGCTTGTCTCTGTCCCCCTGTGTTTCCATCTTGCCATTCATTAAATCTTCTCATTAGATCGTTTCCCTTCTCTCAAACAGATGAAACTGCCCACCAGTTCACAGTCATGGAAAAAGAGTAAAGGTCTCTATGGCTTGTTTTTATTGTCTGCAACTCAGTTGCACAAAAAATCAATCAACCAACCAAAACTACTGAGCAAAATTACTCTAAGATACCCTAGCAGTAACAGTCTAGATTAGAGGACACCCTTCTCGCCTATAGTTTCCCTTTGATTCAGCTTCTTCCTTTTATACTCCACCCTCAATAGTCACATGAGAGGTGGGAATTTGTTAATCTTCTACAGACTACATCACCTCTCTCTTGTCATGCAATCTCAATGGCAACTTTATTTGCAAAGGTAACCTTAATGCTGACATTTCCTTCCTTTTGAGTGCTTGACTTTGAAACTTTAATCTTTTATTATTTTTGTGTGTACCATATATATTGCTCTCTTTTTTTTTTCAATAATTTATAAGGATGTGATGCTGTACTGTCTCAATCAAATTTTCTTGACTCATGACCCCATAATTTAGATAATAAGATGCTCCAAAACTCAGTAAGCCAAACCAGCCATCAGTGAAATCGATCATAATTGTGGGAAGACTGCCAGGTGTGTGTGTGTGTGTGTGTGTGTGTGCGTGCGTGCATTCATGGTCATTGGATACCATTTTTAAAAAGGATGCTGCATTTAGTCTTTATCTTTTGCCAGTGGTATTTGTGATAATCTAAACTTAGTACTGTGTGCAGATGGTAGATTGGGGTGGGCAAAAATTTTTTAAGGCCCCAGGCTGCCCCACAAGGGGCGGGGCCTAAACCGTAAGGGGGTGGAGCCAGGATGATTCTGGCTGCCCCGCCCACAAACCATGATTGGTCTGGGGGTGGGGAAACCCCTTTGCCCCTCCCTTCCCACTAGGCACCCATGCTCCTGGCAGGGCAGGAAGAGGCTTTGCACGCTTCCCCACCCCCAGGCCAATCAGGGCCTGGGGGCGGGGGAGAACGCGAAGCCTCCTCCCACTCTGCAAGGAGTATGTGGCACTTTGAAATGCCGAGTGCTCCTCGCAGGGCCGGGGCAGGGCGAAGGAAGCTTCGCGCAGCTCCCCTGCCCCCAGACCAATCCATTACAAACTGAGTATCTACCACAGGGGTGGACAAAAGGGCAGACCTGCTGCCCCCAGGCCATTCAGGGCCTGGGGGCGGGGGAGCTGCGCGAAGCTTTCTTCGCTCTGCCCCTTCCCTGAGTGAGCATACTGCACTTTGAAGTGCCGCATGCTTCTCGCAGGGTAGCAGGGAGGAAACCTCTCACACTTCTCCCGCCCCCAAGCCAATCAGGTTTGGGGATGGGGGAGCGCGAGACGTCTCTGCCCTGCGAGGAGTGCATGGCACTTCAAAGCGCTGTGTGGTCCTGCCAGGGTGGGAGAAAGTTTCGCACGGTCCCCCATCCCCAGGCCCTAATTGGCCTGGCGGCGGGGAGCCGCAGGGCCTCTGTGGGCCAGATCATCCCGCTTGGTGGGCCGGATCCAGCCCGCAGAGGCCCTTTTGTCCACCCTGTGGTAGATACTCAGTTTGTAATGGAGCCCGGTATACAAACATTTATTCTGCATGAGCAAAGAAATTTGTATCAATCTTTTCTTACTCTTTGTCTATCTTTAAGAGTTCTGCAGACTATTGTTGCTTTGGCATATAACAGTATGTTACATAACTACAGACGTAGATTTATGATTGGGAAAGCTGGAGCACTGTTGTACTCAGAAAACTTAAATTGAGAAAAAAAATAATTTTTCGTTTACCTAAGTTGCAAATCTTTCACAAGTATTACATTTCCATTTTATAAATATAACTTAGTAGTGTACAGTCTGTTAGCAGCTCCAAAGCAGCAGCAGGAATTTAAGAGGGCACCTGTTTCAGTGAACAAACTGTCAGCCATTGTCATTTTTAAAACTGTCTTTAATTAATGTGCAACTGAATTGGGTGAATGTGACACACCAGAAACTTTTGCTGCATAATTGCATGATTTTTTCCTTTCCTTTATTACTATATTTCTGTGTGTGTGAGAGAGGGAGGAGAGAAAGAGAGAGAGAGAGAGAAATTCTGTCTGGGTTAGCAGAAACCCTATAAAACTTTTCTACTCACTTGTAAATGTTGTCTCAACACCCCAAATCCATTTTCTCAAAGCTTTTGCATCCTCTAATCTGGACTGATGAGTGTGGTAGCATGAGGATACTATATTTTCCAAAATTAGTATTTGGTTGCATTTCAGTAGAAATAGAGCCCTTGCCAAGGGTGTTTTGCATTCATGGTAAGGAGAACATTTTTGGTATTTTTTCAGGATCATGATATGGAAAAACAAACTTCCATTCTTCTTCTTCAAATGCTTGCTTATGTCCATTCTAGTAGGTGTGTGCGCACCACGTCCATGTCTGCTGGAACTTTTTTACCCTTAGCAGTACCCGTTGGGCCAGACAGGGAGCCCCCTAGAGTGGTGCCGTCATAGCTGTGCATATATGCCCTGCTGGCCCCAACCCTGCTCAGTTCCTTACCGTGGGTGAGGATGGACCAGAATGCTGGTCTTGCTCTGGGAGACTGCCCTTAGTGTTAGCTATCTCTTGTGTAAATAGTTGTTATCTCTAGTTAAGTGTAGTTCTTTGTTACTCATAGTTAGTGTTAGTGTTACTCCCTCCTCCCCGTGTGAGGGGAGGAGGGCATGCTGGGGCCCCAGGGCTTCAAACCGCACCTCGCTGCTCTAAACCTATGCCCTGCAGGGACCCTCACTGTTTAAAGTGCTTGGGTGAGGGACATCTTACAGACTTCCCTCAACTCCCAGATCCCCCATTCCAATCCCGCCTGCCTCCCCTTCGTCGGATTTTCCGGCAAGAAGGAACTGAGTGGGGTTGGGGCCAGCAGGGGCATATATGCGCGGCTATGCCGGCACCATTCTAGGGGGCTCCCTGACTGGCCCAACAGGTACTGCTAAGGGTAAAAAAGTTCCGGCAGACGTGCACGTGGCACGCACACACCTACTGGAATGAACATAAGCAACACATTTTGAAGAACAACAGTTACAAGGTAAGTAACCGTCTTTTTTTTTTTTTGTCTGTAGAAATATCATTTTGAAATCACAGAGTAAAGGCAGTATGAAATGTTGTACAGAATTGAGCAAAACAGCACTGCTAATCTCATAAATACTTAGAAGCCAAGTAATGTAGCTTCATATATCCAATTTCTACTTGGTGGATCTGCTGGTACCCAGGGTTATGAGGTACCTCTCTACGACCTGCCCATAGTGCGAGGGAACTTAGTATCTGGCTGCCAGGGGTCAGTTCCCTGAAAATGTTAGCCACAAACAATGTAGGCACTTCCCTCTCCACCTACACAGTCTCTTCTGTCCTACTTCTGCAGGTTAATGATAGGCACATTCCAGCCCCTGAGTCTTCCAAACATCCCACTGCAGTGTCCAGCCTCTTATGCGCTGGACACTCACAGAATTACCACAGGAACAGTTCACCACAGCTTATTAGCTACACTGTGGAATAACCACTCCAGTGAATACTCTGTACTTAGATATCTTTACAGTGAAAAAAAATGATATGTTTATTTAACAAAGAATAGGGATTTAGTGAAGAAGCAGGAAGGGTTAATAGAAAAGGTTATATATAAAATAATATCATACCACATATTCAGGAACCTAAGCTTAACTTCCAAATTGTCTTGTCTAATAAGGTATCGCTTACCATGGCTGGGCTAGAGCAAGCCCCATCCTGTTGCTGATGTGGGCTGCTTTGTCTGGGCTGGATCACCCCCCTGTTCAGGCCTGCTGCCACCGGGCTACTCCAGCCCCACCAGTTAACTGGAACTGGTAAGCCTCACCCATTAAGGGTAAGGCTTACCAGTTAACCATTCACATCCCTAGTTTCAACAGAATACTTACATAATGTTCTTTGGTGAACTAGAATGCAAATCCCAGACTTAGGGTATCCCTGTCCCCTCTATGTATCCCTGTCCCCTCTGATGGTTGACAATCAAGAGGTCCTTGGGTGAAAGCAGATTTATAAACTCTTTAATGATGCTATAACACAGTGCAACTCACTGTCATGGTGCCTCCTGCTGGTCACTCTGGGAATTAGCTCTGATCAGTGCTGGAGTACCTTTTTTTGGCTGGTGTCACACCTGCTGTTACCTGTTAATGGGCTCTGCCACCTTACTTTAGGACCCGTATCCCTCCCAGACTGCAGAATCCTTCTTGCTGGGTACTTCCCTGCTGCAGTGTCCTCCCACACTCTGGGAATCCCCAACTCCCTGTACCCACCTTGCCTCAATGACCCTACTGCCAGTTGTCCTCTAGCCCTTTACCTAAGGGGTAAACTGCAGTCTAAAATGGCTACTCATCATAGGCAAGGGTGGTGGGCCTACTGCCTGCTACTGCCCTCCTATTGCCTGCTACTTGCCTCAGGCCCTGCAATTTAGGAGTGAGGTCAAGCCAGAGCTCTTCAGCTCTGCCTGCCTTTCCCCAGCATTGCTATGTCTCAGGAAGCCTCTAGCTTTCTTAGCAGCCAGGTCCCTGCTCCACAGCTGGAACCAGAGTGAGAGTCTCTTTTCTCCTCTACAGGAGCCCTCATTTATACAGCCCTTAGCTGGACCCTAATTGGCTGATGCATTGCTGGTTCCCCAGTCTCAGCTCTTTCCCAGGTCTGAGTTTAACCCTTGTTAGACCAGTAGCCTTGTCACAGATGTTCATTCCATTTTGACTTTCTGTGAATGGCTGCATCTGTCCTTGCATCCTTTATTGAAGGACTTTATTTCGGAAAATGTTTATCTTTTACTTTTATATTTGTGTCACCTGCATCTAAAAGCTTTTTATGTATCCCAGTAATATATGTACAATGGCCATATTCTCACTACAGCTGATTCATTTTGAAGACCAACATTTGTTACACTACCCACTATAAATCAAGATGATATATACACTCACTGAGTTAGAAGAAAAAAAGGGGGGTAGGGTATAAATTGTGGTCCAAATCTTCAAAAGTGATTAGTTATTTTTGTGTACCTCAGTTTTGGGCACCCATTTTCAGAAAGTTCTGAGTAAGCACTCTGTGAAAATCAGTCTCCTTTAAGTGGTTTCAGGTGAATCATCCAGAATTACTAGTCACTTTTGAAAATATAATTGTTAGGGATATTGATTAATCACAGTGAATTCACATGATTAAAAAAATGAATCAAGATTAAAAAATTGTGAATAGAAATTGAAATTTATTAAATATTTTGGACGCTTTTCTACATTTTCAAATATATTGATTTTAATTACAACACAGCATATATAAAGTATACAGAGCTCACTTCATATTATTTTTATTACAAATATTTGCACTGTAAAAATGATCAAATAAATAGTATTTTTCAATTCACTTCATACAAGTACTGTAGTGCAATCTTCTTACCATGAAAGTGTAACTTACAGATGTAGCTTTTTTTTGTTACGTAACTGCATCCAAAACCAAAACAATGTAAAAATTTAGAGCTTCTAAGTCCACTCAATTCTGCTTCTTGTTCAGCCAGTCGCTAAGATAAACAAGTTTGTTTACATTTACCGAAGATGCTGCTGCCCACTTCTTTACAATGTCATCTGAAAGTGAAAATAGATGTTTGCAATTTGATAGCTGGCATGGTATTTATGTGCCATATATGCTAAACATTTGTATGACACCTCATGCTTTGGTCACCATTCCAGAGGACATGCTTCTGTGCTGATGCTTGTTAAATTAATCCGTTAATTAAATTTGTGACTGAGCTTCTTGGGAGAGAATTGTATATTTTCGTTTCTGGTTAATCACATTCTGCCATATATTTCATGTTACAGCAATCTTGGATGATGACCCAGCACATGTTGTTCTTTTAAAGAACACTTTCACTACAGATCTGACAAAATGAAAAGAAAGTACCAGTGTAAGATTTCTATAGATAGCTATAGCACTCAACCCAAATTTTAATCTGAAGTGCCACCCAAAATCTAAGAGGGATGAGGTGTGGTGCTTGCTTTCAGAAATCTTGAAAGAGCAACATACTGATGCAAAAACAACAGAAGCCACACCCCGTAAAAGAAAACCAACTCTCTGCTGGTGGCATCTGACTCAGATGATGAAAATGAACGTTTGTTGTTTCACTCTATTTTGGATCACTGTCTAGCAGAACCCATCATCAGCATGGACCAGGGCAATAATTTTTGTTGGAGGCCACTCCAAGAATTTGGAAAGCGGTACAGGGCCACACTCTTCTTTAATATTAATGGAGGAAGTGTGGGATCTGGGAGGGAGGCTGGGTGCAGAAAGGAAGCTCAGGGTAGTGGATTGGGTGCAGGAAAGGGTCTGGGGTCTGGAAGGGTGTTTGGGTAAAGGAGCGGGTTGTGACCTAAGGCAGGAGATTGGGGTCCAAGAGGGGATGCAGCGTCTGGAAGGGGTGTATGGGTGCAGGAGAGGATTCTGATCTGGAGAGATGTAGGACGGTGTGCAAAGTCTGGGAGGGGGTTGTGACATGGGATAGGGGTACAGGAGAGATTCAGAGAGTTTCAGTATATTTGAAAACATAGAAGACATCCCAGAATATAAATGGTATTCTGTTATTAATTAACAATATAATTAATTACAATCTATTTTTAAAACACACAAACCAAGAGAGTTCAAATATCACTTCATCATTGATCAGATGGGCAGCAGCGCAGTGAAAAATATTAAAAACCATCCATTGCTGAACCAATCTTTTATTAAATCCTGTCTGGTTCTTCAACAGTTGGGGACATGCTACTCAAGCCCCTTCTCTAAGGCTGTAGTAAGGATCTTTTGCATCAGCATTTTGAAGCAATCCCTTAATTTCATCTTCACCCTGGGTATGAGTAATGTAATAAAGAGTTCACTCGCAGTGCTCGAATTATTTGATGTATGAAGGTAATGAAGCGATTTAACAAAGGTGACAAATGGGAGAGTCACAGAAGTGACCTCAATTTCTTTTGGAATGAAGGAACTCTGTCTCTTTTGCACTAAATTGAGTTAATGATCTTAGTTAGAAATTAACCTCTTTCTCTTGGATTACAAGAACATTGGTAATTCTATGAAAAGCTTAAATTAACTGGCTGGACAACATTTTATTATTCAGCAAAAGAAGAGGGAACTCTCCCCCATATATTTTTTTCTTTAGCAGATATCCAAAGATGATGATCAGTTATTTTTTTCAGAAATAGATTTAAATGAAAAAAAAGTCAGATTCTGTTCCCCCATCAGATCCAATAATTTGTAAATTTAGAATGCTCTCGTTCCTCATAAGAGTGAAAACAGGAACCACTTATGATATCAGGAGCCACATGAGAATAGCAGCCTTTCATACTAAACTGGAACAAGGAGCTCTTCTTTAAAGGAACACACAATATTTTAAGGGTTTGTGAAACTCCTGAATGTTTACATAATTTTAAAAATTGAATTTTAAAGAATGAGTAGATTTCACAATACCTACATTTTAAAACTGGATTATTCCACTAGCCATTTTGCTTCCCCTCCAGCCTCTCTTCATTTCTGGAGTTACTATAGCTGCTTATGTTCTTGTGATTCTCCAGAATTAGGATTTAATGCTTTTATATAATTTTGTGTTGAGATATAAACCTTTTAGATGGTGTGTTGCACAGGACCCAGTTCTAACAGCCATCCTGAAGGACTATCAAGGACAGAAAAAAATCTGTTTCCCATCTTAATGGTCAGGAGATATATAATATTGAAATGACAAGGAGGAGTCCTGTGGCACCTTAGAGACTAACAGATTTAATAAGGCATAAGCTTTTGTGGGTAAAACCCACTTCATCAGATGAATTGGGTGGAAATTAGAGAGGTAGGGAGAACCACATCTACCCTGACTTGATTAGCCTCATTAATACTGGTCCTACACTTGATAAGTAACTTCTTTCTTTCATTGTTTAATATATATGTGAGTCTTTCATAGAAGCTTGTGTGGAAATGCATTGAATTTTACCCACAAAAGCTTATGCCCTAATAAATCTGTGAATCGCTAAGGCAGGGCTGGCCAAAATACAGTCTGAGGGCCAAATACGGCCCGCCAAGCCGCAGGATCCAGCCTGCAGATGCAGCAGGGGTAGCCTTACCTCAGGCAGGCTCCCGGCCTGCCCCACCCCCCTCATGCCATTCAGAAAAGTGGCTACTGGTTGTCTTTTGAACAGTTGTGAGCCCAGTAATATTTTACGCAGCTTTCAACCACGTTTTAGCTGTTTCCATTGCTTCGCATTGACTCTAGCCATTCTAAACTTCAGAGTGAAACACGGTGACAATTCTGGAATCTTATTATACAGATAAAAGCTTCATATTCCAATATCAGAAACAAGAACACTATATCTCCTTCTGTTGGATTGAAGGGTAGCGAAGTATGAACAAGACACATTAGTGAAGTATTTCTAGTTTAGGGAAAATATAGAGCAAGGAAGCACCTTTACACACGACTTCTTCTATATACAACAACTTCTTGATATATGTGTTGTACAAATATTGTTTGGATTGTTGAGAGAAGTCTTAACTTATTTTTATTGTTTCTTAAATGATGATAGTGTGTTTATCGCTATCAAGGCAAAATACAGAAGGTCTCTGTGCCAAAGAATTTACAATCTTAAAAACTCTAGTGCTTGTCAATGAAATTAAATAAGAATACCAGATTAATCCTGCAGATCCTGTCCAGCATGGAGGGCCTTTTTTAAAATCTGTCTTCAAAAGCATGGAATTGGATAGTGTGTTCCAGAACTGTCTTTCATAATAACTCCTAATTATGAGAAATCACACCTATGAGACACTGTAGACATTTGATTAATATGACTGCTGACAAGCCTGAAATATGGTGCAAAATATGGTACATAATACATAGGATCTGATTACATTTTGATTGAGAGCCATGCAGCACATTGGGGCAGTTTAGGTCTTTATTTTACTTTCCTAACTCTATGGCTTAATGCAGGGGTGGGCAAAAGGGCCTCCGCAAGCCGGATCCAGCCTGCCAAGCAAGATGATCTGGCCCGCGGAGGCCCTGTCACTCTCCCTATCCCCAGGCCAATCAGGCCTTGGGGGGGTGTGGAGTGCGCAAAGTTTTCTCCCACTCTGCCCCCGTCCTGCAAGGAGAATGAGATCTTAGAAGTGCCGCATCCCTTGCAGGGTGGGAGGAGACTTCACGTACTTCCCCCTCCCGCAGACCAATCGCACGCTCCCCCCTCCCTCAGGCACTCCTGGCAGGGTGGAAAGAGACTTGTGCAAAAATATGGTACATAAGCTTTTTTTCAGTTTTATCCATATACATTTTTACAGTTGCAGGAAATTGTAGGGAAGTCAGACAATAATTATTTAATGACAGGAAACAGTCAAGAAAAAATGTAATAGTTAAAAGACAAACTGTCAACATGACACAGCCTTATAACAAACTCATATTCTTCAGCCACATTTTTCTTGTGTTGCCTATCGTAAATTATCATCAATAGAAATAGTTTTGTCAGTTTGTGTATAGGGTGAAATTGACATTAACTTACATTTGCAAATAAAAATCGAATATCCTTCTAAGCCTACTTATTCAAAATACTCGAGAACGGCAGTTTTCAAACTGAGGATCAGAACTCCAAAGTGGATAGCAACCCCATTTTAATGAGGTCTCCAGGGCTGGTGGGGCCCAGAGCTAGAGAGAGAGCACGAGCTCTGCCACGCAGAACCCTAGCCCGAGTCCTTGGGTTTAAGCCAGTGGTGGGCAATAATTTTTGACCAGGGGCCACTTCAAAAATTTCTCAAGTGGTCCTGGGCTGCCCCGGAAGGGGCAGGGCCTCTGGCAGAAGGGGCGGGGCCAGGACACTTCCATGCTTC
This sequence comes from Pelochelys cantorii, assembly GCA_032595735.1. Classification (NCBI taxonomy): domain Eukaryota; kingdom Metazoa; phylum Chordata; order Testudines; family Trionychidae; genus Pelochelys; species Pelochelys cantorii. The sequence goes on from CM064328.1 coordinate 172,438,901, forward strand.
TCCACCCACAGACCCTGATTAGTCTGGGGGTGTGGGAGCATGCAAATTCTTTGCCCCCCCCAGAGAGAACCGCCAGCTGTTCTGAACAGTTGGCGGGTCCCTCTAGGTACCCGTGCCCCTGGCGGTGAGAGGAGACTTTGCGTGCTCCCCCCTGCTGTCCCCAGGTCAATCAGGGCCTGGGGAGGGGGAGCACGTGAAGTCTCTCTCATCCCTGTCCCTGTCCCTGCCCTGCAAGGGAGCGCCGCTGATGGTTGACTTTAAGTGCTGAGCTCCTTGCTGGGTGGGAGGAGACTTCATGCGATCCCCCCCATCCCCAAACCCTGATTGGCCTGGGGGTGGGGGGAGCATGCAAATTCTCCCCCCTCCTTGCATGGAGTGTGAGGTGCTTAGAAGTGTCCTGGCCCCACTCCTTCTATCTGAGGCCCCCAAGGCTACTTCAAAAATTTCTGAAGTGACCCCTGGTCAAAAATTATTACCCACCCCAGCTTAATGGATATGGTTGCTTGATTCAACTTCTTCTGTCCAACAATCTTTTGTCAGTTCTCCACTAACTTCATAGAAACGGAGACCTGACTGGAATACAGTACTGTTCCCCAGTCTCCCTGCTCACAGTTTTAATGCTGAGTTATTTTTAAACTAATATATTGCTCTGGAATTGAAATGGGAACCAAGCAAGCAGCTACATAGGTCTATAAATGTGACCCATCTATTATTTATACATCTAGAAAAATTCAGAATGTGTGTTTAAAAGTCTGGCTTTTGTAGATTAAACTGTGAGGGATATAGGACCATCTTCCTAAATAACTGCCCCAGCTCCCACAATGAGATTAAAACATTTGGATCCAGTGATTGTTTGATAATATAATTTAGAGAGGGTAGAAAAGCAAGGCCTCCTTTTCTGAGAGTCCACAGTTTTGGAATGTTCTCCCATTTAATGTGAATTAATTTGTGGCATTCTTCCCAGGAAGACTGAAGCTTTATTTTCTTTTTAATGTGTGTGTGTGTATGGAGGAAGGGAGAGAGTTGGAATATGTGCTGTTTATTGTGCTTGGGATAGAACTGTTTGTGTTTTTATAACAGTGGTTCTCAAATGATAGTCTGTGGACTGCCAGTGTGACATGGAATGTTTCCTGATGGTCCTCAGAATAGAATATTTATACAATCCAGTAGTGGAGGGACTGGTAGTTTGGAAAGAGAGTTGAGAAATCCTGTTTCCACTTAATTCTATTGAACTCCCATCCAAATGGGATTTCACCCACAGTGTTTAAGAAGATATTTCTCTTGCCAAGTAACTTTCAGAACTAGTGGTGGCAGCAGTGTTACTCTTTAATTATGTATTTCTCTACGTTTAATGCTCCCATTGTTAGACTATCTCTATAGTGTCAAGAACTCTGATAGTCAGTTGCAGAAATGTATTTTGCAGATTGTAGAGGCTGAGGAATCACTGGCTTGGTTACATACAGTAGTTCCAGGATTTCTTTGAGTACTGGCTCAATTTTGCCATTAGTAGCTATTGATGTCCTATTGTTAAGACACTAGAGCCTTCAGGCGTGAACTCTTAAAAAATAAAAAGTAGTTGTATTCTTCTATATTTCTTTCATAGGTGGGGAAGTAAACTCTGTTATTGTTATACTTTCAAATGTTTCTCAGTTAATCAGTTTTCTCAGTGCGTCTAGAGTCTAATTAATGGCTTATCATACTAGAAAAATGCTGGTCTTAAGTAGTACTCAGTACTGTGAGATGCTGCACACTAGGGGCATTAAAGTTAACGGTAAGCATCACCCTAACTGGTGCTTATCAGGTAAGCAGTTAACTGGTGGCTTAGCCAGGCTGGAGTAGCTCCTTACCCCTGGTACTCCAGCCCAGCCAAGCCCTTCACACCCTGGGCGGTGGGCTGCTTCAGCGGGGCCAGCCTGAAGCATCTCCCAGCCTGCAGGATCCCAGATAACTGGTTAACTTTTTAAATGGGATTTTACATCCCTACTGCATATCTTCCCCTCAGTGGGAAGTGAGAATGCTCAACACCCTGAAGGATTAAGACCATCAGTCATTAGTTCTAGAAGCCACAAGATATTTCCAGAAATACTGCTCTTGCAGGGATGTGTGTTGGTGTTAATATAGATGTGAAGGAATGGTTTAACTCGTTAAGCACATGAGAGTACATTTTTCAGCTGTGTTTCCTATAGTTACTGAATTCTCTAGTCACTCTGTGCTTCAGTAATTGGCACAGTAATATAATAATTAATAATAACTTTTTCAGGTTGGTACACAAGTAATCCATGTCTGCTTGACAGTGCTGGTGACACTGTAGACTAGCCACAAGAGGACCACATGCCCCACCTCCCACGCTGGAGGTAAGTTGATTGTGTAATATATAAGGGACTTTCAGGCTTACTTCTTAAATACAGACCTCTTTATATTTTTGACAGTGTTTTCTGATACCCTTGCATCAGAACACTGCTCTTAGCCAATATCGTACTACAGGTCAAACCTCTCTAGGCCAGCACTCTGTCCCAGCAATATCTGTGGTCTGGCATGATTTTAGTTAGCCGGAGTGTCCACTTATCGTGGGTGTGGCCAAGTTTCCCATGGTCCCATAAAGTTTGTTTACAGCAACCAGTGCTGGCTCTCAGTGTTCATTGCTGTTATTTAACTCTAATGTACCCGTAAAATCGGGGTGGGGAACCTAAGGCCTGGGTGTGGCCCCTGGCTTGCCTGGATTTGGCCCTTGGTGCTCCCCTCCACAGCATTGGGGAGCTCACACTGGCACTCCAGCCTCCCCCTCCCCCCGCCCCCCACTATCTCCCTGGGTGGCTGGAGCACACAAAATCTACTGGCCTGGGCCCTGCTATGCTCTAGTGTACAAGGGGACTGTGTAGAGTGTCTTTCTCCTTAGTCAGGGGCCACATCAGTGACGGGTTTTTTTGGGGGGTGGGGGGTTGTTTGCTTCTCACTTGTGTGCAGCCCCTGACTGATTTTTCTCTGGGTCAGTGGCCCCGACTCAAAGGTTCCCTGTGCTTGCCCTAAATACCCTCAAAGAGCCCAGTACGCAGTGGAAGGGTTGGTAATGCTACTAGACAATATTGACCTCCCGTGCTTTGACAAATTCTCTGGTATGGCCAGGTCCCGAGGGTGCCAGACTAGAGAGATTCAACCTGTATATATTTTAGAAATGTGCACCTGTCTGTCCGTTTGTGAGTCTGTTTGTTCAAGAACTTCTCTTACATGGTAAGATCTAGGACCGCCAAATTTGGTATGCAGCTTCCTCTTATCATAACTGAAAGCAAGGACAGGGTTTGGATGTGCTTGGAATTTGATTGTTTCTCATAACATGGAGAGGGAGGAGTCTGGCTGGAGACAGTTATACTGCTGAATGACCACAGACGGGAAACGGGGCCAGAGATAGGGACCAGGAAAGCTATAACCCCCATTGGGCCAGCAGGGGGCAGTATGGGGAAAGGGATAGTTATCTACTATATTTCTGAGAGTTTATCTGTTTGTGTGTTTGTCCCCCCTCCCACCCCCCCGACTGGAGGACATGTGCCCACTGCAGTGGCTATGGACAGGTGCTTCTCACCTGGCCCCAGGCTGTTGCACTGAGAGAGGGCGGGGGTGGTCCTTTCTTCCTGGGGCAGTCTGCATCTTGGACCCCTCATCCCCAGCCCCATTCCCGAACAACGATTTAAATGAAGAAAACCAAAACTTAAAGACCTTAGCAACTTCTAGTTTGTCATCACTGAAAATTTATGTGCCAGTGGTTGCTGATAGAGAAAGTTTATGTGCTATGTTCACAAACCTTCTGTGCTGTTGTGCACACACTCACAGCCTTCTCCTAGAGGAGCTATGATTTTCCCTCAGATGTTCCTACAATGGAGAAGGTTCTATAGGCTGCACCTGGCATAAAAGTGTGTGAACGGCATTGTATAAACTTTGTGTGTTGTTTATGTGCCGCTGGTGATAGTTAAAATGTTTTTCATCAGCATCTGTACTACTGCCCCTTGGATCAGCCTCTCCTCCCCCAGTCATTAAATTCTAAGATATTTACACACAGTCTTTGATGGGGAGCAGTTAAGTTAGGGAGAAGGAAAGGCTGAGGGGGACAGAGTTAAAGTTGCAGTATTATGATGATGTGTGTAGATGCTTGTATGCAGTAGCTGCTCTAACTGTTGTGTGCGTGGAGAGATAGTGTGACCATTCCTTCCCACAAAATGATAAACATCCTCAAAACACATTTATGTATTTTCTTTTTTTTAATTGCACCCAAAATTGTACTGACACTTGCAAATCAGTTAATTTAAGGATAAATCAGTCGGCTAAAATATTAAGGTGTTTATGGAGAACTGAAAAAAAAGGAAGAGAGCAGAATGGAAGTTAGAACTTGATACCTACTGTGTTCATCAAGAAGTTTCTTGTGACAGAATATTCTGTTACCACTCAGTGATTTGGACAGCATAATTTGTTTTAGTAGTTACTAAAAGTCAATGCAGAAGAGGAGTAAATGACTCTGTGTACACAGAGGTGACTGATGGTAACCAATCTTGTGATTTTACTGCCACATTTAATAAGCACACTAGCCTGGCATATTATTCCTCCATGACATGTACAATGCTGTATCTTCATTCCAATAGCAGACGTGTTCTTCCTCCTTTCATGCCTCCCTAATGCTGATAAAGCTAATATGGAATAAAACATGCCCTGATATTATATGGTGGAGTTGGAGCCGTTATGTTAATTCTGAATCAGTTTCAGAATCAGACTCAGCTAAATCATACTGAATCCCATCTTCCCACATCCCTACAACTCAGTGATGGCACTTCAATTCTAAGCCACCACTTCCTTTCAGCTGTGTCATCAGACATATTAGAGCTATCTCTGATGTCTGCACAGATTTGTGAAGTAGAGTTTACTATATATGCATCCATTGTCTCTGACTAGCAGACTGGGATCACTAGAAACTAGTCTCTTCCTCATAGTTTAATCTCTGGTTAAAGACTTTACCTCAGTACTATATGTGGCCAGCTAAAAGTAAGCGAGCGAGCGAGAGACAGTATGGAATAGCCCAGGCGTTTCCAAACTTTTTGACACAGGGACCAGTAAATCCATTCACGAGCTTTCGGAGGACCGGTAACATTTATTTGCATATTTGCATATTCATTAAGCAAATGATGAATATTCGAGTAAGTTGTTTCTGGTCCTCCCAAAGCCCCCAGTGCCAGCTTTAGCAAAGCTTTTGATACGGTCACCCACAATATTCTTGCCAGCAAGTTAAGGGAATATGGATTGGAGAAAGGGACTGTAAGATGGATAGAAAGCTGGCTAGACCAGGTTCCCCGAACTTTTTACTTTAGTTGGAACCCGTTTTTTTTTTTTCAGTACTGTTTTTTGCAGCCCAAAAATATAAACAGATATAAAAAAAGAATTAAAAATGAATAAATGTTCAGTGTTTCACCCAGCTGCATCTTCCACCCGTCCTGGGTCAGGGCTTGGGGGACCCGGTGCCGCATGGGTACTCCAGGAGGCAGGAGCAGGAGCAGATTGGGGGTAGGATATCTGGCTAGGAGGGAGGGTGCAAGGAGAGGAAGGGTTGCCAGGTGTCCGGTTTTATACCAGACAGCCCGGTATTTGAGGGTTCTGTCCGGGAAACAAATTGAGAAAATACCAGCCATATAAAATGTCCGGTATTTTCTAATTAGGTAAGTTTTATTATTATTAGGTGTATCAGTCCGTAGCTGCAAACTGCCTGGCTGGTAGATGTGTTCACGCTGCGTGAGCATGTCTACCAGCCAGGCAGTTCGCAACTACTCAAGGGAGGTTATGGCGGGGGGGAGCAAAATGGAATCCCCGGAGCCAGACTCACTCGTGTGCCTGGGTCTGCATGTGCCCGGGTCAGTCCTGCTTCCCGCCAGCTGATTCGCTCCCCCTCTCCCCCCCACTTTTCCTCCCGATGTCTCCTGTCCAGCCCTGCTTCTGGCAGCCGGTTCTCCCCCCGCCACCCACTGATCTCGCCCGGCCAGCCCCGCTCCCCCCAACCCCCTCCCAGCCGGCTGATTCTTCCCCGCTTCTCCTCCTGATCTCCCCTGGCCAGCCCTACTTCCGGCAGCTGGTTCTCCTGTCCTCCTTCTCCCGATCTCCCCCGTCCAGCCCCCCCATCCCCGCCCCTCATCCAGTCCTGCTTCCGCTGGCCGGTCCCCCCTCTCCCAATCTCCCCTGACCGGCTCCGCTCCCCACGAGCCCCTCCCAGTCGGCCGGTTCTCCCTCGCTTCTCCTCTCGAACTTCCCTGGCCAGCACCGCTGCCCCTGTCCAGCCTTGCTTCTGGCGGTTGTTTCTCCCATCCTCCTCCTCCCAATCTCCCCCAGCCAGCTCTCCCCATCCCCGCCCCCCATCCAGTCCTGCTTCTGCCAGCTGCCCACCCCCCGATCTCTGCCGGACAGCCCCGCTGCCCCCAACCCTGCTTCCCAGCAGCCAGTTCCCCCCCACACACACACCTCCTCCCAGCCCACCCCGCTCCCCTCCCGGCAGCCACACTGAGGCCCAGTATTTTTTTCCCGGGGTCCAGTACCGGGCCGCAGCCCATAGTTTGGGAAACACTGGAATAGCTCAATTACTATAACTTCATAACATTATGTCCTTTCCCCCCATTAGCTTGTTACATGGAAGGAAACTGCAAAAGTTGAGTAGAATATACTTAAACTGTTCCTTTTTCACTTCACAGGTACTTGGCATAGCGAATCTGTTGTTTTTGTTTAAGGCTTGTGTTCTGTTTTTTTCGAAGATGTGAAGCAACATCATACTGAAATTGGAATTGTAAACCAACCGGAAGGAATTTGTCCTTGTACTGTAAATGAACAAGCTGAATAATAACCAATTCTAGCTTCTTTTTTTGTACTTGGAATATCTCAGGGTCTAGAAGTTTTTGTTTTTTGTCCCTGTAAGGTCAGGAGAAAGGTGATCGAAAATGGAGGACCAGCAGTTATACAAACCCAACCACACTGCCAATAGCAATGAGAACTTATATTACCAACCACACCAAATGAACTCCCTTCCGGCTTTAAATCACACCTATGGAACATCAGGCATGGATGCTTCTCAGGCTTCTCCCCTCTCTCCTCAGTTCCCCCAAGATTCAAGAGACAGCATAGCTTTGAATGTAGGTTCAAAAAACATTGGGTCAGCGGACTCCTCTAGACAAACGAGTTGGACACATTCTGGCTCAGGAAACCATGTCCCAGTAAGGAATAATCTGAATAATCAGAATTCAATGTGGAGCCCATTAGGGCAGAGTGAATCTGTTGATGGATACCAATATTCCTATTCTCAAGCCAATGAACTTCGATCACAAAAAATTACGAGTGGAGTTTTACATAAATTGGACTCTTTTACCCAAGTATTTGCTAATCAAAATTTAAGAATTCAAGTGAACAATATGGCTCAGGTCTTGCATGCTCAGTCATCAGTGATGGATAATGCTAGTGATAGTGCACTGAGACAGCTGCTATCTCAGAAGCCCACTGTTGAGCAACAATCTGTAACTTCCACTGTGCAAAGATATCAACAAGGGCCGCAGCAAGTACATCAGAATTTTGCAAGTACTCAACAAAAGCAGCAAATGCAAGCCATGCAGCACCCACAGCAGTTGTATTACGATTACCAGCAACACTTATCCCAGATACAAATGCATTCTGCAATGCAACAGGGACAACCACATGTGCAACAAATGCAATCTCAGCAGCTGTTGCCACCACAGATACAGCAGTTGCAGCAGTCTCAATATTATATGCAGCAACAGCCACAACAGGGACAGCAGCGGCTCTCAATACAAGACATTCAGCAGCAGCAACAAAGTCGGCAGCAACAACAGAGGCAGTGTCCAATGCAAATAGCTCAGTATTATCAAACACAACCAGTTATGCAGCAACTACAGTTGCAGCAGCAGCAACAGATGCAACTGCAACTTCCTGCATATCATAGGGATCCTGATCCAAAAACTGTGCATGAAACACACCAGTTCTCCCAGGATCAAGCTCCTCCTGTACAGCTTATACAGTTGGGAACAATGCCTCAGTATTTCTATCAAGATCCACAACAGCAGTATAGGCATTTATATCCACAAAGTGTACTGCAACAGCAGCTGCAACAGCAGCAGCAACAAGAAGACGTGGCTCAAAAGCAATACCAGAATGACAACAGGTCTCAATCTCTGATGAATTCCCACATTGGCCTGAGTGTGGGAGAGGCAATAGAAGATACTACACAGGAGGAAATTAATTCTGTAGGAAACACTGGCACTCATAGAACTCTTTTAGCACCATCGGGTATCCATATAAATAACAAAGGGTCCCAGCAAGAGTCTCCTGGTGCTGTTTGGTCTCAGGTATGTAATGATTTAGACTTCCATTCATAGAGGCCTGTTTTGAATAATGACTGTACTACACACAAACAAAACAACTGCAGGGGGTTCACTGGGTCAAGGCATGGGCATAGGTGAAATGTTTCATGGGACTGGAAATGGGTCTTTCACCTTTAGATCACAGATTTGCTCTGGGCTATTACCACCAGGTGGCTATTCATTGTTCAGTGTAGAATGAGTTTGGCAGTGTCAGTCCAGTTACTGGGACAGGTATCTCAAGCTCAGAGAATGCTACCACATATGTCACCAATTTGCAGGCTTCCTGGTAGCCTGAGAAATACCAAGGACGTGGAGACTCCATGATTCTGCCACATAATCAGGTCTGAGGAGCACATTGGCAGGTTAAGTGTAAGGTACTTTGCACAGATGTAACTCAGAGACATACCCATTTTGTGGATAAAAGTAGGATGGCATTCACCAGGGCTGTCAGTTCTCAAAGTCTTTTATCATTGCTTCATTGACGTAAAAATGTAAAAACAATTAAAATAGTAAATTAATAAGACTCCTGATGTTGCTATTGCTTAAAAAATATTTTTCTTTTTCCCCCTCTGATAGCAGATTCAACTATCAGATGGCAGACTGCAGCCACTGTCTCCTGAGCCAAGGTATTATGAGTTTGGCATGGATTTCTTAGTTGCTGAAATTATTTTATGGTTAAATATAAATGAATTTTGCAGTTCAATAGAAGTGTTCTCAGCTGATCTTGGAGACTGTTATGAGAAGCCATGAATAAGGTTTTACACGTGAGATATAAAATTGTGAGATCTCTGCAGCAATACATTTAAATTACTTTGGAATGTTCTTTTTTCTTTAAAATGAGTAAAGGCAAGGGACAGGATGTTTTCAATGCTGCTCTGATTTACTCAGTGGATCACTGCTACATTGTTTAGATCCATGGTGCCCAACCAGTTCTGAACTAGCCACACTCAACCAGCCAAATAGCCACATTGTTCAAGCCAACTAGTCACACTGAACTGGCCAAATAGCCTCATGTGGCTAGCATGTTGGACTCCACGGGATTTCCATTTTTGACAGCAAATGTCAGCAAGGAATCAATTAGGTTTTTTAAAGCCCATCTAGGGTTGCCAGGTGTCCGGTATTCACCCGGACAGTCCGGTATTTTCGCCTCCTGTCCGGTAAAAAAATTCAGAGAATACCAGCCACCTGAGATGTCCAGTATTCTCTGAATTTTTCCCCGGCCAGGAGGCGAAAATGCTGGGCACCTGGCAACCCTACAAACACTCAGCGCCCAGCCTCCCCCCGATACCCCCTGACCTCCAACACCCCCAGCCCCCATGCTTACCTGATTCCCCAAGCCTGCTGGCACAAAATGGCTGCCAGCCAAAAGACCTAGGGGAAGCAATGCTCAACTTGTGCTCAACTGCTCTGCTGTTCCTATTCCTGCACTCACTCTTAAAGGGGACATGCTGTTTTAATGCTGTTTTATTTTATTTTATTTTATTTTTGGCTTAAGTCCTTGGAGTCCTTTTTTTTTCCCCCTCAACAACTTTGGTCTCCCCCTTTCCCCCCCATTCAACAGAATTTTTTTCCAGTGTTTTTTTTTGGGGGGGGGGGGGGAGGGGCGGGCATTCGGTATTTTTGTTTCAACCATCTGGCAACCCTAGACCCATCAGTACTATGAGAAGAACCACATACTTAGCACAGTTGTCTGTCAAAGCGGCACTCATGTTCTGGCACTCTTTTTTTGTTATTGCTAGGTGGGTAGGGAGACATGAGCCACTGAAATACATTTCTGGGCCTAGGCCATATTGGTCCACAATATGGACCATGTCTTGAGAGAAAGAGTCCTATTTATCACTTGCCTTCTCTTCCAGTTTGGGAATCAATAAGCTAGGCTATTAGCATACATATCCTGGTTTCTTTGCTTACCATTCTGATAGAAATGCTTTATTGTTTAATTACAATGTAATTACAAATTGCTTTTAAAATCCTCTGATAAAAGACTTTTGTGAAAGGGACTCTTGGTGAAATGGAATATCTGACATCTGGCAAGCTGATTTCTCCTTTATCTCCCTGTAAAAATAGTGGCCCGAACAAAGGAATGTTTCCGGAGAGATCCCTTATAAAGAGCAAGCTAACATGTTCAATATGCTTGAAGGAATTTAAGAGTTTACCAGCCCTAAATGGTCACATGCGATCACATGGAGGAGTAAGAGCATCTCCTAATTTTAAACAGGTAGCAGCTCATTTTACTTTGATATTTGGCTCTTTTCATGTTGATGTTTGCTGCTTGCTTTGCTTTTCTGTCAACATACATTTTCCCCAGTTTTGTTTCAGTTACTCTACCCTCTCTACCTAATGAAAATATATATAGCTCTGCTTATCCATAGGCCAAGAGCCTTGTTTACTAGTGACTGTCAAAGGGGGAGAAAACAAGTTTTTGTGCCCGTGTTTTTGTAATGAATAAAGAAATCTGGCAAAATTTTGTCAAGTTCTATTTTTCTGTTTAATGCATTAAAAATTTTGGGAGTGACTAACTTAGTCTACCTTATTATTAGCTGGACTCGTTGGGTGACTGACATATGTTGGGAATGTTTTCAAGACTTAATTGAAGGATCAGAAATGTTGAATCTTTAACAGAAAGCTTTTCTCCCACGTGTTGAATTAAACAAATGTTAACAAAAAACAAACAAAATGAGTTTAATTGGTCTAGATAAAAATAACTTCTCAAGTTTTGCTGCCCTTGGTGTGTCTGATGGCATAATCATATTAGTTCTTCTGTTGTCCGTTCTCTCCTGTATTAGACATCTGAATTTCTAAGGCAAAAAAAAATGTTTTTTAAGAAATCTTTTTACCTTCTTGGTTCAGCATGAAGAAGCAATACAAAGAGCACAACTATATTTTTTTCCACTTTACAGATCATCTTTAATGAAATATGATATGGTTCTTTATGACTGAGGCTGAATCCAATGTATAAGTCATAATTGTCTGGCCAATTTTATTCAGGCCAAATATGTACTCTGAGAAGCAGTTCTACTGTTTCTTTCACAACAGAGCCATTTCTTTCTAGACTATGATGAATACATTTTCAAAGTTTTTTTTATAATCTGTAAATCCAGTAGGAACCCTCTTTGACTGAGGCTGAAAGCCTGTAATTGTCTGTACAGGATGAAGGAGAGAAACTACCACAACAACAGCCGCCTAAAGAGGTGGATAGCCTTGCACCTATCGTCATGCCTGTTTCTGTCCCTGTAAAGCTTCTGTCGCCTGAGCCCAGTGTGCAGCCCGCTATCAACAGTACCACAGTCAAAGACAAGCCTGCCAATTCTGTGTCAGATGACGAGATGCCAGTTCTCATGAAGATGACTTGCTCTCCACCGTGCAGTCCAAAAGTGGCCACCCCCTGCTCATCTTCTGTGAGTGCTGCCTTCCTTGCTACTAGCTGTGCTGTGATGCTTTTTAAATCCCTTTGGTTTTAGTGCAGTTACATTTTAAATCCTCTGCGATATTTTAATAAATCAGTATGGCTCACACCAAACAAACCAAAGGTGAAGGCCTGTAGTATCTTGTCAGTAAATCTTCTTCTGTCGTCCAGGAATACTAATTTCATCCTTAGTGGGAGATCTAAACTAAGAAATAAAACCATTTGAAACATTAGTGCAAGTATTTTCTGTCCCACTAAAACAAAGGGATTTATTACTGTTCACCTTTTTCCTATTTGTGCTTTTTTGTGTTTGCTTTGTTGCTTAAATGCAGGAGCTACTTTCTTCTTGTTCTGAAGTAAAATTATATGTGTATCATTTTTGCGGCAGATTAAATAGCACTGTAAAGTAGTTACTAAAGCGGTATGTTTTAATAAGAAGCTGTGTGGTATTGCCTGGGAACAGGCACATACAATGAAATCATCTTTTTTTTTTTTTCTTTTCCCTCCTTTGGCATGTATCTTAACTATGTTTTAAAACATTGGGACGTCTTAAACCCAAAAGGAAAAGTAGTAATGATTAATATTTTCTGGCTTTCATTTAACTCCTAAATCTGAAATCATCAGATATGATGGTGATAAGCACATTAGACTTGAATAGGGGCAAAGATTGTAGAAGTTCACTGAAGCATGCACTTAAGCTTTTTGCTGAATGAGGGCTTAAGCACAGTTAACTACACTTCTTAGAGCAGCAAAACTAGAAATCTACCATTTCTTCATGTCTACTTACAGTGTAATTGTGAAAGGTCATCCTTCCTTGTGCTAATTACTGTCCATACAGTGAATAGTAGCACAATACTTCTACCACTCTCTCGAGTTGAGTGGCCTGTTCTGAGGAAAACATGAACAGTCATCAGTGATCTCTAACAATATTCGTGGAGTTACTTTACATACATACGTGTGTGCGTGCACACACTTTTATAAAAATGCATTTCCTTTCTCTTTCTTTTAAATAGTGCAGACTTCTACTTTCTGTAGTAACCCACAGCATTTCTGCATTTGCTGATAGCTCAGCAGTGCAGTTTCTCTCTTCCAATCTCCTTAGAAGGGGGCAGTATGTCTGAGACCTTGAGCTTCACTGGAGAATCTGCCAGATGTTTGGGAGTGAGCATGCACTTTTACCACAGTTGTGCATGCAGTTGGCAGTGACTGAGTCTGCAGTGGCCAGTTAGACATCTGATTGGCCACTTATGCACTGAGCCACCCAGGATTATGCATGCCATCCTGTTTATTATATGTGCAAATTATGAATGCATAGTTCTGGTCTCTGGACGCCCGTTTTTAATACAAGCAGTAGCAGTGAAAATGTATTAGAGTAGTGAAGGTGATGCAGTCAGTGAGAGATTGAGTGAGCAGGTTTCTGTTATTCTAAGGAACAGTAACCGTTTTGCTTGAATCACATTGTGTCTCAAGCCTTACAATGAAGGGGCTAAAGGATTGATATGTAAAGTCAATGTTTTAATGAATGCCTTTTTAATGCAAGCAAAATGAAACTAAATACCCCACACAGTAGTGCACAATGAAGTGAGTTAAATATTAAATGGGCATTCCATTGTGTCCCAATGCTAAGCATTTAGGTTTGTATAGAGTACTAGAGAAGGCAGTCAGTGCTGGATATAAGGAACAGTCTCTGAACTTAATGGAATTAGAGAGCTAATTCTGAGTTGTGAAGCTAAGAACATCAGGGACTTACTTAATATTCAGTGTGAAGATTTTTCAAAAATGCCGTATTGGATTTCTTATACTGAGGGTGCCCTTAACCATTTGATGTAGCAGAAGAAAGAGGAATTTAATTCCAGTGCCTCATTTCACTCCAGCAGGAGCTGAGTACCAGATATTGTAAATTAAAAATAATAATAAAAATATGATCCTTTAAGTAAAAAAAGTTATAAATAATAATCTGCTTTTCATTATATTTGGTTCAGCTTGCCAGGGTTTCTGATCAAAGAGGTAGTTAGCAAATAGTAAAATTGGGGGGTCCTTCTGTACCCCCAAATTGAAGACCAACTGTTCTAATGAAGAGATGATCAAAGGAGGCTCAAAAGTTCTATTTTCTCATTCTGGGAACAATCCCACAAATACCTGGATATGTAACTTTTACATGTATGGGGTGTTCCATTGACTTCAATGCATGAGGAAAGTAGTAGTAGAAGGAAAAGGCCAAAACTTTTCTACTGTTACTGCACAGACAAAGTCAGTAGCAAAATAAAACATTTGTCAGGTGAAGGAAAAAGCATCAAGAAAAGTAAGTTTCATTTTTACTTCATGAGTAAGTCACTCGTGCATAAGTTTGTTTTGTTTTGTTTTTGTTTGTTTTGCAGGACTATGATTCAAGACTATTTATGTGTAAGGTGTTACAAATAAAACACACTGATTTGTACTGTCTATATTTCTGAATTCCATAATCCATAAAGTTCATGTTTTTATTTAAAATGGTCAGCATTATTTTTTAAAACATGCCAAACATAAAATAGAAAATGTAAGAAAATATAGTTAGCATTTGTATTACAGTTGTGTCTAAAGTCCCCCAATGAAATTGAGGCCCCATTGTGTTATGCATGCTACAAAACATAGTGAGAGAGAATTCCTACCCCAAAGAGCTTGTGGTCTGAATAACCACACAAAATGGGGGGGGAACAGAGGCTCCTAAAAATAAACTGTCTCACTTAAGGTCAGTGGTTGAGCTGGGAATAGCAGCCACATTTGCAGTGTCCCAGGTCAGCACCCTAGCATTTGTACCACACTGCCTTTTTGCAAAAAGGAAAGAGCAAACACTTTAACTGAGGTTCTGTTGAGACTTCTCCTCTATTTCTTGACCTCCCCCCCCATCTTTTTTCACTTTTTTGAACACAGGATAGTCACCATCATGAGTGATCTGTAGTACCTGACTCTGTTTCACACACCCTTTTGGGGTTTTTTCCATTTCTTTCAATGTTTTTACACAATTCTTTTTAAAGATACATTTTTCTGCAAAAGAAAAATGTGTTCAGGACTTATTTTGCAGGGAGGAAAAATCACCAAATGTTGGAAAGGATATAGCCATGATCTAACAGAGAGGGCAGGACCCCTGCAATAGAGAGCATTTCCACAAACTGGAATGTATTAACAGCAGGAATAAAAGGTGACAGTGGTAATGTTCTTTTAATATACTTATGGTCAGGTGAGTGTGCTTATCAAGAGCCACCCATGGTGTTGATATGTTATCTAAACACATTCAATAATAATTTATTTATATATAATAATAATAATAATAATAATATTAAATAGATTCTATAGAATTTTTCATACATCTTTACCTAGCCAGGAATTTCTACCCCCTCCCCACATTTATCATAAATAAGAACATAAGCACAGCCATAGTGGGTCAGACCAAAGGTCCATCTAGCCCAGTATCCTGTCTGCCGACAGCGTCCACTACCTGATGCCCCAGAGGGAGGGATCACAACAGGTAATCTTCACGTGATCCCTCCCCTGTCATCCACCTCTAGAGAAACAGAGGCTAGGGATACCATTCCTACCTATCCTGGCTAATAGCCATTGATGGACCTAACCTCCATGAATCTATCTAGCTCTTTTTTGAATGCTGTTAAAGTTCTAGCCTTCACTACATCCTCTGGCAAGGAGTTCCACAGGTGATCACTACAGCTCACTCATGATGGTGAATATCCTGTGTTCAAAAAAGTGAAAGAAGGTCACGTGGATCATGAGTGATCTAAAATCTAGGCATCTGAAAATAGTATATTGAAAACTAAATATGTGTGTGATCGTTGTGTGCATTTTGAAAAGCTGCCTAACCATTGGCACTGAAAGTCAGATTTCAGTGCATAACTCCAGTTGCTGTCACTTTTTATAGACCGTAGTGGTACAGTGTTAAATGTCTTTAATCTCCAGATTATTGAAATGTATAATGCTGTTATGTACCCAGTTGTCATCTGCTACCATTTTCCCTGCCAAGAAAAAAGAAAATTAATACAAGATTCCTTGCAGCTGGATTCCACCCAACAGATGGGAATATAGTGATAAGAGGCAAATAATTTGAATTTATTATATTTTTCCCCTCTCTTGCCAGTGGCAATGATGCAGTTATTTCAGTGAACTCAAATGAGTCCATCCTACTAAAGTCAAGTCAATGTATTGGAAAACATATAGCTTTCTAATAAACTCACTTTGGAGAGGTAGATGGAGTAACTCCTGGATGACCAATATAAGTTTTGTGAAGTTGTAAATAGGAATGTTAAAGTTTAAAGAGCTAACCAGTTACCCGGTAAGCATATGCCTTTCCAGCATGCTTACTGGGTCACCAGTTAACTGGAGGGCCCAGCCCACAGGAGCAGCCTCCCTGCCCATGGTGGACCAGCTGACAGGACCCCAGCTGTGGTGGGGCTGGAGCAGCCCCCAGCCCGCAGAGCCAGAGCAGCCCCAACCGGCTGCCAGGTGGGAATACCTACTCATAGCCACTGCATCCCCGCTGTGGTGGACCCGGACTCTGCAGCCCCAGTAAGATCTCCATCCCCCCCACCCCCCGGCTGTCCTGCACCCACCAACCGTTAACCAGTTAAACAATGTAATTTTAATCGTTTAACCAGTTAACTGTTTTGATCAAAATGTGCATCCCTAGTTGTAAATGGTGTGTATGTGTGAGGGGTGCTGGTAAAAAATGCTAGGATGACATCTTGGCGTTAGGGTCTCTTGCTAACCACTAAATGCTGGCAGTGGTGAACACCACTCTTCCACTGGCCTAACCCGCTATTTTACAGTCCTCCTCTGCCCTAGAGGGATGATTTCTGAAGGTGGAAGGGTAATTCATTCTCTCTGCCTTAAGATTATCAACTAGTACCAGTTGTAATGTTGATATTTAGTCATATGGGCACCTGCTGGGTTAAAAAAAAACTGGACTGAAATAATTGGACTCATTCCACATAGGACCATGAACAGCCATCAGTTGCTAACACCTTTCCTGTCACTGCTGTTACCATTGGCTTTTGGAAACTATACATAATGTAATCGAACTAATCATAGCTACATATTTGAATGTTATAAATTTTCATTTAGGAACTTGGCAGAAAACATCATCAAAGTGCTGCAAAATTGGAAGAAGATTTCAAACCCCTGCAGGACAAGAAAAAGTATCGACATAGACCTGAACCACTCTTCATACCTCCTCCTTCCTTCAACTTCAGTGTATCCTTGTCAGGAGCTACACTGTATCAAAGCCAGCTTCGCTCTCCCCGCATCCTAGGGGACCATCTCCTGGACAGGACACATGAGTTTCCTCCCTATACCCCACCACCTATGCTTAGCCCAGTACGTCATGGATCTGGTCTCTTCAGCAGCGTTATCACATCTCATAATGCATCTCACCCCCAGCTGCCACTTACTCCTTTGACACCCACTCCCCGGGTGCTCCTGTGTCGATCTAGTAAGTATTTTATCTAATGTATCACTTTTTCTGAGTCCAAATTCACATCTTACATAAAATACTATTATATTATATTCCCTGTGTGCTTTCTGTTTTGGAATAATCATCTTGGGAGAAGGACAAGACACACACACACAAACTACTGTTACTTTTCCTGTTCAACAAAGTCTGTTTTTCCAGGTAAGTACATTTCTTCTGGATTTTATAGGGTTGGGTTTAAACCAGGAACTGGACAGGTAAATTTCAAGTGGAAAAAAAATCAGAACATATTTATTTCAAAGGACACACTGTTGTAACGGAAGGGGAGCCTCCTCAAATGGTGCAAGGATGATACCTGTTTGGGGATTTGAAAGTTGTTTTACAGGTGAAGAAATATTTGATTATAACATCAGACTACATGATTGTGGTTGTAAATACTTTGTTTAAAGCCCAGCATACATCCATCGAGACACTGTTATCTAAATGTTTATAAAGCGTATGCATAGAAAAGATCTAAAAGGTGTATATGAGTGGTAATCCATATTAGCTAGATTGGAAGAGTCTGTCAAAGGTAGAATAACATCTTAATCATGACTTAAGTAACTTAGAAATGGTCCCCAGTAAGGTAGAGAACTTAACCTACTTTTTATTATAAATTAACTCATTATTATACTCTCCTTAAGCTCTGTTCCTTAGTTTCTTCAGAGATACAGTAATATGCTGACAGCTGACATGGATTTTGAGGATTTGGTTGTGGTGTTTTTCTTTTAATTGTGTTCCACTGATTTGCAAAATCACTTCTGTGGTGTTATAAATACATTCTCAGTGCTTTGCTGACGATATTAGTATATACTCCCTGACCCATAATTTACAATTTAAGCAATTCATAGGACAATAGATCAGTTAAGGGAGTCTGTGGGATTATCAGTAAGAAAGAAATAGGAGAGATTGATGGGAGAATGAATTTTAAAGAGGAATTTGGAGGAGAAGAGTATGTGTTTAGCATATGATAACAGGAGACCATTGTAGGCTTGGGTGGCAGCATGGTGGCAGATACAAAGCTAACATGTACAACTAAGCATGTAGTTTATACAGGAAAATCTAAAACAGATCACAGTGGTCATCAGTGTGGAAATTGGTGCTATTGAAAATTGCAGCTATGCCCAGACACACTATACCTGGTTTCTTGAGGCCCTGGTACATTCACGCTAATGTACCGACTATAACCTGATGTTTCTATTGATTTCTGGGGGCAGTGGAGAACCAAAAATGGTATGCTAATTAAGAAAATAGCTTTCTAAATGGAGAAAATCAAATCCATGTTTCTGTTTCAGATAGTATTGATGGAAGCAGCATTCCAGTGACTCCAGGGCCAGGAGAACAGACTGTTGATATAGAACCGTAAGAAAAATTTATCAATGTGTATCACTTTACAGCCTATTTCAGCCTCTTTCACCTAGAGAATGTGGTCTTGTATATTTTGAACAATGCGGGTAATACCGTACTTCTTGGCTGGAGGCACTCAAGGTTATACCAATGTAAACGTTGGCTGAGGTCACCGTAGGCAGAAAATCTGCCAGAGATGAGATTGTGGTAGTGCAAACCAGCTTGACTTCCCTTAAGCAAGGGAGAGCTACGAAGGGCCAGTGAAGTAAAAAATGTAGCTGGTGCTGGCTGGAAGAGACGGCAGCATATTGATTCAGTATTTGCCTTGGCAGCTGCCCTGTGGAGTTATGGGAGGTGTTAAACTTCCCTTCCCCTGGTGTGATACCAAGAGTGGACAGAGACAGTATTATCAACTCTGGCCCTCTGCTGAGTTGTCATCCTCTACTGGACAAAGAGGTATAACTAACCTGCATCCATCCTGTTCATTATACAGTAATATCCATCATCTCTCTCCTGTTACTTATGAAGACCTATTTCCCTGTCTGATTAAACTGTGCTGGAATTGTGCACAACTTTTTAAACATGAGGTCTTTATAATACAATGTTTGCCTCAGTGATAGCAGGGTTAATTGAACATTATGTTGCAAGATAGTCTGACACAGTGATGCAAGGACTTCTTCATGTCCACTGGCAGAGGGCACAGGGGTCTAAAGTTTAAAGGGATCCCCTGGCTTCACCAATTAAATGGATCGTGCTGGTGGTCATAAGCATTGCAAGACATATGTGCAAGCAGTTACGTATCTATACTAAAGTTATGTCTTTAAGCCTTGGAGTTAAGCTGGTCACTCAGAGACCGCAGGCAGTCAAACTTTTCCAAGAGGGAGACACTTCTCTCTCTGATTTACTATTCCATATTGAATCAAGTGCTATGAATAGATTATGAGTGCACTAGGAATTAAAAAAAACCAACAAAACAGCAAGGATTACCCTGTATACAAGTAAAGACTGTGAATTGTTGGGAATACAACTGGAATATGGAGGTACACATGGGATTTTTCAGGCTGTGAAGACAAGCTGCCAGTGAGCTTGATCTAATGAAAAGATGGTCACAGACATCCTGGTTTAAAACACCGGGGAAAAGAACTTGGGGTGAGCTATCCTGTAGGAGACAGGACAATATCACAGGATGACTATGAGCCGCCAGTGTGACATGGCCGTGAAAAAGGCTAATATGGTCTTGGGATGCATTAGGCGAGGTATTTCCAGTAGAGATAAGGAGGTGTTAGTGCCGTTATACAAGGCATTGGTGAGACCTCATTTGGAATACTGTGTACAGTTCTGGTCTCCCATGTTTAAGAAGGATGAATTCAAACTGGAACAGGTACAAAGAAGGGCCACTAGGATGATTCGAGGAATGGAAAACCTGTCTTATGAAAGGAGACTCAAGGAGCTTGGCTTGTTTACCTTAACCAAAAGAAGGCTGAGGGGAGACATGATTGCTCTCTTTAAATATATTAGAGGGATAAATACCAGGGAGGGAGAGGAATTATTTAAGCTCAATATCAATGTGGACACAAGAACAAATGGTGGATATAAACTGGCTATCAGGAAGTTTAGACTAGCAATTAGACGAAGGTTTCTAACCATTAGAGGAGTGAAGTTCTGGAACAGCCTTCCAAGGGAAGTAGTGGGGGCAAAAGACCTATCTGGCATCAAGATAAAGCTAGATGGGTTTATGAAGGGGATTGTTTGATGGGATAGCATGATCTTGGCAACTAATTGACCTTTTACTATCGGTGGTAAATAGGCCAATGGTGGGATGATAGGAGTTACTATAGAGAACTTTTTCCTGGGTGTCTGGCTGGTGAGTCTTGCCCACATGCTCAGGGTTCAGCTGATCGCCATATTTGGGGTCGGGAAGGAATTTTCCTCCAGGGTAGATTGGCTGAGGCCCTGGAGGTTTTTCACCTTCCTCTGTAGCATGGGGGTACCGATCACTTGCTGGAGGATTCTCTGCATCTTGGGGTCTTTAAACCATCATTTGAGGACTTTAATATCTGAGATATAGGTGAGAGGATTATTACAGGAGTGGGTGGGTGAGATTCTGTGACCTGCATTGTGCAGGGGGTCAGACTAGATGATCATAATGGTCCCTTCTGACCTTAAAGTCTATGAGTCTATGAATATCTTATAAATTAAGTTTAGGTTCTAGCGAGTATGTTATAAGTTTGTTCTATTTGTAACCATTTGTTTCAGATTTTCTTGGTATCATTTGAATCTTTGTTCTTTGATAATAAACATATTCTTGTTCTCACTATAAATATCTCTAAGTATGGTGTGTTAAGTGGACGGTGATCTTGAGTTTAACTAGTAACTCATGTACTGTTCCTTTTGGAGAAGTGAATCTGTGAATTTTGAGAGTATTTGGTGGAACAAAGGCTGGGCACTCCAGGGGGATGCTCAGCGGTTGGTATATACCAGCTGCTTGCCTGTTGCTTGTCTGCAGAGGGACAGCAGAGCCTTGAGGGGCTGATTGGAGAGTACTTGTTCTGTCTCTGGGCTGCATTATCAGTGAGCTGATTCAGGGTAGGTACAGGCAAGGCTCACTCATGCTAAGGATGCCTCACAACTCCGGGTACTCCTGGAGAGTATCTCAACTGTGTAGTTATTTTTGTGTGGCATAAAATAAAAGGTAATATTGCTCCTCTTTGTAAATCTTATTGTTGAGATCTCTCTTTATTTCTTTACAGACATATCAATATTGGATCAAGATTCCAGGCTGATATTCCTGAACTACAAGACCGATCGTCAGTGGGGAAAGATATGCACAACGCAACTTTGGTTTGGAAACCATGGCCAGAACTGGAAAACAAAGTCTTCCAACAAAGAGGTACTGTATTTTGTCACTTGAATTGTTTACTGAAAACACTATATTCAGTATAGAAATCTCTACTTATTTCTCACTCTTGTGCTTTATTTTAACTTTGAAAAGGTTATTTAAAAATTTGATAAGTTTTAATTGATGCATTTGAGAAATTGTTACTTCAAAGTACAATGCACACCCCAAAAAACTGTGTACATTTCAGAATGAAAACTCTACACTGTGTTGAGTTGGCTTTACAGAACCCTTGGATTCAGGTATCTGGCTCTCATGTTGCAGTAATTAACAGGATCCCTTTTGTTTCTAATAGTGGAAGACCTCTTAAATATGTGCTGTTCAAGTGTGTTACCTGGCGGAGGAACTAATTCAGAATATGCATTGCACTCCCTCTTTGAGTCCAAAGGGGATATTATGGTAAGACAAGAACTGAAGACAGAGGGTCATTCCTCTTTTATCTTGGCATCATGAGAAAATGAAGGTTATTTACTTGTAATGAGAATTCTTTGAGATGACTCTGCATATTCCCACTTACAGATTTTGCATCACCAGGTACAGCTTAAAGGTATTTGCCCCCTCCACACTCTCCCCTTCCTCAGTGTCTCCAAACGTTAGGAGGTTGAGCTACATAAGGGAGCACTGCACCCTCTACTGCCTCAGTTCCTGCCATTGCCAACCCAGAAAAACCACAGTAAGACTTTGAGAAAGAGGGGAAGGTGGGCAGGAAGTGTGAATATGCAGAATACTCTTAAAGAACTCTGGATACGAGTAACCTCCATTTCTTAGTGGCTTTGCATATCCTCATTTGTGGGTAAGGTCAGCAAGCAGTATTGAAAACTAAGGAGGAGGGAAACAGTCCCAATTAAAGGACTGAAGCACTGTTGAACCAAATTTATCATCCACTCTTGAAGCCAAATCCAAAGCATAATGTTCGGTAAAGGTATGGACTCACTTTCAACTCACTAGCCATACAGAGTTCTCCCAACAGGAACATTTTTGCAAAAGATGCTGCCACAACCCTAGTAGTATGAGATCTTACAACAGTAGGCACAGGGACTGCTGCTAACTTGTAACATTGAATGATACATTGTTTAACCCATCTGGAAATCAATTTAGGAGCTACTCTATGACCCATGCAGGTTTTCACACATGAAACAAATAATCTAGATGACTTCCTAAAACTCTTAGTTCTATTGAAATAATATGCTAAAAACCCTTCTAGCATCTAAAATATGCCATATAGATTCCCCTTTATTAGCCTGTGACTTTGAGAAAAAAATCTGGTAAATTAATAATAGACTGATATGAAACTCAGAGACTGTTTTTAGTAGAAACCTGAGATGAAGTGTAAGAAGCACTTTGTTCTTATGAAAAACAGTGAACAGCAGATCAGCCATCAAAGGATGCAGTTCACACATTCCTCTGGCTGATGCTATCCCAATAATAAAAATAATTTTAATAGATAAGTAAAATAAATAACACTCTGTCAAAGATTCAAAAGGTGGCTTCATGAGCATAAATAAAAGCCAAATTAAAATCCCGTGGAGGAATTGGCTCTCTCTCAAGTGTATAAAATTAGATAATGCCTTCCTCAGCCTTTAAATTGTATCACACAGAGATAATGGTCCACCAGCAATCAAAGTATAAGGTGAAAGAGTTGCCAAATGAACTCTCAGAGGAATTAAACAACCCTTCAGACTTTTTATATAGGAATGTAAAATTTAAAAAACAACAACCGCTAATTGGGTAACCAATTGCAATTCAATTGGTTTACACAGTTAAACACTCCACAGGTTCCTAGTGGTGGCTGGAAATTTAACGGATAAGGTAAACCAATAAGCTAGTAAATTAAACTCGTAGTGTAGACATACCCTAAAGTGTTATTTCGAAATATCCTATTTCAAAATAGCTTATTTTGAAATAACGCATCTACACACAAAATAGCATTTTGCTATTTCAAAATAGCGCATCCACACTGAGTGGACTCTGAATCGCATTTAAGGCTGGCCGGAACCAGTTCTGGCAGGGCACCAGGTCAGGAGTTACTGTGTGGGGCTGCTGCCTGAGGCTATCTGAGGTCTGTGCTTAAAGGGACACCCCCCCCCCCCCCCGGACAGCCAGTTCTCAGGTTTCCCTGCTTGCTTGTCTACCTCGATGAGGGACAGGAAAGCATTTTGTCTTTTCGTGCTCTGGTTGCCCTCACTCGGGACACCACAGCACTCGACAACATGGAGCCAGAGCTGCCCCTGGGCACTCTGGTGCTTCTCTTGGACGCGTTGCTGCGAGCCGGGCTGCACTTTCTGCAGGCTACCATCATGGAGGTCCATCGGGGGACTGTCAGTATCCAGGAGGCCCTGCGGGAGAGCTTCCACTCTGAGGAGCACTAAGAGCCTCCCTGGCCTGCCCCACTGGGGTCTTGTGCCTCATTCCTCCCTCACGTCCTTCCACTTACCCCTCCCTAGTCTCCCCTTCCTGATGTCAAATAAAATACACGTATTTTCATGAACACAAACTCTCTTTATTTAACAAAACTGGGGGGGAGGGAATGAAACTCTGGTGAGACTGGGGAAAGGAGGCTGGAGAGGGAAGAAGAGAGGGTGGGAGAGGGGAGGGGGAAACCTGGGAGGAGGGAAATGGAAGGGGGAAGCAAGGGGAAGAAGTGGGAGGGAAAGCTCACAGCTCAGGGTTGGGGGTCTCGCCGGACCAATTTGATTGTCATGCAAACCTGCTCCTGGGTTCACATGTGGCCTTTGGTGGCCAGGCTGGCAGCTATCCTGCCATAGACGGCTGCGTTCCTCCGTCTAGTGCGGAGAACATGGACGTTGGGGGCATCCCCCCCAAACCTGAATAAGGTCCGTGATCTCCGCCCTGGACCAGGAAAGCGCCCGCCTTCTCTGGGCCCTGGCAGGCTCTTGGGAGCTGGCAGACTGCTCCTGGGGAGCGGTGGAGGGCTGGCTGCCAGTGGCTTGCTGGCTCATGTTTTGGGGCCACTGGGTCAGGGGCAGTGACTGCTGGCTCCAGGCTGGCAGGCTTGGAGCTGGCACAGGCACTGTGGCCAGACTCTACCCCTTTAGAGGGGGGGAGGAAGAGAAGTGTTCTTGGTTGAGGCCGGAGTAGCCACCAGGGCACCCTGGGAAGGCTGGAGGCCCCCTATTTCAAAATAAGTGTCTATACAGCACTTACTTCGAATTAGCTATTTCGAATTTGGAGTTATTCCTCGTAGAATGAGGTTTATCAAATTCGAAATAAGCACTCCACTATTTTGAAATTATTTCGAAATAGCAGTTTGGCTGTGTAGACACTAGGAAAGTTATTTCAAAATAAGGGCTGTTATTTCGAAATAACTTTGCTGTGTAGACATACCCTCACATCCTTATTTTTAAGTAGATTGAAAATTCTAAAACCTAGGGAATAAAAACTGTAACTGGTAATTCATATTTTCCCAATATCCAAGAAACAAATCTTCTTCTTGTAGACTGTTTTCTATGCATGAGCAATATGTTTTGAGCCAGCAAGGAACAGATTTGTTCCAGATTAAAGTCTGATAGTTCTTATCCATCAGAGGGAAAGACTGAGGTTCTAGATCAGGGTTTCCCAACCTATGGGTCGCGACCCAAATATGGGTCACCATTACATTTCAAAAGTGTCGCCAAGTGTCTCCCCAGGTGGCTCTGCCCCTTCTCCTCCCCCCATTTTTGAAGTGCCTTGGGTCACCAAGTCCTCCTGAATTGTCAGAATGGGTCCCCATCTGGAAAAGGTTGGGAACCACTGATCTAGATGAAGGATCCTGCTCTGTTGCTGAGACAGCAAGTTTGAAGACAAAGGGAGACGCTGACTGCTGAAGTAGGTCGTGTAACACTGCTGTGTCAGCCAAGATTGGGCAATCATGATCATCGTTGCCCTGTTCTAATATATCTTCTTCACCATTTTCTGAATTCATGGGAAGGAGGGCAAAGCATGTAGGAGACCCTTTCTCTACCAGGAAAGCATCCAAGATGGATTGATTGTCCATTTCTGCTCTTGACAAAAAGAAACCACAGGTTTTGTTTAACCTGGTTGCAAACAGATCTGCATTGGAGTGCTCCAGCTGGAGAGAATCTCAGGTACCACTTTATCCTTCATGCACCACTCGCACATCTGAAACTGTCCCAGCTGAGATGATCTCTAATACATTGCTGTCCCCTGCTTAATGCAAGGCTACCAGTAGATGTGGTGAATTCCCCTGTCGCATAAGTTGACTGTTTTGGAAAATAACAGGAAAGAATAAGCACTTCTTGCATGTTGATGTAGTACATATGGATGTACTGTCAATTGCTATCTGAAGAATCTTCCCTTTGAGAGGAAGACAATATCTGAAAGCCAGATGAATGATTCTTAATTCCAAATACTTATATAATCTCCCCTTTCCTTGTTGGGGTCTCTGGAAGATGTCCTGACAGAAGCTGAAGAGGATTGAGAAAGATACCTGAGAATCTATTTGTCTACCACATCAACTAATTTATGATATTTTGAGGAATGGTAACAAATATCTGAAGATTGACCGAACACGGTCTGTAAACTTGAGACATACAATGCTGCATCTACCTCATTCTGAGGCATGCAAGTGGAGTAAAGTAAGTGGTCACTGCTATAAGACGCATCCAATCCAAAAAGAAAATAACTGGATGTGGTGGCACATCTGCCCCACTCTGACGAGAGAAGGGCTAAAAGCAGGCCAGGGCGCTTGCGCAAACCCAGCCATTGAAAGAGAGGCTTCTAGGGAGCCTGTCAAAGGGCTGTTTGCTGGGGAAGCCCTTCTATACGGAGCTGCTGAGCAGAGCAGGGGGCAGTTGGATCCTGATCATTGAGGATGCAGGACTGGTTCCCTGGGAGAAGCACCTTGGGTAGAGAAGTGCTGGGCAGACTCAGGGGAACTGGAGAGAAGCTCCTGCCTGATACCTTCCAGCTGAGCACCTTGACACAAGGGCCGAGAAGGTGCAAGGGTCACAGGTTAGTGACCCAGGGTACTTTGAGGGCAGTTAAGAGGAGTAAAGGGAGGGCAGGACAAGGCTTCTGCCATAGGGTCTCTGGGCCAGGACCCAGAGTTGTGGGCAGGAATGGATTCTCCTCCCCCCGCTTTTTTTCCCCTTATACCACACCTTGCCACCAAGGAGTATGGCCTATGCAGACTGCAACCTGCCCCTGAGGCAAGGGGCTAGACTTTAAGGCTGTAGTTGGCCATAGCAGCAGGTATGAAACTGAAGACAGCTGAAACCCCTGAAAGGGGGCATAACGGAGTGGTACACGCTGCTGGGGGCAGTGTCTTGAAGCAGACATCATGGTTCAGGGAGTGACGCAGGTTTGGAGCCAGAGGGTAGAGACTGCAGAGTGAAGACAGGCGAGAGACTGGCCAGAAAGTGGACCACTCTATCAGACTGAGTTAATTCCCAGGATGACCAGCAGGAGATGCCGTGGCTGAGAGTCAAACCCCACTACACTGTGTTTGACAGAGTCAGATCTTCAAAACAGATTGCATGATTTTCAAAAATTTTCTGTGAGGAAAATTCTTTCTCCTACTGGGTCCAGTATAGAATCTATGAAACTAATTCGGAGTCAGGTAGAAATTTGACTTTTTAGCATTCAGAAGCACTCCCAAATCTTTAAGAAAAGACATTGTAAACTTAATGTGAACGAAAAGATCCTTTCTCTTGAAGACTTTAGCAACCAATTGTCCAAATACGGAAAAACAAAGATACATAGTTTTCACAGATGCATTGCTGCTCCCAAAAAGATACTTTGAGCACTCTTAGCATTATAAAAAGACTAAGAGGAAGAAACCTGAACTGAAAATGTATTTGTGCCACTACAAAATGAAAGTGCAAAGGATTTGGCCACAGAGAGATCTGAAAATATACATCCTTTAAATCAAGAGTTGTGAACCAGTCCATAAGTGAAAGGAAGAGATTTATGGAGGCCTGGGTTAGTATTTGAAATTGGAACTTTCAGGGGAATCTGTTCCGTTTTCTTAAATCTAAAATTGGATGGAAATCTTCATTCCCCCTCTGTATCAGGAGACATCTTGAATAAACTCTTGACCTACAGATGTTTGGATACTCCTGTGAGGAGTAATTTTTAAACTTGTGACAGAAGAATGATAAACTACCCTAAAAAATGAAGGATTTTGGGTGGGAGGTAACTTTTTAAATTGTATTTTATAACCTTTTTCTATCATTTCTAGGACCCTCTTTTCCAAGGTAATAAGCGTCCAGTTGTCAGTGAAATGGGCTAGCTTGTCTCCATACAAAGGAAGGGAGGAATCCTTGCCAGGTGCTCCACAACTCTTGTTCCTCAGGTGAAATCTGAGACCTTGCAGTCAGCAAAGGAAGGAACAGATTGCTTTGCCATAGCTCTGGATTGGAGAGCAGCTAGCTTGGCTCAATGATGCCTTTGACATCTTTATATGTGTAATCAAGGGATCCAACAAAACAGGAATAGAAGCCAGAACCAGGAAAAATGCCGATCCCCAGGATCTTTTCGGCACTTTAGGCTTGCTAAACAAGGCAACTGGAGCTGAAACATGCCTGTTAGTCTTCAGCTCTGGTGATCTCCCAGAACCTGACAGTTTAGCAGGAGGAATCATAGGGTTTAAGAGACCTCAGGAAGACATCAAGTCCAGCCTCCCTGCTAAAAGCAGGACCAATCCCAATTAAATCATCCCAGCCAGGCTTTTATCAAGCCAGGATTTAAAAACCTCTAGGGCTAGAAATTCCACCACCTCCCATGTCACCCATTCCAGTGTTTCACCACCCTCCCATTGAAATAGTTTTTCCTAATATCCAGCCTAGACTTCCCTTACTGCAACTTGAGACCATTGCTCCTCATTCTGCCTCTGTCACAACTGAGAACAACCTCGCTCCATCCTCTTTGGAACCCCCCTTCAGGTAGTTGAAGGCTGCTATCAAATCGCCCCTCACACTTCTGTAGACTAAATAGCTCAAGTCCCTTAGCCTCTTCTCATAAGTCATGTGCTCCAGCCCCCTAATCACTTTTGTTTCCTCTGCTGGACTTTCTCCAGTGGGTCTCCCTTTCTGTAATGGGGTGCCCAGAATTGGATGCAGTACTCCAGGAGTCCTAGCATGCTTTTCCTTACATGCTCTAAGTGTAAAGAGCTGAGAAATAGAACAACCAGACAGACAGTGGCCTTGCCTAAAGCACTTTACAGCACCTAACTACAGCATGATTGTCTGGCATTGGGAAGACATCTGGGTATGAAGCACAACTTCATTCCTGGGCTGACATTATCTTTGTTTCAACAGAAAGAAGCACAACTATTAAAATCTGGCTGCTGCTGTTTCATCAGTTCTAGGATTACAAAGAACGGAACCTATAAACTCTGTTAGCTAACTATACCAGAACTACCTTAAACTACACTTAACAGTAAAACAAACAACTATTCCAAACTATCCAAAGATACTGAATAGGAGAATACTCTGGATCTGATTGAATCAGTTTACTTCCATTTGGTACTGAGGCAGTAGAGGCCACAGCGTCTCCTTGTGTAACCTCACCATGAAACTGGAGATGCTATGGGGAGGAGCAGGAAGGGGCAACAGAAGTTGTAGCAGTCAATGCTGAGAGAAGGTTCGACCATCAGGCTGCACTGTGCGGTATGCAGAGCCATTCAAAGCAGAATATGCAGAGCCATTCAAAGCAGAATAACATTATGAAATGTTTTTCGATTTTGTTACATAAAGGACCTTTTGGATATATTAGCAGTAGTTCCATGAACCTGCCCTATAATAATGCTGGGGGCTGATTACTTCCTTTCATTGTTAATAAATTAAATCTCAAGGCGGGGCCTTTCTAGAAGTTTATTATACTCCTTGGATTACTATTGTCCTTTAGTCCTTGCTTTTGTGTATTTTAATACTGCATAAAGCATTCCTGGGCTGATAATATCTTTATTTCAATGGAAAGAGCCACAGGATTTAATCATCTGCCAATTTCTGTGAAAACATGTCAAATCTTTGTTTAATTGTCCAGAATTGTGGTGTATGATTGTTTGTTGTTGTCATGTGGGTAATTCACTTAAAGAGATGAATGGTTTGGGAATGGTGGTGTTATAGTAACATCTGAGGGCTGTACAAACAAATAGAAAGATAAAGTTCCTCCCCAGATCACTTACCATCTACTTTAAGGCAAGATGCAGCCAGTATAGGTAACAACCAGGAGGAAAAAATGGGGAATTGAAGGTAAAGGGAACCATAGAATGATTACTTAGTTACAAAGGCTAGTTGTATACGCTACTGCATTGGTTCTAGTCAGGAAATTGTTTGTTTCTTTAAAAATAAATAATAGCCTCTACAGCAGGCTATACCTCAGCCTGGCCATCTTTAGTTAATTGGTTGTGGGTAACTTCTTGTAGGAGATGAAGCATAGTGGGTCTTGGAGAGTAATTTGATGATTATTTTTAATATAAAGAAGTAGAAAATAAATCCAATTGATACTGAATCTAGTCACATACTGTAATACTTGTTAAGTTTGTTCTGTGTACATTTATACACTGTTAATAAGTGATTTATTTTATTCTGTCCATCTCTGTTTATATTTTGTAGGTTGCCCTGGAAATGCTGCTATTGAGGAAGCCAGTAAGATTGAAATGTCATCCTTTGGCAAATTACCATTATGCTGGTAGGTTCCTGTGTGGGGGTGTGT
The DNA here is from genome assembly GCA_032595735.1 of Pelochelys cantorii. Taxonomy (NCBI): domain Eukaryota; kingdom Metazoa; phylum Chordata; order Testudines; family Trionychidae; genus Pelochelys; species Pelochelys cantorii. The sequence continues at coordinate 172,469,107 of CM064328.1, forward strand.
GTGTATTTACATTTTATAAAGAGCGCACATAAAGCACACATAATTTTGAGAAAAACCACTTGATTCTTTCGGGTTTTTCCTCTCTTTGGCATAATTTCTGGTCAGATTTTTGTAACCAGACAGTACTTGGCTACATTAATATTATCTTGCTTTTTTATTTCATGTCATGAAAAAAAGAGATGATGAAATACACTGTGTTGATTTGATATAATAACATGTAAACTATGCTGATTTAAAAAAAAGATTCTAAATAAAGAGTTGATGCTACAAAAACTTCTGTAGCACCTCAAACTATCCTCTCCTATCACTGAAAGGGAACATTCTTAATGATGGAGAGATGAATCCTCTGAATCTTCCTTGTTTTTTGGGGGCTTCTTTGTACGTCATCTTGATAGATATTTGTACCAATTTAGGCTGATTTCTGGAATTAATTCAGATAAAAAACTCCTCACTGAAATAGCAGAGTTGTATGTAAAAACATGGCTCGTATCTGTCCCCTTGTATTGAAACATAGATGAGAAATGAATGTGCAATCTTATGTTTTGCTCTGCATTTTCTACTACAGAAGTTAAATGGTACAATTCCCAAATATCCTGAAGTAACTTTAAAAATGTAAGACTTAACTGTATTGATCTGATGGAAATTATTGTAATTTATGTTAAAGATCTAGCTTGCTTTGTAACTTTGGGCTGGTCCCTTAGCCTCTTTATACCAAAGTTTCAGCATTGTACAAATTTACCTTCCTTGTATGAGTTTTCTGATGTTTACATATTTGTAAGGACGTTTATGGTCATTGCATAAAAAGTCCAAAGTTCAGCTTAGAATATAATTCTTGCAAGTGTTTTCATGTTACTAAATGCAGAATCACTGTTTGTGTAGATCTAGACTAAAACAAATAACTCTAGCCCTTCTACTTCAACACACATAATGGTAATCACGTTTTATTCATATTTGAAAATACCTTGTGAAACACATACTCTGGCCAGCCACTAAGCTTTTTATGTTGTTACTAAAGATTAAAAAGTAAGAACCATAGGTGAGGCAAGTCCCTTCTCACCCCAGTACTTCACATTTTGTGTCTAACAACTGTTCCTGCAAAGTTGGCACAGGTTCTGTAGTAAGATTTCTAACCTGAGCATAACCATTCTTTCCAGCTTCCACTGAAAAGAAACAATCCAAGAATTTCCTGATGTTCAGATAATCAAAACATAGAGGACAGATTTTGGTGTCTTGCCAGAGACCATTGTGCCACTTAGAAAGTGCAGAGGAGCCAAATTTTGTCGGTGGTGACTCAGTGGAGAATTCACTTGACGGGGGGAGCTCTAAACTAGTGTCCTGTTTGCAGCATGGTGCAAGTGTCAGCTGCCATCCCAAAATGCGGACATGAAGAGTTTTACCATACTATGTTGATCCTCCACTGGTGTAACTTGGAGCAGTCCCTAGGTTGCTCTAAAACACCTGAGAAGACTTATACCATTCCAATATATCGGGCAGCAACCATAGGCTGATCCCTGATTACCATGCCAATCCCCCTGGCCATAGATCTTAGATGCAGGGGCAAATCTAGACCACAGTTTCCTTCCTTTCAAGGATAAATTAACAACTTAAAATTCACTATTAAAGCATGTGTTAAGCCTTAACAAAATTAGGTACTAAAAATACACTGTGTCTACATGTGGGTCTTTGGTTTGGATGGAAGGGGTGCTGATTACTTTTCCTGAGCAGTTCTTTTGAGAGGAATATTCTGTCTTTTACCCAGACAAAACCAATTGTCATTCCAACAGAAGACTGAAGAGAGAAAAATAGTTATTTATATTGCAAGAAAAGCCACATCTCTTATAGTTGGTTACTGCCAGTGATGTGTACAGCCATGGCCTATAATCACCTAATATTGTTTAGATCAGTAATTAGCCAATAAGAGTGAAATAAAGATCAGAAACTAGAAGAGAGATTTTTGGTGAGGAGTTAGTCTGCTAGATTTTAAGTATTCGTCTTCAGTCAAACAAATTTGCATCTTTTTCTATAAGTAATTTACAGTGACAAAGGCAGAACATTCCTTACAAGATAGGGCTCCAGTTAAATATCTGCCAACTACTATTAGAGCTGTAGGTATCCTGTACCCTGTAGTTTTCCAGGTGAAGTGAAAGGACCAGAATTTCTCAAGCAAAGAAACTTGATGAACATTAAGAGTCAGTATACTGCATGATGAATCATAATCTCACCAATCCAGGTTTAAACCCTATTAAACTACAGAAAGCCAAGTACAAAACTGCTCTCTGAAATTCTTCAGTGCAATGTACTATTGCAACTGATATTGATAATACCTTTCTGGCTATTTACAGGGTTTATAAGGTAATTTATTTGGTGATTATTGGTCAATAAGCTGCTCTGTTTATATAGGATCTGTTATTGCAGGGAAACAATCTAACTGCAAGAATTAGTTGAATTCAAACTTTATACCTTTAGTGAATAGTTTGTATGTTTTGGTTTCCTCTCAGTATATAAATTTCATTTATTACAGCTCCTTGGTGCATATGTAAAGCAGAGCTAGATCAAAATAGGACACAATGATGACTCATGAGGATGCTTAACAATTCCTCAAATATGAGATATTCATAATGCCGCTCAAGATACATTTTAGGCAAAAGAATGAGTGAATAAGGGAATTTTGAACCATACTTCAAAGGTCAGCATACTGAGACGTTGTCAGGCTAATGAAGGAAGGATATGTGAAATGTTAAGTGTCCTCACCCACACGCCAAGAATGATGGTTATTCCTAAACTTAGGAATAACACTCTAGTTTGTTTGTTTTAGAGACCGTCTCTTTTTGTATACTATCAGCTGTCAGAATATAAAATTCAGAAAAAGGTGGTCTCTCAGGCTATGTCTATATAGCAGAGTTATTTCAGAATAACAAAGAGCGCGTCTGCACTACAAGCCTTTATTTCAAAATAATGTCGAGCTGGAGGACTTCTTACTCCGACTCATGGTAATCCTCATTTCACGAGGAGTAAGGGAAGTCGAAGGAAGAGTATTCTTCCTTCGACTTCCTGCTGTGTAGTCAGCGCCAAAAGCTGAATTAAGCTATTTCGACTTCAGCTACGCAGTTAACGTAGCTGAAGTTGTGTAGCTTAATTGAACTGCTTGGTAGACGTGCCCTAAGATAGCCTGGACCCCAAGCAGAAGATCGGTTGTCCTTTGAACTGCACCAAGGTTTTGTTAGTTGGGTATACAGCTCTGCAGTACTCTCATTTGAGAAATGGGTAAGAGAGAGACTCCATGAAACAGTGTTGTGTTCCTGTCAGTTAGTAAACATCCAATATATGTGATACTTTTTTTTATGTAGGCCATATATTATTTACATGTACCTCGTGCTATGCACGTAGGGGCCTGAAGTGACCCACTGAAATGATTGAATCTAACATCTCTCCCCTTGCTTGCAGAAGGGATTTATTGTCTGTTACTGTCAAAAGGGATTTACTGCAGTAATATTCTCTCAGTATACACATACAATGGAGCATAGGATAAACAGCCAAAATATAAAGACCTGCTTTAAAAACTGATCCGTATTCCAAGGTCTCAGTTCTTTCTTACTGCATTGCAGATCCTCCTATATGTACTCTGTGTTTCCCACAGCCAGCAAATACAAAATCAGTTTCCCAGCAACCAGAGTTAAAAACAGCTTTTCTCCTGTTACTTTTCCTACAGAGGTTTTAGCCTAGTTAATTAGGCTGCTTTAATTAACCCTAATATTTATATTGGGATCCCTGCTGATAACTCCACAACTTTCAGGAAACCTCCTAGGTGTACAGTAAATTAACCCTTAGCTCATTGTAATAATTCATAAGAAAAAAAGAGACAAATGAAGCAGATTGCTGAAGCTTATGTCTTATCATCTTTTTTTAAAAAAAGCTTTAAAGCTGTACAGTTTTGCGAAAAGGGTACAATTTAAGTCGTAACATGTTAAGCAGTTTTCATTCCAAGATCTTAAATATTTCAGTAACAAAAACTAAACTTCACTACATTCTACTGAGATAAGTATGGTTCCCATTTTAACATGAATAAAGTGAGGCACAGAAAAATATAGTAGTAAATTTACACAAGAACAGACCAGGTAAACAGGCAGAGATTGCTGGAGATGATTAGGAGATGATTAGGTGTTTATGAAGGTTATGCAAATAGGAAAAATACTAAGTAGTAGAGAGCCAGAATTGGAGAAATGGCTGCTTATAGAGCAGTGAGTCAGAAGGCGACCCTGAGGGGATAAAAGAACAATGAATGAAACTCAGCTTGTGAATCAGTCCCATTATATAAGGGCCATACAGAAAGATTTCATATAAACCTAGATAGAAACTGCTAATATTGCTTTTTCCCTGATATCAGAAATGCCTTTAGACAATAAGAGGCTGATATCACTGCAGAGGAGCTAAATGCTGTTTCAGAGGTCATGACAGGGAGATATGTGCCATAGTCCTACTCTTTTCAGTTAATAAAACTGAGGCACTGTTCCTTTGATTGAGAATGTCAGAGGAGGTGCAGGAGCAAATTGGTAAGCATAAGATGAAATTGAAAAGCAATAAAAACTGAAAGTTGATAAAAGGATGTATTTTTACACAAGACATAATTAGTCCATGGAGCTCAGTTCCACAGGATGGCTTCAGAAGAGGGAGAGGCATATATATAATGATAAAAGCCATGCTTACATTAAAGTGCTAAAACCTCTGATGATTTGGAGAATAAACCATCCACTAATAGAATTAGGAAGCAACATCTGAGAGAGACAGATTATTCCATACCTGGCCACTATGAGGTTTCTTTCATCTTCCTCTGAAACATTGAGTGCTGTCCACTTGCAGACAGAATCTGATCCAGGAGAGCAGCTCCTGATTTCCTCATATTTTGACTGATGCCCACTAAAGATTTCTGTGAGAATACCAATTCACTTTGAGGGTCCACATTAGATTTTAATACCAATGTTCAGAGATGGAAATTTATTTTTTCCTGGGTAGTTAATCTAGCAAAATAAATAGAAAATAATACTTGGCAGTGGTAGAGCACCTTCCATCCAGACATCTCAAAGCACTTTGCAGTTATGGCTACACAATACTCACTCCTATGAAATAGTTAAATACCATGTCCAATTTGGAGATGGGACTAAATCACAGAGAAGCAACTTGTTCAGGGTCACACAGTGAATTTGTGCCATAGCAAGTATTACAAGCAAGCATTCTGGACTCCCAGTCCTCTGCTCTAAGGGTACGTCTACTCAGCTGTGTTCTTTCAGAATAACTGATTTTATCCTGAAATAACATAGTGCGCATCTACACTACAAGCCTTTATTTCAAAATAATGTTGAGCTGGAGGACTTCTTATTCTGACTCATGGTAACCCTCATTTCACAAGGAGTAAGGGAAGTTGAAGAAAGAGTGATCTTCCTTCGACTTCCTGCCAGGTAGACCGCGCCAAAAGCTGAATTAAGCTATTTCAACTTTAGCTATGCAATTGACGTAGCTGAGGTTGCGAAGCTTAATTCGACTTCAGCTCTGCTGTGTAGATGTACCCTAACAGACTCGTACAAATAAAGATAGAGGAGGCTGGCAATTAGAAAACAAACTGTTTATAATATTTCATTTGTTTTAGGATCTGACATGTGGACACCTCTAGAAAGAAGATTGTTTAACAAAGCATTATCCGCTTACAGCAAAGATTTTATTTTTGTACAAAAAATGGTAAGGAGCCTTCTGTTTTTGGTGTTTGCCATTTTTAACCTTTTGCTCTTTATTTCATAGCATTATAGAACCATATAAGATTAGGGTTGGGAGAGTCCTCAGGAGGTCATTCTTGCCATATTCAGTTTGAGTGAGTCTTCCTGTTCTTCACCCTTTAGTGACAGACTGACTTACTGCATTCACAGAACCAGTGGAAGTTAGAGGGATTGCATAATGAATGAAGAATTCAAGAACGTGTTGTGTGTGTGTGTGTGTGTGTGTGTGTGTGTGGCACCAGTAGAACTAGGAATTCTGTTACTTTATAAAGTAACAGTAAACTCCAGCATGCGTGTTCAAAATCCTGTTTTTTAAACCATTCCAATCTATCAGCCTGTCTCTCAGAAGCTTGAATAGTTGAGCTGTGGGGTATCCGCTTTATATCTGTGCATCATTTCTGCAGTAGCTGTGCAGATGTACATACAAATTGTATATCTGCACAGGACTCTGATGGTAAGAGTGGCAGCTGGGAGGAACTGCAGTATAGATTCTCCACCCAGGCAAGGGCAGGTGGAGGGTCTGCAACTCCACATGAGTTCCCCATTAGCTCCCCATGTGGCTCTTCCCAACTATGAATCAGAGTGTGGTGCCTTGGCGCCTCATTCTGACCTGTTGGTATAGAGTTCTGCAGATCGCAAATGAGATGCAGATACACATTTATGTATCTGTGCAGCCCTTTACAAACAGACAATACAAGACAAAAATAAATGGTGGAAATGGGTTGATACCCTCCACACCTGAGAGCGTGGGAGAAGAAAGAAAGAAAGCTCAGGTGAAATGAAAAGGATTTACATTAAGCCACCAAAAACACCTTTCCAGCATAGTCAAATTTGAATCCATTGCTGGCAACACTAGATCTGGGAGGGCAGATACTTCAAAGTGTTGAGAGATCTTGGAACCTTAAATAATTGGACCTGTGATTCTATGTCAACAGATTATCCGAGTTTCATGTGACACTGAGTTAGTGTGTCTCTCTATATAGTAGATCTGGGGGATCAGATCATTAAATTATGGCACCAGTCCAAGTGGTAATGAAACACCACACTTAGTATCAGAGAGATGATAAAGGCAGTGTTTTCAGGTAGATGTTTCTGGTATTCCACCACAAAGAAGGAAAGATGGGAGGCTGGCATTTCTCTGGAGGCAGAGCTAAGGTATTTGAATTGTCATTTTCCATTCTCAAAATGTTTGGGTTTGTGTAAGTAAAACCTTAATTCTGAGTTTTCTGGGTTCTTAACAGTTGTTTTGTTTGGCGAGAAAAGGGGTGTTAGAACATCAGAATATCCTTCTGAGGATTTTTTTACCTGGCAGTTACTGCTGTGTACGGTCAATCAACATTGTACTGAATTTTTTTCTGGGAATAACTCATGGGAGTGTTCATATAGCAGCCACATAAACTATGGATCTGAGTTTCAGTCTTGGACTAAAGAAATGAAAAATGGGCTGTCAGAAATTGTGTTCAGTCTGTTATCTTTATTACTCTTGTTTTTCGAGGACAAGTAAAAACAAAACAAACTTTTATAATGTTTGTTGTTGGAATGTTTGTATTATTGCTTGACACTATAGGTGAAGTCTAAAACAGTTGCACAGTGTGTGGAATACTACTACACTTGGAAAAAAATCATGCGTCTGGGACGGAAACATAGAACACGTCTAGCAGAAATAAGAGATGAATGCTTGGTAAGCTTTAAAAATAATCATGAAACCGTAACACCTATAAAAAGGGGGGAAAGGAGTACATTGTAATTTCATTCATCTTTCTAACTGTGGAAACTGAAATGTATTCAGAGTGCAAGCATTTATACCAATGTGTATCAGATTCTGCTCTTGCAACATGTATATCTTATGTGTGCTTCTGCTGCTGGTAGCACTGTAACAGAAAAATATTGCAAACTTTCCTGGGTACGTGTGTGTGTGTGTGTGTATGTGTAATATATGTACGATTGCCAGTGTAATTCTCAGTGTATGAAAAGTTGGACCCTTACTCCTATAGCCTATATCTTTTGAAACGTAATTTGCCTACACAAACAAACAAGTCTTAATTTGCATGTGAGTTCAATGCCCTGGTTATTTGGGAAACCTTAAAATGGATACAGATTGAACCTCTCTAGTCCAGCAACATCCATGGTCTGGCATGAATTTAGTTAACTGGATATCCACTTATCATGGCTGTGACCAAGTTTCCTGTAATCTCATAAAGTTTGTTTACAGCTACCAGTCTAGCTCTCAGTATTCTGTGCTGTTATTTAGCTCTAATTTACCTCTGAATGTCTTCTAAGAGCCCAGTAAGCAGTGGAAGTGTTGGTAATGCTGCTAGACAGTATTGACCTCCCATGGTTCAGCATATTCTCTGGTTCGGCAATGGTCAGGTCCCCCAAGAGTGCTGGACTAGAGAGATTCAACCTGAAATTTTTTTAGCAAGTAATTTCACAAGAGAGCATGTGAGCAATATTACATTTGCCACGGATGAAGCATTGCATGCTGGGATATGTAAATACCCCAGCTTTATATTAAAGATAAGGATAGTTTTGTGTCCTATTGCAGAACTCCAGACAGGTAGCAATAGTTAATTGTTTTGTTATGAATAAATCATGCAAAGTCACTCATTTGTGGGACAAATAAAAATGTTATAAGAAGGACCCCGAAGTAAGGGTATGTCTACACTGCATTCCTCTTTTGAGGAATCTTTCCTCATTTTATAAGGAGTAAGGGTAATTTCAAAAGAAGGGTTTTCTTTTGAAATAACCGCGTCTAGACAGCGGGTTTTTTTCTAAACAGGGTATTTCGAAATAGCACCTGGATGTGATTATGCAAATGAAGCGTGGGAAATTCAAATCCATGCTTCATTTGCAATTTCGCTCAGCTGCATTTGCACTCCTCTCTCGAAAGAAGAATGCAGTGTAGACATACCCTAAGAGACTAAATGATGCTGTGTTTCAGAATTCTTGCTAGTGTTATACCTTTCTTTTTAGTCTTCCTTAAATTTAATTTTGATTTCAGACAAGTGGGGAAGAGGAAGATTTAGAGGATGAGGAGGAGATGGAAGAAGACAGAAAATCTATAAAAGAAGAGGAAAGTGAAATGCAGAAATCTCCTGAACCACCACCTATAGCTCTTGGTGCACCCATAGACCTGCCACCCCTTCAAAGTCTCACATTTTCTGCAGCCTCTTTTACCTGTGAAATGCCAAACTGTGGTGCTGTAGGTATATTTGATATCTTTAAAGCATGTTGGGGGAAGTATTGTCCAGTGGATAGGAAACTAGATGTGCACTGAATAGACTGGGGTTCTGTGTTTAGCCACTGATCTGCTGCACAAGTCATTTCACCTCTCTGTGTCTTACATTTACTGTCTATAAAATTAGGGATAAATATTTAGCCGCTAGATGGATGGATGAAAAAGCTCCACATAAGGTCCAAGTATTATTTTTGTATACTGGAAGAATAATGAAATAACTGAGAGTGCTACTCATTACATTACGTTTTTGTTTCTGTAATCGACTATATATTTGAGAGTCTGTCTGTCTGTTAGTTCAAAAACTCCTCCTAAATAGTAAGAGCTAGGATCACCAAATTAGGTATGCAGCTTCCTCTTATCATATCTTAAAGCTGGTTGTGCCTGGAAAATGGGATGTGCTTGCAATCGGATTGTTTCTCATAAAACCATAGAGAAGAGAGACCAGAATCATGACACAGGTGAAAGGAGATGGCTGGGGTCACTCTCCCCCCCCCCCCCCCTCGGGACTGTCCCAGCCCTAAGCTTCCAATCTTCCAGGTGCCTCTTAGCGAGGGTGGGATGGGCTGAAGCTCTTCTCTCCTCTCATCCAGATTCATACGGGAATATTGCTGGCTATTCCCCTTCATCATGGAGCAAGGCTAGATCTACACTGCCGCTTCTTTTTCAGAAAAAGCTACGCAAAATGCACTCCACATTTTGCATAGCTTTTTCCAATTCTTTTGTTGGAAGAGGCTTTTCCAAACAGAAAAGAAACAGAATCATTAAATCAAGTAAAGTCCTCAAAACTGACATTACTGAGCGAATGTTGAAAGAGGCTTCAGGGTGGCTCAGAGAGGTCAGGAGTTCAGGTCCGGTGTGCAGAGTGCCACCTCTGGCCAACAGCCCCAGCATGAAGTTCCTGTGGCAGCTCCATGCTGAGCCGGCAGGGGGGTGGGGGCGGGGCTGTGTCTCCCACCCCTGCTGTGGCAGTTCTGTGGTAGGGCTGTGGGCAGGGATGCCTCGCCTTCACCCCACTCACCCCTCCAACCATGGCAGCTTCATGTTGGGACCAGAGGAGGGGGCACCTCTCCCCCAGCCATGGCACTCAAACTGGAGCTGTCCAGAGTTGCCGCTGCTAGGGGACAGGTGGTCTTTCTGTGGCCCACACCCAGCCTTATCTGGTCCTGCCCCAGCTGGGGGACATGCATTCTGCCTTTGGCTATGCCTGCTGGAGCTGCAGTGGCCATGGAGAGGCACTTCTCACCTGGTCCCAAGCAGGGCAGCCTGTATACTGCAGCCCCTCAGCCCCAGCCCTTTTCATGAAGAAAAACAAAAACTTAATTGAGTTCAGGACCTGAACAATGCCAGGTGAATCTTCTAGTGAGTAAATATTTAACTTCAACCACGTATAATTGAGAACAGAATTGGCCAAATGTATTGTTTGTATTCTTAACCAGTGCAGTATTTTATATATCTGTCGTGTAAAGTAAATGTATTTCTCCTTTTGAACTGCTGTCCTAATGCAATTTCTTTTTTCTTAGGTGTTCAGCTCCAGACAAGCACTAAATGGTCACGCTCGCATTCATGGTGGTACAAACCAGGTGACAAAACCACGATGCAATGTTCCAGGCCAAAAGCAAAAATCTACCACGCAGAGTGGATACTGCTCAGTCAAGAGTTCTCCTGCACACAGCACGACAAGTGGCGAGACAGACCCGACAACAATTTTTCCTTGTAAAGAGTGTGGCAAGTAAGGGAATACGTCTGTCTGTAATATTACAGAAAATTTGTCTGCTCGTATTCCAAAGAAAAGAACTGCAGCAAGTTTCTAGTAGTAATTTATTTTCCTGTGATTGCTTCAAAGGAGTATTAATTTCCTTTGATATGCTGTGACATTTTCTTCCTCCACCCACGCGAAAAAAAAAAAAAACCATTGGACTGCGCCCAATGGCCACCTACCCTAATCTGTTCTGAGAAACTGTTTTGGATATTGTTTGGGAGCTTTGGACAGTTTGCCTACTGTATTCAGTCCCTATGCAAGAGTTATGCTGCCTACTTTCAGCATAGGGAGGCAGATAATCCTAGCTTTTTTGTTCAGGAGATGAAAAAAAAAATCAGCTAGCTCAACTGATATAGTTTCCTTTCAGCTGGATATGGTATCGTAGACCTCTAAAAGAAAAAAAAAAAAAGCCAATACAGCCCCCATAAAGTGGCCAAGCTATGCCTGTACCTGCCTACAAGGCAGTGAGTTTAAAAACACTTTCATGAAAGTATCACATAAAGCAGACATTTTTGGTTCAGAAACTGATCAAATCTTGAATAGTTTTCAAAATTGCAAGGTCTGATGCTGTTTCAGAATAAACCAGGTAAGTAGTTTAATAATGTTAAGATCTCTACTCCATGTAGTTGGGTTTTGAAATATTAACATTTCAGTTCTGTATTCTATGGGCAGTCTTCACGGAACTCTTCACTTGAGCATGATTTTGGGAGGTCTGGCTTACAATTTGTCAAATGTTTAGAGTTGGCAAGTGCTATAGTAGATGGAAGTGATATCCTAGGCAGGGATAGCTACAAAACATAAATTAACTCTTCCAAAAGATAGAGAGGAAAGATGCATCAGCAGTTAAGGCACTAGCTAGGGAGTCCCAAAGTTTGTATTCAGTTTTCTATTCTACCACATACTTCCTGTGTGAGTCTGAGTAAATCAGTTAGGGTGGGATTCACAATGGCATTTAGAACCACCATGGCTAAACAGCCATGTTAAAAAGGCAGAGAGAGAGAAAAGGGCAGCTTTTAAAAAGTGGAAGTCAAATCCTAGTGAGGAAAATAGAAAGGAACATAAACACTCCCAAATTAAGTGTCATAATGTAGTAAGAAAAGCCAAAAAAGAGTTTGAGGAACAGCTAGCCAAAAATTCAAAAAATGATAGTAAAATGTTTTTTAAATACATTAGAAGCAGGAAGCCCGCTAAAAAAGCAGTGGGGCCCTTGGATGATAAAGATATAAAAGGAGCGATCAAGGAAGACAGTGCCATTGCGGAGCGATTAAATGATTTCTTTGCTTCAGTCTTCACGGCTGAGGATGTTACAGAGGTTCCTAAATCTGAGCCAGCCTTTTTAGGTGACAAATCTGAGGAACTCACTCAGATTGAAGTGACATTAGAGGAGGTTATGGAATTAATTGATAAGCTGAATAGTAACAAGTCTCCGGGACCAGACGGCATTCACCCAAGGGTTCTGAAAGAACTCAAATGTGAAATTGCGGAGTTATTAACAGTGGTTTGTAACCTATCCTTTAAATCCACTTTGGTACCAAATGATTGGAAGATGGCCAATATAACACCAATATTTAAAAAAGGCTCTAGAGGAGATCCTGGCAATTATAGACCGATAAGTTTAACATCAGTACCAGGCAAATTAGTAGAAACACTAGTAAAGAGTAAAATTGCAAGGCACATAGAAGAGCACGAATTGTTGGGCAAAAGTCAGCATGGTTTCTGCAGAGGGAAGTCGTGTCTAACTAATCTGTTAGAATTCTTTGAAGGGGTTAATAAACATGCGGACAAGGGGCACCCAGTGGATATAATATACCTAGATTTCCAGAAAGCCTTTGACACGGTCCCACACCAAAGGCTTTTACGTAAATTAGGTGGTCATGGGATAGGAGGAAAGGTCCTTTCATGGATCAAGAATTGGTTAAAAGACAGAAAACAAAGGGTGGGAATAAATGGTAAATTTTCACAATGGAGGAGGGTAACTAGTGGTGTTCCCCAGGGGTCAGTACTGGGACCAATCCTGTTCAACTTGTTCATCAGTGATCTAGAAAATGAGGTAAGCAGTGAGGTGGCCAAGTTTGCAGATGACACAAAGTTGTTCAGGACAGTCAAAAGCAAAAGGGATTGTGAAGAACTACAAAAAGATCTCAGCAAACTGAGTGATTGGGCAGCAAAATGGCAAATGAAATTTAATGTGGGTAAGTGTAAGGTAATGCATGTTGGAAAAAATAACCCAAATTACACGTACTACATGATGGGGTCAAATTTAGCTACGACAGATCAGGAAAGGGATCTTGGAGTTATAGTGGATAGTTCTATGAAGACATCCACGCAGTGTGTAGCGGCAGTTAGTAAGGCAAATAGGATGTTAGGAATTATTAAAAAAGGGATAGATAATAAGACAAAAGATATCATACTTCCCCTATATAAAACTATGGTACGCCCACATCTCGAGTACTGCGTGCAGATGTGGTCTCCTCACCTCAAAAAAGATATATTGGCATTAGGAAAGGTTCAGAAAAGGGCGACTAAGATGATTAGGGGCTTGGAAAGGGTCCCATATGGGGAGAGGCTAGAGAGACTGGGACTTTTCAGTTTGGAAAAAAGGCGATTGAGGGGCGATATGATAGAGGTATATAAAATCATGAATGGTGTGGAGAAAGTGATTATAGAAAAATTATTTACCTTTTCCCATAATACAAGAACTAGGGGACACCAAATGAAATTGATGGGTAGTAGGTTCAAAACTAATAAAAGGAAATTTTTCTTCACACAGCGCCCAGTCAACCTGTGGAACTCCTTGCCCGAGGAGGCTGTGAAGGCCAGGACTCTATTAGGGTTTAAAAAAGAGCTTGATAAATTTTTGCAGGTTAGGTCCATAAATGGCTATTAACCAGGGATAAAGTATGGTGCCCTAGCCTTCATAACAAGGGCAGGAGATGGATGGCAGGAGATAAATCACTTGATCATTGTCTTCTGTTCTCCTTCTCTGGGGCACCTGGCATTGGCCACCATCGGCAGATGGGATGCTGGGCTCGATGGACCTTTGGTCTGACCCAGTATGACCATTCTTATGTTCTTATGTTCTTAGGTGCCCAAGTACTTTGTAAATCGCAACCTTAGTCTCTCTATGCCTCATTTTTCTATAAAATGAGGATATTAGCACTCCCTTATGTTTGGGAGATAAGTACATTGACAGTTATAAGGCATTCAGATACTGCAGCAGTTGGGTCCATATAAATGTTTAATGGCAAGAGCATAGACTGCAGAAAGCTGATAATCTCTCCCTGAAGCCCTTTACGTGATACATAAGTTTTCTCTTCACCGTCCTTTCCTTCAAGGCAAGGAAGCAAAGCACATCAGAGTTTTGTTTTTTTTTCAAAAGCAGCAGTAAGATGTCATCTGAAATGTTCTTTTTTCTCTTGAAATTTGTAGGGTGTTTTTCAAAATCAAAAGTCGCAATGCTCATATGAAGACCCACAGACAACAGGAAGAACAGCAAAGGCAGAAGGCTCAGAAAGCTGCTGTTGCAGCAGAAATGGCAGCCGCTATTGCAAGAACTACTGGTCCAGTTGGACATGGTTTGATCCCTCTGGATCATTTGAGTTTGATTAAACATGTTGAGCATGTAGACAACCTTGAAGATGATGTTGTTCAGGAGTTAGGAGATGTCATGGAAGATACTGAAGTCATGGATGCTGACCTCTTGTTGGATGATGAAGATGCAGATTTACTTCAGGATGATGCTGAGTTGTGAATGTAGAGTTGTCACATTCAGACAGCTACTGAATATCTCCTGAATGTATCAGTCAGGAAACATGGACTACCAGTTTATTTCTCACTAATTTTTAAACTACCTGTTTAAAAATGGTAATTCTTTTATCCAGGTCTAGGGGAAAAATATGCTTCCCACCCATTTTTTAATCAGTTTGTGTGTTGGGGAAAAATAAATAATTGGCACAAATATTCTTATAAGGTGTTTTATCTGGGTTCTGCTTCACTGAGATAATTTAAAACCACAAATAACAGAGAAATTCATGTTTCTATTTCCATTTCCTTCCAGACTTTTAATGGAAGGACCTTTAATTCTTAACTCTTCAGAATTTTCTTATTCTCAGTTCAGTATAACCTGGACTGTGTTTCATTTTACATATTTCATTCTGGCCCTATTTACTAGGAAGGATGTATTGTTATGCACTTCTGACTGGATTAATTGCTTTCAATGGATTTTGCAGTATTTTCCTGATAGTACCCCATGTTTGTCGGAGATGCTGACATGATGTATTTTTCTGTTTTTTATTCTTGTACCTGGAGCAAAAAGAAATCTGACTAAATATGAAATATTACAAGAGTGACTATCATCCGTTCAACAGAATACTTCTTAACCTATACCTGTTAGCTTGCAAGAGATATTGTTTATACTGTACATTTTAGAGCTTCCATTTTAATAGGTATCAAAGAGAGAGATCCACTAGTTTCTGAATGATGCAGTCTAAGGTTTGAAGATGGTACTACTATGGTTCACTTCAATTAAAGTGGAGCAAAAACTCACATCTTCTCATTGGAAAACTGGATTAAAAGCCCTGCATTTGTAATTGGACAGCACTGGCGATACCTTCTGTTGTGTCAATAAATTGTGCTGTTGACTAGCCCTTCCAGAGGTTTTAGAGGTTTTGTACAATTGAGCAGTGCAGGAGCATATTCCGGAGAACACCAAATGTCAAGAGACATTCTTTCCCCACAGACAGGATGGAAGGAGCAAAGTTGTTGGAAAATCTACTCTGCTTCAACAGCACACTTCCAGAAATTTAAACATACGCTTTTTTATCCTTCCGCGGCCTGAAATATTCTTGTGCTGTTTTTGAGTATTCACTTACCTTTACATGACACTCAGATTGTTGTGTGTTCAGTATGACCTTTGTCCAGCAAAGGTGGGAAAATGCTTATATTAACTCTCCCTGCCCCCCTTTTTTTCTGGCCAAGACTTGCATACAATATCGCTAACCTTATTTGTACTGACCTTAATTTCACACATTCTCCACAGATATACAGTGCTGGATTCATAGCGTTGCACCTAAACCCACATGCAGGATTAGACAGTGTTTGGGTGCACAACCTTTCCTTACAAAGTGGCAGTTTGAGAGCTCTTTTCAAAATAAAATACTGTAAATGATTTTGGGGCTTCACAACCATGCTCTTGTGAATCGTGTATATGAGAACAGGAGTGCAAATTTTATAAAACCTTTGTATGAAAATAATTTCAACTCTTCCTGATACCTTCTGGGTTTTTTTTTTTGTTTTTTAACAATAAGAATGTTTCATTCATTTGCCACAATGTCTTGACAATTTGTGTAGTAATAGCACATACTCTTAACCAGATCAAGCAAGAAGATGGGCCTAATTCTCCATTGTCTTCCTCTTGTGTACTTACACCTGTGCAAAATGTGGGGTAGAATGCTATCAAATAATATTGTTTCTTAATTGACCATGCAAGGTGCAAAACCAATGAGAATCAGGATCCATGTCTACACAGGATTATTACTTGAGTAAAGACCATTTTTCGGTCAAAGCCAAGCCTACAAGGCCAAATCTTCAAGTTCTTACTTAGTCAAATGCTCTGCTAATCAAGAATGATCCTTGTAGGTAAGTGGAAACCACTTATCATTTTCAAGTTGCAGTTTCCCATGAATTCTTTTTCTGGTGGGTGGAGTTTCTTTCTCCCTTTCTGCGGAAGAACAGTCAGTTCCCTATGTCTGTGACTCTCAGGAGATCTGACAGAAAGCCTATGTGCCTGTACTTCCACTTGGCACTACGCCATGTCCTGGAGCATGAATTCTGGACAGTCCACAGAGGCTTAGACTCTTGTGAGTGGAATCTATAGACATTCTAAGTATTTGCAGGATCAGGACTTTTGGATGCAGTAACTTACACTGGAGTCCGTGGGTCTACAGTGGGAAGACTTGATTAGAGCCCACTCCATCCCCTCCAAATCAATGGAGCTTTGAATCCTGAGGGCTCCTCTGTAAAGGAATTTCTTCAATAGAGTTGGGGAGAAAGTGGATACATGTTGTAGAAGTGGCATTTGTCATATGTTGGTAAGTCTGCATACAGAGTGTCTTGACGGGGCAGGACTGCATAACTCAGGCAAAAATGTCATTGTACTTAATGACAGATTTGCCTGAAGAAGAGCTGAATAAAAATGCTAAAATTTTTTAATCTGACTTCCATAGAAGCTGTTTTCAAAAAGAATTGAGATTTCTTCTAACTAAATATTAGCCAGATGTCTGTATTAAATCTACATAACTATGCCATAGATCTCCAAGATGAGACAGGAACACTTTTATTTTATACCTAGGAAAATAACAAAAATAATTGTGACTTGAAATAACCAAAGAGATTGCCTGCATAGAACAAATGCAAATCCCTGAAATAGTATTATATGATCATTTTTAGGCCTCAAACACTGACTCCATATTAAAATGTTGCACAGTATGATGTTGTACAGATGTTGTTCTGCCTACATGTATCTAAATGTGTTTTTAGTCTTATTTCAGAGAGGTTGTTTTCTTGCTAATAGTTGCTGATGCAAACTGTTGTGTATTACGGGATGGTTTCACTATTGAATTTAGACCTTTGGTAAATTCTGTACATACAAAGAAAATCAATATATTTTATGAAAAAAAGCATCTTATTTTCAAATATATTTAACTGATATATTTTATTAGACGGTTGTAAATATTTTAGAAGCTCTAGTGTAAAATATATATTTACTTTTGGGTGGGAAAGTAATGGAAATAAAACTACATATTTAATGTAGTTTGTGATCTCTTCCAGATATAGTTTATATTATTAGCATCTGACTTGCATGCAGTTGAACTTCAGGATGTAACTTATTTAGATTTGCACTAGGTTGGTTTAATTTCATAATCTAGATTTGTTTTTTGATGGGTTTTTATTTGGATTCCATATACTTGGTACATATCAAAAAGCACTATGTATAGAATATTCAGTACTATCTGTAACAAATAATTGTTGTATTTGTAAATCAAAGGGTTTTATGTAACAGTTTGGCAAAAAGAGGACAGTATTTTCTAGTGAATTTTATACTTTTGATAAAATGTAGTTTGTTGGGTTTTGCTACCGTGATGAAAATTTCTTTTAAATAAATTTGTTTTAAAATAGGGGGTTGACAACAACATTATATATATATATATATATGTTAAATATTATAAATATAATTACTTTATAGAGATGCTTTAAAAGGAACATTTCTTCATTCAGCCATATGGCACTGGTGTAGCCGTAGTTGGAGTACTGTGTCCAATTCTGGGTGCCACACTTTAGGAAAAATGTGGACAAATGATAAAAGGTTTAGAAAACCAGGCCTATGAGGAAAGGTTGCAAAAATTGGGCTGGTTTAGTCTTGAGAAAAGAAGGGGGAGAGACCTAATAAGTCTTCAGAAATGTTAAGAGATGGAGGCAGGACAAGAAGTAATGGGCTTAATCTTCAGCGAAGGAGATTTAGATTGTAATTAGAAATATTTTCCTAAAGTTAAGCTCCAGAACTGTGGAATCTCCATCATTGGAAGTTTTTAGAAACATGTTGGCAAGCATCTGTTGAGGACGATCTAGATTTGCTTGGTCCTACCACATTGTAAGGATAAGTATTACACTGATATTTTCAGAAAGAGAAAAGAATATTTTAAATTTTTGTGCTGCAGTAACCTTAAACAAACACTAGTGTATTTAATCTTGTTTTGAAAACAAATCTGTCAAAGGCATAACTGACCAACTCTGTCCACTTGTCCCTCCTGGAATAGTCTTTTGCCTCAATATTTCTGATTCTGCCAAGTGCTAACTTGGATACTTTGAATGTTCTACAACAGCGGTTCTCAAACTTTTTGGGCTCCGGAGCCCTTTACATCCGTAAAAATTTATGCAGAGCCCCAGCGGTCCACTGATTGTATGTGTTGTACCTATCGATGTTTCCAGTTTGTCAACTTTGCGGAGCCCCTGGAGATGTCTCCTCTGCGGAGCCCAGTTTGAGAAACACTGTTCTACAACTAGAACAGTGTTTCAAAACTGTTAATGCGTCGCTTCGCTTTTGCAGGCACGGAGCCTTGTGGTTCTCATCACATATCCCTGGGAAGGGAGCAAGAAGAATATAGTAACTCGGCAAAGAATAGGGAAGACATTTCATTACAAAGTGTGGCATGAAAACAGCTCAGAGCCAGGTATGAAAGTTCAAGTATAGTCATGTTTAAGTCTGGGGTGGATAGTTTGATTGTTTAGCAAATGTGCATATGCTCAGATGTTCTGTAAAGGGTGATGTGTGTGCCCGTATATGTAATCACTGCTTGTGTAAAACACTTGGAATGCTTTATTTCAAATAATTGTGTCAGTTTCAAAAGTATGTCACGTTTGCCTAAGAAGTTTTATTCCTGCCTTTTACTTTTGATTTTATTTTCTTAAGGGTGGAGTTAGTTTCACCCAGAACCCATGCAGGCCCTGGTGTGTATATAAAAATACACTCAAGATAATCCACAATTAACAACACGGGCACTTTGCCTAACGCCAGCCCCGGTCTATGGGTACTGCAGCCTGTTACTGTATCCCGGCATGATCGTACAGTAGGGGCTGTGAGGCCAGGCACGCTGTGTGACCCGTTTCCTGCGCACTAGCAGCTCCCCCCGCAATCCGCTGGGGCAAGCACGAGGTCCCCGCGCAGCGCCGGGAAAGACAAAGGCGCTTTCCTGGGCTCACGTTGCGGGGGGGGGGCTCACAG
This sequence comes from Pelochelys cantorii, assembly GCA_032595735.1. Classification (NCBI taxonomy): domain Eukaryota; kingdom Metazoa; phylum Chordata; order Testudines; family Trionychidae; genus Pelochelys; species Pelochelys cantorii. The sequence continues at coordinate 172,488,648 of CM064328.1, forward strand.
CTCAGGACAAGAGGCGCGGAGGGGTTGGCTGGGCTGGCCCCTCTGTGACGCTCCCGCCTCTTAGCCTGCCCGCGGTTCCACACTCTCCCAGCCCCCCTCCCCCCGCGCTGCTGGGCTGGATTTGGAAGATGACGTGGGGGGGGGGAGGATGCGAAGAGACCCGCCCCGCGCAGCACAAGCGCTGCCTGGACTGGGGGAGGGGCAAGCGGGAACTGCGCGGTGGGGAGGGGGGAGCAGGAAACTGTTCTATGTTCTATGTCACGTGGACGGCGGCGAGTTCTGGCCCCTGCGCGAAAGCCGAGCGCTAGCCGCCGACTTACAGGTGCGAGGGCGAACTCTCTGGTAGCAGGTTTCGAGCGGGGCCGCTCTGTCTTTCCGGGTTAAACTCTATGGTGGGGTGGCTGCCGGAAGTTTCCGGGGGAGGGGCGGGCAAGATGGCGGCATGGGGAGGGGTGAGCCGGTTGTGGCGGCTGCCGCTCTGTCAGGTACTGGGGGCGCGGGGTGGCCGGGGCGCGCGCACCAGACCGATGCTCCGGTTTGCCTGCCGGAGCCCTCAGATTCGCCCCTGCCGGACACGAGTCAGAGCCCCGCCCCTCCTCCCCCGCTCCCCCGCTCACACACTTGGCCGGCGCTGAGAAGTGAGCGGCTGCAGCCGGCTCGCGTTCTTGGGCCGTAGAGCCCCGCAGAGCCGGACGCCCTGAGTTGCTGGGTAGCGCCTGGGAGCCCCGCTTCGGGACCAGGCTCCCAGCCATAGGCAGAGCTGAGGCAGGACCCTCCCCCAGGAGTTGACAATCTTGGGGCTAAGGATGTTAAGGATTAGTTGAAATGCTTATTGGATTGTTGAGTCGACTAGTCATTGCCCCCTCCCCTTGTTGCCTCTGTTTGCCCCGTCTCCATGGCATTTCCAGGAACCTGGAGTCAGCTGGAGCCCGGGCTGGATGTGGTGCTGCAGCTTTGAAATGCTGTACAGAACCCTGGGATGAGCTGACACCAGGCTCCATGGGTGCTTCTGCTTTGAAATGTACATTTCAAAGGAGAAATGCAGAAGTGCCTTTTGACTAGCCAAGTAATCAATGGAAATTCCATTGACTACTCAAATATAGATTAATTTACTAGTTAACATCCTTACATGGGGCTTTACGTTAAGGGTTGAGGCTTATGGTTCCAGTTAACTGGTAGCTATACTCTATGCATTTCTGTATCCTGCATTCAAAAATGGAATGACGTGCTGGAGTCTGTTAGGCTACCTCTACACAATTGCCTTTATTTTGAACTGATACCGAACTGGAGGATTTCTCACCCCAAATCATGGGAACTCTCATTTCATGAGGAGTAAGGGAAGTCGAAGGAAGAGTGTTCTTCCTTCGACTTCCTGCTGGGTAGACAGCGCCAAAAAACCAAATTAAGTTATTTCAATTTCAGCTACACAATTGATATAGCTGATGTTGTGTAGCTTAATTCGACTTTAGCTCTGCTGTATAGACATACCCTTATTGTGCTAACAAAGTTAGCAACCTTCAATTTTTGTACTGAATTCTAACTCACAAATGTTCTTATAATTATGGGACTTTGTAATGTTGGTAATCAATTAGTTTCTTCCCCCTTCTCTTACTTTGGCCATAATTATATATGCAGTAGATAATGAGTTCTTTTTTTTTTTTGTATCCATGTAATTCAAAGTAATTATTAACCCAAGATTTTTTTTTCCTGTGTGAGCTCATCAGATTTGCATTTCCAGCACACAAACTTTAATGTGGAATTTCTGCACAGATCAAAGGAAATCTCCATATTGTTTGAGCTCTGAATCCTTCTAAAAAGATAGCTTGCAAATTAAACTAGTCATTTTATGATGTGCTTAGCTGAGGGTGACATTTATTATAAATTCTAGGAGTAAATGGACTTTGTTTAGGAATCAGTGTTGTTTATTCAGGCCTGTGCACTGGAATAGCAGCTGCTGCCTTTTCATGTCCTTAATGCAGGCCTTCACAACTTGAGTCCACCTTCATTGCTGTGTTCTGTGCCATCTTTGGAGCAAGAACAAAACTCTTCTAACTAATATGTGTATCATTGCTCTGCACCAGCACTATGCATGGGTTTCAAGGTACAAGAGAGCCTTGCTACAAAGTGATTAATTTAATCTTTCATATGCTAATTTCTTTATGGTACCTCCAGATTTACATTTATGTATTAGTCTAGAAAACAAAAACTAGCTTTTAAATGTATATTAAGCTGATGACTTTAAATTTGAAAGATGCCAGCTAATGATTTAACTCATTTTTACAGGGATCAGGGACTTTCTCTGTAAAATACTCAAGCAGGAATATGCCAAAGGGATATCGTTTTTTTCAGTAAGTATAACATTTAAATATGAAGCCTGAAAAATCTGGAGCTCTTAATTTGCAATCACATTAAATGTGTGTTTGTCTCTCTCCTGCTAACTAGAAACAAGGACTTGTTGTGGGTTCAGTTCTCAGGATTTCACACTGATTTACACCATCATAAGGACAAATCTTTGGTATGTGACTAAATAGACTTTCTTATTATATGCATTACACAAACTCAGAATTATTTGTGCATAAATGAAGGTTTTTTTAATATGCAAAATCTACATTAGGAAAAGAATACTTATGAGTTGGATTATTACTCATTGAGGTCTCATTTTAATGAGGTACTAGGTTACAAACTCTATTTAGAATAGAAAGATAGTATTCTTGTGGAAAATCCTTTCATTTTAAAATATGTATGGTATATACTTTAAAAGGAGAAACTTTAATTCCCATTTTACTTAAACATTTTATGTTTGTTCTTATCCTGGCAGAAGGAGTCTATGTATTTCTCATTAGTTTTCAATTGACAACAGTGCAGGGACTGAGAAGGTGACTTTTCTCTCGTGCCAAAGTAGTATTAGATTGGTTTTAGGGAAGAATCTGCAACTCTTCAATTAACTTCCATTGTTTTGAGTCATCTTGAAAAGCCCATGCTCTCCTGTTCAAGAAAATTTATTGTAATAGCTTCTGAATGCTCAAAATTTAGAGGCCTAGTCTATGCTGGAAAATTAAGGTGGTCTAACTATGTTATTTAAGGGGTATATGCTTAGCATAATTAAGGCAACCTAACCATCCACTGTAGCTTCCACTATTCTTTCATAGACCAAAGTACTGCCTCTTGCAGAGGTAGATTGCCTGTACTTACAGGAGAATCTAGGTCAATGGGCTTAGTTGTGGTGCTGTAGTGTTTTAAGTGTAGTTGTACCATACGTTAGTGTTTCTCAGAGTATGTTAACTGGCTGAGGCATTTTTGTTTATTTACCAGCGCTGCAGCTACGGAACCTTGCAGCTCTTATTGGCTCCATTTCACTGCTTGCAGTCATGGAGAGCCGCGGGAAGCGGTGTGAGGCAGGCCGCTGCTTCCTGCAGCTCCCCTTGGCTGCAAACAGTGAAATGGAGCCAATAGGAGCTGCTGGTAAACAAACAAATGCCCACGGCCAGTTAACAGGTTTCTCAAAGTGCTTTCGCGGACCACTTTGAGAAACACTGCCCTAAGTCATGCACTGCTCTTCTGTCCTTGACAGAATTGATAAGTGGCTAATGAGCCACAGGGTGACAGTACTATACATAAATTAGGTTAAGATGACTAGTATTTTTCCCCAGACAGGATAGTAGGATGTACAGGATAAATGTGTATGTATAAATTGGTTAAGGGTTATAGAGAGCCATCACTTAACTTGTCTCTTTCTTACAAAATCTAGGTATCCATTTCAGATGAACCAGACACATTATACAAGAAATTATCAGTTTTAGTTAAAGGTCATGATAAAACTGTGTTGGACAGTTACGAATATTTTGCAGTGCTTGCTGCTAAAGAACTTGGTATCTCCATTGAAAAAGTGTAAGTGTGTATGTGACCTGGTTTCGGTTTCTACTTATAAAACAACACTTGTTATGGAATCCATACTTCTAGAGTTTTGAGGTATGGAATTTACTTCCTTTCAGGGTTTCAGAAGTGAAAGGCTTACACTGAAGGAATTTTTTAACTAATTTGAAGCCACAGGGATAATATTTCCTTGAATCTATTTAAATGATTTTCCTTATAAAATCTCAGTTGGTTTTTTTTTTAAGTTGGCATTACACAGTGTGTTTCACACATCAGTAGGATAAAATAATAGTTAAGGACCACACAGCCAAAAGCAATAGCTGTTACACACTCAGCACTATGTTAAAGCAAGACATCCCTAGAAAATCTTGCCCAGGGTTATATTTAAGTACTTTTTCAAACTTGTAAAGACAGCATCACTGACCATGTAAGCAGTCCAATTATCATCTAGCTGAATTTAGTGGTCATGTTTTTCTTCTCTGTGTCTTCTAATAATTTTGTTTATTAAGCCAAAATGTGGCTTCCCCCCCCCCAAGTGATTGTGATACCAAAATACACTGGTACTTTTCACACTGCCTTGTTCACTTTGCAAAATACCAACTGAAGCAAGGCATTAAGTCCCAATGGGTTGTTATATAGATACAATAAACAATACTTCGATTTAAAAAGGGATATGAATGTGATTTTAAATATGAAATAATGTGTTTCAATTGCATGTTAGACATGAACCTCCCAGGAAGATAGAACGATTCACCCTTCTAAAGTCAATACACATTTTCAAGAAGCACAGAGTTCAATATGAAATGAGGACACATTATAGATGTCTGGAGGTGAGTGTATTGAGGAAAGAAGAGAGCTCAAATAGAACTTCATACATATAAAAATGCAATTTTGACAGTAAAATTCCTGAAATCTCTGTGTACTGATTTTACATTTAACTCCAGAATAAGATCTTCCTAATCCTTTTTCAATGGATACTAAAGAGAATACTTATCTTTGATGCACTTCATGCACCCTGCATTTAAAATACTATGTAGCCTTAGCCCTCCTGTTCTGTCTGTTGAGGGGAGGATATTGTTGTTTAATGTATGTTTGTACTGTGCCTAGCAAAGTAGGTCCTGACCTAGTTTAGGATGCTATGTAATTCCCAGGAGTGGCCTTTCTAAATATCAGCTGCACAAATGAAACTCTAGGTTAATTCAAAGAGGATCTGTAAGTAAACAAAGGTGTGTGTTTCTACAGTTGCAGAATATAGGTATTAGGTAAACCCCTGATTTTTGGAGTGCTTTCTCCTACTTACTGTGAAGTTTGAGTGCACAAAGATTATGCTAATTCTTTGCCTATGATGAAAGGAAGGTTGAACCCTTTGCTATGTGTTCTAGCTTCTCTGACTTTGAGGAAATTTTCCCATCAGTGTATGTGCCTATTTCATTATACAGTGATATACTAATAACAGAAAATATGGCTACTTTTATTTCAAAACACTTTCTGTGTTGTTTTAGTTAAAACATTTAACTGGCAGTACAGCTGATGTCTATTTGGAGTACATCCAAAGAAATTTACCAGAAGGGGTTGCCATGGAAATAAAAAAGGTATAATTGAGTTGCTTTCTGGAATTTCAAATAGAGTTATGGGATAAGTCTGGTTTTAAGATGAGTCACATGACAAATGGCAGCCATTGAAGTCTGCTGGGACTAACAGCAAGTGTTGTCTCTGGAATGAGACTCTGGACTGGGGAGAAGAGGAGTTTTCTGGGGAGCAAGGGATCCAAACAGCAGGAAACACAAGATGAAGAAGAGATGGAAGCTTTCTTAAAATGGCTTCTACCAGTTGTTGTTTTTTCAATATCTAAATAAGTATTTGTAATTTGATGTAGGTAAATATGTATACAGCAAGATAATTTATTCTGAATGAGGGAGTTTGTCACATCCAAGGTGCAGATTGGTAGGTGTAATTGTTTGCTTTGTTTTGTAGACCAAATTAGAGAAGCTACCTGAACATATTCAGAAGCCAGTTTGGGACAAGCTACCTTCGGTAGAAGAAACTGCAAGCACATCATGAGCTCTTCATGTACTAAAGCTCTTCTATGCCTGTTAACAACAGTTCAGTCTGTACCTGTTCATATTTAAAAAACACAGCATCTTCACAGTCCCTCAATCCAATGTCAAACCCTGTCTTAATTTTTTACAAAGTGTATTTAAAAATTTTGATGAGACAGGTCTCTTGCTTCCCTAATTATCAGTGAGAGTGGATCCCAGCCCAATAGCAGAAAGACTGGAGTGCTGTGAAAATGTTTTGACTATCTTTTTCTTTGTTCAAAGTCCTATGTAGCCAAAATGATGAATTTAAAATGAACAGTGGGTCAGGATGAACAGTAATGGTTTATTTGTGCATAAACAACACAGGATTTATGAATACTGTCACTGAGGTTGCTATTAGAAGCACATATCTTGAAGTTCTTACATGACTCATTAAAGTATTTTTTGCTGGGGTAGTCTCCTGAAAAAAGGATGGCAAGAAGGGACCCAAGGTTAGGCACAAACTTGGGTGGAACAGGGGCTGGAGCATAGTCCTCTTGAAGGCCCAGGCTCACCACTGAACCAGGGAAAAAACTTGGCTCAAGCCTATCTCATTCCCTCCTCTGACTCTGCCTCTCCACCAGGAACACTTTGACCCACCAGCCCCCACAGCAGCAGATCCTGTAGCCCATCATAGCTAGGCTGTCTGCCCCTAAATTCAGAAAGCTGTGATTAGAGGTAACTTAGTAGAGGTCAAATTCAGGGAGAGTGATGGTCATTTGGAGCAGGGCTGTGCTGTACCTAATGGCTTGGCTTTCTCCTGGGATGCTCTGGTCCTTATTTCGAAACTGATATGCTGTGGGGGAGGAAGGCAGGTCAGGGTCAATGGCCGGGTGTACTTGCTGTGCAAATGAGCCCCTTCCCATCCCCAGGGGCATTGTGCTTAGGGGGGGACTATGATTCAGTGATCGCAGAGCTTTTGAGGAGATTGGTGCACCTAGGACAATATGCGAATCCTGCGGGTCACAACTTATCACTCTCTCTCCAACTTTGGACACTGTTCAGTGTTGGGGTTGATCCCATCGTCCCTGAACCCCTGATTCATGCAAAGCTCAGCAGGCAGGAGCCAAGACTGCTTCCCTGCCCCCCAACTCTAAAGTCTGTGTGGGATGAAGGGAGAAGCTGAGAGGACATTCTTCTAAGTATCTCAGTGCATTTAGAAAAGACTGGCTGATTCCCTGGGCAGCCTCCTGCTACTCTAAGATGGAAGAGGTGACTCTTCTCTGAGAATCCTCTTTGGTTCTCAAGGTGTGGGGCCCTCTGGGTATTGCTCAATTAAATCAGGCAGATGTCTTGCTTGAAGTTTCACTTCCTTCCCCCTCCCTGAAGGAGGAAGAGTCCAACATTGCATGAGACTTCCCAGACCAAAGAGACCCCAGTGTGATGCCAGTTAGCAAGACAGGCTGGAAATTGGATCTTGCAGTCTCCTTTCCAGGTCTCCCCAGTATAAAATTGCCTCCCAGCCCTCTTCATCAGGCTCACCTCCAATCTGTATTGAGCATGTTTATGTCTTGGGATTCTGCCGTCGGGTTGCCTAGCCTGGTATCCAGGTATTTTGCAAAAACTTTGTGCAGAACCTACAGTGGAAGGGAGAGCCATGAGCCAGGGCCTACACCTGCCACAGGATAGTAAGGTGTGTGACACCCTGGTGAGACCCGAAACACATTCTGGCCTCTCTCAGGCGCATCCCATTGCAGGCTTTATCCCTGATCATTTCTTGTTCTTCTGGACTAGACAATTTAGAAAATTTCAGACTGCATTGGTGCTCAACCCTATGAAACAACCCTTTCTCTTCCACAGAGTGCTTTAATGCCCATTATCAGGGCTCAACAAACCGCGGCGAGATCTACTTGCCAGCCCCACATCATGCATGCGCCAGACCGGTACTGTGCATGCACACAGCACCAGTGAACGGGGCAACCGGCTGAAATCCACTCGCCACGGGCGAGTAGATACACTGATTTGTCGAGCCCTGCCCATTATCTCTACCACTCAGACTCAATTCTGCCAGGAGTTACAGAAGCCTCTCTTCGCATTGGCCAAATTAGAATCATGAAGTACAGAGAAGGGAAACGACCGATGTGATGATACAGCCAGAGAGAAAAGCCAATGATTCTCACTCTAATCAACAGACAGCAAACCCCACAGAGGCAGGGACACAATATGAGAAATTGAAATGGTGAGAAAATTTTATGAAAAATAGTTTTCTGTTGGAAAATCCTATGAATATTCAACAAGTTTGTTTTTTGAAATCATGAATCAATTTGGATGAGAATTCTTTGCAAAAATATATTTTTACAAAACAAAAGCATCTCCTGTTTGTCACATACCATTAAATTGTCTCATCACAAACGGGGATTCAAAAACAACATAAGTTGCTTCAGTCTGAGCTTAATAGTTGCTTCTCACAATAATCTAAACATAATAAAATACCAATTAAAACTGACAAACAGCAAAGCCTATTTATCACAATTTATTGGGACAGTGTCCAGACAAGATCATCAAGAATTTGGATAATCAGGAGAATGGGAAAGTGTGAGACTGCATTGCCATCTAGTGGTTACAGGAGAAATTGCCTGCTTCTGGACCTGTATGCACTGATTATTGGGTTAACATGGAAACCTTCATAATGGAAGGTTGGAAAAACGGGATTCTACTACACTACCCTTAATTTGTAATGACTCAACATGATAAAATACCTCCTATTATACACTGTTACTAGTGTCATATCTCCCTAACCTCTCTCGACCATGAGACAGGCAGGAGAGGATTGTTATACCTAAATGTCAGGAAGAAAGGAAGGCAGAGAAAGGTGAAAGGTCTTGTTTTAAGTCACATGGTCAGGGGCAGCATTGGAAATGGGACCCAGAAGCTGTAACTTTCAAACTAACTATCAGTCTGGAAAGTGTCAGAGTGGTAGCCTTGTTAGTCAGTATCTGCTAAAACAACGAGGAGTCCTGTGGCACCTTAAAGACTAACAGATTTATTAGGGCAGAAGCTTTTGTTGGTAAAATGCTCTTCATCAGATGAATTGGAGTGGAAATAACAGGAGGGATATACATAAGGGAAAAGTTGCTTGTATTAATGAAGCTAATCAAGTAGGGGTGGAAGTGGGTCATTCACAGCATTTGCTATGGAGACCTGACTATCCGCAGAGGGGAAATTGCCTTTGTAATGTGTTAACCAGTTGAGATCTGTATTCAATTCTAAATTGATAGTGTTGAATTTGCAAATGAATTCCAGTTCAGCTGTCTCCCTTTGTAATTGGGTTTTGAAATTCTTTTGTAAAAGGAGGGCTGCTTTCAAACCACTAATGAATGTCCAGGGAGGTTCAAGTGTTCCCCTATAGCAGCGGTTCTCAACTTTTTTTATACTGTGGACTGGCAAATTCATTCAAAAACTGCTGGCGGACTAGCACTGAAATGTTTGCATTTATGTGTTATGATAATTTATTTGTATATTTGTTATGGTAATTTTAGACCACAGTATATCAGGCAAATCAAAGGAGGAGGGACATGATGGTTAACAAGAATTTGAAAAACTGTTCCACTCGCACATTTTAAAAAAACAATAAAATAGTTGCTAATACTTGTTAAAGAGTATTCTCCAGTCCAAACCTGTTGTCTCAATTGCACCAGAATTAAAGAGGCAGTAGTTAACAGATCTGACAGTGCTGACACATACTGCACATTCATATTTTCCTATGCACTTAATGCATAATGATAATGCATGTGCATGCTGGCTGGGAGCAGCTGGAAGCCGGAGGGAGAGTTGGGTCACAGGCAGCCACAATCATGCAGTGCTTGGCCCCAGCAGTCAGGGCAGCTGCCCTTCACATAGTGGTTGGCCCCCGTGGCTGGGGCAGCTGCTCTCCATGTGGCGATTGGCCCTAGCATCTGGGACAGCTGCCCTCCACGCGGCCCTACCAGCCAGTTTGCGTAGTGACCACCAGAGCTGGAACTGGGGCCAGCTGCCCCAGTAGGGACAGCCTCACCATGGCCCCGGCTCTAGCCACAGCACAACACCTGGCTGCGAGCTGCACCACTCACCCTGCTGCTGCATGGGGAAGTGGGCAGGAAGTAAATTTTTTGTGCACACGCAGGCAAGGCTAATTAAAAACTAGGGGCATGGCCTGGCAATGTGCTGCTGCCCAGCAGATGGGTTTGTGGCCTGCCACCGATCCACGGACCAGTGTTTGGGAACTGTTGCCCCAAGGTTTATGTGTGTTACTGTTTCTGATGTCTGATTTTGTGTCCATTTATCCTTTGGTGTGGAGCCTGTCCGGTTTGGCCAGTATATACGACCGAGGGGCATTGCTGGTACTTGATGGCATATATCACTTTAGTGCAGGGTGGGCAAATACCAGCCCATGGGCCGGATCCTGTCTGCCAAGGTTAGCCCCTGGTGGGCCCCCACACCACCTATTTACCTGTCTCTCTGCAGGTATGGGAGATCATAGCGCCTGTTGGGTAGCCATTCCCAACCAATGGGAACTGCGATTGCCCGTACCTGCAGAGGTGCAGGTAAATATAGTGGCAGCAACCCACCATGGGCTAACCTTGGTGAACTGCCACCATTTTATTGCCCACCCCTCTGTGAGTGGATGTGCAGGTGGATGAGCCCCTGATAGTGTGGATTATGTGGTTAGGTCCTGTGATAGTGTTGCTTGCATAGATATGTGGACAAAGTTGGCAACAGGGTTTGTTGCAGGGATAGGTTACTGGATAAGTGTTTCCGTGGTGTGTTGTGTGGCTGCTGATGAGTATTTGCTTCAGGTAGGGGGGACTGTCTGTAGGCAAGGACTGGCCTGTTTCCCAAGGTCTGTGAGAGTGAGGGATCATTTTCCAGGATTGATTATAGATTGTCAATGATGCACTGAAGAGGATTTAGCTGGGAGCTGTAGGTGATCACCAGTGGTGTTCTGTTATTTACCATTGTTGAATCTGTCCTGAAGGAAGTGATTTCTGGGTACTCGTCTAGCTGTCAGTCTGGAGTATCACATACTGAATGATCAGAATGAAGTGATCTCACATGAGCTACAGATCAACAACCATTCCTAGTGATTATTCAGCAAGTATTTTAAAAGAACTAGAACATAGAATCAGAAACTGCTCAGAAACAATCAGTGGCAAGAAGCAGAACAATTCCCCCAAGCAAATGATTGGATCTGGCTTCTTTGCTAAGTCTTGATCAACAAAATCCCGAGTCTCCTCCCTACCACTAATTGCCCAACTCAACCAATCAGCAGAGCATCTGAGAAGCGGGAGTGTGAAGTTTGCCCCGGATGGCTTAGGTCACCTGTGGGGGTTACTCTCAGAACACTCTTCCTGATCCTTCTATTCGTGAGGGCTTCCCACCACAAGGGCTGGAGAACAGCTCCCTCTTCACCAGTGGAGGGACGGAAGCAGGGGAAGGGAAAACCAAAACCAAAGAAGACAAACCTTGATGTCCCCAGTGATTCTAAGGGAAAGGACCTAGGTGGGGAAAAAAATTCCTCCACCTTGGGAGGTTGTTTTTATCTATATTATGTTTTTATATTGCAGATATTAGTAAAGTACATTATCCTAAAACCACTTTGAGATATTAATACACATTCACTATGCACTATACTGAATGCATATAGGTGAGGATTGAGGTCAGGCCCTGTCCATAGTTGGCCTAACAAAAATCAGACAGTAATGACTTCAGGCCTTTATAGTCTTGGAAAGAATAGGAACTAGTGATGGAGAGGTGATAGGCTCCGACTCAATCCTTCAGTCATAAAAATAATAAGCCTTTTACTTTCAGTAGTGAGAGGAAGTAAATAGAGGTTAATCTTCCTATAGTCACTTGATACGTTCTTGTCTTTGCAATGAGTAGAAGGCTGGTCTTCTGCCAAACTTTCCACAGGAGACAAATCACAAGATAATTAGTTACAACTTTACAACCTTATGGTACTAAAAGTAAAAATAATTTTGGTGAAGCCTGGACCCTGCATTCCATTGAAGGAAATAGGAATTTTCAGCTCACCCACAATGCAAGGGCCTTTAGAAAAAAGGAACTGGGTTTTCATGGTTCATTGTAATCCAATTACAGCACCATTTTGAAACTATTACCATTTTTAGCATAAACTTGTGAACTTCACTTGTAATTACTGTCTGAGTTCCAGCAATGAAATCCTGGAGGGCCATTTCAGATTTTGTGCATGCCTTGATGCGGGGGGGGGGGGGGAAGAGTGAGAACATGGGGGAGTAGATGAGGACAGCAGCTTCAGTAGTGTCACTGAGCATGCTCAGCACAAGCTAAGCAGCAAATTGTGTGTGGGGGAGGGGAACCGATCACTCACCCTCCTCCCGCACGCATCACCTGTTTCAAGGGCTACTAAGGCACCTGAAAACTTTTTTGGCAGATAACTTAGCAATTAGCTGACAGAAGCACTGTATCTAATTCCTATATACAAGAAAGAAAATTTAAATAAGTATTAGATCCACTCAGCTCTAATATTAACATGTTCTGACATCTTGTGGCAAGTCACTTAAGGGACACTGATTAGCCTTAAAACTTTAATATATAGCTTTACTTCGTTACTAACTGCAGAGAGAGAGGAGATGGGGAGAGAGAGGCTGTCAGGACTCCTGGGTTCTATCTCAGCTCTGGAACTGGAGTGGGGTCTAGTGAGTTACAGCAAGGGGCAGATACATTTGGGCTCTATATAAGAATGTCAGAATGGCCAGACCAATGGTCCATCTAGCCCAGTATCCTGTCTTCCAACTGTGGCCAATTTCAGGTGCTTTGGAAGGCATCAACAGAAAAGGATTCATCAAATGATCCAGCCCGTCACCCATTCTGGGAAACAGAAGCTAGGGACACTATTCCTGCCCAATTGGGCTAGTAGCCATTGACAGACCCATCCTCTTTGAATTTATTTTGTTCTTATTGGAACCCTGTTACAGTTTGGGTCTTTCCACCATCTCCTGGCAAAGAATTCCACAAGTTGTCTGTGAAGAAATAATTTGTTTTAAATCTGCTGCCTATGAATTTAATTTAATTTTTATTTACTCCATCACTAACACAACACATTTCCTTATTTTATTTTTTCCACACCATACATGATTTTCTAGACCTCTAACATATCCCCCAATCCTTTAGTCATTTCTTTTCCAACCTGAAAAATCCCAGTCTTGTTAATCTCTCATCATATGGAAGCTGTTCCTTACCCCTCATCATTTCTGTTGCCCTTTCAGTACCTTTTCCAAATCTAATATATCTTTTTTTAAATTGGGTGACCAAATCTGCATACAGGATTCAAGATGTGGGCATACTATGACTTTATAGAGAGGCAATATGATCTTTTCTGTCTTATTATCTATTCCTTTCCTAATGATTCCCAATTTTCTGTTAGTTTTTTAATTTTTAGACAGCCACTGCACATTGAGCAGATGTTTTCAGAGAACTATCCACAATGATTTAAAGATAGCTGTTACCACTCAAGAAAGAGATTTCAGACATCATTTTTGTGCGTATAGTTGGGATTATATTTTCCATGTGCATTACTTTGCATTTCCCAACACTGAATTCCATCTGCCATTGTGTTGCCCAATCACCCAGTTTTGTGAGATTCCTTTTTACCTCTTTGCAGTCAGCTTTGGACTTACTACAAAATTACTCAAAATAGTCATCTGAAATTTTTGCCACCTCACTATTTACCCCTTTTTCAAGAACATAACAATACCAGCAGCACAATAATCATTGCTACTCTCTCCCATCTCTTAAGTACCTGGCAATGTTTTCATGATGCTCTAATGATCCTTCAATTAGTAGAATGACCAGTCTTTTGTTATTCTTAATCACCTTCCTCCTTTTTATAACAAACTCCTGCAAGCAGCTCAAACTCTGTTGCATTTAAGAACTGCCTCTGGAGCCAACGTGTGCAGCTTTAAGCAGACCTCAATATTAAATCCAGGGGTTCAAACTCTCAAAGGGGTCTATTTCCCCCTCCCTCCCCAGTGGCACCCATGGCTGGAGGAGGTAATGTATTTAATATGATTCAAACAAGATCTTGTTTTGATGTTGCTTTTAGATTTAAGATGATCAACTCCTGTGCTAGGGATTCTCCTTTATCTGCCGGGCTGCACCCCACCTTCCTTAGTATATGGGTTTTTCCAGGACATATGTAGCCTTCAGCACAAAAGACTGCCAATCTAGGGCCCAATTCTGCAAGCCTCTAATTCGAAAAGCCTTTAGTTGAGAAGCCCTTATGTCAGCAGTCCATTTGCTGTACTTTCATGAGTGTTTGGAGGATTAGGTCTTAGTCAGCTTAGAATAGGTTTAGATTATTTCTTCTTTTAGATCTAAATGAGGATCAGAAGTAACACTGTATTAACCTTGAAGGATACTATAGTTCCAGATTGCAATGGCATATTTCACATACAACCAGGGAAACCCCTAGTATTAGTATTTACTAATTAAGGGCCTCTTCCTGCACCTGCTGAAGTCAAAAGACAGTTTTACTATTTTCTTCAGTGAGAGCAGGATCAGCCCTTATTGGATGATGTTTGAGCAGGAACACTAGAACTGAACTTCTGAAAGTATATCCTTTATATCTCATAATTTTCAGAGTTTTTGTTATTCATCTTTTTAAAAATAAGTTATATGCAAATTGGCAAAAGAGGTCTTAGCTTCAAAACAACAATAATAATAAAAAAAACCCGAAAGAAAATCCCTTTTAGCCATTTTAAAGTTGCCAGAGATTAAATTACCCATTGATCCAGTCTGGAATGTTTGGCTTTGGATCCAAAGTCCAGGAATGTTCAGGATTTGGGTTCAGGCCTATCTCTCATCTCAGTAGGTGATTTGGAGACAGCATCTGCTCTTTCTGTTTCTTTAGATCTTGCACACTATTTACAATATTACTGTATATATTATGTAAAGTGTGGCAGGAAAAGTTCTGATTTGGATATAAAACTGTCAATTAAAACTGTCAATTTCTTACCTGAATGAAATGAAAATAGGTGCCTGGTCTTTTTATTTGGCATCAGGTGTTTGAGGTCTTTGGCTGAACTCGGGGCATGTTTTCTAGCTTTTCTCCACAAACCGTGAGACCAAAAGCCTTGCTCACACATGTAGGCTTCACTTGGGCTAGTCACTCATTTAGCTTAATGGGAAGACTTGCATGAGTAAGGACTACTTCCTTGAGAAAAAGCTGCAGTATCACATTGAAGACATCTATAATAGAATTGAAAGTAGTCTGCTCTCATGGTACCAAAAATACTTAAAGGAATGATAGTAACTCAGATGCCAGTGTGCTCATCAGCTGTGACAAACGGTACAAATTAAGTTTTATATTGTAATATATGAGGTGGGAGGTTGTACTATAACAAGCTCCATTCATAACAATACAAAAAGGCCAATGCTAGATGCCACCTGTGCTGCACAGTTCTTGGTAATGCAATTGACTTGTTTTTGTTTGCATGCTTTGATCAGCAGTGAAATATTATGTTGATATTGATATAGTTAACATTAGGTTTCAGAGTTAATATCCACAGAGATAACATCCACATCTTATTCAGCAGGTGTCTCAAATCTGCAGTCTGAGCACTTCCCCAATCCAACCCTCACACATGGTTCCCAGCAACACCTAGGCCCAAGCACCCACCGGTTGCGGGGAGCGCCGTTGGGTCCAAGAAGTCGCTCTGGCTGCCTCTGCCACTATGTGAACTGCTCTGGCCAGGGAATCTCCTACTTTGACACGCTTCTACAGCCAGTGGGTTTTGCTTTCAGTTAACCCCAGGCTGGGGTGGAAATCCCAGCACAAGGATGAGGATGTTAGTTAGCATGGGTGGGAAGGCAGGGGCCTATCATGAAGATACAGATGTTAGGGGGGACAGGGAGATTCCAGTGCGAGCATGTGGATGTTAGCAAGGGGCATCCCAAAGTGAGGATATGAGGGTGTCAGAGTGAGCACTCAGTTTCATGTCTTTTTTAGGATCCTGGTCTCCGTTTGGGCTCTTAGTGTCTCCCTCTGTGTCCATCAGCTTGCATGTAGTGTATTGCCAACCCCAAATGTTCAAAACTCATGAATCTGGTCCCCCATCCCACAAAAAGAGAATAGCTTCTTGCCATCACAAATAAAAATACACTTGGGAATCTTTATTTGGCATCAGGTGTTGGAGGTCTTGGCTGAACTCAGGGCACATTTTCTAGCTTTTCTCCACAAACCATGAGACCTAAAATAGTGATAGAGATGCAGCCGTGTCAGTCTGGTCTAGTTGAAACAAAAGACAGAACTATGTAGCACTTTAAAGACGAACAAGATGGTTTATTAGGTGATGAGCTTTCGTGGGCCAGACCCACTTCCTCAGATCAATTTGTGGAAGAAAATTGGCACAACCATATATACCAAAGTGATACAATCAAAAAAATGAACACATGAAATTGACAAATCAAATTTTAGAACAGAGTGGGGGTGAGGGGGGGATGGTTAGTGTCTGTGAGGTAATGTTTAGGGGTGATAATTGGGGAAGCTATCTTTGTAATGGGTGAGATAATTAGAATCTTTGTTGAAACCCATACATAAAATGTCAAATTTAAGCATGAATGACAATTCTGAAGCTTCTCTTTGAAGTCTGGAGTTAAAATCTCTTTGAAGCAATATGCATGTTTTAAGGTCATTGAGGGAATGGTCAGTCTGGCTGAAATGGCAAGCAACAGCTTCCTCTCTGTGAGAGAGTCTTATGTCTGTTTTGTGTGCATTGATTCTTTGGCAAAGTGTCTGAGAAGTTTGTCCAATGTACATAGCAGACAGACACTTTAGGCACACGATGGCATAAATTATATTTCTGGATGAACAGGAATATGTGTTCTTGATCTTGTAACTGGCATGGTTAGGTCCAATAATGGTGTCAGCAGAGTAAATATGTGGATAAATCTGGCACCGGGGTTTGTTGCAAGGGAAAGTTCCAGGGTTAGTATTAGTGTGGTATGTCCTGTAGTTGTAGGTAAGAATCATCCTGAGGTCATCCATGAGACCTAAAGTCTTTCTTAAAAAAAAAAAAGGGCTGGAATTCTCTTCTAATACCATGCACCAACAAACAAGCATAATCTGTTAATTCAGAGCGATCACAGTTGATAGCCATGAGGCATCAGGGGTTGTGAAGTTCCCAAATCTGTCTTAATTCTAATAAGGGGCTTTCCAGAAAAAAATAAAAAGCCCCAATTGTCAGGAGGCTTGTGATCATATCGGGAGAGTTGGCATTGCTGATACCAGTTTCACAGCTTACACCTATGGACGGGACGGTTCTGCACACCCCTCCCCTGGCCACAAAGACGTGCTAGCAGCGACATGGAGCTAGCAGCAGGAAGCCACTCTGGCTCTGCTGCGCTGCTGATGGTGGCGGTGGAGGCCCCCAGTGGGTTTTAAATAACCCAGAGGTGGCAGGTGAGGGTGTGCAGGGGGTGACACAAAGGGGGCGGGAGTGTGCAGGCCACCAGGAAAGGTCAGGGGACACATGGGGGGGGGAGGAATGTGCAGAGATCCCCCACCCTTCTGGAGCTCTGCCAGAGGAATTGCCCACTGACCCGCTAAGAGGATTTAAGGACTGACAATGGCCCTAAGGTAAACTGAGTTTGAGACCCCTATTACACAGTTATTGTTTCATGCTAACTGAACACTCAGACATTTCTGACTTGGTTTACATACAGTTCACATCATGAAGGTTTTGTATGCAACTATATGGTCTAGATATTCTGTGGGTTTTTTAAACAAAGGTTCGGAGTGAATCAAGTAAGAGCCCCATGCCTTGCTCACATGTTGCTGTGAGCTTGTTCAGTCTGAACTCTTAGCATACATCTGGAGAAAATTTATGCTAATATAACATTATGGTTGAGATTCTACATGTACAAAGTCCCAATGCAGAGAGCAAAGCAGCAGGCTATCAGCATTCCCTCTGCTTGCCCTAATCACATACTGTATATATGCACCCATACAGAGTAACTAAAACCAGTGGGGTTTTGTATGTCATTTAGGCTAATGAAAGATTAATAGAAAATGCAGGAAAATAAACATATGGGCTGTGTCTAGACTGGCGCGATCTTGCGCCAGAGCTATGCAAATGAGGCTCAGCGTGGAATATTGCTGAGCCTCATTTGCATAACTAATGAGCTGCCATTTTTGCAGAAGAGGCTCTTGCGCAAGACAGAGCTGTCTACACTGCCCCGTCTTGCGCAAGAAAAACCCTCTTGCGCAAAGGCGTTATGCTGATTATTTTCAGCATATTCCATGCTGAGCCTCATTTGCATAGCTCTGGCGCAAGATCGCGCTAGTCTAGACACAGCCATGTAGAATTTCTATGGAGCTTAGTAAAGAAACCAAAGGACTGGGAAGAGCTAGGGACATTTATTAATTTGAAGAATGAGTATGTTAGCACAAATCTGAACTACAATGCTGGATGCTGTTGATTCATACTGATCCTTTTGGCAATTTAAAACTCAGTATGGTTTTCCAGTGAAGCTGGGAAATATGTAACCAACAACAAATTCTGTATTGTGCTATTTATTGCTTCATTTTTTGGCTGCAAGGCAGAGTGGAGAGCAGTGGCTGTTGCCCAGAGGCATGGCTGGCAGATATGATAGGCAAGGGAAGGCTAAATATTCCCTGCCGCCAACCCTGCACTGGACGCCTAGGCTGTGTATGCCCTGCCACTTCACCACACCCTCTCCCCACTTTTGAATTCTTCACTGCTCATCCATCCCTGCTCTGGGGCAAGCCAGCAGACGACCAGTCAGGGGTGTCTGTCAGGTGAGTGAGGCAGCTTAGCCAGGTGCTGCCCAGTGCTGGAGCATTTGGTAGTTTGGGTGGAGGGTCAGTGCCTTGGCCCAGTGCTTAGGAAGCTTGGAACAGCATGGGAGCTGGCCTGGTGGCTCTCCCCATCACTGAGGCTGACCTGTTGCTTGGAGGCTGGCACACGGGCCCGGAACTTCAGCCTAGCGCTGGGACTTAGGGGCTGGTGGCTCAGCCTGCCAGTGGAGCCAGCCCAGCTTAGCTGGTAGGAGGCGGCATTAGAGGTGGAGGGGTCAGTGGTTCAGCATGCACTCAGCGAGGGGAGGGACTTGGACCAGTGCTAGGATTGGGCTGATGCTTGAGGGGCTGGCACCTTGGCCTGGCACTGGAATCTATACTCAGCTGAGGTTGGAGTGGACTCGACCCAGTGCTGGGGCCTGGCCTGTGGCTTGGAATGGCAGGGACAGGCAAGGTGGGGCTGCTCCAGTCATGGGGAAGGCCCTTCTGGGCTCCTATTTAGGCAGTGGGAGTTATGGGGGTTCTGGCATGTGGGAACAGGGTGGGATGGGTGGGGCTGGCAAGCTAGCCTCCTCAAAGCAGGGGTTCACTCACTGTCCAGCTCCAGCCATGTTGGTAGCTCACCCCAGACATGGGTGGTGTGGCACTCACCACGTCAGCATGGGGGCCTGGCTCCACTGATGTTTGGGGACTGGCCTCCACCGTGGCCCCACCTGCCACCCACATGCACCTCCCTCGCAAGGTCCCTGCGTCCTGGGCAGTGGCTGGCTGCCGCTCCCCACTCTCCTCCATTGGCCAAGGTGGCAAGCTCCTACTCACCCAGAGAAGCCCCTAAAATTCCCCCCACTTGCATGGAAGAGCCCGAGGGCAGCTGCAGCGATGCCACCCCAATCTGCTCTGGGGAAATCTGCAGCATCTCTTGATTCAAGGATGCTTTTGAACCCCATTCAGGTTCTGGAATGGCTGAGGCAGTGGTATTTTCTATTCCGCTGCTTCAACCACCCCGGAACCTGGATGCTTTCCCCCAGAGCAGGCAGAGCTACCACAGCAGCAGCCAGAGTCTCCAGATCCTTTTAAATCACCTGGGCAATTGCCTCATTTTACACCCCCCCCCCCCCACACACAGACACACAATGGCAGGTCTAACTTGCTGGGAGAGGATGCTACTCCCCCAAAGCTGCCCCATTTGGAAGTGGGCTGGGGGGAGTCCTCTGGTCCCAGCCCCAGGGCAGCCTGCACCCCGAACTCCTCCTCCCCTTCCCCATCCCACAGCCCACCTGCCCAGCCAGTGCCCTCACCCTTGCACCTCAACTCTCAGCCCCCTCCTGCACTGGGAACCCCTCCTCCCCGGCCTCACGCTGCAACCCTCTGCCCTAGACCTGAGCTCCTCCTGATCCTCACTCCCAGCCAGAGCCCGCCACACAGCCCGCACGGGGCAACAGAGCGGGGAACCTGCTCAATGCTGCTTCCAGCCCATTTTCACGTTATTTTAAAAACACACAGCGGCTCGCGGGCAGGTGGGGGGGAGGGGCCGGGACCTGTTCTGGGCCCCACCATAATGTTACAAGCCTGGCGCCCCGGGAGGGGGTGGGGGGGGTCCGATTGATACTCTCACACCTAGCGTCCCCCCCGGCTGCTCTCGCGCGCTCTCGCCCCGGCGCTTCCGCCTGGCTGCCACGGGGCCGGCGCCGCGATGCGCGCGCGCCACAGCCCGCGCGCCCGCCCTGGCTCCTCCCCTGCGCCTCGCAGCCAGCGGGACCCGCCCAGCACGGCGCCGCGGGGGGGACGCGATGTGCCAGGCTTTGCGGCGGGCCGTAAAGCGCCGGGGCGCGGGAAGCACGGCGGCGCCATGAGGAAGCGGAGGCTCCGGCCGCCGCTGACCTGCGGCCTGAGCAAGAAGCAGAAGCAGCACCTGCGGGAGTTCGGGGAGGAGCACCCTTTCCACGACAGGCGAGTGGGCGCGGGCCGGGCGTCGGCCTCTCCCTGGGGGCTCCGGTGCAGCCGCGGCCGGAGGGGCGCGTGATGTGACCTCATGGGGCCGCTGCCCCTTTGCAGCCTGACCTGCCTTGGCCTTCCCCGTGTTCTCCCCAGCCGCCTGCAGAGCAGAGCGCGAAAGTGCCGCCCCCCCCCCCCCCCCGGTCTTCTGATGCCGCAGCTGGCTCAGCACCTCGCTTCCGGCCTCCGCTTCGCACCGAGAGAGCAGCGGAGGCTCAAGGAGGCGAGCGGGTCCCTGAAGTAGGAAGGGCGGCGGCGGCAGCGAGAGTAGTAGCGATCGCCCCGCGCTTACGCCACACCGGCTGCTCCCAGCCCTGCGTGCCCTGGGAGGGAGGGAGGGAGGCCTGCGGAGAGTCTGCCTGCAGCCGGGCCCGCTGCTCCCTGCTGGGACAGGCTGGCCGGGGCCGGGGCGCTGGACCAATGCTGACAGCTGCTGTACGAAACTGGAAACCCGGTGTATAATGCAGACCACTTCAAGCCAGGAGTGCTGCACCACCGTCCCCCCCCCCGCTCCCATTTCCAGCACATATGGGAAGGAGGCTGGCTTGAAAAGAACCAGCCCGGGGAGGCAGGCTGCTCTTGCCTTAGAAGGCCACGAAGGCGAGTGGAAAAAGCAGGTGGCTGGGAGACTCCTGCTCTGTCCCTGGTTCTTTGTAACTTTGGATGAGACACTTGACTGGTCTAAACCTCAGCTTCCCCATTACTCGTCCACCTTTCCTAAGTGGGTTTAGATCTTTTTCTGACAAGTGCCTATCTACCCAGATACAGTTGTATTAAAGCTCCCCTCTCCCCCGTAGGACCAAGCCTAATGTGTGAGCATCCTGTGCACACCAAGGCTATGTCTACACTTGCAGCTTCTTGTGCAAGGACATCCTGCGCAAGGGTTCTTGTGCAAGAAGTCTTGGGCAAGAAAACGTCCACACTGCCATGTGTGAGATGTGCTTTTGCGCAAGAGTGCCCATGGCAGTGTGGACGCTCTCTTGCGCAAGAAAGCTCTGATGGCCATTTTCGCCATAGGGCTTTCTTGCGCAAGAAATCCCTGCTGAGCGTCCACACTGCCCTCTTGCGCAAGAGATCCTGCGCACGAGGGCTTACACCTGATAAAAAAGAGCATAGCGCTTGCGCAAGAAGCTCTCTCTTACCATGCCGTACTGTAAATTTCCTTGCGCAAGAGCGGGTGGGCAGTGTGGATGCTCTGCGGATTCTTGCGCAAGAATGGCCATACTTGTGCAAGAAGCAGGGAGTGTAGACATAGCCCAAGAGGCTTGTTGGGTTCCATTAAATTTTCTCCCCCTCCCCTGGGGGTAACCCTATCCACCCTGGCAGCATTCTGCTTCCTCCACCTGCCACATCATCATCACTTGTGAAAATTCAAAGTGGGACTTGGCTGACCAGTGTGAATATTATGAAGTATTACGTGGAGATTACAGGTTTTAGGACCTGGAGATAGCATGTTGCATGGCCAGCTGTGCACCTGAGGGACATGCTGTCAGCGTGCAGAGTCCTGAGAAATGGTGCTGAGGACTGTTGTCCCCCCCTAGAACCACCCTTATCCAAGTTAGAGACTGTCCCTTGGAATGAATGAGACCATGTGGGTCTGATTGGTAGCCCATAATAGATCTGTTTTTATGGCTCTCTACATGCTGCTACTGTCGAGGCATGAGTACAGTTTGAATGTTTAGTCCAGTTTATGTAATGTTTGGCTTTCACAAACCCCTGCTGATTCATCTGCTGATTGATTAACTGTAAAGAGATCCTTCACTGGTATGGAATTGAATTGCTAGCCAGTGTGTTTTACAGCATTTAGCGTGATGCTGCATGTTAGTTTTTTCTAGAGGAACAGTGGTTCCCTGCTAGTTTACTGATCCTATCGTAGTGCTGTAAATGCCAGTTTGCTCAAGTTAACTTTTGTTATATGAACTTATTTAGGAGAATAACCTTGTAATCAATTGGGGGGCTTTATTGTTAATGTTTGTAAGGGAATCTGCCTGTCAGAAGCAGCAAAGCAGAATGTTTGGCTTAGGGATGTGAAAGGTTAATCAGTTAACTGGTAAGCATCACCCTTAATGGGCCATACTTACTGTTCCGTTAATTAGCGGGGGGCTGGTGTGCGTGCGTATGTGTGCGCGCACTCCAGCTCAGCTGATTTAACTGGTTAAACAGTTAAATGGGATTTTACATCCCTAGCTTGGTTATTATGGCTTTCGTGAAAGACTTAACAGAGTCATTTCATCCTCTGTCAGACTCTGTAACTGCCTTAATTCCTCTCCTTTCCCAGTCAAACTATCATAATAGGCACTTTCCCCTTCTCCAGTCTGGTTCATTAAACTGTTATTTTCTGTTAACGGAAAGCCAAAATCACCCAGTTGCATTTTATAGGCTCAGTGTCCCTCCTCCTCTGGCTCCTAACTCCTCAGAGTTTTTTCTTCTACCTCTTTCTATAGATTGCTTTAGTCTTGCCAGACCTTTCTGGCTGGCTGGTATGGAGAAAAGGTTACCTTCTAGGACCATAGTGTCCAACCAGTTCTGAAGCAGTAGCCACTGTAGCGAACTAGCCACATTCAGCTGGCCAAATAGCCACATGTGGTTAGTGGCTAGCATGTTGGACACCACAGCTATAAAGAGCTTCTCTGCTCCTTTAAATTGTAAGTGTGTATCTCTTTATCTCTCTTTTACCCTTGTATCAAGGCATCAGTCCACATCTCCCTAGAGCTCTTGGTCACCCACTCTAGGCTAATCTTAGGTCTTTCCTAGCTCCTGGTTTCCCTCTTGAAGATGGCAGGGTCACTCTTATAGGAAGCCCTACCTTTGGAGCTACCATTATGTGATGTTTGGCACCTGACCCAAACAACTCACTTGGGAGGTGGAGTACTAGGCGTGGCTGAGGTTGAGCCCAGTTCCCCTTAAAGATCTAGCCCATGCTGTAACATTTAGCTTTTTTTCAAAGTTGGCTTTTAATTACACTAAGACTTTTTGGGGGTTCGTATTTAATGTTCCCTTTTCCTCATCCCATCATTTTGTTATGTCATATGTTTAGATAATTAAGACAAATAAATTTCAATTATGTCTTTTCAGGGTTTCTGGAAGAGAAGAAACAACTGAAATTTGTGAACTGGTAATACACTATTACTATTTTTATAGCCCGCTTTGCATTTGTTATTGATGGTCATGAAACGAGTGTAAAGCATTAGACAGTATGGAGCTAATTTAGATGCCAAATCTAGATTAAAATTTAGGTGGTAACCTGCTTGTAGAATACTTCCAGTAAAATTAAAAAATAATTAAAAACAGTTTTGTTTGATTTTAAACATTTCTCTGACAGATTTGCAATCCGAACATTTTAGCATTGCCTAGAACAGGAAGTAAAATTGAGTAGAAACTGATGAGTCTCTTTTTGTCATCAAAACTAAGTGTAGAATGTCTACCTTCTATTGTCACCCAGCAAAAATGGTGAAAAGTAAAACTTTAAAATTGAGTGTTAATAAGTATAAAATAAAACTCGAGAGTGTCCCTTGTAACTATCTTACTCATGGACATTATAGGGTAGGCAATTTGATTTTCATTCTCCAGTTAAACTGTATTTTTTCACTGAGTGAAGGGATTTCATTAAAGTTTGTTCCATTGCTCTAGATCTGTAGTGCTTTCATTTTGTTTTGGTCAGGAAAAGAGAATCCTCTCCTCTGTCCCCTTTCAGGTAGATGAAGCAGTTTCACAACTTTAGGGTGAAGATTGAATTCTTTTGCTGGTTGTTTGTTTCGTCAGCCATAGTTCACATTGTTGCTTACGGTATCTCTGTTGCCTCTCACTTCAAGATTCTAGGAGCTGAAAAGGAAAACTTACTCATATGTGGATGCTCGTCAGTGTTCCTACATAGTCATGTGTATTTGTAATGCAGGTTGCAGCGTGAAATTTATTTGCAGTCCTAGCTAAACATTATTACACTGGATCATGCTGGTCTGGTATAGCAGACAAGAGCTAGTATTCTGAATATTGCATAGGTAGTCAAGGTTGGCCTGCCACCAAGTTCTGAAGTCATTATAAGGGACTTTTGCTGACTTAGTCTTTCAGAGATCAAGTTTGCCTCATTGAAAGTCAGATGTTTTGTATTTGGCCTTGAGGCAGTGACTTTTTACTGAGTACCAAGTGAGCTACACTGATAGAAACCTGTAACAGGCCCCTTCCTATGTGGGCTCCTCTTTTGAGTGTTCTGCAGCGGTTTAGTGGAACTCCTTAGTTGTGGAGACTGCAGCCATTCTGACCTCCCTCTGACCATGACTTAGGCTGACAGGGTCAAACTCTGTGCTACTCTACACTCTGGGCAAGCCCATTGAGTTAAATCAGGACATAATTAGATGTGGTAGATTTAAAACAGAGAGACAATGAAACTATATGGGTCTGTTCAAGAGCAGAATCATGGAATGCAAAACTTAAAATGGGAGGTGTTGGGCTGGAAGCAAACATTAAATGAAAATACTGCAGGTTTGTGTATGTAGCCACACTATGTATGTACTAGGCTTTTAGGATACATGCCCGTTGACATGTGGAAGAAATAATGTGTGTGTTCTGGAACACTGTTTTCACATTCAGCCTGAGAATTCCGATCACTCACATTCAGAAAGTGATGGAGAGAGTGACCCAGAACAGGTCTCAGTGTACCACAAGTTACTGGCCACATTAAAGACAGTTCCAGATGCCAACAATGAAGATGATGATGAAAATGAGTCTGAAGAAGATGGTGAGAGTGATGAGGCAGAGACAGGCAGTGAAGAGTTTCAGGAGGGGGAAGATGGAGATGATTCAGCTGGTAAAGAAGATGAGGGTGATGTGCAGGACAATGAAGAAGAAGGTAGTTTTTGTTTGTCTAATGCAGGGATGGGGAACCTTTTTTGGGTCGGGGGCCGCTGATCCACAGAAAAATCACTCGGGGGCTGCACAGAAGTAAGAAACAAAGGAAAAAACAAAACAAAAAACCCTCACTGATTGAGGAGGAGAAAGACACTCCCCACATTCCTCTTGCCCAGGCTAGTAGATTTTGTGTGCTCCAGCCCCACGGAGGAATGGCGGGGGAGCTGGAGTGCCAGCGCAGGCTCCCCAATGCTGGGGGGGAGCCCTCAGCCTCAGGGACCAGATCCAGACAAGCCAGGGGCTGCATCCAGCCTCCAGGCCTGAGGTTCCCCACCCCTGGTCTAATATATTGGTACCATGCTGAATCGACAAGTATGAACAATCTGTGATGCTAATTAAACCCTCTGCATGCCACTGGCTGCATGGTGTGCTGGGCTGTCTTTTGGGAGGCAAGGGGAGTTGTTCTTTTGTTGCTCTGGCCCTTAGGCAGTAGCAGCTTCCATGGCTCCCCACTTCGGTGCTGAAGAGGTAATGGCTGGGCCTCTTACTGAGGTCATGGACATCATGGGTTCCATGACTTCTGCAGCAGTCAGTCTGGCTGTTCAGGCAGCCCTAGGGACAGCCACGCTGACTGCTGCTAGAGTGGCTCTGCAGCCAGCCACACTAGCCACTGATTAGCAGACCCAGGCAGCTGGCTCCAGGGTCCATCAAGCAGTGACTGATGCACTGGGCCCCGGGGATCACTTTAGCAACAGTCCCAGGGTGGTTGGAGCACCTGGGGTACCTCCCACCCCACTGGTGGCCGGAGTAGCTGCTGGCCCACTTAAGTCTACCCTCCCCCATGCATCCTTGGAACTCCTCACCCTGCAGTTGGTGCCACAGGCTCACCCCCGCCCCTGAAGATTCAGTCAGAGGTATTTATGGTATAAGTCACGGACAGGTCACAGGCTGTGATTTTTTGTTTCTTGTTAAAAATACGCATGATTAAATGGTAGCCTTAGTGATGGCTAATGGAATGAGGTAGCCCTGGTTACACCAGCCCTTCTCAAACAACGTGTCCCCTTGTCCCCCAGACATTCTCTGTTGGGCCGCACACAGGGAACCCTTATGGAGCTGCACTCTGCCGGGACACACAAGGGACACTCCTGCACAGCAGGCACTTGCCATTCCACTGCTCAGCACCTGCTTCTGCTGCTGCTACAAAAAAAGATTGGCCTCTAAAGGCCAAAATATTTGAAATGGAAGGAAACCACCTTCGTCACCAGGAGAGTCTCATTTCCAAGGTTGAGTAGCAAAGAATTCTAGTGAAGAGGTGGCAGCTTTACAAAAATTGTAGCTATTAAAATGGCATTGTTTGGCAGCTAAAGCACCCATCTACAAAGATGTTGTTTAAAATAATCTCTAGGGCATCACGTGTAAGGTCACTGTGAGCCTTTGTTACTGTAAAACACAACCCAGTTTCGTTTCTGGATAGAATATTGAGGAAAAATAACCAGTAGCTTAAGTAGGACTTGAAATGTAACCAGCAAGAGTCAGCTGTCCATATAGAGTGACTTTTAGGAGAACATAACCCATTTCTTTCTTCAATAATTCACAGCTAAAGATACAGCAAAGCAGATGCTTGAGCAGGAGCAAGCCAACAGAGCAGATACCTCTAGTGACCCAAAACATGGAGCAAGTGAAGAGTTCACTGATGTGAAACTTGAATCTGAATTTAGCTTGGAAACCAATTTCTTGGATGAGGAGACTGGTGATTACAATGCAGATGAGAAAGAGAGAAACTCTTCTGTCACGGTTTCAGAAGGTAAAATACAGTATTAGTTTGTGTAGTTAGTTGACATTAGTAGGGCTCCTGTAGTTTGACAGTTTATACCTGTTTATAGTAGCCACACGTAGCAAGACTGCAAATTCCTTAAAGGTATGATGCCTAGCCTTTGAATTTTCACATAACATCCCTGTTCTGGGACTTGTAAGCCTGTTATGTCTATGTAAGCTACATTTGAAGTTCACCTGGTAATGTGCATAGAGTCATTGTCTGCAGACTTGGGTATCTCTTTATTCCCCCGTTAACAGTGACGTGATTGGGACTCCTGGTAGGAGAGAGCAGAATATTGAATTTACCCACACACAGACCGTGCAGGTAATGCAAACAAAGACTGAAGTTTGAGAATGTAGATGCCATCTGTACTCAACTCGTGCATTTCAAGAAACAAAGGCTGAGATTCTTACTGCTGCTGTGGCCCCTTTATGCCAAGAAAAAGGGCTGGAGAGGGCTTTAGGCATTTTACATCAGTATGTAGCTGGAGGGTTCACTTGGCACTAGAACAGGCATAAGATGGACTTCTGAGCATCCCCTCACAAGCCCTTATGTAACATGCATGCCAGGAGCATACTCTGGAGATTTTGGGCAATGATCCAGCCCAAGGACCAGCCCAGGGAAGTTGCTGTAATGCAGACATGCTGTTTGCACCGTCTAAGTAATGACAGGCTTAAAGACGCCAAAGCCTGTGTGTTCTGTGCTGTGCTTGTTAGCAATGCAGGCAAGAATCTTCCTCTAAATGTTAAATCAAACGGAGATGTGGAACCTAAACTCCAGTGTTTGAATCACAATACCATGTATAATATGGATAAAGTGTGCAGTGAAAAAGTAACACACCACACATGGGCACTTGCAGAATTTCTGTGCCTGTTTCATGCTATATGGTTTTGCTATTACATGGGATAATTTAAGAGAGAAATTTTATTTGCAGCATCCCTGGTAACACTGGCTTGTCTCCTTACAACAGCAGTTGATATTAAATCTGGGTTGGAATTTGCTGAATTGCTACATTAGGATGGAATCATCGAAGAGCCATGTGATGAGAGTATCTGTTCATTCTTGTTATCCTGGGAATATTGCTTCCGTTGTGGGCATTGCATTTTAATAGGAACTACCAGCTTTTCAAATACATACTCGGCCATCACAGTGTCATTGTTCAGCTGATAAACAATGTTTCTTTGCGAAATTGTGGACTGCAAGTTGCTTTTCAACCTGTGGTAAAAAGGGAAACCGAGTCTTGTAGAACAACAGATAGGGGTACATCAGTCCGGGAACAAACTTATGTTCTGTCCTTAGCACCATTTTCAGGAAGTCACTGTTGGATGTCAGGCCCCTTCCTTGGCCGGCCAGTGCTGGAACCAGAATAAACTGTAACAAATCAGGGATGCTGTTACCGTTACAGTAGTATTCTCTTCAGTGACACTGCTGGGATGATATGCATAGTATTTCCACAGTTTAGAAAACCCCATGAATTCTGAGCACAAAATAACCTCAACTCATTAGCATTAGGATTCTCTTCTGAATATTTTTCCTTATGAAATGAGCAGTTCCATGCGATGCAATTATTATCCGAGTCTGATTTTCAAAAAGTTGTATCTATGATTGTGCAGGCTGTTGTGTATGGACTGCTACCTGATCTGCTTGTGCAATTAACTTGCTTAACTTAATTGAAAATCAGATCTTTAAAGATCTCAGAAGCTCTTTAGGATGGTTGGAGAGATTAGACAAATCAGAGTATTCACTACCTTTTACGGAAATGAAATTTTTTGAAAGTAGGATTTTTTTCAATTGCTTCTCGCCCATAACTAGAACAGTATTGACATAATTGATCAAAAGTACCCGATGGCTTTCTAGGAAAAAAGAAACTGGCCCATTATTACTATTTTTTTATATGATGTGAGATGCTAAGTGACATACAGCAGTACAAAAGCCCAGGTTAGATGGAAAATGACCGTACCCTTGGAATGCTGTCCACTAATCTCAGATATTATTGTCCCTGTCTCACTTGTCGTGGGGTTGAAGCGCCATTCTCTCCAAAGTGGTGCAATTTTAAAATGTTTGTTTATGTACAGAGTATTTGCTGTTCTGTAAAAGTGAAATGTCTCTTCCCTTCAAACGCTGTAAAATCATTTGCTCTAGCAGTTACGTTACCTGGCTTAAAAATATGTTTGACTCAATTTGCAAATCTGTTCAGAATTTTTATTCCAGATAGAATAACAACAGCTGCTTGTGTTTTAAACAGATCCATTCAAACAACATATGACCAAAGAACTGGAAGAAAAAGAAATAGAAAACATTTTGTCACGTTCTAAAAATACAGTTCAGCTAAAGGTAACGATGTGCTTGTTTTCTCCATCGTGAACTTATAAAAGGTGCCTGCATTAAATTAAATTTGATTTTTAGCTTGCAAAGTGTACAAAAGGATTAATGTTGTTCAAAATTCCAGTGTTTGCTCAGAAATAGATTCAGAATATTTTGTATCAGTTGGAACTCTTCAACATTCAATCAGACTGAATTGTTGCTGAGATTTTTCTGTTTTGCCTAGTTTTAACTAGGCATGTGAGAGGTTAACTGGTTCCAGTTAACTGGTGGGGACTGGAGGCTGAGGGCAGGAGGCTGCTCCAATTCTGTGGGACCTGCAACGGACAGGGACTGCTTTGACCAGTGGGCCTGCAGGCATGACAGTCACAGGCTGCTCTAGCTAGGCTGAAAACTTGTGCTTGTCCAGGATTTGAATCTGGGATCTCACACCTAAAGCAAGACTCCTGCTCTGCACAATGAGCCACACTTAACAGAGCTGCTCTTTGATCTAATTTTTCAAATACAATCATTTGTCACTAAGGCTACGTCTACACTGCAAGGTTTTTGCACAAAAACCCCTGGAGCGTCCACACCTCAAATGCACTTTTGCGCAAGTAAATGAACAGTAAAACGGCAGAACAGAGGGCTTTTTTCGGCGTAGGTAAACCTCCTTTTACAAGGCATAACTCCTTTTTGCACTACAGCTATTGTGCAAAAAGACAAGTGTGGATGCTTCAGAGAAGAAGCACAGGTGCTCTGATTGCCATTCTGTGAATGGCAATCAGAGCATTCTTGCACAAGAGCATCTATGCAGTGTGGATGCGCTCTTGCGCAAAAGCACATCGCTTTTGCGATGTGCTTTGAGGTATGGACGTGCTCTTGTGCAAGAAGTTTTTGCGCAAAAACTCTTGCGCAAAAGGCTTCTTGCACAAGAAGCATGTAGTGTAGACGTAGCCCAAGGGTTCTGTTTCCTGGGTGGGGGGCAAAGGAGGAGGGAGGGTTAAAGATGCCCAGCATATGTAACATCTTGGATAAATTATCCAAGAGGGAACCTGAAGCCATCAACTCTGTCCTCCCAGTAGTTTTAGAAAATCTGGTAATGAATAGGAACCAAAGCTGGATAGATGGAAAATATTTTAGAAAATGAATATAATTTTTTATTCCTTGAATTGCCACAGTATTCAAACTGAGCTAGACACTTTCCAATACAGGTGCAGCCTTTATCGAGAAGGGTGTATGATCTATTTCAGATTTTAAATTGATATTTTTTCTCAATTGTAATCTTACTCAACAATTATCATTAGTTTTGTACTCCTAGTAGTGACTCACTATAATGAACTGCATGAGATACATCTTGATATTCATTGTCCTAGGACCACTGAATCCTATCATTCATGTCCATGATATTCTGCTTCTAGTGCCATGTTGATTACATCTCCATGAAAGTAGTTTATTTTATTTATTTATATTTATATTATATATATATATATATATATATATATATAAAAAATAAAACTGAGAGAGACAGACAGACAGACACCAGCTATTCAACACCAGCATAGTTTAATTTTTAAATGACTGATTTTTAATCAGCAAGCAAGAAGTCTTGATATAAATAATTCAAATTTATTGGCATAATTTGATGCCACTTTTGCTTGTAGAAAATATTTGCTAAACACATTTATTTAAGTAATGATATAGATTAACATATCTGAATAGATTTGTAACTTTTTACATTTTTAGTATGTTAGAAAGTGGTGAATGATAAATTTCTCAATAGATTAATTTTTATTCGTGATTTGTCAAGCTGTGTTTGGATGGAAATTGGAATTTAGTTTAAAAATTTATAAAACTGTTTTTTTAGTAAGCAGTTAAAATTACCTTAATTTTTTGTATGCATAATATTTTAAAAAGCAAGTGTATTAAAACATATTTTGCATTAAAAACTAACTGATTTAGTAAATAAAAGAAGCATATCTGTAGCTAATGAGTTGCACTGACTGTTTCTGGTCAGCATGCCCTTTAAATCTTTGAAATTAATAGATATCCACTCACACCTCATTGTTGTACTCATATCCTGCTTTTTCTAGTTGAATGAACTGAAATAAAGAAAATATTCTCTTTGCACTTGCAGAAGAGGCTATTGCAGTCAAAAGTTGGGCTCAGCATTTTGTCAAACTGTTGTTCAGGTACTTAGGATCAGTGCAACAGTCTTGTTTTCTTTTAAACTGTGGGAACAACAATGTACTGCTTGAACGTTATTTTTCTTTAAATTAAATTATTTTAATAGATTGTAGTATAGTATATTTAGGTTGTAAAATGAATGGTCATAATTTCAAAGAAGTTTCTTAAAAAGAGAGAGCAATATTTGCATTAAAATACAATTTCCTTCTTTCTTTATATCATTTACTTTTATCCATATGTTGTGTTGTCTTACTGTCACTCAGGCTGGAATCTGATATTTAATCAGAATCTTATGGTAGGCCATGACTTTATTGTTAAAGATGGACATAGATACAGATATAGAGCAAGTATAAATTGATGCATGATGCACATTGGTAAATTGTGTTCAAGTGAGACTAAAGGAGGTTAAATTGGTGCAACTTATGTGGTGAAAGGCTAGAAGATGCTAACACTTATTTAACTTGTACCTTCTAGTTACTTCCCCAACTGCACTCATCACGTCTGGTCTTTCAGAATGTAAATCACCCTACATTATGCTTCCTGGTTAAACTCTCTAAAACACAGCAACTAACATGTAATTTACATCGCCTCTGAACTTGTTCCTTGATTTAAAAAAGGGCATACATGAATGATCTACAAAGAAA
Source organism: Pelochelys cantorii (assembly GCA_032595735.1). Taxonomy (NCBI): domain Eukaryota; kingdom Metazoa; phylum Chordata; order Testudines; family Trionychidae; genus Pelochelys; species Pelochelys cantorii. The sequence goes on from CM064328.1 coordinate 172,521,162, forward strand.
GTAAATGATATGTCTATACTATGGAGACTATATCAGCATTGCAGTGCTCTCCTAGCCCTGTAGTATACATGCAGCCTACACTGACAGAAGGAGTTGTCCTGCAAGTGTAGCAAACAGTGGGGGTTTTGTTGGCATAGCTACATTGGTCAGAGGTGTGGGTTTTTCATGGTCCCCATCTGAAGTAGTTTTTTTCAATAAAACCTTTTAATGTAGACCAAGCCCCAGAGACCATGCATATGGAAGGAAGAATGGTTTTTAATTTGTATAAAATTTGAGAGAGTAGTGTTTCATGTATGTTGTTAAAATAACTGCTATAGCAATGTATATTTTTGGTTGTGTGGAGCTAAGTAATGTTGGATTTTTTTTTTCTTTTTCTTTTCCAGTGGCCAATGCTAGGCCAGTTAGTTTTTTCTTCTGCACTACAGCAGTCAGAAACTTTTAAGCCACGTAAAGAAGCTGATTTGAAACGGCTTAATCTTCATAAGACTTTAGAATCTACCTGGCCAGAAGTGAATCGCCAGTTCTTATCCACACGGACTAAACAGAACAGTCACCCATTTACCCTGTTGCAAAAAGAACTCTTTTATATTATGAATTGCTACAGGGACTTATTCTATCCAGAAAGAACTGCCTTGGGGAATGGGGAAGAAGTCCGTCATACTTACTGTCTTCATGCAGTGAATCATGTCCTGAAGGCAAATGCCCAGGTCCTGAGCAATAATGCCAAACGAAGAGATCACAAGTCAACAGTTGAGAATGACAACTTGAGGGACCAAGGACTCACTAGACCTAAGGTGGGAGGACTGCATTAGTATAATCTTTTGTGGGGTAATTGATTCTGCCATGCAAATGTTATAATTGTTTATCCTGGACTCTTCCTCTAGCTCATCATATCTTGTGACATGTTTTCAATTTTTGTCCTTCCACATTGGCTGATCATGTTGCCTTGAAGCTCTCTGCCAGGGGCAAGGGTAGAGTGTCTGGGAGAAGGGCTAACTTTAGTTTGCACGTTTTGCAGGCAGTCTAATTCAAGGAGACCATTTTTTTTTTCTAGAGCCATGACAGATTGATGTATGTCTCCTTCCTTGTTCTTACTCCATTGCTGCTACACTAGCGAATAAACAGCCTCCATATCTCCCTTTAAAACTTATATTGTTTGTGCTTTTAGAGCTCAACATCTATACATACTTCCCCAGATAATCACTTGCTGCCCTTAGGCCCAGGGGATATGGTTCTGTATAGTCACTACTCTTCAGCCAAAGCCTTAGGAGTTCCTACTCCCTTTCCCTTGATTTGCAAGCGCTACTGTCGTTACAGGTAATGCTTTGCTTCAGATGGAATTCCTCTGCTGTTATTACATAATTCTGGTGCTGTGTCAATTGAAAACAGCAGGGATCTGTTTGTATTGGCTGTGGGGGATCCAGTCCCGTCAGGTTCCAGTGAGGCCACTTTTTCCCTTTCACTAGTGACGAGGCCCAGATTAGAGCTGTCCTGCAATTAAATTATGCTTTTGATAGAGAGCCTGGCACGAAGGCACCATAAACTGATTGGACAGCTGGATTCAGTTTGCACGTATTTGTCACTGGTCGTGTCAGGGGCCTTGTTTAATAGTTCCAGTGTTGGCTTGTTGTGGATAGATCACCTTTTAAAAATATCCTGTTTGGGCTTTTTTCTTCTATCTATTTGGAGTATTTGGTTCTAGTAAAAGTTAAGGTCACAAACTTAGATCCAACAGAGTGCCAAGCCCAAGGAGCTGCATAGATACTGCTCCAGCCATTTGGCTGGATAACCTGTATACAGACCTTTGCTAGCTTATGGGTTGAGAACAGGAGGATCTGCAGAATAGCACGTTCTTTGGTGCCTGTGCCCATGTCCGTGCCCTGCATACTAATGACCCGAGTGCCCTCTGCAGAGCTGAGCACTGGACTATAACTTGGGGTATACACCTGGGTATCCATCCCCATCCATTGTACGGTAGAGCGTCACAGGTTCCACTTCCAAGGGTTTCTCTTTCCCCACAGAAAAGGGGGCTAACTTGACTCCTTATTGCATTTCCTGCTCTGAGTCACTTATAGCTGATTTTGTTATAAGGTGTTTGGGAGCTGGCAGCTAGGGCCTGTTTTAGTGGAAGTGCATTTTGAAGCACATCACTGAGCCAACTTCAGGATCTAAGCTTATCTGTTGAGTCAGTCTTCTCTTGCAGGCACAACCCTCTAGCTTGGAATGTATTTGCAAGGGATCTGTATTTCCTTTAATTGCTGGGAAATGGCCAAATTGCACAGTAAAGGGTACTGTGTGTAATAATAAAATTCAGCCATCTGTGTATTTTTTTTTTTTTTTTTTTGTGTGCTCAAGAGAAGACCTCCTTACCCAAGGAAGTTACTTTTTTTTTTTTTTTTTTTTTTTTTTTTTTTTTTTTATAACTCTCTTGGTCCATACAGGTGCTGATAGTAGTGCCTTTTCGTGAATCTGCTTTACGGGTGGTGCAGATTTTCATCAGCCTCCTCGAGTCAGGGAGTAAAAAAAAAATAGATGTAAGTAACAAAAAGCGCTTCAAAGGGGAGTTTGGTTCTGATCCAACTGACAGACCTCCTAACCTGAAAAGACCTGAAGATTATGAAGCTGTGTTTGCAGGCAACATCGATGACCATTTCAGGATAGGTAATAAAATCATTGATTCAATATTTTAGCTCAAAAAATTAAAAAACAGGGATATGGTTTTCCTAAGCAATATAGGATTTCTGTTGACTTCCAACAAAAATTAGATTCCTAAGTGTCTGTGTCACTTTTAAAAATGTGGTTTAATTGTTTTTGAAAAATTGATTCTTGGTCAAGGGTGACTCTTTTGTTTGGTTGATTTTGGTGAAAAGTTTTTCTGCTTCTTGAGTCAGATCAAGTTTAATATACTTTAGAACCCAGTGTGTCTCAATTGCAATGTGGATTTCCCCAGTCCCAATAAAAGAAAGGATGGGCTTTTTCACTTCTGGTGACCATAGTTTCTTCTGTTTAAAGCAGTTTGTTTTCACTGATGTTATTAATCAGTAATGGCTTGAGGAAAAAATAGAAATTCTGTAATGAGAAAAGCAATTTTCTACTGTATTGAATCTGATTTCCAGCAGAATTTTCATGCATGTAAAGGGATGGGCAATGATGTGAATAGTGGTTGAGCAGAAAATGTCAAGACTGTTTAATAAATTGAAATTCCATGCTGATTTGGAAGCTTAGTATGCATAGAATTAGCTTGATGCCACAATGAACAACTACCTACCCAAACTCATCTGGACAGATAAAAAGAGGCTCTTAAAATTATTGCCCTTTGAAAGATAAATTGGCATTCAAAGATATTTGATAATGTTGTGGAAATGCAAACGGTTGCCCCCAACCATCAGGAAATAGTTGTCCTCTACTGAGGCTATGTCTAATCGTGTTCTGACACTGTTTCAAACAAGCGCCATTTCGAAACTGAAACCGTGGTTTAGATGTGGTTTTTCTGACAACGGGGTGACTGTACAGGATCTTTGTATAGTATCTTTCGAAAAATCGCCCCGTTGTCAGAAAAAACAGGTCTAAACTGCGGTTTGTTTCGAAATGGTGCTTGTTCGAAACAGTGCCAGAATGTGATTATGTAAATGAAGCACAGGATATTTAAATCCCCGCTTCATTTGCACTTGTGAAACGTCTAATTTACATATTTCTACCTACAGAGGGGTGTAGTTTAGACACAGCCTGAGAGTTGCACTGCTTTCTACTGCCAAATCACTTTCTTCAGCATCCCATCCCATGCAAAAACCTGTCTGATTCACTTACGAGCTGTGAAGAAATGCATATCTGAATAAAGAGGAAATCGTCATCTGTCATCTTGCAGCAGCATTAACATGGCATCCATCACCATGTTATGTAGGCTCTAAAATCCTTTTTAGTATGAACTAGAGTGCATTTTAAACTCTGCTTGTTCATTATTTTTTAAAAAGTCAAGGTTTTTATTACATTAAATTGCAACTCTCTCTTGTGTCTTCATGCCCAGCGGTAGCTTATTTCATTGACTTAACTTCCAGCAAGGACTTTTTAAATACAAATAATTTTAATTCAAACACACACAGAATGAAACCCTAGCCTGTTGAAGTCAGTGGGAGTTTTGCCATTTGTCAGGAATTCTAACCAAAGTGTCTCACTTTGGCACAGAATACTGTGGGCCCAAATATCATCCGTAAGGTAAATGTGATAGGGATAACCAGGGCTTGACAAACCGCGGCGAAATCCACTCGCCAGCCCCGCACCGCACATGCACCAGACCCGCACTGCGCATGCGCGCACTGCCGGTGAACAGGGCGACCGGCTGAAATCTACTTGCCATGGGCGAGTAGATAAATGGATTGTCAAGCCCTGGGGATAACTAACACATTGCCTTATTTTTATCCACAAGAAATGATACCTCGGTCATCCCAGCATGTCTGTATATCATACAGTGTTCATAAAGTTAATCCAGACTGGCATTGATGGAAATGAGAACAGAATGGGTCATCCTGCCTTTATAAAGGAAAGGAGTACTTTCTGTTGAGTTTTAGTAACCTCTGGTGGCTCTCTGAATGGTATTGATATATTTTTAATGGTACTGATATCTTCCTCTGTCCAAGGAAAATATGATTACAACAAGATTTAAGGGAGAAGTGTATAAACCAGGGGTGGGCAAATACCCGCTTGTGAGCTGGATCCAGTCTGCCAGGGTTAGCTGGTGGCAGGCTTAGGGATGTTAAATTGCGGGTAAGCAGCTAATTGAGTAGTGGCTGGTGGCTCTTAATACATTTAAAAAGCAGATGCACAGTGTTTGGAACCGGGCATGAGCTGGAAATCCTGGCTTGCGCTGGTCCCCCACTATGCCTTTGCTTCTTCTGCCACCCCGAGATGGTACTGGGGGGAGCCAGTTTTTAAGCGGGTTCCCTCCAGCACGAGCGCCTGTTCTCCTCCCCCGCCTCTTGCTGCCTCTCTCTGACAGAGGCAGCAAGGGGCCAGGTGGGAAAGCAACTAGTTGAGTCTCTACTGCTTTTAGGGTAGTGGACTAGTCACTTACATCCCTAGGCAGGCCTCCACTGTTATATTTACCGATGCCTCTGCAGGTGCCAGCAATCGCAGCTCCTGTTAGCTGTAGATCTTCGTTCCCAGCCAATGGAAGCTGCAGGAAGCAGTGTTCCAGTCTGTGCCACTTCCCGCCACTCCCATTGGCCAGGAACAGCAATCTGCGGCCAACAGGAGCTGCAATCGCTGGTACCTGCAGAAGGACAGGTAAATATAGCAGTGGCAGCCCATCAGAGGTTAACTCCAGCAACGCCCGCTGTTTTATTCCCCACCCGTGGTATAAACTGCGGAGAGGAGAGGGAACTATGGATTTTTTTCATTGCATGACCCTTTGCGGTTTGTGTTGGTGAGTGGAGGGAACACAGTGAACAAGAAGTCAGACACCAAGAAAATTCTGATGTTTTATTTTTATTGGACAGGAGTTGCTGTTCTTCAAAAGAGTATGCGATTATATGCGCCATTTTACTCTTCTGATATCATCATTGCCTCTCCCCTTGGTTTGAGGACTATTATTGGAGCAGAAGGGGAGAAAAAGAGAGATTATGATTTCCTTGCATCAATAGAAATTCTTATAATTGATCAAGCAGACGTTTACCTGATGCAGAATTGGGAGCATGTTCTGGTAGGGTTTTTTTCACTCAATGTTACTTTATTTGTTTGGCGTTCTCTGTGATGTCTAACTAGTGATATATAATTCATCTCTAGCAATAAACTCTGTCAAATTTTTGTTCTCTCTCTCTCTGCCTTCCACTTACATTTCAACTCACAAATGTTTTTTACATGCTAAAAGTAATCTTGTCCTGGAATACCAAATGTATGCTGAAGTCAGCTAGGTGTATGGCACTCCTTAAATGTAAGTACTACTCAGCACTTTTACTTGATAGGTTTCAGTATTTGGCATGTCTGTAGCACATCTTATCCACAGTATTGTGAGGGCTTTCACAGCTGTTTAAATCTTGGAACAACGCTATGAGGAAGATAATGGATTGGTTCATCCATTTCTGGAAGGCAAAATAGCAGCAGCATGACAGCTTATTGTAACATTACACACCATTTCCTGTCAGAAAGAAGAGTCGAATATTGTATCTAAATATGCAAGGAATGTGGGAAGGAAGTAGCATTCTGCCTGTCTTGGAGTTTGGTTTGTGAGAGTTAACACCCTTCTGGTTGTTGAATTTAGGTAATTCATAAATATTCCTTAAATTATTATTAGGGCCCTACCAAATTCACAGCCAGGCAAAACCCATCATGGACCATGTAATTGGGTCTTTTATGCACTTTTACCCTATACTATGCAGTAGGGATGTGAGTGAGTAGTTGAGTACTAGACTGCTCACTTCCCCCGCCTCCTTGCTGCCTCTGTATCAGGGTAGGGGGAACAGGAGCCAGTGCTTGGGCTTAAAAGCTGATTCCCACCAGCACCGTCTCCATGGTGCCACCTGACGACTCCTCGCTGCTGCCTCTAATAGAGGCAGCAGCAGTGTGTGGTTGGGGGGGGAGGGGGTAGGGGAGGCTGCCACAAAGCATCCCTTGTCCGCGGTGGCCTGGGCTGGCTTTGGGCAGAGGCTGCTCTGGCAGCTTTCACTACATTTAAAATGCAGAGCTGCAGCAGTCCCAGTCAACAGTGTGCCCTTGTAGCCAAGAAGGCTAATGGCATATTAGGATGCATTAGGAGGATCATTGCCAGCAGATCCAGAGATGTGATTATTCTCCTTTATTCGGCTCTTGTGAGGCCACATCTGGAGTATTGTGTCCAGTTCCGGGCTCCCCACTACAAAAAGGATGTGGACGCATTGGAGAGGGTCCAGCGGAGGGCAACCAAAATGATTAGGGGGCTGGAGCATATGACCTACAAGGAGAGGCTGAGGGAGTTGGGTCTGTTTAGTCTGCAGAAGCGAAAAGTGAGGGGGGATTTGATAGCAGCCTTCAGCTTCCTGAAGGGAGGTTCCAAAGAAGATGGAGAGAGGCTGTTCTCAGTAGTGATGGATGGCAGAACAAGGAGCAATGGTCTCAAGTTGCGGTGGGAGAGGTCTAAGTTGGATAGTAGGAAAAACTATTTCACGAGGAGGGTGGTGAAGTACTGGAATGGGTTACCTAGGGAAGTAGTGGAGTCTCCATCCCTAGAGATTTTTAAGTCTCAGCTTGACAAAGCCCTGGCTAGGTTGATTTAGTTGGGATTGGTCCTGCCTAGGGCAGGGGGCTGGACTTGATGACCTTCTGAGGTCTCTTCCAGCTCTATGGTTCTATGATTCAGAGCCAGCACGAACTGGGATGCTCAGGCGCAGCTCGTGCTGGCTCCAGGAGCTAATCCCGCTGTGGCTCTGCAAAGCACCTCCTCTTATCGACTAATTGTGTAGTCTATTCATGATTAGCCAAATACCTACTCCTTAACATTTTTACTATACAGATTTGACAGGGAAAACCAGCATTTCTAAAATTGAGAGCCCTAGCCCAAAAGGGAGTCGCAGGGGTATCACAAGGAGAGTCACGGTATTGCCACCCTTACTTCGGCTCTGTGGTTGTAATGTTGGCTGGGTGCCTTGCTCTGAAGGCAGTATGCTACCAGCAGCAGTGCAGAAGTAAGTGTGGATATACCATACCCATGTTTCCTCTATACTGCTGTTTTCAGAGCTGAGAGGCTAGAGATTGATGGCTGCTGACTAAGGGCCTATCTTTGCAGGCAGCAGCGCAGAGGTAAGGGTAGCAATACCATACCATGCTATCCTTACTTCTGTACCGCTGCTGGCAGTAGCTCTGCCTTCAGAGCTTGATTCCTGGCCAGCAGCTGCTACTCTCCAGCTGCCCAGCTCTGAGGGCAATGCTGCAGCCAGAAGCTACACAGAGGGGTAGCAGTGCTGCACACCTCCCACAACTCCTTTTTGTGTCAAGACTCCTACAATTATCACACCATGAAATTTCAGATTAAAGAGCTAAAATAATTAAATTTTACCATTTAAAAAAAATCCTATGACTGAAATTGACCCCAAAAAATGGAGTGTGAATTTGGTAGGGCACTAATTTATTTGAAACATTACGCTTGTATCTGTCAGGAAAAAATACATTGCTCAGTGTATTAAAAGAAAGCAAATTTCCATGTCTGAAACACCCTAGTAAGGTGCCCAGGTATCAATTCCTAAGAATTAAGAAGCACCGTTAACGCTTTCTGCTTTCAGAAGCAAGCTAGGAGAGTGTCTTTTCTAAGTAATGTGTCTGGGAGGGGGGGAAAAGCACAAAACTGAGTATTAACAAGAGTGCATTTATTGATACCAATGCAGTAGTTTCTCTGGGTGAAATTCACTGCTGTGGCATATAAGTCTGGTGCTGCCTTTTCTGCACAAGGATGGATGAATTTACCATCTATGTTCATAACTATCATTGAGTGCTATGGGGGTTCCAGTTGGGCTTCACTGATTAGGCCAAGGCCCTAGAATTTCTGGAACTGACCCCCAAGTTGTTGAAAGTAACTACTCTTATCACATGGGGAATGAATCAGAAGCCAGGACCAAACCAAGAATGAAAGCTACTGCACTTTAAGCATCTAAAATCTGAAGAGCTAATGAATTTATTAGGTCCTGTTGAAAGAAATCTAGAAAATAACTGTTCCTCTGAGTGAGCAGGATCCAGAAAGCTGTGTTTTGGGAGGCTGCTAGCCTTTATGCTGTAGGCTGACTCATCCATTTTCACTAACTGTTATAGTGCAGTTAACTTACTTGCTAAGTGTGCATGCGTGGTATAAAATTACATACATCTGTTTCTCTCTGTTTAAAGCACCTGATGAACCACATCAACCTGCTGCCTTTGGAGTCCCACGGTGTAGATTTTTCTCGCGTGCGCATGCTGAATCTGAATAACTGGTCAAAGTATTATCGTCAAACTCTACTGTTTAGTGCGCTTCAAGATCCCCAGATTAACTCTATCTTCAATAAGCACTGCTTCAATTACGAAGGGCAGGTGAGTTCACAGATAGGCCAATAACTATCTTAGATTTTGGAGGTAATGGAATAACAGGATCAGTCAGCTGCTTCCTATGTGCTCTTTTGTGGTCAAGGGTGACTTTCTTGTGCCCTGCCTCAGTTTCCACTCTTCATTCCTCAATAATTCTTTCCATCCCCTCTCCTATAAAAAAAAAAAAAAGCTTTAATGAGTCTGATGATAAAACCAAAAAGGGGCTGTTAACATAAAGTTCAAAATAAACACAAGGCTTCTTCTTCATCTTAAGTTGTGCCCAGCCTCTCGTCGTGAGGTACTGCTTCTCACTGTTCCCTGAGACCCTGGAGATAACATATGACCGGTTGTACTGCCTTTGTCTTCTCTCCAAAAGGAAAGCTAAATCTCCAGCTGGGCCTTCTCCACAACCACAGCTCCCTTCCTTATGGACCACTGCAGGAGATTCTCATCCTGCAGCTTCACTCTGCAGACTGACCCCTTTGGCTATCAACAGGCCTCTGTCTTTGTGGCCCCCTCATTGGCCAGGCCCTGGAGGCCAGCTTCAGTCACATGGCTATCGATCAGATGACTGTTCATTTTCTTCACTATGGTGGCAAATAAGCTACCATCACAGTGGGCTGAGATCTGTCTCCCTTTAGAAGGGCCACTCACTCTATAACAAAATACCATGTTCATCTTCAACATGAAGAAACAGCAATAGAAATTCTTATTGTTTGTGCATGTGCTAAAAGTTCATATAACCCACATCAGCTTTTAACCAACATGACAGTACCATCCTCCACTAAGAACTATCTCCAGTGGCAAACCAGTGCCATAAGCAACCTCTCTTTTCCCCAGAGATTCCATTGCAATTTGAATTTATTTTGTTTATTGTGGCAGTGCTTAAGAGCCAGACAAGAAGGGAGTCCCATTGTGCTAGGTACTGTGCAAACACAAAAGGATTCCTGATATGATAATTTCAGGTCAAATTTTAAGGATTGGTTTTGTATTGGATCTTTTAAACCTTGCTACTGGAGGTTTCTGGGGGGTTGTTTCAATCCAGTTTTTGTTTACAAGTTACATTCTCTTTAGCTAGCTTGCTTGCAAGCCAAATACTGCAACATTGTACTCATCCATGAGAACCATAAAGTGAAAATGACTACTCAGTTTTCATTGTCAAAGATGAGCAAAAGGCATACAGGAAACAGTGAGGTAGTTTCCACTCCCATATCTCCCTAGACCTCATGTCATGCGAAGTTACTCGGGTACCGTGTAGAAGTAGTGCAGCCACTAGTTCTGTAATGACTTGCTCCTTCAGGCAACAAATGAGGCTGTTTTGAACATGTCATCCACTGAAAAGTGATTAGAACGCGAAGGCTTCTTGAACACCATATATGTTTCATCACTTCTCTGTTTGACTTGCCTCCCGCAGGTCGCTGTTAGGAACGTACCCTTGATTGGTTCCATCAGCCGTGTTGTGGTACAGCTTCCTCATGTCTTCCGAAGGCTAGAAGCTGAAAGTTCTATTTCTGTCATAGATGCAAGGTAATCTGTCACCCAAGCCATTCTGCTATTCCCCAGGCCTGCAGTTTCAAATGTTGTGCTTAGAGCATAGTGCACTCTATACACAGGGCTGGTGTGCCTCAAAAAAATAGTAGTGTGCGCTCTTACTGCTCATCAGATAAGTGTTAGACGCTGCACAGTCAAGTGAATGCACTGGTACTTTCCTGCAAAGCCCCTTTGCCCCGTTCTTTTAAAAGATTACAGTCAACATCATAGATCCCCTTGCACTGATGTAACTTTGCATTTAGACCTTGCCAGGTCTGGAAATCTTGGTCAGTTTAAAGTTTTTCTTGACTGTGACACGGAATAATAAACAAATTTGGAGGCTATGTGGGGTTTATTGGCGGATTAGTGTGGGTCGTTCATGGTTTTTATAAGGCTTTGTTTCTTTTTGACTGTTTAAGAAAGCTCATCTACATGCTGGAAGGATGATTGAGTCAGGATAATATTAGTGTGCATTTTCTTAACACAGGTTTCAGTTCTTCATTGACAAAGTTTTGCCTGAGTATCGTGATGCAATCATGTCTCACACACTCATTTATGTTCCATCATATTTTGACTATGTACGTCTTCGAAATTACTTCAAGAAGGAAGAGCTGAATTTTACACACATCTGTGAATACAGCAAAAAATCTGATATCTCCAGAGCAAGACAGTTCTTTCTCAAGGGAGAGAGGCAGTTCTTAATTTTCACAGAACGCTTCCACTTTTACAAAAGGTAAGCCATGGGCTGGATTCTGCTTTGAGATTCACATAGAGAAATTTGAAGGCAAAGTTTGATCCCGTAGGAGCATACTAGCCTTAAGTTAGCAGCTACGGATTGGAGGTGGGTGGTCTGATTCATGAACCAGTATAACCTCTTTGGGGAAATCTTCAATTGTAGTAGGAGACCCATGAAATACTAGCACCAACAAAAATTGCAGTAATAATATTTAATGTATAGGTCTCAATGCTTGGGGATGGTATATGCTCCCAACTTCCACTGATATGTGCAGGAACACAGCACTATCCAGAATTGGCCTCATAGTATCTTTCATCACAGTCTGCATCTGTGTTGGGATATTTCCTTTCACTGAAGAGGATAATGGAATTTGTTCAATGACAACAGCACTACTAAGAGAGTTTTTAGGGGGCCATAAGTTTTCCAGATGACAATGTTTGTGGAATTTAGTTAGGCAGCCGGAAATTACAAATGTGGGATTCTGCTACAAGCCCAGAGGCTGATGAAATGACCTTGCATGATAGGTTATGGGATCCCTATTGAGCACAAGTTGTGTGTGTGGGGGGGGGGGGGGGCGGATCTTACAGCTGCTCAGTGCTCCCCTGTGTTACCTGTGGAAGATTGTCCCAGCTCAAATCTTCAGTCTCCCTGTATAGCAGTATGTAGACTAGCTTAAAATCTCAGCTTTAAATAAAGATGTGGAAAACCATAAGCTTTATGCCCATAAATTAACCTGAAACACTCACATCTTGCATCCTTTGAATTATACAGTATCACAGAGCCATCTCATCAAGATCCATCATCTGAGTATAAGGGTCTTGCTAATTTTAGTAATACAGATCAACCCGCAGGCTATATTGGGCTTTTTGTTGTTGGTTTGAGCACTCTCCCTCTCGCCTTCATGACCTTTTAGAAAATAGCTTTTCCGGTTAAACCCATATTTTAGGTAACACTTTTGAAATGGTGATACTTAGCACTTCAGGGGACAAAGTGAATGCGGTTGGAGTTAACTTACATAAATATCAGAATCTGGCCCTGCATCTTTAAAGTACAGCTATTAACTTACTGTCCATGAGTTCCCTGTGCGGCAGAGGCATTTTGAGAAACTGAGGCAGGGAGGTTAAGGATTTGCCCAAAAGGAAATGCAGTTGAAGTCAGAGTTAGTCCTTAATTAGCTGTGTAACCTTCATAAGTGGACAACAGAAATGTAGTTTCTGAAATCAGATTGCAGAATGCACGATTATGACACTGGTATTTTCTCTCATTCAGATACCTAATAAAGGGCATCAGAAACCTTATTTTCTATGAGCTGCCAACCTACCCCCATTTCTACAGTGAGGTTTGTAATATGCTGACAGCCATAGCCACTGGAGAGGAAGCTACTTGGACTTGTACTGTTCTCTATTCAAAGTATGATGCTCAGAAGTTGGCTGCTGTGGTGGGTATAGATCGTGCTGCTCAAATGCTACAGTCCAAGAAAAATGTGCATCTTTTTGTTACCGGAGAAAATGAATGAACAAAGTCACGGACTGAGACTCTTGTATGGACTTGGATCTTTTCGCCTAACATATGCATTGGTGTGTGTGTTTTTTTTTTTTTTTAAATAATTGTTTGGGGGGGAGGGAGAAAATATAAAAAATATTTCATTGGGATTTGTTTTACAAGATTAATTTGTATATTTAAACACAGCCACTTAAGCTAGCAAGGAAAGTAAAAGTTGCCATTTAAGCAAAGCAAAAGTGCTGCTGCTCTTCTGTAAGTGAACAACCTTGTAAGTTCACTTGTAAGTGAACAAGTCTAGAAAAAATCCTAGACTTCCGTGGCTATCTTACTCCATATGCTCTTTCTGCATACTGGAAAATATTTAATAAACCGTTGTGAAGGGGGAAATGCCTTGCCATTAGATGATGGGTACTCCTTTTTCCTCCATTCTGTCTTAGGAAGTTCCCTATGTCCCTTCATTAAAGGTCACTCATGTAGCAGGAAATTCTTCCAGATATTGAGAGTGTGTTCATGCAAGCCATTCTCCACTACTTAAACTCCATGTTGCCCATCATTTGAGGGGATGGGAATAGGCAGAGCCAGTACTGAGCCTGGAAGTCTACTGAGTAATGAAACAGCCTCACAGCCCAAGCCCTGCAAACCTGAGTCAGCTGTCATGGGCCAGTTGCAGGTTTTTTCTTTGCTGTATAGACATGCCCCTTATGAGTTTCTGAATGCCTTGAAATCTGTGATCTCACTCTGTGGTTTGTGGTCCAGAGCCCTTGTTGTCTATGGACAGCTAGGTAGTCATACAGTGCTTCCTCTCCTTGTTTCCAGGAACTGTCATTGAAAGAAGCTAAACAATATCAAATTCTTTCCTAATATTACTTTTCCTGATAAGCACTTGCAGTTGCCATAGGGATATTATATGATTGTGGATGGAAGGGCTGGTGGTCTGTGTGATCCAGAGTGGGAAGGAAAATGTCCTAGAGCCATCTAAGATCTGGTCCATGCTATAATAAAGTTTAAGGAAGTCCTCTTTCTTGATTCTTAATTAAACCGTTGGTGCACATTAATATATTTTAATAAATCTGTTTTGCTCTTGAAATAGTGATCACTGTACGTAAACTGCAGATTTAATGCCTGTAAACAAGTGCTAATTGTGGTAATACTGAACATAATTTCAGCCTGTTCCTGTATAAAAATAATTATTATTACAGTATTTGTCAGATGTTTGGTTGAGATTATCCACTAATTGTAAGTATGCTTGAAATACCAATTTATCCCTGTAGAAACATAAGTCTATATGGTTGTTTGCTGTTTGTTTTAGTTAGGTTCCACTGTGCTCAGCCTTAGTGCCTAAGTTTTAGGCACACAGAAAATGACAGGAAGAATGTTACAAACCACAAAGCCTCAGCTGGGTGCCTAGGGTCCATTTATAAGAAGAGGAAAGAGAGGTGCCTTATGCCCTGGTCTACACTAGGGAGTTATTTCAAAATTACTCCCCTTATTTTGAAATAACAAGCAGAGCGTCCCTGCTACCTGGCCAGTTATTTTGAAATAAAGGGCTGGTTATTTCAAAATAACAACTCCTGCTTTCCATGAGTAATAACGCTAATTCCGAAATAGTTATTTTGAAATAGCGGTAGCATGAACACTCTGCTGCTGCTATTTAGAAATAACTACTTCCCAGGATAATTCAGACTAATTACTCCCCAGTGCTTCTTGGGGCTCTAAGTTGAGGTAGCGCATCCACATTAATGGAGCCTGCCTCCGGCAAATTTCGAGGCTTCCCTGTAGTGTGGACATGCTATTGCGGTTTTATTATTTCGGGAGTTTTTTCAAAATAACAAGTAGATCTTGTGTGCTTCAGTCCTACGTGGGGCCAGTGAGAGGGGGAGGGATCCTTAACCTCGGGGGCTGGATCCAGGCAAGCTGGCGGCCAGCCTTAGGTTCCCCACCTCTGCTCTATAGCCTATTGATTTAGAGCCCTCACCTTAGAGATGTTCAGGTCCCTTCTCCTTTTGGGGGACTTTAAACTGAGGGTTCTCCCTCACCCTGGGTGAATACCCTGTCCATTAGGCTAAAGGTTAGTAAGGACTCTTTTTTGTGTAAATTTGCCTGTGTGACACAAGGTGTTACCGAACACTTATCTTCTGTGGTTTGTGAATCACTTGGGGGGTGAAGGTGGGACCCAGACCCCTGGAGTGAAGTAGTTGAATGCATGCCCAGAAGTAAAAATGTAGGCTGCTATTTAGGTGTCTAGTTTAGGTGGCAACCAAGGAGCTGTGTGGATCACAATAATGCCCAAAAATGCGACTGAGGCACCTGAGTCCTTTGGGGCTCACACTCTAAGGGCATTTCTGCAGGGCAAAAATCGAATTAAGATCTGCAACTTCAGCTACGTGAATTGTGTAGCTGAAGTTGAAATAGCTTAATTCAGCTTTAGGCGCTGTCTATGCAGCAGGAAGTAGAAGGAAGAAGGCTCTTCCTTCGACTTCACTTACTTCTTGTGAAATGAGGGTTACAGGAGTCAGAGTAAGAAGTCCTCCAGCTCGACATTATTTCAAAATAATGGCTTGCTGGGTGCACGTGCATTTGATTATTTCAAAATAACATCAGTTATTCTGAAATAACACTGCTGTGTAGACATAGCCTAACTGGTTATTGTTTATAGCTCTCTGCCCTTTCACTCAGGAGTTTGAATGCCAATAAAGACTAAGTTCTCTTTCATTTTTGAACAGTTGATACAGCCTTGTGTAGCCCACACACCTACTGGGTGTGGTTCACTGTCCAAGTCGTTATATTTGGGGTATGGCCCTAAGCATCCAGATTCCCCATTGTTGTGGCTTCTCAATAAGTTACCCCCATTTTTTTTCCAGGGGGGGTAGGAGTGAGGGCTTACTTGCCTGTCCAGCAGCCACAGGAGCAAGCTCCGGTTCATGCCCTCAGATTACTGAACCAGGCTTCTGCCTCCTCATTAGTCAGCCCCAAAGTAGAGATGTTAAGGACTAGTCGATTTCCCTCCGACAGAGGCAGCAAAGGGCGGGGGAAGAAGGGGTACTTCAAAGAAAGAGCACCACACAGCTGAGCCCGGGATCAGCTGTGGGGCACTGCCATGGGTGGAGCCCTGGTTCAGCTGGGGACTCCCCAGCTGACCCCGGCTCTGCATGGCATTTCAAATCTGCAGCGCAGCATGGAGCCCAGGGTCAGCGGGGGACTCGGAGTCCCCTACTGACCCCTGGATCCTTGCTGTGCTGCCACTTTGAAATGCACAAGATCCCCCACTGGGGACTCTTGTACATTTCAAAGCTGTCATGCTGCATGCAGCCCAGAGGGACTTCCCACTGGCCCCAGGCTACATGTGGAGTTCTGCATTCCTGCTTTGAAATGTACAAGTGCCTATTGACTACTTGAGTAGTGGATGGAAATTCCATCAACTAGTCAGTTAACCGCTACTTAACATCCTTACCCCAAACTGAGCCAGGCTCTTTTTCCTTTTCTCCTCCGTCCAGGCCTTGCATTGGTTTCAAGTAAAGCGGGACACGGCTAGCTGGGCCCAGAGAATTTCATTAACCCCTTTAACTCCATTCTCCCCTCCCTCACACAGACATATAGAGCTGTGTCCTGGGTCTCTGAACATATGTTCACAAAACATGATGCAATTGCCCATGGCTTGGGACTGGATGCATCACTAAGACTAGCAGCGTTATCTTCAAACAGCTCCGAAGCCATTTCTGTCCTCAGTGGGGCTCTGCTCTACAGTCACCTGAAGTGGAGCACAAACAAGGACATCACTTGAAGAAGAAGAAGAGGGTGCAGTAACTGAGGTTCTTCAAAATGCATGTTGCTGTGAGTGCTCCACTAGCCTCCCTTCTCCCTGCTATTTTGGGGCTCTAGGGAAGAGAAGGAACTGAGGGGCGTCGGTTCATGTGGCTTGGTTGAGGGTACCAATGGCGCGGTGAGATGGAGACAACACTTTGCATGGCCCAGACAGGTACTGCTTCTGAAATTTTCTGATCGGGGTGCAAGCACACACCAACACCTGAAGTGGAACACTTATAAGGTACATCTACACAGCAGCATTATTTAGGTATAACTGGCGTTATTCCAAAATAATGAAGAGCGCATCTACACTACAAGCCTTTATTTCGAAATAATGTTGAGCTGGAGGACTTCTTACTCCGATTCCTGTAACCCTCATTTCATGAGTAAGGGAAGTCTAAGGAAGCGTGTTCTTCCTTCAACTTCCTGATGTATAGAGAGCGCCAAAAGCCAAAATAAGCTATTTCGACTTAAGCTACGCAGTTGATGTAGCTGAAGTTACGAAGTTTATTCCAACTTCTGTGTAGACGTTCCCATACAGACACATTTCAAAGACCTTCAGTTACTGCACACAGTGAGTAACCTTCTCTTTTGAAATTGCTTACTTGTTTAAAACTCTGATATTAATGTCACCAAAAGGCAATCGGAAATAAAATATTAAATCTTAAGAAATCTAATATATTCTCTCTACTGGTTTCACTCTAATTCATACATGTAAGGCCAAAAGCTTGCCAAATGAAAGATCTCTATAGTAAAACAGCAATGCAAAATCAGATTTGATATTAAAGCTGTATGTTACACTAATTCTGGGACTATGAAATACTGTAACTAATTATAGCACTAAGGAATTTATTTTACAAATTGGCTAGGGTGTGTGTGTTTATAAGATGTACGTATTCTGCTGTGCCAAAGAACTTCTCTCTTCCTCCCCCTTCACCGCCCCTCCACCAAGAAGCACTGGAATTTGCCTAAACTCCTTTTCTCCAACCCGGGCTCTATCTTTGTTTAGAGAGCAAGCACAGAAAACTTTAGCCAGAAAAAAACTTTTTTGAAAAGTTACAAGCATGTGTTATGAAGTTTCCATTTCCGGTCTATGTTTATCTTTAACTGTGTCTTTTTCTACAACAAATGGCTACAGTTTTGAAGTATTTGCTGAACCTAAACTAATCTCCTCTTTTTGTGTTGAAACTCTGAAATGGTATGCTGTATGTGTTGTGTTCTATATTAACTTTGATATCTGTAATTTAACAATTGTAAAAATACATTAATTTTACCAAAATAGGTTGTTGGGCTTTTTAGCTTGACAAGTCTGATGGTTGTGTGGTGTGGTGTGGTGTGTGTGGCTTTTTTTTTTTTTTTTTTTTTTTTTTTTTTTTGTTAAGTTCAAGTAATTGCACAAGAACTTTTTTTTTTTTTTTAAATTACAGGCTAAGCCAGGAAGATCATCAGCCCATAAGACCAGCTGTATCAACAAGCTCTGAATCTTTCAAAAGGAGAGAAGGATAAATGCATTTCTCTCCTATCATGCTTGTTTTCTGTGTCCCCAGTTTATACAGTCTGACTCTTAAGATGCACAATAAATATACTAAATGTGAGATTTTAATTGGAGGAGCTGTAAATGAAAACTGAGTTAATTAGATCTTGAGGTGAGAGAGAAATGTTGAACCTATTTTTTATCTTTACTTTGATATGAATTCACAGTTAAGAAAGATGTTATCTCTCTTTTTGGAAATTTGCCCCAGGTACAGTATTTGAGAGCATTAAAATAAAGGGGGAAAGGTAAATGTTTACCTAGGTAGAAATCAGCATTTGCCCTCATTTGAGGAAATTATGTGCAAAGCAGTTCAAAATCTTCATAGTCCTATTTGTATGCCAAGTGATGAGCATCCCTCTTTTTTTGTTTGCCATATAATACACACACTATTTTAAGAAAGTGTTGTTTAATGCACTGTAAAATATTTAAGATTAATGACCATGAAATTGGCAATATAAATTGCCATTATAATTTTAGCAAAGCTAAATCTTTAGCGAACTATTTTAATACCTGCCCATAGCATTGTGCACTATATAATATCCTTCCGTGTATTTCGTTAAATGCTACTCAAAATCTATTTATTATTAAAAAACCTTATTTGCTCTAAATATTCTGCATACTCTGTTCATTAAAATCAACTGACATTTTCTTTTGAGGAACTATAAATTCTTGGTTTTTGCTTTTTTCTTATTAGTTTGATAGTTGTTAAATAGTATGCTGAAATGATGCTGAAATATTTGGCAAGAAATGACAATTTTATTGTGACAAAGGAGGCAAGGAAAGCATGCGGTGTTTGACTGAGGTTCCTGCTATCTGCTTGCAGTATTACTGCTTTGAAGAAATCTGTACACTTTTCACTGCTTATTTGATAATCATACTCTTTATTACTGATGCATCAAATGGAAATCAAAGAATTTAGTAGCAGCTTACTCACAATGAGTGGTTTGAAACACCATTAGTTTCTCCCTGTTCTCCTCTCCTCTTCTTTCTGAGATTTATCAGCATGGAGCAGCATTCAGATCCTCTACACATATAAGCCTGCACTTTGTATCTGCCTCAGTTGTGGAAAAATTGACATTCTCTTGGATAGATGCTGACCTTGGTAAGAAGGGGTTTTGAAGATGCTAACTGAAAAACCCTGAGAACTGGTTTGTGTGGAAGCTGATCAGCAGACAAAAGGATTTAGAAAAATAAGTGCAAGGTGTATATGAGGAGACAGAGGGCTAGGTGTGATGTAAGAATTTTTAGAATTGGTGATGAAGTGGGAAGTATAAAACTTATTTTCATGACCAGGATGCTTGTCTTTGTGAAATTTGACTCAGAGGAAGCTTCATTCTGCATTGATATGCTGTGAAATTCTATAATAGCAGTTAGGTAGGGGCAGATTAAACTTTGCTGGGGCCTTGGTCCAAAGCCACTGGGGGGGGCCCCTCCCCACCCCTTCTACATGTGGTCCCATCCATTCCACCACTTTTGCTTACTCCCATTCCACCCTCCCACCTGTAGGCCCACCCCTTTCTTCCTTTACTCTAGACCCTAGTCCACAGGGTTGACCTATGACCCATTTGTGCCTTTCTGCCCTCCCCTTTCCTGCTGTGGCCCTAGGACTAGAGAAGCTCTGTTCTCTCCATATGACTTGGCTCACTCCCTGCTGTAAGCACAAAGTCCCATGACTGTGGGGGGGGGGGGGGGTCAGGGTACCAGGGCTGCTGCAGGGGACAGGTTCAGGATGCTGGAGCTTCTGTTGTGAGCCTATCTGATGCTTCTGCCAGAGAGCAGGGTTGGGCAAGAGTGTGGTGGCTGCCTTGTGGCTTCTTCCAGGAGTGGGGGCCCACCAGGATTGCCCCTGTCCCATGGCTTCTGCCAGTGACAGGATCGGGGAGCTGCTGGGGATGCCCCCCACCTCATCCAGCTACCCCCTACTTGGTCAGGGCCCCTGGCCACATCAGCACTGTGGCTAATCCTGCCACTGCAGTTAGGGACAGATGCTGGCACCTTCACTATTATGTGATCTGACAGTGGATGGCACAACAAGGGTGTTCTCTTGAGCAATAAAACAGCAAAAATTGATGAGTCTAGTCCTAGCATTGGGGAATGGTACATTTTTCTATTGATAAAGTAATTTGAAATGGAAAATATAACAAGCATTTTCTATTTTGCAAAATTAGAAATCAGATTTTGAGGAAAAAGCTATATTCTGGGAGGAAAAATATCTAGCCTTTTGGGGAAAAATAAAAATAGAGGCATGTGCATGATAAACATTTCCATAGAATCTCATAGGGTTGGAAGAAACTTCAGGAGGTCATGTAGTCCAACCCCCTGCTAAAAGCCAAGCTGGACCAATCCCAACTAAATCATCCTAGCCAGGGCTTTATGAAGCTGGGATTTAAAAACCTCTAGGGAAGGAGATTCCACCACCTCCCTAGGTAACCCATTCCAGTACTTCACCACCCTCCTAGTGAAATAGTTTTTCCTAATATCCAACCTAGACCTCCCCCACTGCAACTTGAGACCATTGCTCCTCATTCTGTCATCTGTCACAACTGAAAACAGCCTCTCTCCAACCTCTTTGGTGCCCCCTTCAAGTAGTTGAAGGCTGCTATCAAATCCCCCCTCACTTTCTCTTCTGTAGCCTAAAGAAGTCCAAATCCCTCAGCTTCTCCTCATAAGTCATGTGCTCCAGCCTCCTAAATCATTTTTGTTGCCCTCTGCTGGACTTTCTCCAGTGCGTCCATATCCTTTCTGTAATGGGAGCCCCAGAATTGGATGCAATACTCCAGATGTGGCCTCACTAGTGCCGAATAAAGAGGAATAATCACCTTCCCAGATCTGCTGGCAATGTTCCCATTTTTCTTCCCATTATCTTCTGCAGTTTTGCTGAGGCCTGTGTATTAATTAGTTTGCTTCTTTCTAGGAACAGAATTTCAATATAATCTTAAATGTATATCTTTTGAAACGTTGCAAATTCAGTTGATTCCATCATGCAATGTCCTTGCTACTTAAATCTAGATACAGTGAGCTTTGGAATCCAGCATAGGGTTGGAAAGATTATGCTTTTTGATGGAAAATGTTTGCTTTGTATTTTGGACTTTGACTATCATTTGTAGCAAGGCTATGAATTGCACAAAACCTAGTGCTCTTAAATAAAACAAAGGCATAGGAGAACATGAGAGCTGTAGTGCTGTCTGGTAGAACCTAGCAGTAATCTGTCAAAGCCAAAGTATTCCCTCTCTGAAACCATGTCATTGTTATAGATTAATGATACGAGAAAAGATAAGCAGTAAGTTAGCAAAAATTCCAGACACAGTTACTGAGGTAAATCAGGACAAAGACATTTGTAAGGAAGGCGAGAAGCCTAGTGGAGCTAAGTAAATGGGCAATAGACTAGCAGGTACAACTCAGTGTTTGAAAAAAATACAGTATTGCAAAGATCAATCATTTGAATGAGTTGTACTCATTTTTAAATGGACTGTGACTGCTGGTGACCAAGTCTTTTTTAAGTAATGAGAGAACCAATTATTTTTTTACATATAAAAATCTCCACTTAACAAAAATCAAAATGGTAGGATCCATAATAATAAGCATAAAGCCATTAGGCATGCCACCTCGAATACTGGCCTGCATTCGCTGCTAGTGCTCCTCCAGCAACTACAATGGCATTATGTGAGCAGAATTAGGGTTGCCAGGACCGCACAGTCCAGTATTTGAGTTTTCTGTTCGGGAAACAAAATGAGAAAATATAAGTGTCTGGTATTTTCTAAATAAGATGTAATGTACATTGTGATGTAATGTCAAGTGTGTTCGGTATTTTTGTTGCAACCATCTGGCAACCCTAAGCAGAACAGCTGGCCTGAGCATAGTCCCCTCACTGTAACAGAAGTAGAAGAGGAGGTTCAGGACTGGGAAGAAAATTGATTAGAGGTTTGGAAAATCATTCAGGTGAAGGGACATTGAAAAATCTGGGTGTTTATTTGAAATGACTAGGCAAGGACTTAGCAGTGATTTAGAAATGGGATACTTCTTTTTAAAATCCAGGGGGCAAGAGAATACCTAATGAAATTGAAAGGTGGCAAATTTAAAATTACATTTTTGTTACAACAGAAAGCTTTAAACCTAAGTTTCTAGGCTCTTCCCTTTATCTGGAAGCTCTAGATAACAGCCTCAGATTGTTGGAATGTGCCTTATTTCAATATGAATGCTTTGGATTGGTTTGGAATATGCCAAAAAAATTAGCTTAAGAACAAGGCCTCAGACAGACAGACTGGATATTATCTTTTTTTTAAAAGATATTCAGGCCTGCTTATAACACTCCACCCCCTTTTTTTTCTTTTTTTCTTGGGATTCTCCTGCTCAGGTATCCCTAGAAAAGCATAGGACATAGGGTGACACACTTTCTGATAGGGCCAAGTATAAAGGTGGAAGGTGTCCATACTCCATCTGTCCCATTGTCCCCTGTGTAGTACAGTACCCGATGTCTTCTCTCATACAGGCATAATACACCTATTCTAAACAGTGTTCCAGACTTCCCATTACAGAGGGCCTGTGGAGTTTGGGTCTGGATTGTCTAGTACACTGTAGGGTAGTGGTCATCAACCAGTAGATCAGGATCTACTGGTGTTATTTGCTTAAACAAAGCACACGAGGTCTTTTATAGGGGAAAAGGCAGTATGCTGCATTTATTGAGAATACAACAGTTGCATATGCTTTTCAATCTCTCTCCACACACACACACACACTCACACTCACACTCACACTCACTCACTCTCTCACTCTCTCTCTGTATCAGTCTAGTGGCCAGCTAGATTGAACACAGAGGGAGAGCAGGGCCTTTGTCGGTCGATTGGTCCGATGCTCTTCTGGAGTTGGTGGCAAGACAAACCCAAAGCTCCATAGCAAAGCACTCTGCTTTTATAATCCTTTTCTTTGTTGAAATCAATAGATTCTGCTCTGTCAGCCAGTGACCGGAATGTTATCTTGTTGATGTCAATCGTTCCCAAACATCTCTTGAAGGTTCATCCTGTAATCAAATCATCTTTTGGGGATGCCAGCTTCACTTCACTTCGTCAATCTGCCACTCTGCCAATAGTTCAATCACTCCTTATTATGAGTACACACTTTTGACGCCGGGTCGTCTGTAGTCTAGTCCTCGCCCACACTTAACCTCCCTCTTTGGCCATCTGGTTCTGAGCAATAACTTTTGCACCTTATCTCGACACATTCATTCCCTTCTCACACACATAAGCAATGTTACAAGGGCTCTCAAGGTTATGTGGCACAACATCAACATCTGCACTGGTAAGACAAAGAGGCATTGTAAATCAAGCAATTAAGGCCTCAGCCTTCAACATCCTTTTAGTTTCATTAACACAGATGCAATATCAAAACTATCTTTTTACTTAGACCCATTTACTAAACTCACTAAACTTTAGGACAAAGAAATAGACATTTAACTAAAAGGACTTAATTTAATAAAATATTAAATGTATGTTAATATACACCTTATATTGCTATATTATTGCTACATTATTAAATTACATTACTATATTACTAAACCTAAAATACAAATATAAAAAGAATAAAACTTTCAGTTCCAACACTAGTAGATCATGGAGCTTCTGACAGGTGATCCTGACTGGTTTGGCCAAGAGACTATCAAGTGCCAGCACTTCAACAGCCTCTCCCCGTACTCCTGCACATCTCCTGCCCTTTGCCTTGGAGCTGCCTCCTCCCACCCCCAGGAGCTTCTTGCTTGCTGGGCAGGGGAGGGAGAAGAGAAGCACTAATGTCAAGGTGCCCCCTCTCCCACCTGTATCTTATCTCCACAGAGCAGAGCAGGGGAACAACAGGGCTTGGGATGGAGGGAGTTTGCTGGCTGCTTTTGAGAGTGGTGCAGGGCCAGGGCAGGGGCGAGCGTGCCTTAGCCCCACTGCATCACCACCACTTTCGTAGTACTATTTTGCCTTGTCAGGAACAGCCTCGATGCTTGGTTTGGGACTAAAGGTTGCCATTTGTCACTTAAGCAGTTTTGGGCAGGATGGTTAAAGTGATCTGAGGTATGTGGAATCTCTCATTTCCTCAATATAAGCCTGCAGTATTTTTTGCCCCTTTCAAAAGCATGTATTTGGACTAGGGATGTCAGTTTATCTGTTGACTGGTTTAACTCTAACATCCTTAGCTGATGCTTATCTCCGTTAATGTTATCAGTTAAATGCTGCCTGCCTGAGGAGTTGGCTCCCCCTTCCCCCACTATGGCTCTGCATTTGAACTTGGAGCCGGCAGGCAGGCTCAGTCCTGGCATGCACCAGGTCACAGGAGTTGGTCCTACTCTTGGGCAGTCCCTATTGTGGCTCTGCATTTGAACTTGGAGCAGCCCAGGAGTAGGGTGAGCTGCCGGGATCCAGTGCATACCGGAACTGAGCCTGCCAGCTCCTACTGCAGAGTCCGCAACTGGCCGTTGTACGTCCCCAGGCAAAACTAACGGTTAACTGTAAAACCAAGAAGATATTTAATGGCTACAATTTTAAATGATTTTTAATAACCCTAATTATGACACACATCTAACTTCCCAAGGTTAGCTAAGGCTGATTCAGGAAGGTCTGTAAGCATATGGTTAATCTAGCCATGGGATTATAGCTGTTGACACAAAGTTGGACACTTAAGTGCTCTTGAAAATGTTAACTGGCTTGGGAGTGTCCCATATCCAAAACTAACTGAAGGTATGGCTACACCAGGAATGGTGCTGCATCTGTTCTGCTGTAGGACCATGGTTATCTTTCCTACCTTGATAGAAAGTATTTTCCCTGGTAACAGTGAATTCATTTCTCCAAGGTGGTAACTAGAAGGAGGAATATATCTGACACTTGCTATGCCTCAGCCTGATCCAGTAATGGCACTCAGACTGCAACATTTTTTACAGCTCTGAGCAACATAGCTAGGTTGATTTAATTTTTAAAGGTAAGGCTTCAGGCCTCTAAGTTTCTAGTGACGTTCAATGAAATTTTGGCTCTTAATTTGAAAATTACACCCTCAAGCCCGCTAAAGTTTGCCTTGTTCAAACGGGGTTCTAGACAGTCACATAGTGCAAAAGCGAGACGTTAAGGACGCTCAAGTTTACCAAGAAGGTAGATTAAATGCGGGAAAACGCTGCGTGCATGCTACTACTGTGTCCCTCGGTGGGCTGGCTCCCACTTAGTCTGGCCACGCTCAGATAAAATTCCCCCGCGGCGGCCTAGGCTGCCGCGCTTGGCCCCTCGCTCGGCCTGAGAGGCTGCAGCCGCGGCGCCTGGTGCCCTCCCTTGCAAGCCAGGCTGAGAGAGACCGAGAGCAGAGGAAGCGCCAACCTCCTGCCTTGTGCGCCGGCTCTGGCTCCTTCCTCTCTCTCCCTCCCTCTGGCCAGAGCCCGGCCTCCCTGGCGGAGGCGCCGAGTCTGCGGTCCCGAAGCCGCGCAGATAGCGCACACCCGGGTAAGGGCCGCCAGGGACGGGCACGAGACCGCGAACCCACTCCGGCCTGGGGAAAGGGGCAGCTGCCCGGGACCGGGTCCGACTGCAGCCTCAGTGGGGAGGTGGGAGCCGTCAGTCCCCCTGTGCAGGGTCGGGCTGCAGCCTGGGCCGCTCGCTGCAGGGCTCTGCTCACTCCTGGGGCACGTCGAGAGACTCTGGCCCGGCGGGCTGGGAAGAGGCTGGTGTGCGCTGGAGCCGAGCGCTGCCGGGCCCTGGGCCAGCCTTCCTGCGTGGGCTTCCTACTGGGCCCCGCGCTTTTTTACCAGGGTAGGAATGAGGCGGTGGGGCTCGGCCTGGAGCTGGAGGGAGGGAGCTCGAGGACGCCCTGGGAATGGGAAATGCCCCTTCCCCTCCGCCGCTGCCTCGGGCTAGTTCGTCAAGTTGAGGCTCCTCGCGTCCGAGGGATAATTGCAGTCTGGTCGGGCAAGTCGCGTGTTTCTGTTCGCAAGGTTGAAAATGGTTATTTGCAGCGAATGGAGCGTCATGCAGACTGCCAGGAGCTGCTGAGAAGTGCAGGGAGGCTCGTGTGCTAGGAGGAACAGCTCTACTATCCTCCCTGGCTGTGCGGGAAATGCCAGAGAATTTCTTTCT
Source organism: Pelochelys cantorii (assembly GCA_032595735.1). Classification (NCBI taxonomy): domain Eukaryota; kingdom Metazoa; phylum Chordata; order Testudines; family Trionychidae; genus Pelochelys; species Pelochelys cantorii. The sequence continues at coordinate 172,547,380 of CM064328.1, forward strand.
AAATGCTGCTGTTCCCTAAGGCAGAAGAGCCTTCTGCCTGTCCCATCTTCACATTTGCCCGAGGGTATCATCATGAAACCTCTCTTCTTATTTTAAATGAAGGTGAACTTAGTTGTGGCAACGTTAAAAGGTTGCTTATCAGCTCTGGCACAAATATTTTAATTTCTTTATTTTTGTGTTTTATAAGACCTATACCATTGGGTCAAACTTGTGGGGAACAAATACTGCAGAGTTTGTGTCAGGCTAGCTTCTGCCTCTCGCAAATTAAAAATTAAAATAAAAAATTCCAGGGCAAAATTCTCTCCTGAGAACTCAAGCCAACAGGGAATTTTCCTTTCACTGTTCAAGGAGGCTGTATTACTTCCTGGAGAATGTTATGAAAGCAAAATAATGTAGGAGCCTGGAGTTCCCACTAACATACTTGGAGAATGACAGATCAAATTCCTTGGTTTCTTTATTGTGTATTCCGTTTAATCTTTTTTCAATTTGGTTTGAAAGAAACCAGGTTTAGCACAGTAGTGTTGTGTTAGTGACTGTAATTAAAGTTGTCAGCGTTTTCTTTTATTAGCAAATTTTTCATAGTGGCTAAAATATAGCCAGTAGCTCTGGCGTGAGGGTTTATTTAGATTTAAAAATCTAATTTTTAAGAGATGATTTTGTTCTATCATTTTTATTACAACACACCAATGTGTGGGGAAGTAAGAGGGCCTTCCACCTCCTATCCACAGTCAGCAGTGACTTTTAGCCAGCATGTAGAACAGAAGTGTTTATTAGTTGACAGGGACACAGCATAGAACTTAATGTCAGCACAGAAAACATTCAGTAAAATCCATCTTGGTGGAAGAGGATCCAGAGCTCTGATCCCTCACCTGCCCCTGTGCCTGCAAGTCAGCCAAGATCTACTTCCAACTCAGCCCCTCCCAGACTCCTATAGCTTTTGTTCTGCTTCCCATGCAAAAAAGTGTCACTGATAGAGAGGTAACATATTTTCTAAACTTAGTCTAAAATTACTTCATTAGGTTTTAAAGCAATACATTAGCTTAATGGCCTAAATAGAACTATTTCTACTGTATATTTGAGAGGGTCTGTCTGTGTGTCTGTTTAAGAGCTTCTCCTAAACTATAAGAATCAGGACCACCAAATTTGGTATGCAGATTCCTCTTATAACTTAAAAGCAAGGTAGGGGTTTGGTTGTGCCAGGACAATGGGATGTGCCTAGAATGGAAAGGAGCAGGGACACTTAAAATTTATAATGACCAACCGGGGGGCAGGAAGGGGCCAGATATGGGGACTGGAACAGCTATAATTCCATTGGAGAAAGGGACAGCTATCTACTACTATTTATTCGATAGAGTTTCTCCGTTTGTGTCTCTGCCTGTCCCCCTGCTGGGGGAGATACATCTCTCCCCCGGCTGTGCCTGCTGCAATTGTAGCGGCCATGGACAGGCACGTCTCATCTGGCCTTAAGCTGCTGTGGTGAGAGAGGGCTGGAGTTGCCCCTTTCTGTTGCCACCTGCCTTTCTGCTGTTGTGATGGAGTGAGGTCACAGAAGACTCCTTGGGGTGCTTCTCGGGATGCTGACAAGGCCACTGCCACTTGTCTTCCTGCTCTTCTTGCTACCTGTCTTGCGGGCCAGCTCCCTGGTCTCCCCCAGTTAAGGCACAGAGCTGAGATCACTCCCCACTCCCCCCCGGAGCAGTACAGACACTGAAATTCTTCAGGTCCAAGGAAAATGCAGTTTTGGGCCCAGCTTCCCAGGATACCACTCTCCAAATGGGATCAGAGCCCAAAATGAATAATTTAGGTAAGCCCCCTTTAACAATGAAAGGACGATGTGCACACTGATTGTTCCCCCAGGTAACAATTATTTACACTGGGCTTGATAGTAAATAAAAGTGATTTTAGTAAGTATAGGCAGTAGGATGTAAGTGGTTATAAGAGAGAACAGGCAGAGCAAAGTAGATTACAAACTTAAAATAACAGAAAATTCTTAGCTAATTCGAACATTAAAATCTCAGTATACATTTATTACAAACTCATCCTAAAATTCTTCTTATTCCAGCTAAGCCTCCAAAACAGGGAAGTCTCCTTTTCCCTGGGGTTTCTTGTTCACTTTCTTGGGTGTGAAAAAAACCCTGCTAAGCTTTCAATTGTTTTATAGATTCCCTTTACATGGGAGTTACCTGGCCATTCTATACTAGTTAAGGAGGTCATGTGACTTCCTAAGACCAATGACTGCTAAGATTTAGAGGACAAAGGAGATTGTTTAGATATGATTGTCCAGACATTGAGGCATGCCAACATTGGAAACACCCTTGATGACTTTCCTTTGCACATTTAAAACCATAAAGCATTCCATACTCCACTTGTCTAATTTTATACACAGGAATGATACATACCCCAAAATAAGATATATAGGTCCACTGGATTATGACATAAAGATTGATAGGTTACATGAGATAATTTGTCCAAAACATCTTTGAGTTAGGCATATCTATGTCCATAAGTCCATTTCATAAAGCTTGGGGGGGGGGGGAGGGGAAGGGGAGGGATGTGAAGCATCACAGCTGTGACTTCTGCAGGTCAGTCTTTTAGGCCTTGTCTACAATGGCAAGTTTTGTCACCAAAACCTCTTTTTAACAACAAAACCTGGAAAGCATACACAATGCAAAGTGGCAAAAGTCTTCGACCCCTACAAAGAGACTTTTTTCTTTTCCCCTCCCTTTATTGTCAACAAAGAGCCAGTGTAAACTCTGGAGTTTGTTTTGTGGACAGAACTCACTTCCAGCAGGATCCTACAATGTCTTTCCTGATGGCTCTGCTCAGCTTTGATATCTGCTGCCCTCCAGGCATGTGCCCCTCCTTCCCCTTTCAAAGCTCCAAGAAGTATCTGACAGCTTCTAATCAGCACCAAGGATTATTGAGTTTTGAGAAGTGAGGAGGAAATTGTGCATAATATATTTACCATTCTTTGCCCAAGGACTTACAATATTGTTCACTGGAATATATTTTTATGGCCCAACTACAATTTAAAAAATCGGGATTGAGAATGAAATCTCTGAAATCTATCTTTTTCTGGATACAAGTCAGCATTTGATATTGCAGGCACAGGATACTGAAGAATCAAAGAGGGCAGTGCAGGACGGGAAAGAAAATTGGCAGCATGTGACCTCCAGGAGAAGAAAGTTAACTCAGGTATCCCCAATCCAGATAGAGGTAAGTAACCAATTTCAGGCACTCTGCACTGGTACTTTGGAGAATGCTTTGGAAGAGAATTCTGAGGGAAGGGATCAGAAGGAAACCCCATTCATCAGAAGGCATGGGATGCATAGTCCTAGAGATTGGGGTTTCATGACCACCACTCCCAAGAGAAGGAGGCAGGTGATGGTGGTCGGGGACTCCCTCCTAAGGGGGAACGAAGTCATCCATTTGCTGTCAAGACCGGGATACTCGAGAAATGTGCTGCCTACCTGGAGCAAGAAGTCAGGATGTGACCGAGAGTCTTCTGAGACTGATCAAGTCCTTGGACCGCTATCCCTTCTTACTTCTCCATGTAGGAACCAACGATATTGCCAAGAATGACCTTGAGTGGGGTCACTGCAGATTGTGGCACTGGGAAGAAGGATCAAGGAGTTTGAGGCGCAAGTTGTGTTCTCATCCATCCTCTCTGTTGAAGGAAAATGCCTAGATAGGGATTGTCAAATTTTGGAAGTAAATGCGTGGTTGCGCAGGTGGTGTTGGAGAAAGGGTTTTGGATTCTTTGACCATGGGATGCTGTTCCAGGCAAAGGATCTTTAGGAAGAGATGGGATCCATCTAACAAAGGCTTGCAAACCTCGTGAAGAGGGCTTTAAACTAGGTTCATCGGGGGACGGTGACCTAAGCCCTGAGGAACGTGCCTGGAGCACAAGGAGGAATGTGCAACAGAGAAGGACCCCTGATTTGTACTCAGAAAGTAGGGCAATCAGTTATCTAAGGTCTCTGCACAGAACGCAGGAAGCCTGGGAATCAAGCAGGAAGAATTGGAAGTCCCGGCACAGTCAAAGAATTATGATTTGATTGGAATAACGGAGACTTGGTGGTACAACTCACTTGATTGGAGCACTGTCGTGGAAGGGTATAAACTGTTCAGGAAGGACAGGAGGGAGAGAAAAGGTAGAGGAGTTGCACTGTATATAAGAGAGCAGTATGATTGCTCAGAGCTCCAGTATAAAATGGGAGAAAAGCCTGTACAGAGTCGTTGGGTTAAGTTTAGAGGCAGGAGCAACAAAGGTGATGTCGTGATGGATGTCTGCTATAGGCCACCAGATCAGGTGGATGAGGTAGATGAAGCTTTCTTCAGACAGCTAACAGAAGCTTTCAGATCACAGGCCCTGGTTCTCATAGGGGACTTCAGTCACCCTGACATCTGTTGGGAAACCAATACAGCAGTACACAGACAATCCAGGAAGTTTTTGGAGAATGTTGGGGACAACTTCCTGGTGCAAGTGCTGAAGGAATCAAACAGGGGCCATGTTCAGCTTGACCTGCTGTTCACAAACAGGGAGGACTTAGTAGTGGAAATAGATGTGGGTGGCAACTTGGGTAGCAGTGATCATGAGATGGTTGAGTTTGGGATCCTCACCAAAGGAAGAAAGGAGAGCAGAAAAATGCAGACCCTGGACTTCAAAAAAGCAGACTTTTACTCCCTCAGGGAACTGATGAGCAGGATCCCCTGGGACACTAACATGAGAGGGGAAGGAATCCGGAAGAGCTGGCTGTATTTTCAAGAAGCCTTATTCAAGGCACAGGAACAAACCAACCCAATACGTTGTAAGAAAAGCAAATATGTTAGGTGACCAGCTTTAACAGTGAAATCTTTGGCAAGTTTAAACCCAAAAGGAAAGCTTACAAGAACTGGAAACTTGGACAGATGACTAGGGAAGAGTATAAATATATTGCTCGACCATGTAGGGGTGTAATCAGAAATGCCAAACTGCAACTGGAATTGCAACTAGCAAGGGATGTGAAAGGTAACAAGAAAAGTTTGTACAGGCATGATAGCAATAAGAAGGTGGTCATTGAGGATGCTGGACCCTTACTGAATGAGGGAGGTAAACTAGTGACAGATGATGTGGGAAAAACTGAAGTACTCAATGGGTTTTTTTGCCTCTGTCTTCACAAACAAGGTCAGCTCCCAGACTGCTGCACTAAGCAGCATAGTATGGGAAGGAGGTAAGCAGCCTTCAGTGGAGAAAGAACAGGTAAAAAACTATTTAGAAAAGCTGGACATACACAGATCCATGGGGCCAGATCGAATGCATCCCAGGATTCTGAGAGAGTTGGCTGATGTGATTGCAGAGCCATTGGTCATTATCTTTGAAAACTTGTGGTGATCACAGAAGTCCTGGATGATTGGAAAAAGGCAAATGTAGTGCTCATCTTTTAAAAAGGGAAGAAGGAGAATCTGGGGAACTACAGACCAGGCAGCCTCACCTCAGTCTCTGGAAAAATCATGGAGAGGATCCTCAATTAATCCATTTTGAAGCACTTGGAAGAGGGGAAAGTGATCAGGAATAGTCAACATGGATTCACTAAGGGCAATTCATGCCTGACCAACCTGACTGCCTTCTATGACGAGGTAATTGGCTCTGTGGATATGGGGAAGGCAATGGTCATGATATACCTTGACTTTAGCAGAGCTTTTGATATGGTCTCCCACAATATTCTTGACAGCAAGGTAAAGAAGTATGGATTGGAAAAATGGATTCTAAAGTGGATAGAAAACTGGCTAGATCATCCAGCTCAACAGAAGTGATCAACAGCCCAAAGAAGTGTCACCAGAGAACTGGGAAGGACAAGCACCAACAACCTACAGGAAAGGAAGCTCTAAGATAAGGGTAAAGGAGGTGTTGAATGAAAGGAGGCCACGTGGAAGTGTCCCTGGGAATTGTAGCAGCTTCAATGATGACGGGAAAACCTTGTCAACCATTTACATTGATTTAATACAGCTTTGAAACTTGACTAAGCAGAAGAAAAATGCTGCTCTCCCTTTATTTTTTTCTGTTTAACATACTGATTTTCCTTCCTCCCCTTCTGCTGTCTTATTGTGTACTTCTAATCCCAAATGAAGTATGTGTTTGGCTCTGCTGTATATACCATATATTTAAATATTTCCTTTTTGTTTTTTTACATATGTAGCATTTTACTTCCAGTATCTGGAAAATTTGCATTCATGTTGACAGGCATATGGATGACATAAATACAGATGAGAGAGATGCATTTGGAAAATGTTAAATAAATAGACATTTATTAAATGAAGTTAAATATTTCACCAGTAAAAAGACTGGAGCTAATTATCTGCTGACTAAACAAATGTGTTTTTGTATCTTTATGTAAATTTGCTTTAAAACAAAAATCTGTGGTAAAAGGTGTAACTTCATGTTCAGATAGAAAAAAGTATGGGAAGGAAGTAACTGTGGACAGAGGAATAGGGAAGAATATTAACAAATAGAATAATTGACATTTTAACGATGCATTGTCAGTGTTGGGAAGGGGAATAGTTCACAAAGCGCTATTTGGGAGAAATATTTATTTTATAATATTTGAATGCACTTTTAGTCATATTTTATATTGTCATTTTGATGCTTATGCTAGTCAATATTTAACACCTTGCGTGTCAAAGTAGTCAAATAGAAGGGCAGTGTTTTGTCCTACCCAATTCAAACCTATTTCTGCACTCTCCTGAGTCTGCTTCAGTAATATTTCTCTTTCAATCACTTCCTTTATGTCCACCACTTCCTTCTACTCCCATCACTTACATATCTCTGGCAGCCTCCCTTTGAGCTCTAATCCAGAACTTCTTAGCTCACTTCCCACCACCCTCCAATTTGTCGATGTGACCCAGAATGCTTTGCTTCTGATTGTCACAGCAAAAGTGATGTTCTGAGTACTACCCCAGCTGTGATAAAGAAATAAGGCATTTTGGGATGATACCAACTTGCCTATGGAAAACTGACCATGTAATTTTGAGATTGCAGGAGTAAGATGAATGGAGAGGAAAAACTAAAGGGGAGATACTGCAGCAGTAGAAAAAAATGACATTGATGAGGGGAGGAAATGACTCAAGTTTTCTTTCCATTACTAAACTGCAAACTCATACACAGTGTTCTGGGCCATCCCTATCAATACTGGTGCCCTACACAGCTCATCACTGTCACTCCCCTGCAGGGGGGAGGGACTGTCTACTCCATGGGGGCAGGTTCCAGGGGCAGAAGATGTAGGAGCAGTGCAGAGTGCAAGGCTCACCTGCAGCATAATGGGAAGCAGGTGGGAGGCAAGGGTAGTGATAGTGATGTGAGCACAGTTGAGAAGTAGAGGGTGGCTGTGCCATCAGCCGGAGAGAAGTGGTGCTTTGAAGGTGAAACCGACGCTTCTCTCCATCCATTGGCTATGCGACTGTCTATTGCTCTTCTTGAGTCCTCTGGCCCATGCTCGCACTGCTTGCTGCTGCCTCATGAGTGGGGGCTGGGCACAGAGCCCAGGTGGGAAAAGGGGACAAAAGCTGGCCAGGAGATTTGGCTGGGGGCTGCCAGAGCACATATGGAAAACATGCAGCTGCATAGAGCACCATGAAATTTGGGGCAGTTTGGTACCACAGATTTCATGGTGCCCCATGCAGCTGCATGTTTTGCGTATCGACAGGAATGGACTTGACAGCATTTGAGTGGATAATGGACGTGCTAATAGGTCCAAACTGCAGTCATTTGGAACTCTCTCTCTCTCTCGAGAGGTGGAGGAGGAATCTTACTAAAAGTACCTAATGTACTGCAGATATTTTAGTGAAGAAAAAGGTTGCAAGTTCAAAAAATGAGATTAAAATGACTCCATTCTAAATTTTTGTTCAGTGGTAAAATGATTACAACATTTGTTATAGTCCTGAATGCATTTGTAAGTTTTAAACTAGCCCAAAGGCATTGAGAAGTTTAAAAATAATAATTCATGTCACAACATACAAGTTCAGCCAAATGAATTGGTTTGTTTTTAGAAATGAACTGGTTTCCTAATCCCTTCAGACTAGGAATGGCTTATATGGCTATATGACATACTTCAGATAAACGAATTAATCATAGAATATTAGGGTTAGAAGAGACCTTAGGGGATCATCTAGTCCAGGAATGGGCAAATACTGGCCCATGGGCCAGATCCAATCCACCAGAGTTAGTCCCTGGCAGGTCTCCACTGCTATATTTATGTACATCTCCACAGGCAAGGGCGATTGCAATTCCTGTTGGCAGAGAATCGCCATTCCTGGCTAATGGGAGTGGCGGGAAGCAGTGTCACAGTCCACGCTGCTTCTCAACACTGTCATTGGTCGGGGACGGCAATCTGCGGTCAACAGGAGCTGCAATCACTGGTACCTGCAGAAGTGCAGGTAGATATAGTGGTAGCGGCCTGCCAGGGGCTAACTCTAGCCACCCGCTGCCATTTTATTGCCCACCCCTGGTCTAGTCCAGCCCCCTGCTCAAAGCAGGGCTAACCACAACTGAATCATCCCAGCCATAGCTTTGTCAAGCCTGGCCTTAAAACCTCTAAGGATGGAGATTACACCACCTCTCTAAGTAACCCATTTCATGCATCACCACCCTCCTAGTGAAATAGTTTTTCCTGATGATGTGAGGTGAAAATGTTTCCAACTAACTGTCTAATCCTAAATTAAATAGGAATACACACGTAGGTGGGACAAGGCATAGTGATACTGCCATTCTTGTGCTTTCATGCAGACATGAATGTGTACTGACATAATGAGGATACCCTTTCTAGAATGAACATCATCTATAAAAGCTCTGTAGTGGCTGATTGTATTTTGTTTCCTTATAATAATTAACAGTTTATTTCTTGTTTTTTCCACAATCACAAGAAGTGAAGGGGGGAAAACTCTGGGCAATTTATCTTGTATATGTTTTGTGTTTCATGTTTTAAAAAATACATTAAAAGTTAAAAGTCCAGGTTACTGTTTCTTGCAGTAATGCTCAGATACTTCAGGAGCCAAATTAGCAATCAGCATTACCTAAACATCACATCATAGTAGGATGAACTCATTATTCACACCCACCTACACAAACATACAGAGGTATTCTACAATTGGTGAATAAAATAGTAAAAGCATTCTGATTGGTTGCTAATTAAATCAGTGTTTTAATATCATGTGCTGCAAAGAGCTGCAGAAGACACAGAAAGAACCACTTGTGACTCACAAGCTACAGTCTGAGTATCACCAGTTTACTGTTTGAATTCTAGCTGCCTCCACAGCTCCCATTGGCTGTGGTCCCTTGGCCTTCTGTCCCCCTAGGAATTGCAGGAACATGCCAGCTAGTTCTGGGGATCTGCATGGAGCCAGATAGGAAGTCTGCCATCCCCACTAACCGTCCCACCCCAGTATCACTAGGATCCTGAGCAGAGCACCACTGTCCACACTTCTGCATCAGGTGGAGGGAATGACAATCCATATATACCAGCACCTGTGGTGGCTCCCCAGCCCAAAGTTGAGTTAAGGGTGTAGTACAAGTCATGGGGACAGGTGCTAAATGATATTAGCACCTGGATGGGGTTTGCTGCTTGTCACTAGCACAACACTGTGAGAGACAGCCCAGGTTGGAGAGATAAGGGGGCACAGTGGTATCCTGTGAATTTTTGTGTTTGTCTGACTAAAACGTAGACTTAATTATGCAGACATGACCTATGAGGAGAGGCTGAGGGTATGTCTACAGTACAGCGTTATTTCGAAATATTTAATTTCGCAATAACGCGTCTAGGTGCAAAATGCATTTCGAAATAGCATTTTGCTATTTCGAAATAGCGCGTCCACACTGATTGAACACTGAATCGCATTTAAGGCCGGCCGGAACCGGTTCTGGCAGGGCATCAGGTCAGGTGTTACTTTGTGTGGCTGCTGCCTCAGGCTATCTGAGGCCTGTGCTTAAAGGGACCCCCCTGGACAGCTAGTTCTCAGGTTTCCCTGCTTGCTTGCCTACCTTGCTGAGGGACAGCAAAGCATTTTTTTTCTCTGTGTGCTCTGGTTGCCCTCACTCAGGACACCACAGCACTCTGCAGCATGGAGCCGGAACTGCCCCTGGGCATTCTGGTGCTTCTCTTGGACTTATTGCTGCGAGCCTGGAAGCACTTTCTGTAGGCTGCCTCGCAGGATCTGCAGCAACCCAACCTCCAGGCCTTCTTCCAGACCCTCCTGGGGTATATGAAGGAGCAGCTGCAGCTCCTGGACACCAACGTGTCCCGCCGCATCTGGCATCTGGACACCAGCACCGACTGGTGGGACCACATTGTCCTGGAGTGCTGGGGAGACCAACAATGAACCCAGAACTTCAGGATGAAGAAGGACACCCTCCTGGAGCTCTGAGAGTGGCTCGCCCCTGCTCTGTGGTGATGGGACATGCACATGAGGCCCGCCATTCCCCTCCAGAAGCGTGTTGCCATCACCCTATGGAAGCTCTTCATGCCGGATAGCTACCGATCCATGGCGAACCAGTTCGGCGTGGGGAGATCCGCCATCGGAGCAGTGCTCATGCAGGTATGGCAATCTCCGGCCACTATGCCAGGAGGGGATGTGCAAAGAGGGAATGGGCTGCCCTAGGGAAAAGGGGGGGGAAGGTGATGAAAGTCCCTTCCTCGGGGGGTTTGTTCTGTCCTGCCTGCACTAAGGACTGCCCGCGGTGACCAGGATTGCAGGGGGGGTTGCTCCTGGGGAGTGGGAGTGCAGGGCAGTGGTGGGGAGGGAGCACACTCAGCCAACCTGGCACCCCAGTGACTCTCGGTTTTGTGTGTCCCTCTGCAGGTGGTCAAGGCCATCAGCAGAGTGCTGCTCCGCAGAGTCATCCGCCTCACTGATGTCGACGTGGTCATCAAGGGGTTTGGCGCCCTGGGCTTCCCCAACAGCATGGGGGGCTATCAATGGGACACACATCCTCATCCGTGCCCTGGACCACCAGGCCTCCCTGTACATCAACCAGAAGGGATACTTTTCTGTCATCCTGCAGGCTGTGTCTGACCACCGGGGTCACTTTGTGGACATCAACGTGGGCTGGTCCGGCAGAGCACACGACGCGCGGGTTTACCGCAACTCCTCCGTGTGCCAGAGGCTGCATGCCGGGACTTTCTTCCCTGACCGCCACATCAGGGTCGGAGATGTGGACATGCCTGTCTGCCTGGTGGGGGATGCAGCCTATCCCCTACAACCCTGGGTCAAGAAGCCCTACACGGGACACCTCAACCCTTCCCGACAGGCATTTAATGCCAGGCTGAGCAGGGCCCGCATCATAGTGGAAGGTGCCTTCGGCCGGCTGAAGGCCCGTTTTAGATGCCTCCTCATCTGCCTGGACCTCTCAGAGCAGAATATTCTGCACGTGGGGGCAGCGTGCTGTGTGATGCACAATTTGTGTGAGTGGAAGGGGGAGGCTTTCCTCCCAGGCTGGATGGCAGAGGCCGACCACTTGGCCGGCCTGTACACACAGCCCCGCACGGCTGCCATCCGAGAGGTCCATTGGGGGTCTGTCCATATCCTGGAGGCCCTGAGGGAGAGCTCCCACCCAGAGGAGCAGTAAATGTATCCCTGGTGTGCCCCACTGGGGGCTTGTTCCTCATTCCTCCCTCACGTCCTTCCACTTACCCCTCCTTAATCCCCCTTCCTGATGTAAAATAAAAGACACATGTGTTCATGAAAACAAAGTCTCTTTATTGAACAAAACTGGGGTGGGGGGGAATGAAACTCAGGTGAGACTGGGGAAAAGGCGGGAGAGGGGAGGAGAGAAGGGAGGGAAACCTGGGAGGAGGGAGCTGGAAGGGGGAGGAAGGGGCAGGAGAAGCTCAGGGGTCAGGGTTGGGGGGTCTCACCAGCCCAACTGTCTCCCAGCACTGTGGGTGCAGGTGCCTTGGCGTCCCCGGGGACGTGGGGAGGGGGTGGAGGGAGAAGCAGGAGGGGGAGGAGGAGCGGTAGCTGGGGAGACAGCAGGGGCAGGAGCGGCAGGAGGCAGCAATCTCCGCACCAGGGTCTGCAGGTGCTCGCAGATGGCACGGCCCTGGGCAAGCTGCTCCCACCTGCTCTCCCGCCGGAGCTGCAGGTCTTCTTGCACCCAGTGGTTGAGGGTGCGGTGCAGGGCTCGCAGTGCCCCCAGGTGCTGCCGCTTGTAGTTTGCTTGTGCACAAGTCAGCCTGCAGAGTGCTCGGGTGCAGGAGGATGTTCTGGGCAGGGTGGCGTGCCCTGCACTCGCAGCTGGTGCAGCTGTGGAGAAACAAGAGAAGTGGTCAGTTATCCCTGGGGACACAGTGGGTGAAGCCCAGCCCCCCTCTGCAAGGTGAGGACGACAGTTCTCCGCACCATCAGAGCCGATGCACTTGCACATAGGCCATGTTCGGGATGTTCTGCTATCCCCGGGAATGGGAGCTGCCCCGAGACTGCACCCATACTCCTGTGCTGTATCAGTGTGTGTGTGTGGGGGGGGGGGGAGAGATGTCCCCTGCCTCTGTGTAGAGGGGGCTTGTGGAGGGACAGCATCCTGCTGTGTCTCACCCCGGGTTCAGGCGCATGTCATGTCTCTTCACACACGCGTGTGGCTAACAGGCCAAGGCCCTGGTGTGGCAGCCAGCTGGGGCCACGTGCCCAGGGGTGGCACAGTACGTGCTTGCATGTGGACAGGTTGCTGCATGATCCATGGTCAGCAAGGCCCACATGCACAGTCCCTGGGCTCCCTCCCCCACATAAGAGGACAGTGATGGCACTCACATGTTGTTGCCTCACCAGCCTTGGACGACACCGTTGACAGGTCCGCTGGGATGGCTCGGGGGTCCTGGCTGCGCCGCATGCTCCCTCCGGGCTCCTGCGGCTTCTGGCCTTCCTCCTCCTGCGTGCCCTGGACAGGGCCCTCTGCCCCAGGGTCGATGACCACCTGGGGGGCACGGACTATCCCCCCCCCCCCCCCGCCCCCAGGATGCAGTCCAGCTTTCTGGGTCTGCCCCTGGTTGGGAGCTGCCCTGTGTGGCCCTGGCATACGCCTGCTGCAGCTCCTTGATTTTCATCCGAACCTGCTCCTGGGTTTGGATGTGGCCTTTGGTGGCCAGGCTGGCAGCCATCCGCCTGTAGACAGCTGCGTTCCTCCATCTAGTGCAGAAAGCATGGATGTTGGCTGCATCCCCCCAAACCTCAATCTGGTCCATAATCTCTGCACTGGACCAGGAAGGTGCCTGCCTTCTCTGGCCCCTGGCAGGCTCCTGAGAGCTGATAGACTGGTCCTGGGGAGCGGTGGAGGGCTAGCTGCCAGTGGCTTGTTGGCTCATACTGCAGCCTGGGTCAGGGGCAGCAGCAGAGTGGCTCTGGGCTGGCAGGCCTGGTGCTAGCCACAAAAGACTGTGGCCAGACTCTACCACTTTAAGGGCTCCAGGAGAGGGAGGGAGAGACGAGTTTTCCTGTTTGTGCCCAGAGTGGCCACCAGGGTACCCTGGGAAGGGCTGGAGGCCCCTTATTTCGAAATAGCCCCTATTCCCTGTCTACGCAGCGCCTATTTCGAAATAGGCGCTAGTCCTCATAGAATAAGGTTTATCAATTTCAAAATAAGCTTGTGTAGCCGCTAGAAAAGTTATTTCGAAATAACGGCTGTGTGTAGACATACCCTGAGGGATTTGGGTTTGTTTAGTCTGCAGAAGAGAAGAGTGAGGGGGGATTTGATAGCAGCCTTCAACTTCCTGATGGAAGGTTCCAAAGAGGATGGAGAAAGACTGTTTACAGTAGTGACGGATGGCAGAACAAGGAGCAATGGTCTCAAGTTACAGTGGGGGAGGTCTTGGTTGGATATTAGGAAAAACTATTTCTCTAGGAGGGTGGTGAAGTACTGGAATGGGTTACCTAGGGAGGTTGTGGACTCTCCATCCCTAGAGGTTTTTAAGTCTCGGCTTGACAAAGCCCTGGCTGGGTTGATTTAGTTGGGATTGGTCCTGCCTTGGGCAAGGGGCTGGACTTGATGACCTCCTGAGGTCTCTTTGAGTGCCATGCATAAAATGTCAGGAATTGTGTACTTTTATTTTCTGTAGTAACTATCTAAATCTTAAAGTTTATTACAGTAAACAGTATTTAGATTAAGCAGTTTTCATACCCAAGTGGATGTTATTGTTCTTAATACACAGGCTTCTTCTTTAAGCCTGGACCAATCTCCTCAGTTGGTCTTCATTTTCTTAGCATTTGTGCTGCTTCCAGAGTGGGGGGGGGGGGGAAGGGGAGGAAAGAAAGGCAATAGCATGATGCCACTCTCCCCTTTTATATATTTAGTCCATGGTTGTGTCTAGACTGGCCAGTTTTTCCGGAAAATCAGCCGCTTTTCCGGAAAAACTTGCCAGCTGTCTAGACTGGCCACTTGAATTTGCGCAAGAACACTGACGATCTAACGTATGATCATCAGTGTTCTTGCACAAATACTATGACGCTCCCATTTTGCGCAAGAGGGCTTTTGCCCAATGCTTTTGCGCAAGAGGGCCAGTGTAGACAACCCAGAATTGTTTTGCGCAAAAAAGCCCCGATGGCTAAAATGGCAATCGGGGCTTTCTTGCGCAAAAGCGCATCTAGATTGGCACAGACACTTTTCCGCAAAAAGTGCTTTTGCGGAAAAGCGTCCGTCCCAATCTAGACGCTCTTTTCCGCAAATGCTTTTAATGGAAAACTTTTCCGTTAAAAGCATTTGCAGAAAATCATGCCAGTCTAGACACAGCCCATGTATATAGAAGACACTAGCCCAGACACCTCTTTGTGAGTTTTGCTAAGTCACTGGATTAGGGTTGACAGATGGTTTAACCAAAGATACTGGTCCCCTCCCCCCCCCCCCAAAAAAAAACACCGGCGAAAAAATTGTGTTGAGAAAAAAAAGGGGGGAGACCAAAGTTGTTGAGGGGGAAAAAAAAAAGGACCCGGAGAGGTATTAAGCTAAAAAAATAAAAGAAAACAGCATGGCCTCTTTAAGAATAGGCTGGGCTCTGCCTCTCCTAACTGGCAGCTGGCGGCCATCTTGTCTCCCTGCTCCGGGCCAGACAGTTCCCCTGCAGAACCAGGTAAGCGGGGTGGGGGCAGGGGGGAGGGAGCTGGGCCCGGTTGCTGAGTGTGTGTAGGGTTGCCAGGTGTCCGATATTGACCCAGACAGTCCGGTATTTTTGCCTCCTGGCCGGGAAAAAAATCAGAAAATACCGGACATTTTAGGTGTCCGGTATTTTTTGAAATTTTTTTACTGGACATGAGGCGAAAATACTGGACTGTCCGGGTCAATACCGGACACCTGGCAACCCTACACTGGATTGAGCAGACTCTACTGTGGTTTTGTACAACTGTCATTGATTATAAATTCCTTGATTACAACTCTGCTGCTATTTAATGGTTGCTTGATCCTTAGATCACCACCCTTGTAGTAGAAACTCTCAAACTGACAGCATATTTCAGTAACAGCCATATAGCAAAATATAGCTTGATAGAGGCTAATGATATACATATTTGGACAGAACCATGTGCCATGGGTGAACAACTGGCTTGCAGAGGCAAGGCCATGCTTTCTATGCCTACTACAGCTCATTATGGCTGCTGGCCCCTGCCCTGCACCCCTAGTTCCCCCATTATGACCATTGGCCCCTGCTCAAGGCTAGTGCCTTTCCCCACAATGCTGGGCAAGTGTGCAGCACCAGTTCTCCCCTCTCTCTCTGGTCCCCAGAGTGGCCCCACCAGTAGCTGCAGCCTCAACCACCTGAGCAGCCTTCCTGGCCAGCTGGATGGCTCCAGCCACTGGGTGACCACGTCATGGCCCCAGCTGTGCTCCAAAGGCCAGAGCACCAGGCAGCTATGCTGTGGCCCCAGCCTTCCTCCCTGGTCGGATAGTGGGTGGGGCAACCCCAGTCTTTTTGGGAAGGCAATGCATTCCCTTCATTACCCTCCACCCTGGACAGAACAACAGATTTCATGGCTTCATGTAATACCTTGCATGGCATACATGGTATGAAATATCACAATCATATATGAATGATGAATATGAGAGTTATAGGATGCCATTTTGAGGTATTGTGTCCCCCAAATGGTCTCCCTGCTTTTGGTTTTTGTGTCTTGCACAACTGCGGCCCCCTGTGGTGAGGACAATTTCAGGGAAAGTCCTGTTAGACCTCTACCACTTCTCCTTTCGTATGGCAAGAAAAGTGATTAACAATATTCAAATAACCAAATCCAGATTAGTGAGTTGATCTGTAGCTTCGGGAGCAGCTTGATGTAAATCTGGGATGCTTCCAACAAATGATCAGGATCAAAGTAGGTTATTTAGAAATAATGGGCTTGCTCTGTAGACCGGCACTCTGTTATTTTGAAATAACAGTTATTTCGAAACAAATGTGCAGTGTAGACAAAGCCTATATTAAAAATGTTTTAAGTTTATAAAATCTAGCACTCAGAAGTTACAAAATGACAGAATTCAAGTTGTCTGTCCAACCTTAAAATTCCCCCTTTTGATTATGTTGTGTGACAGTCTTTAATTTCATTATCCTTTTCTTCTATAGGACCCAAAGCATTTGAGTTTGATTGTTTCCTCCTCCTCCTCCATACTGCCTGTGCAGCATCTCCCTGGGCTCAGTTCTTCTCAGCCCCTTGTTGGAGCATGTGAATTGTGTTTGACACACAGCTCTTTGGGAGTGGAGCAAGCTCAGTACAGATGGAATGTTCTTTCTGTCAGCCACAACGAAGTTCTGAAATATGTAAATGTATATTTTCAGAGACTTATTCCTCAGCCAAATCTGGATGAAATTTCAGAAACAAAAAAGGCTTAAGGTGAAAATCAAGTTTCTTTCATATATGCAAAATAGCAAGCAATCAAGATTTTTTTAACATGGATAAAGCAATGTATTTTCCCCCTAGCCTCCATCTTGGAAACAGATGAGCCATTTTTGCTAAAACATTCCCAAAAAATTCATCAGGAGGCAGATACTCAGCATGGAAGATTTGTGCTCAGTTAATTTGCAAAAGATAACAGAACCTTATAGAGGAAAACATTAGGCAACCTTACTAATAGGTGTTTCTGTCACCTCCACTTAGAAAATATGTGTGTATATATTCAAATGTTCAGAGCTGTCCACTAAGTTTGGGTCTCAGTTTGAGACAGCAATTGGAGGTCTTTGAGTGGTATTCAGTACTTGAAAAATAAAGCCTTAGGTGACTCAAGTTGTACATCCAGAAATTGAGGAACCCAAAATTGGATGTTCATGAAAATGTAGGCACTATGAAATGTGAATGTTAAGTTTTATTTAAAAAATAATTGCATTTTATTTCTGATCATGTCTGTTCTTATTTTGTGTTTATTTCTTACCAGATGACTCAGAGGTGATACGTGCAAAAGTGTTTCAAGTTTGTTACTACAAGATGTGCTCCACAAATCCAGCAAACTGGGTCACTTTTGATGATGAACCCCTCTTTCAATCTCCTAAAAAATCAGTGGAAAATCATGATACCTGTAAAGCAAACAGTCTTAATTTCAATCTTGCTAATGTGTATGAATCATCAAATAGGTCATTTTCCTCAAGCAGCATTCCTTTTTCTTCTCCTAAAGTTGACTGCTACTCAAGTCCTGAACCTCCTAGTAACTCTTCACTTTCTACACCTACCAAAGACTATCCAGCATGTCTCTCTATGCCCACATCAGGGATTCACATCCTTTGCCCTATTTCTGAATTGTCATCAAACATTAATCTTCACCCACCACCTGGAACTCGTTCTTCCTCAGCTTCTCAGAAACTGAACACTTCAGCTAATGATAATCCACCTACGATTTTAGTCTCTAAACAAGCAACCCCATATGAAGTAAATCCTATTTGCCAACAAAACTCCAATAAATTAGAAGATCAATTGGAATCAGAACATTTCCAATATTTTCAGAATGACTGTGCTTTTTCAAGTTTATTTTGGAAAGAAAGGTGTTCAACTAGCATGTCTCCCTACAACGATGACACACAAAGTGAAGATAAAAAGCTTTGTAGAAGTATTTGCCATCCTAAAGAAAAAGACACTTGCCATGATCCGAAGAGTTTCAATCAGGATTCCTTCAGTTATACCCGTGAAAGGCTTGAACATTTGCAAACTGATACTTTGGGAAGGCTGTCTGCCTCTAGCATACATGCATGGCATAATATCTTTTCTTTCATTCCACACAGTCTCTTCAGAAGCCAGAAAAAAGATGGTTGGCCTTTCATGCTGAGAATTCCTGAGAAGAAGAATATGATGTCATCTCGGCAGTGGGGTCCTATTTATCTTAAAGTTGTACCTGGAGGCATTTTACAAATGTATTATGAGAAGGGCCTCGAAAAACCTTTCAAAGAATTCCAGCTCCAACCATACTATAAACTGTCAGAACCCAAGCTAGAGAACTGTAGTGTTTCAGGAAAAATCCATACCGTGAAGATTGAATATGTGTCTTATTCAGAAAAAAGAAAATACCATCCCAAAGCAGAAGTGATCCATGAACCAGAGGTGGAACAGATGCTCAAGTTGGGAACCATGGATTACAGTGACTTCACTGACTTCCTTGAAACAGTTGAGGAAGAGTTAATGAATCTTCCTGCCATTTGTAAACAAAAGAGAAATTATGAGGAACAAGAAATGATACTAGGAATAGTGGATAAGTTTTGGGGAAAAATCACTAAAGCAGAAGGAAAACTTGTAGAAAGTGCTGTCATCACACATATTTATTGTATGTGTTTTGTGAATGGCAATACTGAATGCTTTTTGACTTTAAATGATCTAGAGCTCCAGAAAAGAGATGAACATTATTTTGACAAAGATCGGGAGAAGAAATGGATTCATATTCTTGATTACCATTTCCATAAGTGTGTCAAAACACAAGAATTTGAGCAATCCAGAATTATTAAGTTTACACCCCTGGATGCCTGTAGATTAGAACTAATGCGCTTCAAGACACTGTATAATGGACAAGAACTTCCATTTTCTTTAAAGTCTACAGTGGTTGTTCAGGGAGCATACATAGAACTTCAGGCTTTTATAAACATGTCTTCTACTTCTCTGATTCCTGTACATTTGCATTCCATGAAATATTGTGAAAATGTCATAATACACTTTCCAGTTCCTTTACAGTGGATCAAAGCACTTTGGACCATAAATCTCCAAAGACAGAAGTCCCTAAAAGCAAAAATGAACAGAAAAACATGTCTTGGTTCTCTAAATGAAATTGAGTCTGATCCTGTAATTCAGGTCTCAATTGGAACAGCAAAATATGAAAGTGCCTATAGGGCTGTAGTGTGGAAGATAGACAGACTTCCGGATAAAAATTCAAGTAAATATATTCTGCATGATCAAAATAGTATTTTTTATGTAGTTATTCTACTGGAGGAGCCTGATTCTTCTATTATGCTGATCGGTTTTCCTTTATATTTTGGTACAAAGTCACTTCCTCCAACCAACAGCCTTCTCTGTTAGACCCTCCATCACTCAAAAGTTTAAATTCTAAACTGGTTTTAATAAACTCTTTAAAATAGTTCTTTTCCATTTTTAACTTTTATATCCTACATCAGTAGCCCTTTATAAGCATGCTCATGGTTTAAAATAATTAGGATGATAAATGTTCATAGTTTGTGTGTATGTATGTGGGGAGATACTTGTAATGGAAATACAGAATAGACACATAAAAGAGGGACATTTTAAATTGCCTCAACCACTATGTGGACTGCATATGCACTGTCTACTCTTTGAAATATCTTTAAATGTACTTTTTTTTTAGAATAGCTCCTTTCTTACAAAGTGCTACCCATTGACGATGGGAGTAGAATAGACTGAATCAAAATGTATTCTGTCTCTTAATAAATGTGCTGATGACATTGGCAAAATAATGTACAAATAGATTTCTAGTAAATATGCCTCCCCTCCTCACCCACCCACCAGAAGTGAAAAAAGTTAAATATGGACAATATTCTTGTTAGCTTATTTAGTATGCC
Source organism: Pelochelys cantorii (assembly GCA_032595735.1). Lineage (NCBI taxonomy): Eukaryota > Metazoa > Chordata > Testudines > Trionychidae > Pelochelys > Pelochelys cantorii. The sequence continues at coordinate 172,567,377 of CM064328.1, forward strand.
ATATCCTATTGAAGCCTTTTTTACAGTTGGCCCAAAATATATCTTATACCAGCCACATAGAAGATTCCAGTTTAGGCAGTGGTTCCCAACCTTTTTGAGCATATGGACCCCTTTTCAATCTATTAAAATTTCATAGACACCTCCCCTTGGGGGAGGAAAAAAAAGAAAAGGAAAAGAAAAGTAAGAACTGGGATGTAAGCAACTAATCGACCAGTTGACTAGTTGCTTCCCCCTTGCTGCCTCTATCAGAAAGAGGCAGCAAGGGGGGGTAAAGGAGGGAGTCCTGGGGGGAGCGGGCTTAAGAGCCAGTTCCTCCAGCTTCAGCTCCATGGGAGGGGGCAGGGATGCAGTGGCTGCGTTCCACCTTTGAAATGTACAAGAGTCCTCACAGGGGCTCTTGTACATTTCAAAGCAGCAGCACTGCATGGAGCCAGGGATCAGCAGGGGACTCCTGCTGGGGCTCTTTTACATTTCAAAGGAGGAATGCAGCATGGCACTTCCGCCTTTGAAATGTAGCAACAGCTAGGCCGGCTCTTGCTACATTTAAAAGCAGAAGCGCCCTTATCGAAGAGTCGATGGAAATTCCATTGACTATTCGATTAGTTGATTAATCTAATTTTAACATCCCTAAGTAAGAAAAAAAAAAGAAAAGTAAGGATTGGGCCCACCATTATGGGCCTGATCCTTACTTTAAACTTTCCACAGACCCCTTGCAGTGTTGTTGCAGACCACCAGGGGTCTGCGGACCACAAGTTGGGAACCACTATAGTAAGGTATGCAGGGTTGAGAAGTAATTTTCTACTGGAAGTACCTAACTTTTGGCTTTGATCTGTACTCATGATTTATGGTACCTCCCTGACATCCCCTTCCAGATGCTCTGCTTTTGACTATGTGCAAGAGTAATTGGGGTTTGTGACAGGCACTTTCCTTCTCTGCCTTTCCAGCCATTCAAACAACCTCTCTGCTTTCAGTGAGAGACCCCAAGGAAATGGAGGGGTGGCACTGAGCGAGGGACTGTTGAGCAGCTGGTAAGGGAAGAGGGATGGAGTTGCAACATTAGCAAGTGCTATGGGTGCTGAGGATGAAGCTCAGTTCAAGTTGTGAAAAAGGACTAGAGATGGAGAGAGATAGAATAATAGAAAATGAGGGTTGGAAGAGACCTCAGGAAGCCATCTAGTCCATCCCCCTGCTCAAACCAGGACCAACCCCAACTAAATCACCCAGCCAGGGCTTTGTCAAGCTGAGACTTAAAAAACCTCTAGGGATGGAGATTCCACCACCTCCCTAGGTAACCCATTCCAGTGCTTCACCACCCTCCTAGTGAAATAGCTTTTCCTAATATCCAACTTAGCCCTCCCCCACTGTAATTTGAGAATCCTATTTCATATGTCAAATTTCATGCTAGATTGTGTACCCACCAAACTAAACCTCCTGAAAATATGGGTCTGTAGAGGAAGGTCTGACTAAATGTGATTAATCAACAGCCCTACAAGTAATAGATATTCAGAACTAATGAGAGAAACTCTGTTTCCTGATGACAGGGATTACTTTTACAAAATAAAGGTCTCTTTGTTTCCCTTCTTCCTATTGTATATGGGACAAGTAAATCAGTTTTCCTTTGCCATCTTACAATGCATGGATGCTCTTAGTAATTGCTTTGACTACTTTTTTCCAAAAGTCCATTTTTGCTTTATGAATTGCTGATGAAAGTTGTGAATATAGTGTACTATGTGGTGTAACACTCACATGACAAATAATGCTAAGCACATAATCTTTTCCTTTACTGTCACATATATCTGGTTTTATCCTCCCTGTTTAGTGGCTGCCACTGAGAAATGTAAATTTATAAAGAATAGGCACTTTTATGGTATATGAAGGATGAACCCAGTTAACAGATTAACCATGCACTAAAAATGGAGAGAAAATACTTTTTTCTATTATAATTAATTCTATAATAATGAACTGTGATTTTTCCTTTCAAAGGCCCAGATCATCCACACAGTCTGTCTTACAAACTAGAACTTGGATCAGACCAGGAAATACCTTCCGACTGGTATCCATTTGCTACTGTACAGTTTGTCATGCTTGACACATGTGCTTCAGGGACTGAAGTAAAGTCACTGGGCATTGAAAGTGATGTTCAACCGCAGAAACATTTGAACCAGAAAACTTACTACAGCTGCCAGGTATTCTTCACTTCTTTGCTTTTTTCAGTCTTTTTGTCATAGCACGCTGTTTACAAAGTATGTGTAGCACCCTACCAAATACATGGATATGAAAAACATGGCTTGGACTGTGAAATCGGACCTCCTCTGTGAAATGTAGCTATTGGAGGGGAAGGAGAAGAGGGCCGTGGGTGCCTCAGTTAGGGACTCCTACCATTCACTGAACTCCAGCTGCCAGTTCACTGGGCTGTGGGAAGACAGGACTACCTCTTCCCCTGCATGGCCACTCTTGGAGGGAGAACAAACCCAGAGGGTATCTCCTCTGGCTTCAGGAAGCTCTATGGCTACCCAGCTCTGAAGGCAATGCAGAAGTAAGAGTGGCAATCCCTTCTTCCCAACAGTTTTGTGAATCCCCCCCATGCCTCCATTTTTTGGTTGGGACCCTCACAATTAAAAAACAGTAAAATTTCAGAGGTAAAAAATCTGAAAACATGAAATTGACCAAAATGCACAGTGAATTTGGTAGGTTACTAAAGCCAGGTCTACACTACTGGGGAAAGTTGACCTAAGATAAGCAACTCCAGCTATGAGAATAGTGTATCTGGAGTCAACGTACCTTAAGTTGAACTTCTGCAGTTCCCACATAGTGCTATGTGCCTTATTCATCAAGCATAACAGACTCTCCTGTTGACTTCCCTTACTATTTGCGACCCAGTGGAGTACCGGGAACTATCAGCAGTCAAGTTAGCCAGTCCTTACTAGACTTGCTAAAACAAACCTCAGGAGATTGAACTCTGGAACATTGATCTCAGGGTAAGCGAAGACAACCATTTAGTATGGCTTTGTCTGCACATAACAGTGTAAAGTGCAGCCGCAGCAACACTGGGAGAGATCTGTCCCAGCACTCTATGTAAACCACCTCTGCAAGGGAAGTAGCTAACAGTGCTGGGAGTGTGGCACCGCCCAGTGCCGTAGCCTGGTTCGCACTAATGCTTTACAGTGCTGTAACTTGATGTGCTCAGGGAGGTGTTTTTATACCCCTGAGCCAGAAAGTTACAGTGCTGTAAAGTGCCAGTGCAGACTTAGTCTAAGTCTGACTTACATTTTAGGCATATGATCTTGCATGTATTTATTGTCTTAATGGATTTGAATACAGTAATTATTTAATAAAAGAATATCCTTGAGCTGAACACATGATTTTTAAAGATGGGGCCTAAACCAGATTTACTAAACCAATTTCCCTTTTCCCCACCAAACAAATGTTGGGTGTGGCTGACTTGAAATCCATTGGATCTAGAATCCTATGTTTCAGGCCTCCACCTCTACAGTTTGATTCTGCACCCACTGATGTCCTCGTCAAAAATCCCATCGACTTCAATAGTGCATGATCAGGCTTCTACTACCTAATCATTTGCTAATGTTGTACATGTATATTTTCTAACCATAGATTGAAATTGAAAAGAAGTGGATCAGGCTTGATGGAGAAGACCCAGATAAGGCTAGCAACTGCCTAATGCAGTAAAAGGAACAAGAGCCACTGAAATAAATGGTCATGTGTTCTTTAAATATGAAAGCAATGGAGGAAAGCGTTAGTGAGAATACATTTCCACAGTAAATATTTGTCATTGTAAGGAAAAATGCAATGATCTAGAATATGGTAAATACAACAGCTGAAAATCCGATGTTCACAATGTTTGTAATGCTTCTAGGTCTGATACTGTAAATTGTTAGTCATTTAATTAGCCTTAATTTAAGCCCAGTATGAGATTACTGGTGTGAGTAAGGGCTGATTGTATAGTTATAGGTTTGCAGGACACACCCCTTAGCGTACAGTTGTAATATATTTCTCTGCAAAATATCCATTACTTGTGAATGGTTTCATGCTCCATATTGAGAACTCATGTCACTATTCTAAAAAAATTAATGTCTGTTGGCCATATGAATATTTAACATTAAAAGCATCCAAAATGCTTATGGCACAGGCCAGCATCTGAATACTGTGCAGCAGGATCAACTGCATATTTGCTAATCTGATATGTTCCTCTCCATGTTGGTAACAACACAATAATACACTTATTCCCCAATATAAGTTTCCACACAGAGTGAGAGAACTTCCTCAGAAATAACACTCCTAATTTTCTCCTTTTTTGGGCTGTAAATGATGCGCTCATTGTTTCCTCTAAAATTGTTCAATGCAATGTTCTCAGGCAAAAGGGCATGACAGTCTTGATTGAAACTGCCATACCAAAGTGAGGTTATATTATTTCAGTGCTTCCTAGAGTGAATAGGGTGACCCTCAGTTGACATAAATCAGTGGAGCTCCATTAAGTTCAATGCAACTGTGCCAATTTACACCAGCTGAGAATCTGGCTTTATGAGTTGTAAAGGTGGCTAATCACTCACTACCTTTGATTTTGGATGTTTTTCAAAACTCAACTTTCAGATATTAGTTTTCAACTAGAGCCTATACTATATATTACTGCCTTGAACTGTCAGACAGAGGGGAATGCAAGTGAGAATTGTCCTTACATTGCCAACTACAAGTGTTGGAACAAGAATTATAGAAGGAAATAGTGGTTGTAATTTTTCAAAGAACAGTGTCAGATTGAGCTATTTCTTACACACCATAGTGTTAATCAAGTTTTGAATGTGTTAATTCAGTGGTTTCCAACCTGTGGTCCGCGGACCCCTGGGAGTCCGGGGCAGTATTGTAGGGGATCCCACATGTGGAGTCTCTTGCAGCCAGCACGTCCTTCAACCCGCATTGCTTCCTGCAGCTCAGAAAGTAGCAGGGGTTGAAGAACGTGCTGGCTGCCAGCACACAGCCTCTCAGCTGAGAGGCCCTGTGCTGGCAGCCAGCATGCCCTTCAGCCCATGCTGCTTCCTCAGCAGGCTGAGGGATGCTGCTCAGGAAGCAGCGTGGGCTGAGGGATGTGTTGGCTGCAGGCACAGCTATATTGTTTAGGGGTGTGTGTAAAATTTTAATAAACTGAAAAGGGGTCCACATCCTCGAAAAGGTTGGGATCCACTATGTTAACTGAAGCATCTTCCTGCCTTCTTTCATACTCTATCCCTTTTTGATTTATCTGTTTGTTAGACTATGAGGCTAGAAGAGAATCTCATTAATTCAATAAGCTGGGGGGTTTGCTATGGTTTCTTTAAAAGTATCCTTCCTTGGAACCTAAATGGTTTCAGAATAAAAACATAAAAAATACACTAAATTCACTTTATATTTTGTCATTGCTGTAACTCTAGGGAAATGGACTAGAAAGTCAGAGAAGTGTATTTCCCCAAAGTGGAAGTAGTAAGGATAGATTGTGAAAAAACTATTAAAACAGAAGTCCGTATCATAAACCCAGTTCAGGACAACTGACTTTATTCCTCAGTTTGAAGCTGAGACTGAAATGGATAATAAATTCTTCTCTACATCCCAAAGTATGTTTTAGGTGTACAACATTACATCTATTATGGTATTTTTAGCTACTTTATAAATCACATATTATTAGCTAATTGTGTTATAATTTCAAGTGAGCATTACATTGAAGTACAGTGTTGCAAACAGTTTCTCAGATGGTGCATACACATTTTTTACTTGAAAAGCTATTAACACCTTCAAGTCATATTCATGTTTAAATAAAATTAATCAATTTGTCATGTTCATATTTAATTTTGGTTTAGTTAGTTATCTGTTAAATTAAATGGCACAGTATGCTCTAGGACAGCATTTATTTGCTTGGCTTATTGAAACAGAATACTGCAATTCACATTGATCTGTTATAAACATTGAGCTACAATAAATGTTAACCTCTTCCTGAACAGAAAGATATATGATGCAAAATACACTTCCACCTAGGTCCATAGCATGACCACCTGCACAACAAGTCATTCTCGTACAGAGGTAACTTCGCTGAAGCTCTTTTGAACTGACCATGTCAACTTCAAGTTCAGAAACACTCCTAAGTCCCTCAAAGTTTGTCCCTTTCAGTGCAATGCCTTGACCGTTAGTCCATTTTCTGCCTTTGCAGCTAGGAACTGCAGTTCTTTTTCTGTTCTCTGAATTCGCTACCCTTATCTCGGTTTGGCTACAGGGCCTTCCTCCTTCCTTCTGATCCTTGACCTCTAGCACCTCATCTGTGGTACCATCACAGACCTGATCATTGTTTCTTTGTCATATCATTTGCTTGCTATGCCAAATGATCTGTGTAAAAGGCATTGGGTAGCACTGGGGCTTCAACTAGCTTGGTCCTTCAGAACCAAACATACAGTTTTCCCTAGCCTAAACTGCCTGCAGCTATTCCATAAGTCTCTTGACCTGTTGGTGATTTCACCTTGCATCTGCTATGGTGTAAAAGAGAATTGGGCCCTAAATTTCCAGTTGATCCATTCATAACAAAAGATCAATATATACAGCCTTGTGCATCACAAAATCTTGGATCTACAGCTGGAGCCTGTGAGTCTCCCCATTGACGTTGATAAGAATGGGATTGGGATCTTGCTGAATTAGTTCCAAAGAAATATATCTATGTGGAAAGAAATGTAGTCTGCTTCATGAAAAGTTATTAAATTTTAAATCTGATCATTAATTCAGCCAAAGGCTAAACAGTTTCAAATTGATGGTTATATTTATATACAATGTTTTAGAATAGGGGTGGGCAACAAGTTTTTCAGTTTTTCAAGAGTTTTGTTAAGTGGTCATGGGCTGCAATTTTATATTAAGGGAGCAGATGCGGGGTCTGGGATGGAGTTTAGGTGTGAGAAGGGATTCTGACCTGGGGCAGGCATGTCGGAGGTGGGACAGGGTGCTGGAGTGCACTTGGTCCAGAAGGATGTTCTGACCTAAGGCAGGAGTGTAGGAGGGGGTGCAGAATCTGAGAGGGAGCTTGGGTGCAGGCTTGGGTGTGGAAGGGGTGTGAGGTGCGGGTTTTGGCCCTGGCTGGGAGGTGCTTAACATAGGTGGCACCTAGTTGACAGCACAGTGGGACACTCATGCTGTGGTGATCCCATACTGCTCAAAGCCCCCTGGTTACTGCTGGCAAACAGGTCTCTGTGTGCCCCTTGCGGAAATGGGGACACCAGGTCTCTGTGTGTTGCTTGCACCCACAAGCACTGCGCCTGCAGCTCCTATTGGCCAGAAACCATTGTTAATGTAAATCTTTGACAAAATGGGAACTGGATCTGGGTTTATAACAAAAATTAGTATTTACGGACAAAGAAATGCACAGCAGAACATTCTTGCTGCTTGTAAATAAGCATCATACATTGCTTGTAGGGTTCAGCTAGGAAAGAGAACAAAAGAGAAGAGTGATTATTTTTGGATATCCATGTAGCTGCCCTCTAATAACTGTAGATGGTTCTCTATCTGCCATTGCTGTTGCCCTTTCTAGAGAGGAATATGACAATACATTCCATTTAAGTGTAGTGCCAAGCATATTTTTTGCATATTTCTAGATTATGCAACATTAACTGTCCAAAGCTGATAACATTTGCACAAAAAATATATATGCTTTCAGGTGTTCCTTTTAGTTAAGCCAACTTGACATGACATAATACTCAAGTTATATAGTAACTGGTATGGAAAGTACCAGTTTCCATTTATCTGTTTAATCTGTATTTGTCTACCAACAGCTATAACTAATTACTGACATTAGGCAAGATTCAGCTATCATTTTTATACTTTCTAAATAACTACAAATCAGTATTATGCTTAATTCAAAATTTAATTTTTTTCTGTCAGTATGAATGTAAAACAAATCAAGCTGATAATCTTATAACAAAATATTGTATATTGCATATTAACTTTCTAAAATTAAAGTTCTATTTCAAACTGTTTCCCTTAATTGAATATTTGTATCAAGTTGGTTTTATATTTAATAGAATTAAAATCAATAGTTCTGTTTATCACTATGTATAACACTTTATCATTAAGAGGATTTCACGCTGCATGAATAAGTACAGGACCATTCCTACTAAGATTTTAAATACTGCTGGGTAAACTGATCACTGGGTAGCTGGACTTTTAACACTATATGCTAAAACTATATGGCTCCTCCTATCCAGCACTTCCCCCAAATTCTCTGAGATACTTGAGAACTTCTGCCATGACTCCTGTGGCATGAAGTCCTTGAACTTGGCCAGCAAGTCCAACAAAATATAGATATATGTGATGGAGTGGACAAAGCCCCACATCCCTGCTGGAGGCCTTTCAGCACCCTGGCCAGAAGCAGGAGCAGTAAAAAGGTCATAGAATCATAGAACTGGAAGAGATCTCAGGAGGTCATCAAGTCCAGCCCCCTGCCCAAGGCAGGACCAATCCCAGCTAAAGCAGAGGGGCAGCCTCCGCTGCAGCCAATCAGGGTGCAGCAGGCTCAGTGCTTTTTTTTTTTGTGACGGTACTGCCCGGTACACAATACCAGCACCTCCAGACACAGTACCTGCACCTCCAGACACAGTACCGGCACCTTCAGTCAGAGCTCAACAACTTTTCCTCTGGAGTACCGGCACCTTTCCCCCCCCCCAAAAAAGCACTGAGCAGGCTGATATAAAAGGAGCTGCTAGGCCAGGGCCTGTCAGTTCCTTCCTGGAGCTCGACCCAGGCAGACCTCAGGGCTGACTGGGGAACACCAGCACTTTGGACAGCTCTGAGTGGGAGCTGGGGCATGGTACCTGGTCAGAGCCAGGTCCTGTGGCTGAAGGTTAGCCAAGAAGACAAAGACAACCCTGCAGAACCCTGGACAAGGGGAACTCAACCACAAGTCCCTAGAGCAGGGCTAGATGGAACAGCATCCTGGGGAAGTGGCCCAGGGATGTGACAGCAACTAAATACTTTGAAATTTAGCAGGTAACTGCTACTTATAGGGCCCTGGGCTGGGAACCAGAGGAGTGGGTGGGCCTGGGTCCTCCCAATCCCCCTGCAGACTGCACCCGGGGGGGGAGGGGCAAAAGAAGAGGCCTGACCTCTGGACACTGTCTCGCCCACAGACAGGCAAGTAGAGACTAAGACTCCACTCAGTCACCAGTGAAAGGGTTCCACCCTTCGGGCGAGTGCCCCTTGGTGGCTGAGGGGAATCTTATAGTCTCTACTCGCCCTCATCCAGGGTTCTGCAGGGTTGTCTTTGGCTTCTTGGCTAGCCTTCAGCCACAGCACCTGGCTCCAACCAGGTACCATGCCCCAGCTCCCACTTGGAGCTGTCCAGAGTGCTGGTGTTCCCCCATCTGCCTGAGTCGAGCTCCAGGAAGGAACTGACAGGCCCTGGCCTAGCAGCTCCTTTTATATCAGCCTACTGCACCCTGATTGGCTGCAGCGGAGGCTGCCCCTCTGTTCTGCTTGGAGGACCTCTCTACTGCTGCTAGCCAGGGTGCTGAAAGGCCTCCAGCAGGGATGTTGGGCTTTGTCCACCTCATCACAATATATCTTCACAGCAAGGCCTGCTGGTTAGAGATATGGTGCTGGAAGATGCCTGTGGAATAAACTTTCTTCCCAAACAAATCTAGTCTATTGCCCTCCTGTCCCTCGTGTTGGCTGCCAATACCACCAGGGGCCCAGGAGAGTGATGGGAATATAAGAACTCAAATCCAGTGGCTGGCGTATAGTACTTTTCCTCCATCCTTTTGGAGGCAGAAGCAGAGAGGAGGGGGATCTGGCAAAGGGTGTTCACTGGTCCCAATACCACCTCATTGACCGGGAGGGCCACTCTGGAGGAAACCATTGCAGCCAAGATATAAATTACGCTACAGATAGACTATTTTAGTTCCTACACATCCAGCCCCAAAATTGTGGTGACCCATGTCAGGAGCTCCTGGTGAGCACTGAAATTCGGTGGAAATGGGTTCCAGGGATCTACCACTCCCTACTCTGATGACAATGAGGAGGCTAACACTATTGGAGGTACTGGAACTTCCTCGTCAGCCTCTGCTTCTTCCACCTGTCCCATTTCAATGACCTCAGTGCAGGTGTCAGTGCCATGATCAGTATCTGATTCTGGGTGGGATACTGCTAGGGTTTGTCTCTCAGATACAACTGCATATGATAGCTGTGAAGGGGCCCTTGTGCTGGGTTCCAATACTATCAGTGCATGTGTAACTTGATGGTAAAGCAGCAGTTGTATCGCCCGTGCTGAACTCTGGTGTGTGCATTAGATAGTGGTTCTTCCTCCGCAGCACAAAGGATTCCACCTTAGACCCTGACAAATACTCTTCATCAGACCATAGAGGCACTGTGCACAAATTCTGTCTTCAGGTGGTGCTGAGGGCTTGACCAATGCCAGGTGAGGAATTGTGAAGCAGGGCTGTGCAGAGATTCCTCCTGGAAGGTGTACCTATCCACTGGTGACACTAAAGGTCTCTCTGCTCTTTATGCCCTTCTGTCCTCAGTGTCCTTGGCAAGTATGGGTCCTTGAAGAATGGGTGGTGTCAGGAGGGAAGGCCTTTGAGATCAAGGGGGCCCACAAGCACAGGATACCACAACCGATCCCAGGAGTTGGAGGTGGCTCCTGAATTAGGCTCTGTGTTCTTGCCGGGGTTTCTAGAGCTGATCATGTCTCTGTGGGATTAGCCCAGCATGGGTCTCCTCACATCAGTACCTCCCCTTGTGTCCCTATTCAGTACCACAGAGTGCTCTCTTCTGGCGCATTGTTTCTTGTGCATCTTCCTTGACACCAGGGTTGCAGAATGATGCTAGGAAAAGCACAGTATCTTTGGTGTACTACGAACTATGACTGAATTGCTTAGTGCTGATTCGGAGCAGGATGGCTCTAAAGATGGTCTGACGGCTACCTCCATCAGCAGAGCCTTCAGACAATTGTCTCTATCTTTTAAAATTCCTTAGTCTAAATCTTCTGCAGTTCTCACACACCTCATTAACATGAGCCTTCCCAAGGAACTTTAGATAGGTTCAATGTGGGTTACTCACTGGCACAGGTTGGCTGCAAGAAGAGTGTGGCTAAAGCTCAGAGAGTGGAGTATGCCTAGTACTTGTGACGATGTCTCATTAATCTCTCCTCATATGGAAGCAGTTTCATACACCTAATCATTTTTGTTGCCCTTTTCTGAACTTTTTTTTCAATGCCAAGATATCTTTTTTGAGATGAAGTGACTACATCTGCATGCAGTATTCACCATGTGGGTGTACCATGGATTTATATAGAGGCAATAAGGGTATGTCTAGGGTGGTTAATATAGGCATTCGAAGTTGCAAATGAAGCCCGGGATTTAAATATCTTGCCGGGCGGGCACCATTTTTAAATCCTAATTCGAACTACCTACTCCGTGCCGCGTGTAGCCGCGGGCACGGAGTTCGACCTAAGGGGATTTAAAAATGGCGCCCGCCCAGCAAGATGCAAATGAAGTCCGGGATATTTAAATCCCGGGCTTCATTTGCAACTTCGAATGCCTACATTAACCACCCTAGTTCGAACTAGGGTGGTAGTGTAGACATACCCTAAGATATTCTGTTTTATTCTCTATCCCTTTCTTAATGATTCATAACATTCTGTTTGACTGCTGCTGTTCAGTGAGTGGATACTTTAAAAGAACTACAATTCATAACTTTCTTGATGCCTTAAATGACTGCTTCTTGGAGCAGCTAGTACAGGAACCCACAAGGGGAGAGTTGATTCTCGACCTAGTCTTGACTGGAACGCAGGATCTGGTCCAAGAGGTAACTGTTACTGGACTGCTTGGAAATAGTGACCACAATATAATAACTTTTAATATTCCTGTGTTGGGAAGAACACCGCAGCGGCAAACACTCTGGCATTTAATTTCAAAAAGGGGAATTACACTAAAATGAGGAAGCTAGTTAAACAGAAACTAAAAGGGAGAGTAATTAAACTAAAATCCCTGGAAGCTGCATGGGAACTGTTTAAAGACACCATACTAGAGGCCCAACTTAAATGTATACCCCAAATAAAAAAACACAGTAAGAGACCTAACAAAGAACCACCATGGCTAAACAGCCATGTTAAAAAGGCAGTGAGAGAGAAAAGGGCAGCTTTTAAAAAGTGGAAGTCAAATCCTAGTGAGGAAAATAGAAAGGAACATAAACACTCCCAAATTAAGTGTCATAATGTAGTAAGAAAAGCCAAAAAAGAGTTTGAGGAACAGCTAGCCAAAAATTCAAAAAATGATAGTAAAATGTTTTTTAAATACATTAGAAGCAGGAAGCCCGCTAAAAAAGCAGTGGGGCCCTTGGATGATAAAGATATAAAAGGAGCGATCAAGGAAGACAGTGCCATTGCGGAGCGATTAAATGATTTCTTTGCTTCAGTCTTCACGGCTGAGGATGTTACAGAGGTTCCTAAATCTGAGCCAGCCTTTTTAGGTGACAAATCTGAGGAACTCACTCAGATTGAAGTGACATTAGAGGAGGTTATGGAATTAATTGATAAGCTGAATAGTAACAAGTCTCCGGGACCAGACGGCATTCACCCAAGGGTTCTGAAAGAACTCAAATGTGAAATTGCGGAGTTATTAACAGTGGTTTGTAACCTATCCTTTAAATCCACTTTGGTACCAAATGACTGGAAGATGGCCAATATAACACCAATATTTAAAAAAGGCTCTAGAGGAGATCCTGGCAATTATAGACCGATAAGTTTAACATCAGTACCAGGCAAATTAGTAGAAACACTAGTAAAGAGTAAAATTGCAAGGCACATAGAAGAGCACGAATTGTTGGGCAAAAGTCAGCATGGTTTCTGCAGAGGGAAGTCGTGTCTAACTAATCTGTTAGAATTCTTTGAAGGGGTTAATAAACATGCGGACAAGGGGCACCCAGTGGATATAATATACCTAGATTTCCAGAAAGCCTTTGACACGGTCCCACACCAAAGGCTTTTACGTAAATTAGGTGGTCATGGGATAGGAGGAAAGGTCCTTTCATGGATCAAGAATTGGTTAAAAGACAGAAAACAAAGGGTGGGAATAAATGGTAAATTTTCACAATGGAGGAGGGTAACTAGTGGTGTTCCCCAGGGGTCAGTACTGGGACCAATCCTGTTCAACTTGTTCATCAATGATCTAGAAAATGAGGTAAGCAGTGAGGTGGCCAAGTTTGCAGATGACACAAAGTTGTTCAGGACAGTCAAAAGCAAAAGGGATTGTGAAGAACTACAAAAAGATCTCAGCAAACTGAGTGATTGGGCAGCAAAATGGCAAATGAAATTTAATGTGGGTAAGTGTAAGGTAATGCATGTTGGAAAAAATAACCCAAATTACACGTACTACATGATGGGGTCAAATTTAGCTACGACAGATCAGGAAAGGGATCTTGGAGTTATAGTGGATAGTTCTATGAAGACATCCACGCAGTGTGCAGCGGCAGTTAGTAAGGCAAATAGGATGTTAGGAATTATTAAAAAAGGGATAGATAATAAGACAAAAGATATCATACTTCCCCTATATAAAACTATGGTACGCCCACATCTCGAGTACTGCGTGCAGATGTGGTCTCCTCACCTCAAAAAAGATATATTGGCATTAGAAAAGGTTCAGAAAAGGGCGACTAAGATGATTAGGGGCTTGGAAAGGGTCCCATATGGGGAGAGGCTAGAGAGACTGGGACTTTTCAGTTTGGAAAAAAGGCGATTGAGGGGCGATATGATAGAGGTATATAAAATCATGAATGGTGTGGAGAAAGTGATTATAGAAAAATTATTTACCTTTTCCCATAATACAAGAACTAGGGGACACCAAATGAAATTGATGGGTAGTAGGTTCAAAACTAATAAAAGGAAATTTTTCTTCACACAGCGCACAGTCAACCTGTGGAACTCCTTGCCCGAGGAGGCTGTGAAGGCCAGGACTCTATTAGGGTTTAAAAAAGAGCTTGATAAATTTTTGCAGGTTAGGTCCATAAATGGCTATTAGCCAGGGATAAAGTATGGTGCCCTAGCCTTCATAACAAGGGCAGGAGATGGATGGCAGGAGATAAATCACTTGATCATTGTCTTCTGTTCTCCTTCTCTGGGGCACCTGGCATTGGCCACCGTCGGCAGATGGGATGCTGGGCTCGATGGACCTTTGGTCTGACCCAGTATGGCCATTCTTATGTTCTTATGTTCTTAATGATTTCAAGACCTCTCTCTTGAATGGTAACAGCATTTTATATGTATAGTTGGGATAATGTTTTCCAATACACATTATTTTGCATTTACCAACAGTACAATTCATCTGCCATTTTGTTGCCCATTTTGTGAGATCCTTTGAAGCTCTTCACAGTCTGCTTTGGACTTAATTATATTGAGCAGTTTTGAATCATCTGCAAATTTTGCCACTTCACCGTTTACCCCTTTCTCCAGATCATTTATGAATATGCAGAATAGGACTGGTCCCAATACAGACCTCTGGGGACACCATTAATTACTTCTTTCCAGTCTGAAAACTGACCATTTATTCCTACTCTTTGATTTCTGTCTTTTAAGCAGTTATCAGTCCATGAGAGGACCTTCCCTCTTATCCCATGACAGCTTATTTTGCTTAAGAGCCTTGGGGGAGGGACTTTGTCAAAGGCTTTCTGAAAATCAAAGTACACTATATCCACTGGATTCCCCTTGTCCACATGCTCGTTGACTGCCTCAAAGGATTCTCATAGATTGGTGAAACTTCTTTGAAAGATAGGAGCTGAGGAGGTCTAGATCAGTGTGAGGGATGTTCCTCTCTATACGGCAAGGAGAGCCAAACAGCAGAAGTGATTGGCTGCAGGTAGGTTACAGCTTTAGTCAGGTGGTGAGGAACTCAGTGCGAAAGGGATAAAAGCAACAGATCACAGAGCATGGCAGGGATATAGACCTGGTAGAGTCAAAGGAGATGCCACTGGGTGAAAAGTGGGGAAGCTGGACCAGGACCGTCTGTCAGCCGATGGTCAGGGCAGTGCATGTGTGTGTGTTACACCCGAGTCTTCAACTGCTGAGACACAAGGCCCCGTCGCAGTGGGCAGTCTAGGTGAGACTGACGGGTGCCCCGAGGAGTTTAACGTCCGTGTCTTTACCGCTAGGATCGGGATCCTTTCGCGGCGGGCAGCCAACAGGCCGACAGACGCCCCAGACTTTACAGGGAGAGCTTATTACACCTCAGATTTTGACTGCTAGGATACACGATCTCTTCGCAGCGGGCAGCCTGGGGAGGCTGAGAGATGCCCCAACGGATCTGTCCCCTGGAAGCGACACGATCCAACGCTCAAGCTCTCCCTATATCTGTCCCTTATGACCGGTTGGAATTCTTTTTAAAATTGTGCTTGGTTCTGTTACAGCAACTGAAGGAGTCAGGTCACAGCTTAAACAGTTACTATTTTATTGTTACAGGGTAAACTTAGCTGTTAAATGCTACTACTGTGTTACAGATAACACAGCCACTACAAAGGACAGGACAGAAATTACACTAATAAGTCACTTACAGGTACCATGAAACCCTTTTGGTTCTCTGAGTTCTTATTAAATGCATGCAAAATAGACACCTAGCAGGTATATATTCTCACCCCTGAGTTCCAGACTTGGCGTGGCCAGCGTCTTTCTCTCAATCCCTCGGGAAGAAGTAGGGCGAGGTTGGGCATCCCACAGACCTCGGGAGACAACCAATACCTGCCAGCAGGTGTAGATGATTGGAGCTCAAATGGGGTGGGCTACTAAACCCCTCTTTATACCCCTTGGGTCACGTAGGCTTCTTCCTGGTCTCAAGTGGCCAATTAGGAAAAATGGCTTTGAATGCCAAGTTTCCCACGAAGGGTGCAAAGCATAATTCACACCTGGGAAAATGCAGACAATGGGCACCTCTGGTATGTGATGGGCGAAGATTCCTCTCCTGGGACAGTGCAAGCGTGTCAATTACTGGTACTAGCCATCACGGGGGCAGGAGGCCCCCGGGTCGTCAGCTAGCCCATTTACTGTCTGGTTTCTGTTTATGGTAGAGTCAGGGACAGGCAGCACACCTGCGTTCCCAGGGCATCAAAGGCTGACTGCCTTTCTCTTGCTCTCTGGGGGGGGGGGGTGGAAAACAAGATGGGGTTCATGTCTGGCTACACCGTCGGTCAGGGCATAAGGAAGGAGACTGTCCCGTGGAAGAGGTATGGAGACAGAGACAACTTTAGGTAGGTGTGGGACCCCAAGAGTCGAGGGAGGTGACAGAGGATGGGAAGAGCAATAGCAGGGTACTGACTGGGCAAGAGTAAGAGGAAGGATCGATGAGGAAAGCAGAGATAGGGTCATGGGGATGGTGAAACAACTGCAGTACTGCTGCTTTTATCTCACTACTTCCTTTCCACATAGAGGATGTCTGTAGGAATGGTCATTCAGGAAAACTAAAGGTTTTTCAGCTTTATTCAGGTTTACCTACATGTCACAATTTTCAGGTGTGTTAAGATTTCTGTGGTGCTTGAATGGACATGTCTATTCAATGTATTCAATCTGTGCAGTATGCCTTTTTCAGTTAGTAGGTTGTTGAGGTTAGAATTCTTCCTTTTCTTCCAATGTCCTTAAAGTTTGACATTAAATTTAATTTGTTATTCCTCTGCTAAGGTGTTCTACAACATGTAATAAAGATGAAGAATTCTCTCTCAGGGTACGTCTACACTGCAATACTATTTTGAAATAACTAGCGCTGTTCTGAAATAACTTAGTCCCAGTCTACACAGCATGCAGTTATTTCAAAATAGTGTCAAAATAGTGTCAAGCTGGAGGACTTCTTACTCTGACTCATGTAACCCTCATTGTACGAGAAGTAGGCACTCCCTATTTTGAAATAAGCTATTTCAAAATAAGATACACAATTGATGTAGCTCAATTTGCGTAGCTTATTTCTAGTTAAGCCCGGCAGTGTAGACACACTCAAAAATGGAGGAATCAAAAGATGAGGTACTGGAACAAAACGATAAATAAAAGAGAAACAACTCACTAGGCCCAGGTCTAAACGCTCTGAAGAAATTAAAGAATGAAGTAGCTGAGCTACTAACTGTAGTTATTTAGGAGGGGTCAGGATTTACTGCCATGGCGTCCAGACAGGTCTCTGGCTCCGTCGATGATGATAACCAGAAGGCTGTTTGCGTGTGCTCGGTGATGTGGGCCCAATGACCACCGCAGACTCCAAGAGAGCCCCCAAAGACCACAAATCGGATAAGGATCAAAGATGCCTGGCCAGGTATATTGTTAAGCAAGTACAGTAATAGTTGTCAGTAGACTCTCCCGAATCACTACACACATGTACTTACAACAATGGCCTCAGCTTAACCAGTGGGAAACTCCCATTGCCCCCTGGCTGGGCAAAGACTGTCCCCCCAAAATACCACTTTATATACAGGTACAAACAAATTACATATCACTGCTGACATGTCAGGTTGCCACCCTCTGACGTTGTCAGGTTACCATCCTCTGACGCTACTTAGATACCACCCATCGCCCTGTACCTCATGGTTTGATTAGATCAGCTCTATCCATCATGCTGTCATTTCAGACCCTTTCATGATCCTGGGCCAGTATCTGGGGGGAGTGGGTACCAAGGTCTTTTTTAATGAGCTGGTGGTACATGTGCTTTCAACTTATGACCGATACCAATTACTGTTCAACACCTGGGCCTATTACCAATTAGTGTTTTGCACTCTCAGCCCTGTTCATGCCAAGTTCTGTGAGCAGTGCCCTGCCTCTTGCTCTCAGCTTAGCTTTGATTTATGTTAGCCAGGTTTTGTCCTCAAACCAGGCCTGAGCTACATGGGCTTTTGCTTTAGGCCTTCATATTACTACACTAACAAAAAATTGCACTCTCTTACTCAAATTGTCTACTATCCTATTTGGAGCACTGGGAGGTAGGACACCTGCAAGCTGGAACAGCTCAAAATAGAGAGAACATACCTGTGCAACATGGCACACTGGGAGTAATGTTGCTTTAAAACAAAATCACAGTTAAGGAAATAATACAAAGGTACATAATTACTGAGTATCTGTGTATTCCATTACATTGACAATACTTGGTTTAAACAGAAGAGGGCATTCATTACAAAGCATGCATGCTTGCTAAGAATCTTAGTTTATGGATACAAACAGTTGAAAATGGTGGATTTTTAAAAATGATTCATTAGCCAAATATATATCTTTACTAGATATGTATTATAAAAAGCATAAATATTTAAAAACGAAACCATGTGTGGTAAACAAACATTCAATGTGTCCTTAAGCAACACTACTGAAAATAATGCTAAATAAACTCAAAAAGTCATGAGGATTTTGATAGCATATTAATCTCTAAATAGTTAGATTGAAAGGAGACTGATTTGGAAGCCATAAAAGGTTGGCAGCACAGTCCATAGGATAAGAAATCAGATAGGGAGGCATAAGACCTAGGTTCTATTCCTAGCTTTGCCATTTGTAATCTGCCTTGAATGGGCAGCTGAGGATTTCCTCAGTGTAAAGCCCACAAAACCTATCCCTAGTCTTCTCGAGTAATGTCCCCATGGGTGCTCCATTGTTGGTGATGGGTTGCCTGGAGCCACAAGTCAGAGCACTGCAAAGCAGTTACCCCCCGTCAGGTCGTGCATGTGCAGGAGGTATCTCCTGGCACTGCCGCTCAAGCACCCGAAACGCATGGCCCAACCCCTCCCCTTTAGTTCCCCTTCAACTGCCTTTGGCTGCAGATGTAGTTTCAAAATGCTCTCTCACTCTCTTTACCTCAGACAGTTTCTTTAGTGTTTGGACCGTTGTTTTGTAGAGTTAGTGTTAGGAATTCATGTAAATAGATTCCCTCATTCATTTTTACCTAAAAAAAAAATTTCTTCCCCTCTGGAGATTTGACTGCAGTGCTCGCTGCTCAAGGGCGGCACAAACCAGGCTCCTCCTGGTTCTCTCCTCTTCTCAAAAAAAAAAAAAACACAACACAACGATGAAATAAGTAATAACAAATATAAAGAAAGGACAACATTATTTAACGTCTGCCTCCTTGGGCTTTAAGAAATGCGCTGACTGCTGGAAGGCCATATGTTATTTGGGGGAAGCCCTCATTCTACAAAAGTGTGAGCACTGTTCTAGCCTGACAGCGAGAGCGAGAAAAGATAGACAGCTCCACCTCAGAATGATACTATTCAACGTGGCTATTCAGCCCACTGAGGCACAAAGTGCCTCCTGTACTCAAGAGGGCTCTCTAAAGTAAAGGGCTGCCTCCCCGTTCCCCAGAAAAGCTACAAAAAAGAAAGCTTCTGCAGCACACTCTCTCTCCCTTTCCTCCTCCCCAAGAATTAGTAGGGGAAAGAGACCGGGAACGTTGGGGAACCCTGGAATGAAATCAGCTGGCAGAGTCCATACTTCAGCACTGTCACTGCTGCACATCTCCCTGGTGCCGAAAGAAGCCCAGAGGCACTCTAGGCTTTTGGTGCTGCAGAGAAGCCTAGCACTGCAAAAAGCCACAGTGCTGCAGGCAAAAGCGGCGAGCTCGAATAAACCAGCACTGCCTTCAATGCCGCTGTCCTTGGCTCCAGCTACACCAGCACTTGACGCAGACCCGCAGTTGACGCAGGCAATGACAGGCAGCACCCACTCAGTTCATGATACTCAGGGCAAGCATGCCCTGCTTTCACAGGTCTATCTCCTGCAGTACCTCCAACATGTAGCTCCCCTCGCAGGATTAGGTCTCCAGTACTCTCTCAGTGCAGTCCCTCCTTACCTGATGATGACCAGTGCATTTTCATCACAGCACTCATCACCCATGGGCTCACGCTCACTCTATTACAGAGAAAGACCTCATCAGTCCTCCTGGTATCCACACTGGGCTTATCTCCCTCCACCTTACCCACCACAGTGGGCACCCTGGGATCACTGGGATCCATATAGGCAGTGGTCCTCAACCCACTCTACACCAGCAAGAAGACGTTTGCCTCCACCCCAATCCCTCTCCCACCTGAAGATTCAAAGAAGGAGGAGGGACAGATGGATGAGAGGGATCCAGATCCTCATGCACTCGGCACCTCTCCCACAGATAACTCTTCATTACTGCCAGTGTTAAACCAATAAAAGCAAGCAGGATCTTATGAGAGGGATAAGGCAAAAAGCCACATTTATTGTAAAGATAATAATAAAGAATAAAGAAAAGATAGAAGCAAACAACGTTGTTTAACTACTTATTCCTATCACTACTTAACCCTTATACACACACATAAATATATATATACAGAAACATTCATTCAATCATTCATCCATTCATTCAGGTTCTGTGTAGTTGTTATAGTTACCAGCCTGGAAGTTGCTTGTGACAGAGTACTGGCCAGGTATTCTGTACACAAGTGATGGTAGTGGAGAGTGAAGTCCTGATCTGAAGCTCCTGGTAGGCTGGCAGCAGAACCTTGGACTCTGACTCCATAGTCTTTTGGTCCAGTCTTTATAGGAATTTCTTCCTATGCCAGTCTATAGGAATTGCTGCGTCATGCTGATGTCTACAGGGTGGCCGCCAGGTGCTCGTCACTGATCTCATAGGGTGGACCTCCAGTCTCCAGTTTTTCTCCACTTGACACCTTTTGGTTGCACTGGCACCTGATGCCTTCTTCAGCCCTTTGATACTGTATTCTCAGGCTGGCACCTCTCAAACCATTCATTCATTGTCCAAGCACTCTCTCTCTTACATACATTCCCTAATTAATGTTTCACATACAGTATTTTGTATAATAATAATTTTACATATACAAGAGTTGTAGTTACAAAAAGTTACAAAAGTTTCTGGGTGGCATTTCTTAAAACACTCTCTCTATGAGTGCTGAGTTAGTTACTGTTATAGTTACAATGTTTCGCTTTGCGATTAGGGTTAATTGGTTCACAATACTTTGAAGAGAACGGGCGTCAATTGTGTAACAATGTCCTTAATCAATGACAGGGCTTGGCTCCCAGAGCAGAGTTAGTGGCTTGACAAGCAGCCACTTGCAAAAGTTTGAGCATGCCCTGGGACACAGAGAGGGGAGCTGTTTCTGGCTACATAGTATTATATTCTTAACAAATTATATTCTAGAGGGGCAATAATTATAAATCTAAACATTTAACAATCTTTACAAATAATGATAATAATAATAAATCTAAACACTGATATGCTTCTTCTACTTAACAAACTTATACTACTTAGACTTTCAGTTGTGGGGAACAAATTATGGGGAGTCACTTCCACTTGGAGGAATCATTTATTTTTAATACTTTAATATGTTATCCCTACACCAGATGATGCGGTCATGCCATCTGACACATGCCCACTGGATGCTCTTAAACAGTTTCAAGAGTTATTCAAAAGACTAGCAACAAGTCAACAAGTTCCACTTCAAGATCAGCAAGAAAAACAGCACTGTTTGTTGAAGAATTTGCACCCCACATTGCAGGAGAAGATTGCCTTGCCCATAGATGAGGCAGTCATGGAGACATCAGACAAACTATCGCAAGTGCCTACATCTATTCAACCTACCTATAAAAAGGTGGACAGAAAATACTTTGTTCCCCCAAAAGACACAGAATTTCTATTCACACACCCTCAACAAATTCTCTAGTTGTAGAGTCGACTTAACACAGATCTAAACTGCCGCAGTACAGAACAATTAACCAGGACAAAGACCACAAGAAATTAGATCTTTTTGGCAGAAAGGTCTACTCTTCCTACACACTGCAGCTCAGAATTGCAAATTACTTTGCCCTCTTGGCAAATCATGATTTTGATAATTATTCAAAACAGAGAACTCATTGAACACCTCTCTGAATCAGAAACCTATCCTGAAAGCGATAGTCCATGAGGGCCACACCATCGCACGTAGCACCCGACAAACAGCTTTAAATGTGGCCAACACTGCAGCCAGAGAATGGCCACAATAGTTGTGATGCTATGGGCATCCTGGTTACAAGCCTCGGGGGTTTCCCATGAGCTTCAATCTAAGGTGAAGGAACTTCCATTCGACAAACAAAAGTTATCTGTGTCCAAAACAGATGACATACTCCCAGGGCCGTCCTTAGGCATAGGCAGAATAGGCAGTTGCCTAGGGCACCAGTATTTCTGGGGCACCACTCTGCCGGGACAGACGGAAGCAGTGGAACATGTGTAAGCAGGGGCTAAACTACTGCTTGCTATCAGCCAGCTAAAAGGAGAGCTGCCCTGGGGGGAGGTGGGTATGCTCATTCCAATTGTTTAGCTCTGCAAGATAATTAACTGTTAACTGTTGATATGTAAATACAGCTCATGCCAGGAGGGGGAAGGAATCCAAGGTGTGGTTATGTAAATCCAATTCAGCCAGGGCTGATGGAGGATCAGTGCTGGAATGGAATGTGGTGTATTGTAACTAATTTGGGGCTGTTGTGGGGGTCACAAATCATGCTACCCCTAAATGTGGGAACTGTAAAATATGACACCAGTGCTTGCAAGAGAGACACCATCATGGTTAGAGGTCTCAGAGGAACAAGCCTCCCCCCTGCCAGAGTTGAGTGAACTGATTTGGGGCGGAAAGGGCTTGAGGGCTGAGTCAGCCTGCCTCATGCTTGCCAGGGGGGAGCTGAAAGATTGGCTCAACCTGCCCCTTTCTCCCTGGTTTTAAGGACAGACCTAAAGCAGACTTCATGAGGAGTCTTTTTGCTAGTCCAGTGGAAGCTGGACTCTTTTGCCAGCCTAGGTGATGGCTAAAGAGTTGAAATCACGAAGCTGAAATCACTGGTTTGGCTGGGAGCCAGACCCATTGCAGCCAGTGCAGCAGCTGGCGGGACTGACTGACTGGCTGGCGGGAGTGGACTACAGGGCTACGTCTACACTGGCAGCTTCTTGTGCAAGAACAGCTGTTCTTCCACAAAGCTTGCTGGCTGTCTACACTGTACGAGCATTCTTCCGGAGGTAAATTTACAGTACAGCGTCGGAAAATAGGGCTTCTTCTGGAAGAGTTATTCCTCTCCCCATGAGGAATAAGTCCTCTTGCGCAAGAGCTCTTCCAGAAGAGGCCAGTGTAGACAGGCAACATGAATTTCTTGCTCAAGAAGCCCCCATGGTTAAAAATGGCCATCAGAGCTTTCTTGCGCAAGAGAGCATCTACACTGCCATGGATGCTCTTGCGCAAAAGCACACAGCAGTGTAGACGTGCTCTTGTGGAAGAGTTTTTGCACAAGAACTCTTCCCACAAAAGAGTTCTTGCGCAAGAAGCTGCCAGTATAGATGTAGCCCTGGAGTAGCACAAAGGTGGCCTAGCCTCAGGCTCAAGGAAGGGAGTCATCTGGATGATGTGTCAGGGTCTGCACTGACTGGACAGAGCTGTAAGTCGGGCATCTGAAGTGGGGTAAGGAGAAAGTTTGGGTAAGTGAACTCTGTTGTGGTATTTTCCCAAGATAATGCCATGTGACTTCTCTCTCTCTCATTAAAAGTTTCTTTTCTTCACTCAGACTCTGTGCTTGCAAGTGGGGAAGCACTGCCTCTCAGAGGCGCCCAGGGGTATGTGAATTTCCCAGGCTACTGGATGGGGGCTCGAGCTGGTTCTGTGTGAGATGGACCCGTAGGCTATGTCTACACTGGAGGCTTCTTGCACAAGAACATCTTGTGCAAGGGTTCTTGTGCAAGAAAATGTCCACACTGCCATGTGCGAGCTGTGCTTTTGTGCAAGAGCATCCATGGCCGTGTGGACGCTCTCTTGTGCAAGAAAGCTCTGATGGCCTTTTTAGCCATAGGGCTTTCTTGTACAAGAAATCCCTGCCGAGCGTCCACACTGCCCTCTTGCGCAAGAGCTCCTGCGCAAGAGGGCTTACACCTGTTAAAAAAGAGCATAGCTCTTGTGTAAGAAGCCCTCTCTTACCACGCCGTCCTGTACATCTTCTCGTGCAAGAGCGGGTGGGCAGTGTGGATGCTTTCCGGAAGAACAGCTGTTCTTGCACAATAACCTGCCAGTGTAGACATAGCCCTAGATATTGAATCCGGCTGTGGTTGCTGCCAGGCCTACCCGGCGGAAGGGTTACACATGTAACAGCAGGGCTGGGTCCTACAGAGGACCGAATGCATTGCCTGCAGCACAGTCTGAAGGAGGGGATTGGCTGCTGGGGTCTCTGGGAAGGGAAGGGGGGGGCAGGGGTGGAAGAGCAAGTCAGGCATAGGGGCACCTGTTTAATAATCCCACCTAGGGCACCATAAATCCTAAGGACGGCCCTGCATACTCCATAGTAGCAAAGATTCAAGGACCATGCTTCATATACTGGGCATGTATACTCCACCTTACCGACGCAAGTGGTATACCCCATATAACTGCAACAGATATGGCCAATATAATCAGCCTCTGCAGAGGCCCGACTTAGACAGCGTCCACAGAGAAGGCACTCCAACCAGGGTCACTCCACTAATGCTCAGGCCTCAAAGCAGCAGGTTTGAAGGTGTGGTTGAGGGTCTGCACAACCTTCCGCACGATCCAATGCCAACACAACAGCACCATCTTTACCCACCATGTGTACCCCTTCCTAATACACTGGGAGACCATAACGTCAGACCACTGGGTGCTAGAGATAATCTGTACAGGATATACTATCCCCTTTACTTCTACCCCCCTACCCTTCCTCCTACTCTATCCCTCTCCAGGGCTTGCTAAGACAGGAGGTCGATTGCATCCTGCTGCTTGGAGCCATAGACAGGGTACCCAACAAATTCCATGGAAGAGGATTCTATTCCAATTATTTCCTCACAGAGGAAAAAGACCAGGGGGTTGGAGACTGATCTTTGATCTCTGCAAACTGAACACATTTCTCAGGAAGCACCGCTTCAAGATGGTCACGCTAACAACAATATTTCTGGCATCGGATCAGGGGGAATGGTTCGCAGCCCTCGACCTACAGGATGCCTACTTTCACATTGCCATTCACCCAGCACATAGGCATTACCTTTGCTTCACACTGGGAGCAGAACACTACCAATACAAGGTTCTGCCTTTCAGTCTTTCCTTGGCCACTGCATACCTATGACAACAACACACAATCATCTTTCCATATCTAGACGACTGTTTGATAAAAGGGAGGTCAAGAGACAAGACCACCTCCATGGTAAACAAGACCAACGCCCTCCTCAGTTGTCTCGGTCTTCTAATCAATGAACAAAAATCGATGTTAGAGCTGGTCCAAGACATAGAGTTCATTGGTGCCCACTTTGATTCAGTCTTGGCCCGCACTTACTTACCTCAACAACAATTCACAGCCATGTAAGATGTGATATCATATCCATGAGTCCTTGTGCCATTATACTTGCCTCCAGTTAATGGGCCATAAGGCTGCAATTACTTATGTGGTCCGTCATGCCTGTTTGCATTTCCTATGCTAATCAATGAACAAAAATCGATGTTAGAGCTGGTCCAAGACATAGAGTTCATTGGTGCCCACTTTGATTCAGTCTTGGCCCGCACTTACTTACCTCAACAACAATTCACAGCCATGTAAGATGTGATATCATATCCATGAGTCCTTGTGCCATTATACTTGCCTCCAGTTAATGGGCCATAAGGCTGCAATTACTTATGTGGTCCGTCATGCCTGTTTGCATTTCCTATGCTTTCAACTATGGAAAGCATCTGTCTACACTCCATCCCACCATTCTTTACACAAGAGAGTTACCATACCCCCAGATGTCCTCATATCCCTTGGCTGGTGGATGTTGGTGGACAATCTTCTGGCAGGGGTCCCCTTCCACCAACCCCAGCCCACAGTGCAAATTACAACAGATGCATCCCTTCCAGGTTGGAGAGTCCATCTACATGACCAGGCAGTCTAAGGCAAATGGTCTCTGCATGAGACATCTCTGCATATCAATCTCCTAGAGCTCAGAGCAGTAAGAAATGCCTGTGCACACTTCGCACCCCAAATTGCCAATCGCACAATTCAAGTCCGCATGGACATCTCCACAATGTTCTACATCAACAGACAAGGCAGTGCCCTATGCACAGAGGCCATCCGCTTATGGATTTGGTGTGTCTGCAATCAAGTTACACTTGCAGCATCATACCTACCTGGGACCAGCAGCACCACTGAGGACTCTTTGAGCTGCAGTTTTTCTGTAGACCACGAATGGGAGCTGCACCTCAAGGTCACAAACTTAATCTTCTCTTAATGGGATTGGCCACTGATAGACCACTTTGCTTCTCCTCAGAATACCAAATGCCCCCGATTCTGCTTCATAGTGGGACTTGGCAAAGGCTCCCTCAGGGACATGTTCCTGATCCAATGGAGGGCCCCTCTGCACTATGTCTTTCCCTCCATACTGCTTATTATTCTGTACTGCACAAGATCTGCACAGAGGGGGCTCACGTCATTTGAATAGCTCCATCTTGGTTGTGCCAAACATGGTTCCCATTCCTGCATAGGCTATCGACACAGCCTCCATATCCATTACCATGCCAGCATGACCTTCTCTCCCAGAATCATGGGATGATGCTGCATCCTTAGCCACACACTCTTCATCTCCACGCATAGTTCCTATCTAGTTCAGGAATACAGAGTCCTAAAGCTCCCAACCAGTGAAGGATGCTCTCCTCCATAGTAGGAGACCTTCCATGCAAAAGACTTACCTGCAGAAAAGGGCATGCTTCTCTCACTGGTGCCAGACAGTGATGATAGGCCCTCGTACGTCTCCACTGAATGTCATCCTCAACTACCTATTAGAAATTAAGACCTCAGGACTCTCACTTTCTTCCCTAAGAGTTCAGCTTTCCACACTCTGGTGAATGGGTTCTCTACATTTGCTCACCCGGTTACAAAATGGTTCTTAAAGAGTCTCCAAAACATATACCTGCCCTACAGAGCTCCACATCCACCATGGGACTTGAACCTTGTTTTAGACCATTTGACCAGGCCCCCGTTTGAACCCTTGGCCACAGTGGTGCTTCCCTTCCTCTTTATGAAGGTCTGTTTTCTATTGGCCATTATTACCTCAGTGAGGAGATTCAGGAGCTGGGGGCCCTTATGGCGGAGCCCCCTTGTAGTGGGTTGGAGTGGCCACCCACTGACCCCGAGGGGGAAATGCCCCTCCCTGAGCCATGGTGGGCTCACCTGGATGACTTACCTTGGAGAAAGCCAGGGGGTGGGGCCTGGGATATAAAAGGATTGCATAGAAGGCCAGTTGGGGCCCTGCCAGGGAGGGAGCCAGAAGCCTTCTCTCCCCAGCCAGCAAGGGAGCCAGAGGCCTTTGCATCCCAGACAGCTGGGGAGCCAGAAGCCTCCCCAATCCCACCTGCTGAGGAGCCAGAGCTGAAGGGGGAACCGGAACCAGAGGAAGCAGAAAACTGGCCTGGGCCTCCAGGCCCACTGCTGGAGGACTACCAAGTGGGCCTGTTGTTGTGGCCAGAGGTTCCCAATCCATGCATTCTGGAGGACCTGCCACAGAGTCAGGTACAAGGTATGGAGGGGAGAATTGGAGCCGGCCCAGGGATAGCCGACCTTGGTCTGGCCGAGGGTCAGTGGGCTGCAGTATGGACCCCCCCACTGACCTCAACATAACAGGTCAGCAAGTTTTGGACTGGACCCCTGCTGACCTTGCAGCTGACTACCAGCTGCTATTAGGGCCCTGGGCTGGGGCAGGGTGGTGTAGGGAGGGCCCGTGTCCCCCTTGCCACCTCTTGATTGGGTGGCAGTCTCCCCTCCTGCAGTTTGCAACCACAGGCAAAGTGCCTGAATCCATCCTGAACAAGGAGACAGACTACTTACCTGTGCTTACTGGCTGTGGACTGGTTGGCTTGACCTGGAATAAGCCCTTGCCCTGCCCTAGGGCTGGGCTCCCTAACTGTTTATTTGACTGCTTAAGTGCTGCAGCCTCCCCTGTGTTTGGAGCTGGCTTCCTAACTGTTTAGTGACTGCAACCCTTGCCCTGTGTTAAGGGCCGGGCTACTGACTGATTAACTATGTTAGCCTCCCCTGCATTTGGGCGGGCTTCCTCACTGTTTAATTACTGCCGCCCTTGCCCTGGGTTAGGGCTGGGCTACTAACTGTTTAATTACAGCCCTTGCCCTCTGTTAGGGCTGGGCTACTAACTGTTTAATTACAGCCCTTGCCCTGTGCTAGGACCGGGCTACTAACTATTTATTGACTGTCTACCTGGGCAGCCTACCTTGTGTTAGTGTGGGCTCATTAACTGGTTGGATCAGACTTGAATTGCGTGTAATGAGTTGGAGTGGCCACCCACTGACCCCAAGGGGGACACCCCTCATTCCCCAGGGTTCACCCCAATGGGCTACACCTCCATACTATCTTTGCAAAAGACAGAGTCACACTGAGACCTCACCCAGCACTCCTGCCAGAAGTATATACAGCATTCCACATCAATGAGCCCATTGTATTACCTACCTTCTTTCCAAAGCCCCACGCCTCACCAAAGGACGTGATGCTGCACACCCTCGATACCTGATGAGCATTGGCTTTCTTCTTAGATAGAACCAGACCCTTCTGTAAATCTCAGCGACGTCTTATTTCTATTGCTGAACGCTCAAGAGGCACACCTATCATCTCAGCGGATGTCGAAGTGGATATCGATGTGCATAGTCAGATGTCATACTCTGACTGTTAGACCCTTACAGCATCCACCAGGAGCACATTCTACTCAAGCTACGGCTGCCTCTACAGCCTTTCTGAACAATATCCCCCTAAGAGACATTTATTGGGCTACAACATGTTCATCAGACCATACTTTTGCCAAACATTATGTGATACTACCACAACTGGCATCTGATTCAGCCACTGCAGTTTTGTCTACCACTGCTAAGCAATGACTCCGAGTCCCTCCATCCAAGTCGAATACTGCTTTACAGTCACCACGGGGACATCACTCAAAGAAGAAAAGGGAGTTACTCACTTCATTCAGTAACGACTGTTCTTCGAGATGCGTGTCCCTGTGGGTGCTCCATGCATGATCCGCTGTTCCTTCCCTCAACTTGGAATCTTAGTTACTCAGATGTAGAAGAGGAACTGAAGGGGAGGGGTCAGGCCGTGCATGTCAGACTCTCAGGCAGCAGCGCCACAAGATGCCTCCTGCGCATGCGCAGCCTGACGGGGAAACTGCTTTGCAATGCTCCAATTTGCGGCTCTGGGCAGCCCGCAACAGAGGAGCACCCATGGGGACACACATCTTGAAGAACAGATGTTACTGCATGAAGTGAGTAACTCCCTTTTCTCCTCTTGGGGCTACCTACAGCTATTACTCCAGTCCAAGAAACACTCAAACTCTGAAACCCCAGCATGAAGAAAAGGAAAAAGATCCACTATAAGAAGCTGCACACCTTGGAAAGTGGGGAGCTCATGTACAAGAGTTCTTCTTACTGCATTTCCCTTTCTCCTCCTCTAAAGCTCCTCCACAATTTTGTGGCAGGTAGATACCCACAAAACACATTAATCTTTCTCCTGAATAGGTTGGAATCAGTTGCAGAGCCACCATCTACAATCTTCAGGGCCTTGTGAGGTCCTGCAGGCTACTAATACAATAAGATTTTCAGGCTTGACAAGATAAATTAATCTCTTGACGTACATTGCCCCAGATGGCTTCAAGTGAATACTGGGCTTTGAAAATTTGTTTTACCATTTAAACCTCTCTGTAAGCAGAATAACATGCTTGCCCTTTTTCCTGTGTTGATGTGGGACATACAGAACAACTGAATAAGCAACTGCCATTTAATTCTACATGTTGCCAATGTCATCAAACATATTCCGTTGTATAAAATTACTTCAGTAGAAAATTACACTTGCTCTTGGTCTCATTTGTGAGATTTCAGCTTGCGATATTATAGATGCAACTTCTTTTTATAGCTGTGTTATTCTAGCTGTATAATTAAGGATCTGTCAGCATTTTCATTAAAATCCCTTCATTTTTAAGCCTTAAACACTAAACTCAAGCTGAAATTTCATCCAGAGGGAAGGTCTCAGTCTTCATATAGCCAAATTGCACTTTATCCACCTAGCTATCAAGTAATGCCAAAAGGAAAAAAAAAGGAAAACAAGATGAAACAGAGTTTCCGAGAATAATCTAAATAAACATATGTATCAGAATAATAAACTTTTTTTCCCAAATGAGCTATATGTGTAAATCTGTAAACAGATAGCTTCATGCAAATATAGGCAATAATTTATACAGTTATACAAGGTTGCTGGTATTTAAACAATAGCTTCAGGAATCTTTCTGTTTGTGAGATAATAATGGCCTCAGAGTTTATTACCCCAGGATAGTTTTTTCTTTCTACCCAAGTTTGCAGGTTCATCTTTAAGTCACAAGGCTCTGAATTCCCTACAATTCTTCTGTTTTGGGAGTAAAATCCCCTCACTGTATGTGGAAGGCTAAATTTTCACCCTGAAAATGAACTGATTTCTCCCAAGATCTGCTACTGATTAGGGTCACCAGCAAAGAGGCCCTATGACTCTAAACTGCTTTCTGGTCTAAATTTCTCTCTCTGTAAACTAGAAGAAGGAAAAAGGGTGGAACAACCAGTTTCAATTGCTTCACAATGTTTGTGTCTCAGGGTACATTTTTCTTAGTGTTATGGGAAATTAGGGAGATTTGTGACTGAACTAGCTCTTGCATCTGTCATGCCCATTCCAGCTAAATCTATGGTTTTTAACTCTCCTCTGTTCCATGAACAAAAGAAATATGGGACGCACAAGTCTTATACTGAAAAAGGCTCTACCTCATCTCTCTATTGTGCTCTAGTTAGCTATGATAAATCCATGATAAATCCATTAGCTCTGACTGGCTACTGCCCTCAGAACTCCCCATTGTACACACACTAATTTTCCATCAAAATATTTTTTGATGGAAAATAAAGTTTCTGCAGATTTTTTAAAAATTCCCCTCAGGAAATGTTCTATTTCAAGTTAATTTGACTTAATCTGTGTCTTCATGAGCTACCATGGTGCCTGATGGTACTTGCAGTTCAAGGGCCTTAGGGCCTTTTTTCTTCCCTGTGGGTCAGGCTTCCAAGCTGGACTGCATTTCCCATGATATGCCATGGTCTCTCCTCTAGTTGAACTGCCATAGTGCATCATGGGACCTCATCCTTTAGAAGAGAATGAGGGCATGACACACTGTAGCAGATAAGACTCGTGCAGTACAACATTGAACCAAGATGAAACAAAGCATTTTGACCGTTTCAAATAAAAAATTGTCAGACCTTTCCATTCCATGAAATAAACTGATAATTTGACTTTCCATCCCAATTTGAAACAGAAACAGATGTCCAAATACCAGAATTTCTTGTGTGACAGTAATTCTGATTTTCAGCAGCTCTTCTTGCTACAACCATGGCCCTTATACCACACCGATGGGGAAAGGGTAGGGATCAATGTAGCTCAAACACTCCTGTCTCATCTCTAGCCTTGTCTTGGAAACTAAACCCACACTTATTCTACTGCACAAGAACCCTCCAAAATTTGCCCCTCAATCACTACCCAAAGATACTCTCCCCCTTTTTCTAGAATTAATTGATTTGTTCTCACTAGCAAATTTATTCACATGAAAGAAATATTTAGTAGGCAAATAGCCCTCTCGTATTCCATATTGCTGTAAGAAAACTAGTAGTACTGTCAACTCTAATCATTAAAATATCATGACCCAGGACCCCATTGGTTTAAAAATAATAAGCATTTAAAATACATGTTTTTTAGATGTTTTTTTATTTGTTTTCTGGTTTTCTGGGTTTTGGGTGGGGTTTTTTTGCACTTGGATCATATTTTTCAAGATTTTCTGCACAATCAAAAGACTAGAAATGTACTTTCATTTAAAAAAAATGAGATCCACCCATAGTCACATAATTCTAGGAGTGGGGGCTTCAGGAAAAAAATACATTGAGGCTCATGATAAAAGTGTGAACTAGCTCCAATACACCCTCACTAAATTTTAATTTTGCTCATCTGCAGGTAGTTAAGAAGAAAAAAATCAACTCTGGGGCCTGGGCACTTCTCAGCAAAGTGCAGATGGCAGCTGCTGTCATGAGGATTTGCACTGCCATAATTCCATTGCTTGGGCAAAATATACTCCAGTACATTTACATCTATCCTGGTAAATAGTATTATAAATAATTGAAACTGAATTACATTTGTCACAATAAATGAACAAAGTACATTTCATAATGATATATTTAAGGGATTTGGGTTTTTTATTGCTTCTTTATTTACAAACTCTGGTAATGCATAATTGGTTTCCTACTCATCAGTTTGAATTTATGAGCGGCTGCTTTATTATGTGTTTTGTAAATGACTCCACAGTATACCTACTCATCATTCCCACCTGCTTCATTTTTGCACTGCTGAAATATGCAAAAAGATGGGCAATCTATAATACTACATGTATATAGCAGTTTTCTTTTTCAAAATGCTTTATAAACATTAATTGATACATTGAGTGTTGCTTTTTTGCTTTCTGCAGCCGGGGTGGGGAACCTTTTTTCTGTCAGGGGGCACTGACACACAGAAAAATCAGTCGGAGCTACACACAAGGAAAAAAAAATCTCACTCAACTCATCTGTAGTCAGGACCAATTTAACTCTTCTGGGACCCCCTAGGCTCTGAGGTGGGACTAAACATGAGGGGTTCAGAGTGTGGGAGGGAGCTGTGGGTTGAGGCAGGAGGGGGTGAGGGCTCCAGTCTGGGGGTGGGGGCACTGGGGTGGTGCTGAGGATGAGGCATTTGGGGTGTAGGAGACTTCAGGATAGGGCCAAGGGATTTGAAGTGCATGAGGGGGCTCAGGATAGTGCAGGATCTGGGCAGAAGTGCTGGAGCGGGCTCAGGAAGGGGGCTCAGGGTTGCAATGTGGGGTCTAGGAGGGAGTTAGTGTGCGGGAGGGAGCTTAACCGTCTGGGACAGACGGTTAAAGTGTGGGCTGCTCTCTTTTGGTGTTGATGGGGAAGCAGGTGGCTCAACAAGGGTTGTGTTGCCCTGTGCTTGCCTGCAGGCACCTCAACTACTGTCCCCTGCAGCTCCCATTGGCCAGGATACCAATGGGAGCTGCAGGGGCAGAACCTGCAGACAAGTGTAGCACAGGTGACAGAGCTTCCACTGGTGCTCGCCCAGCTCCAGCACTCAAAGCCACTTTCCCCCACCCTCAGTCAGGTAGGACTGGATAACTCACAGGAGCTTTAGTGCTTGTGGTCCAGGGCTCCGGGCTAAGGGAACCTTGCAAAAAGATCTGGGCTTCCGGTATCCCATCTTTCTGTGGGATGCTCCTTAGCCCAGGCCCCTAGGACGCAGCCCCTAAAGTCCCTTTCTTAATGCAGTCCTGCTTGTAGTGGGAATGGGCTCATGCTCCAGCCTCACACAAGGAGCACCAAAGCTCAAGGCTTCCAGCCTATGGAATACAGAATTGCTGTGGGCCTGATCAAATTAAGCAGATGACCGGATTCAGCCTGCAGATTGGAATTCACTACACCTGCTCTACAGAATCAAAACCTAGGGCCCCTTTAAGGTGTCCTGTCACATAAGACCTGTGGACTATCAGGTTGCCAGGGTGAAAGAAGGAAGTGGGCCACTGACACACAGAAAAATCAGTCCGAACTACACACAAGGAAAAAAAATCTCACTCAACTCATCTGTAGTCAGGACCAATTTAACTCTTCTGGGACCCCCTAGACTCTGAGATGGGACTAAACATGAGGGGTTCAGAGTGTGGGAGAGAGCTGCTCATATATCATGTGAGGAAGTGCTCATATATCATGTGAACCTATTTAAATATGGAAGTGCTCATATATCATGTGAACCTATTTAAATATGAGGGAGGCCTTGTTCATTGCACTGTCCCCACCTGAACTGGAACTGAGGCCCCTAATGGGGAATTCCTGGACCCTAAACTGGCAGTACTGGAAAAAAAGCCTCAGCCCCATGTAGCAGGAACAAGTATAGCACCTCTTACAGGGTCTTCAGAATATCCTATATAACCAACCCACACAAATCTCCACTGGGACAATTCTAATGCAGCAAGTGAAGTATGACCATTGGCCTCTCCCCTGAAAGGTGAGGGCTGCTGTCTACTAGGAACTCAACAGATGCTCAAGATGGGAGTATTTGAGGCATTTCAGTGGGAATGAAGGAGCCTGATTGTCTTGGTACCGAAACCAGGCAGGGACATCCAATTTTGTATTAATTTCTGAAAAGTCAAAACCATCTTTACCGAATGTTCTGAAAAGTTAAAACCATCTTTACCGAAAGTTCTAGAGTTCCAGAGGGAGCCAAAAATCTGTCAACCAGTGGTGAAAGTAACTTAACATTTCTACTATCCTATTGTAACCTGGGTCCTTGCCAGCTCTTTAAATTGCTCCCTGCTAGCTTTTGCCCAGCTCAGCCAGTACTTGCTGGAGCTGTGCACCTGCTTACTTTCATCTCTGCTGTCAACCCTGGACTTAATGAGAGAACTGGCAGATATCCCTAAGTCCTAACTCCTGGGTGAAGACTGTTATTCCCATGCCATATGGCTTCTTCCAATTCATAACAATGTCATTTGGATTACATGGGGCAGGCACCACCTTCCAGAGGCTAATGAATAAGGTGTTACAACCCAACAACCAGTACACAGCAACTTATATAGATAACATTGTTGTCTACAGTCGTTCGTCCATCGAGGTTGATGAGGACCACTCAGTGTCATCAGTTTAGTTGGGGGTGGGTTCGGAGATGGCTGATCAGTCCAATCCGAGCCCGGAATTGACGGTTGCAGTGGGGACATGGGAAATCGGGCTGATGCAGAACCTTGGTTTTTTTGAAAGAGATCGTGAGGCCGAAGTTCATGCGCGCTGCAGAGAATAGATTCATGCAGTGTTGCATGCCTGCTTGCGTACCTGAGTTGAGGGCGCAGTCATCCGCAAATAGAAAGTCACGAATGGTATCAATTTGAACCTTGGTTCTAGTCTGAAGGCTCCTCAAGTTGAATAGCCTTCCGTCAAAACGGTAGCACAAGTCGATCCCAACATTATTTCCTCTAAAGGCATCAATCAGCACGGCAGAGAACATAAGGCTGAAGAGACTGGGGGCCAGGACGCAACCCTGTTTCACACCGTTTGTAACTGCGAATGGCTTTGAATAATTGCCACGATCTTGGACTCTGGCAAGCATGCCGTCATGGAACTGCTTCACCATTTCAATGAAAGTATCTGGGCATCCAAATTTGGCCATAATCTTCCAGAGGCCCTCACGACTGACAGAGTCAAATGCTTTAGTTAGATCCACAAAGACAGTATAGAGCTGGACATTCTGTTCTTGACACTTTTCTTGTAGTTGTCTGGCGGCAAATATCATGTCAGTAGTACCTCGTTCCTTCCTGAAGCCACACTGACTTTCCGGCAAGAGACCTTGGTCAAGGTGCTGTGTGAGTCTGCTTAGAAGTATTCTGGCGAGGACCTTTCCTGCAACACAGAGCAGAGTGATTCCTCTGTAGTTGTCACAAGAGTGGCGATTTCCCTTGCGCTTGTAGAGATAAATAATGGACGCATCTTTGAAGTCTTGTGGAACGCGTTTCTGTTTCCACATCTCACAGAACATCTCAGTAAGCCTCTTAATTAACTTGGGTCCACCAGATTTATAGATTTCAGCTGGAATGGAGTCAGCTCCAGGAGCTTTACTGTTGGAGAGCAATTCAGTGGCCTTTTGAGTCTCCAGTACTGTTTGAGGGTCAGCCAAGCTTTCGTTGATCTCCACCTGTTGAGGACATCAGCAAAGTGCTCTGTCCAGCGATTAAGGATCTTCTCCCTATCAGTGAGCAAAGTACTACCATCTGTGCTCAAGAGAGGGGCTGAACCAGACGTGACTGGGCCATACACAGCCTGAAGAGCATTGTAGAAATTCCTCATATCGTGTCCGTCGGCAGAGGCCTGGATCTCATCGGCTTTCTGGCTCAGCCATGTGTCCTGTATCTCACATAGCTTCATCTGTACAGTCTGACATATCTTGGTGAAGGCAACTTTTTTTGCTGCAGACTTAGGGTCACTGCTGTAGGCACGATGGAGACGATGTTTTTCATCCAGCAATGCCTT
Source organism: Pelochelys cantorii (assembly GCA_032595735.1). NCBI lineage: Eukaryota > Metazoa > Chordata > Testudines > Trionychidae > Pelochelys > Pelochelys cantorii. The sequence continues at coordinate 172,603,464 of CM064328.1, forward strand.
GATTTCTCCACAGTTTTGGTTGAACCAGTCCTGGTGCTTTCTTGTGGTGACGCCAATTAACTCAGAGGCAGTGGAGTACACCAGCTGTTTGAAGGCTGCCCAACTGGGCTCTATATCAGCGTCAGTTCCAGTGACTTCCAGCTTAGATGCCACGGCGTCAGCAAGTGATTGTTGGATGCCGCTGTCTTTTAGTCTGGAGACGTTTAGGCGCTTTGGGACCATGATGCCTTGTGGACGTCTGGAGGGCCGAATCCTGAGGTTCATCTTTGAGATGAGCAGTCTGTGGTCTGTCCAGCAATCGGCGCCACACATAGCCTTGGTCACACGGACATCCTGTCGGTCTTTCCTACGGACTATTATGTAGTCGATTAGATGCCAGTGCTTTGAACGGGGGTGCATCCAAGTTGTTCTGTTACGTTTGGACAGGCGGAACACGGTGTTAGTTATCAGGAGATCATTTGTTGCACATGTCCTCAAGAGCAGATGTCCATTGCTATTACAGCTACCAATGCCATGTCTACCGATGACTCCCTTCCACACATCATGATCAGTACCAACTCTGGCGTTGAAATTGCCTAAGATGATCAACTTGTCTGACTTTGGTATTGTAGCAATCAGCTCTTCCAGATCTTGGTAGAATTTGTCCTTGATGTCTTCTGGGTTAGTCATTGTTGGTGTGTAAGCACTAATGAATGTGACTTGCTTTTTCCCAGACAAGGGTAACTTCAGCACCATCAGCCGGTCATTGATTCCTCTTGGTAGGTTGGATAGCTTATTCACCAGATTTGTCTGCACAGCAAATCCAACTCCCGACTCGCGGCGTTCGTCTGTTCTTCACCCACTCCAGAAGAAGGTGTAGCCTGCTCCAACTTCAGTCAGCTGTCCTTCCTCTGCCAGCCGGGTCTCACTCAAGGCTGCTATATCGATCGGGTAGCGAGCAAGCTCCTTGGCAATCAGGGCAGTTCTCCTTTCGGGTCTGTCGGCATCTGTATGATCCATGAGGGTACGTATATTCCACGCTCCAAGAATGAGTGGAGTGTTGCTGGTTTTCTTTGTATTTCGACCGCATAAGTGGGATTCCCACCAGCTGCGGTAAGCTGGTCAGGATTGGTGAAGCAGGCATTTTTTAGGGCACCTTTTCTAGACCCTTCCTCAGACTACGGAGGTAAGCAGCGCTATCCTAAAAAGGACTGCTCAGTCGCCCAGGTGGCTGCCAAAAACCACTGCTGCTTCAGATCAGTGGAAGACGACCCTATGGCCTGAGCCGCCTGCGTGCAGGTTCGCCACTGTGGCTGCCAGTGTATCCACACCTGCCGTTTCGCAGCTAGCCCATCGCCGCAGGACTTGGGGTGAAGGGATAAATGATAACATAGGTGACTTGCGAGAAAATTTGATTAAAGTGAGGAAGAGTTGCGCGTCGTCAACCTCACTCTCTCGTCCAGGCTCCATTGCTCCAGTGGCAAGACATAGTCAAGACGGCTGGAATGGAAGCTGGATGCGGTGGATGATCAGGGCATTCTACGTGTCTTGCCGTGCTCTATGCTGTCCACAAAGCATTGCTGGGAATCGCCTTTCTGCCCGTTGACCACATAGTGGTTCCTCCGTACAGTCCGCCGAATCCAGTCTTCACGTGCATTGGGTGACAAGCCCTAAACACACCGATGGTTCGAAGCCCATCGGCTACCCTCACCTGGTTTAGCCGACCAGTCAAAGCCATTGCCCGTGGTGTGGCCGCTGTGCACGCTACAGCTACTTGGAGCCACAGGTGAGAGCTGAGTGTCAAGTGGGGACCAAAGGTGGACGAACTACTCCCGAGGGAGTACGGCATGTCCTCCGACCAGAGGTGCTACCCCTCCATGAACACTCCATACACCACAATACACCTTACTAATGTTCCCTAGGCCCCTGGGGGTGTCAGTCTCACTGCCCTGTTTGGATAGGAAGAGGTGACTTATCTTGGATATGCAGTAGGAGTTGATAAGCTATGGCCACTGACTGATAAGGTGCAAGCCTTATCAGGGACCCCAACGCCAAAGAAAAAGAAGCAGGTAAGCTAGTTCTTAGGATTAGCCAGATACTATCACTGTTTTATTCCTGGCTTAACAATTGCAGCCCCCCCTCTTGGACTTGACTAAGAACTCCCAACCTTGACAGGTAAAATGATTTGATCAGTGTGACGAGACCTTTCAGACCCCGAAGAAATGGCTATTGCAGGAACCAGCCCTCATTCACAAAAGACTTCATACTTCAATACAATGCCTCAGGAGTAGAGGCTGTTCTGTCCGAGAAGGATGGTGGGGAAGAACACCCCGTCTCACATTTGAGCCGCAAGTTATTTCTCATGGAGATACAGTACTCAATGATTGAGAAGGCAGTCTTAGCCATAAAGTGGGTAATCAATGCCATAAGTAATTACCTGCTTGGGACTACCTTCAAGTTAATTACCAGTCACACACAGTGGTTGTACAGCATGAAGGATACTAACCCCAGATTATACAGCGGTACCTCTCTCTCCCAATGCTCCATGAACTGCACCTTTAGGAAGGTGTTTAGGAAGTATAGTAGGAAGTGACTCAGGGAGGGTAAGCGAGTGGTATTTTCCAACCATGTGAGATGAAATTTTTTTCCATGAGATTTTCTGCTGACCCAATGACAAACCACTCCACTAGTGGCAGGGCTCTAGATCAGGACCCGGTGCAATCAGGTGAGCCAGGCCAGCCTACCCAAACTATCTTCCTCCCTAGTGGCACCCCATGGAGTATTGGCCACTAAGCCACACTGCTCTGTATCCAAGGGATGCCACATTGACTCTGGTTGGTATACTCTGCCAACCTGAACGCAGGATACTCTATGGGCCTCCAATTGCTAGGCCACACTATTAGGAAGATTTTCCCTAAATGTGTGCTTAATGATGTTAATGTTTATGTTTGAATTATTTGTTCATGGTAATGATTAATATAAACTGAGTTAATTATGGGATAGAAATCAATGGGGTCCATGATTCCAAGTGGAGTCAGGACTATTCTAGAGGGTGTTGTGCCATAACAACAACTTTGACTCCGTGTTGTTGCTTTCTTGTCAGAACTTTCACTCTTTTTCAAACTAGTGGTGGAAAAGGAGCAATGGATTCCTGGGGGGGAGGAGGGGAAGAGAGCAGTTAGAACCAGCTAGGTTCTTTCCACTGTACCTATAAAATGGGTCCTTTACTCAAGTATTCTGCTTTCTATCAAAGTGGAACCAGGTATCACATTGCTTTCAACAAGCGTTGAGGATCTCCTCAGAGTCTCTGGACACACACCATCAGTTAAGAAGACATCACTTAACATCACTCGCAAACTGTAATATCTATCTACCTATATCCTCGTTCCAGTGACGTCTCTGTCTTCAATCCTGGTTCCAGTAGATCTTTGCTGATGGTCATGTGCTTCTCCCTACTGTACCCAAGTCAACCTAAGAAGCTTGATTTGAGATCCAGAATCCCATGATCTCAAGATACAATGAGATATATCACCATCAGCTGCTTTGTTTTACCTGAAGTTGTCTCCTCTAAGTACAGTACTGGTGTAGTCCTTGTTTTCTTTTTGTTTAGTTTAAATATATCTACAGTTAAGGGTTATATGCCTAATTGGGGTAGTAACACTTGCATTTATATATGGATATTTATTTTAGTTACCATTCCCAATTCCTGTTGTGAAGTTCCTTCATAAATCTTGGTTAACTGTTCTTGAAGCATACACATCTATGTCTTATTTTTTCCCTATCATACCCAACAGGGAGGTGGATAGACTGTCAAGCTGCTTCCACACATGATAAGATGCTGTGTGCCAGTCCAACTTCCTGGCCCTGTTGGCCAAACTGAATGTTAACAGATTATGACAATCATGCCAGGAGAGCAGCTAATCTTTGTGAATTCTAGTTTAGGATTTTATTTGGTTTATTTTACTTTGCTGTACAGTTGCATATGGCCCAGTGGCTTGGGGAAGGAACTCACAAACTGGAGATCAGTGGTGCTGGCAAGGAGCCTCAATGTGGCTGCCCTTCCAACTTTTGGCAAAAGGGACTGGTAATCCTTTAGTGTTACCATAAGAAAAATCTCAAGGTAATTGCTCCACAAAGAGATGTGGATCTATTCCATTTTGTACAGGAGATGCTATCTCCATAGGATGAAAGAGAACAGTCCTGCAAAAGTCACAGTTCGAGGCAGTGGCTTGGCAGCCTCCTTGCTGGAAGAATCAAGCGGCAGCCTGTCAGAAGTGCAGCCTCCACTTGTCCTACTAGCACTTTGGCCTGAATCATTGTATGCATGGCTGCAGCTAATGGCCCACAAACAGGGCCTGGGAGGCTGCATATAGCCAAAAGAAATACTGCAGGAAAACCAGGCATGACAGCGCCAACCATGCCTCGTGCCTGATAATGCTGCTGAATCTCAATTTTGTAAACTGGAATCTGTAAAACCTTATTCAGTTATAGTTGTTTTGCAAATATAACTGTTCCTGTTTCAGAAATGATACCAGAATATGATATATCTAAGCACTATTTAAGGTTCGGAACAGCTTTGAATTATTAATTATCTGTGAACATACACAAAGGAAATAGGCCCACTTGTCATCAAAAAGGATGTGTCCAGAACAATAACAATCAATCCTGAATTCTCTTTAAAAAAGGTAATAATGGCAATTCAACATTTTGTTGCCACACTTCATTTGCAATGCCTGAGTTTTATAAATCAACTCCTTATGAGATGAGAGGTATGAGCACAAGGTGTAATTCCGCAAAATCTCCCCATAAGACCTGCCAGAGACCTAACTGCCAAACTGTTAGGTAGGGTAGGAGCCAGGCTAGATATACTGAACTCCATAGATCAGCAAATGCTGACTAGTCAGATTGGAGAGGTAGGTCATGATATAGCCTCTATCGAACACATTGACTGCTTCTCTTACCGAAATGGGCACTGTTGAATGTGACATTGCTAACATCGTACTTCATTGGCTTCAGGTGCAAGAACTTGACTGCCTTAAAATTATTGGATGTCTTGCTATTTTACAATAAAATCTGTTGCAAGTCCTTGCTTGAGTACAAACCCAGGAGTGACTTCTAGATGTGCTGAAAGCAGTAGTGCAAGACGGTCTTAAAAGTCTAGTTCCAATAGAAATGAGAAACAACATGGAGGAATGCCACTGACTTTGAGGAGTCACATCAAGAATGGTGGTATAAGGTGAACTTCATCTACCTCAGTCACAATGCAACCATCCTCACATACATTCTTACCTTAACTACTGCCCATAAGGAAACCATTTAGCCACTAATGCCATTAGGTTTGCTTGTCAACACATCCATCTTGTGGCCAATGCAAGTTACCAAGTGGATATATCTACAGGGTAGTGAGTATTTTACCATAAACTTTCAATCCATACAAAACAGCAAGCTATAGGGTACATGTGCAATAATGGAATGATCGAAGAGTCACATGCCTGCATCAATGCACAAAAAGGGAGATGCCATTATCAATTAACATCATCACACTCCTCTAATCAATCCGTGGTTGTATTTGTGGATAGGCACTGGGTATGCCTGAAAAGTCTGTGTACAAATTTTGATGTAAATAGTTTCTATATCATTAAGCATAACCCATCTGTATAACCTTATCTGTATTTGTGCAATATTCCCATAGTTGGTTGTGATATAAACATCACTGTGCCTGAGATCAAGCTTGAGACTATAGAGTCAAATGATATGTTATTGACTATATTGAACCAATACACCTGGGTGCAAACCTAGAGGCCCTATCACCTGAAGCGTATCCAAACTAAAGGTAAGGAAATACTGGTAACGTGCATCATCTGACCTCTCAAATTAAACAAATATTGCAGAGGGTGGAGGATGAAGTCAAAGCAGTACATGGTAGGGCAGTATTTTTAATGTACATGGTGATTACTGAGCATTCTGGGAATCTTATTACACCCAATTATGGTCATTTTAATTATTCAAGCTGTTGTAATCTTGTACTTAATTTACCTGACCATCTGGCTAAGGAAAAGACTGGTTAAGCATGTAAAATCATTTAGCATGCTACAGCTAATCTGTTTCATGCACCATCCTGTATTGCACTTAATGTCATCTATCTGTCATCCATCGTAACAGACAAAGTTGGAAAACAATAGTATCTATCAAGCAGGGGATATGTTGGGAAGATTTCCCCTAAATGTGTGCTTAATTATGTTAAAAGTTAATGTTTATGTTTGAATTATGTATTCACTGTAATGATTAGTATAAGCCATGGTGAATGTTGAGAAGGTACACAAGGGGGGCACCAATCACATGACTGCCCCCATGTGACTCCTCTCCTATCCTAAAGAGGACCTTTTTCCACTCCCGTTTCACCCCCAATTCAGCCCTTCTCCTGATGCCAGGCCCCTCACTAGTCCCCTGGGCATGGGGGTGGGGGCTGGTACTGGGCCTATTCAGCTGACAAACTGGGCTCTGCCCACCAGCTGCTAGCCCCTTGCCCCTGCCTCCCCATGGTGCTGATATAAATGAAGTTAATTATGGGACAGAAATCAATGGAGTCCATAATTCAAAACTGAGTCAAGACTATTTAAGATGGTGTTGTGCCATAACAACAATTTGGACTCCATGTTGTTCATTCTTGCTAAAGCTTTCTCACTTTTTCAAACTAGTGGTGAGACAGGAGCAGTTAAAGGGCAGTAAGAACCAATTCAGTCCGCTAGGTTCTTGCCACTGAGCCTCTAAAAAGAGCTGTGTGCCTGAGCATTCTGCTGTCCATCTAAGTGGCAGCCAGGTATCACATTGATTTGCGTGGGTGTTGAGGATCTCCTCAGCGACTGCGGACCCACTTCATCGGTTAAGAAGACATCACTTACCTTCACTCACAAACTGTAAAGCTTACCTATATCCTGCTTCCAGCGACATCTGTGTCTTCAATCCTGGTTCCAGTAGATCATTGCTGACAGTCCCGTGTTCCTCCTCTTGTACCCAAATCAGGCTGCAAAGCTTGGTTTGAGGCCCAGAATCCCATGATCTCAAGCTACAACGTCATACATCACCATCAGCTGCTTTGTTTTACCTAAGTTGTCTCCTTTGACTATGTACACTATTGGTATAGTCTGTGTTTTTCTTTCGTTCACTTTAAATATAGCCATGGTTAAGGGTTGCCTGGGTCACTGAGCTTTATGCCCAAATGGGGGCAGTCACACTTGCATGACAGCAGATTGGTACAGCAGCGTATCTGGGTGTGACAATGTGACGCCGTGAAGCAGAGGTGTGCTGATGTGACCACGGGTTGGTACAGCGCCGTGATGCAGAGGTATGCTGGTGCGACAGCAGGGTGGCCTGGCAGCATATCCCGGTGTGACGACGTGTCAGTGGGATGCCATCATGCAGAGATGCGCTGGTGTGACAGTAGGGTGGCCTGGCAGCATATCTGGGTCTGACAAACGTCTCCGTGTGACGCAGTGTCACACCACAGCAGCAACTATAAGGCACAGCAGTTGGTGCAGTAGCAAATTATCTTTGGCAAGCCCAGCGAAAGGGCTTTGTGTTCCCTCTGCCTAGCGGGTTGCCAGCCGCCTCACAGGGCTGCCACAGCGCCATGCGCACTGGTGGGGAGCAGGCGCCACTCACAGCCCGGCTCCGGGCCGGCTTTGGCCCGGCCGCCTGCGGATCAGTTGCCATGGGAACCGCAGGGGGCAGCAGAGAGCAGCTGCCCCGGGCGTTACACGCCGAGCTTTATTTATCTGGCGGAGAGGGAGGGGACGCCTTGCTGCGCGGCGCAAGCATGGCTCACGCAAACCCCGTGGTAAGGGCGAGGCCCAGGGTGGTTTCCCGCCGGGGTAGCAGGGAAGCGGGGAGCGAGCAGAAGAAAGGAGCCGCTTGCCCCAGGGCGGCCCGCAGTGTAATACTAGGGCTTGGGGGCTTTCCCCTCGGTCCTGGCCCGAGAGGACCCCACTCGCAGCGCGCGGTCCCACTTGGCGCAGAGTCGAAAGTGGGAGACGATCAGCGTTTGGCTTGTGCCGGGCAGGCCGGGGCGGAGCTGCTGCAAGCTTCTGCCCTGCAGCAGCCGGGCGGGAAAGGAGCGGGGCACGCGTGGAGACTACAATCGGCGACGTGAATTATCAAGAATGGGCCACCGGCTACAGCGTCTCCTCCCTCGTGCTAGCCTAAAGACCTTCGCGTATTAACAAAACACTCGCGCCACTGGTTTGAGCAATCGCGCAACACGCCCCACACGCGTCATGGGTTTTCACGTGGTGACCGCCTGTTTGTTCTTCTTGCTGAAATTTAGAAGTGAACTATTAAAATAAAATCTGGAGGCTAGAGTTTAGTTTGAAAGCCTTGGAAGCTTTCTTTATTAACCAACAGAACTGTCTCATGTGTGAGGGAGTGAAAGCATTATGGTGTTGAGTGTAGTTTTTGAGTAAATATGATCTAGTTTGGATTAATATTTCTGAAGTTTTCCTGAAATGAGTGAGCGGGTGCTAGGGAGAAATCTGAATCCTCCACTCAAATTTATTTTTCTTAGGCCCTGTTTTTGAGCTTCCTTTTTGAGCATCAGAAGTCTCCTTGAGCATCTGGAAAGTTTCTAGCATAGTAGGTGCTATCTGAAATAAGTGAGAATTTTTGCCTCGCTTTAAGATGTGAATACATTGAAGTAATGGAGATTCAAAGTTTGTAGGATTGGGGCCTTGATCATTTCCACTATCTTTTTTTTTTTTTTTTTTTTTTTTTTGGTTCACATTTTTTACATTCATCACTCTCCCAAAACTACATCCTTGTTGTTTGTTAGGAAAGCTGAAAACTGATCTATTTAACATCATGTTGTGACCATTATGTGTGAGAAATAAGAATAGAGCTGCCAATATACATGCTCTGTGATGATCTTGATAATCTTTTTAAGTATTTAGTGTTGGAATTGTGAGGTTGCTGTTCAAGATCCCCTGTATGACATATCAGATTAGGACTTTTTTTGTAAGACTTCATATTATAAAATATAACTTGGTCAGTTGCCTTTGAAAATTAGGTCATTTGAAAGCAAAGTTGTTTTACAATAATTTAACCTCAAGATATCTACTGAATTGGCAGAGGAAGTCAAACATTTGATATGTGGGCCATTGAGGTTCTTAACTATACTTTTGTTGAGCTGATTATACTTTACTTTTTCTACAGTTGATAAGTTGAAATGTGCTTTGGAATGTTTCCAGAATCTTTGTCACCTGCCTCTGCTGTCCCTCTCCCACTCTCTCCCTCCCACTTGGCAATGCATGTATAGTAAAAGCTAATCTGTTAATATGACTGTAGGGTCATGATGTATAGAGAGAAACTATTGGCTTGATCAGAGGGCCAAAAATCTTCTCCAAGTTGGATTTTGGTGCCTTAAATTGATCAAGTTTATTGACTTCAGTGTAATCTGAAAATTTCTTCTTATTTTTATTGCAGCTTTTGAAAATGTCACAGTTTTCTTCTAATTTGGAAGTATGTATTGATAATGACTATTGTTATAACATGAAATAGCAGCACAATAGCTACTACAATCATAACCATGAAACAGCAACCCCCACTCTCTCTATTTTTCAGTTCACCACTGAGACTGCTCATGTTCTAGAAACCAACCAAACTGGAAAGTGTTTTTTAAATGTTCTTCTGTATATTGTTAGTTTCTTCCTAGAGTTTCTTCATGCAGCTTTTAGCCAGTGCTACAAATGCCAGCCTGAAACAGAATGTGTTGGTTTGAGACTATGCTGGAATTGTAGGGCCCTTACTGGGGCCTGATCTAAAAGTAACTATAAACAAAACAAAAAAGTAAAATTCAGGTCCAAATCCTAATTTTTCCTTTGATATTTTATTGTTAGTTTTTAATTCTAGAGTGCCATAAGTGAACTTACACAGATTTGTAGAAGAAGGCTGTTCTGGCTATGTAGTTATCCCAGCAGTTGTGTTGTCCAGTATCTTCAGCAACAAATGACACTGTCCCTTGGATCTGTTCATTTTATAATATGCACAAAGCTAATTTACAAATCCTGCCTCTAGTTAGAGAGTGTGTACTTCACTTGGAGCTATAGCAAATCTTTTCCTGTGTTTTACATTCTTTGAATTGTGTTTTATTCAGCCTAAACTTTACAGATCAATTATTGAAGATGTGATTGAAGGTGTCCGGGAGCTCTTTGCTGAAGAAGGTGTGGAGGAACAGGTCTTGAAAGACTTGAAGCAGGTTTGTTGGGTCATGAGAAGCACTTTTTTGGAGGGAGGGTTGGAAGAGGGGAATATGTTGTCTTTTGCTTTTCTTTACCAAATGGATATCAAAATGTTCCGTAGAGTCTCTATAGGTAGTAATTCCACACTCTAATAATAAGAATATAGCAGTAGGGATATATTATCAACCAACTGACATTCTAAATATAGATGAACATAATGGCTGTGTCTAGACTGGCATGATTTTCCGCAAATGCTTTTAACGGAAAAGTTTTTCCGTTAAAAGCATTTGCGGAAAAGAGCGTCTAGATTGGCACGGACGCTTTTGCGCAAAAGCACTTTTTGCAGAAAAGCGTCCGTGCCAATCTAGACGCGGTTTTGCGCAAGAAAGCCCCGATCGCTGTTTTCACCATCGGGGCTTTTTTGCGCAAAACACTTTTTAGCTGTCTACACTGGCCCACTTGCGCAAATACATTTGCGCAAGAGGGCTTTTGCTCGAACGGGAGCGTCATTGTATTTGCGCAAGAACACTGACGATCATACATTAGATCATACATTTGCGCAAATTCAAGCGGCCAGTGTAGACAGCTGGCAAGATTTTGCGCAAAGCACTTGCTTTTGCGCAAAAACTTGCCAGTCTAGACACAGCCAATTTGGTTTTTTTGGGGGGGGAGGGGGAGAGAGAGTCAACATGGTTTCTGTGAAGAGAAATCATGCCTTAGTAGTCTACTGGAGTTCTTTGGTGGGGGGGAGGGGGAAGGGTTGTCAACAAACTTGTGGTTAAGGGGGATCCAGTAGATATAGTGTATATACATTTCCAGAAAGCCCTTGACAAGGTTTCTCACCAAAGGCTCTTAAGTAAAGTAAGTTGTCATGGGATAAGAGGGAACGTCCTCTCATGGATTGATAACTGGCTAAAAGACAGGAAACAAAGGATAGTTTTCAGAATGGAGAGAGGTAACTAGTGGTGTCCCCCCAAGGGTCTGTCCTAGGAACAGTCCTATTCATCTTATTTATAAATAATCTGGAGAAAGGGATAAACAGTGAGGTGGCAAAATTTGCAGATGATACTAAACTGCTCAAGATATTTAAGACCAAAGCAGACTGAAGAGCTTCAGAAAGATTTCACCAATCTAAGTGATTGGGCAACAAAATGGCAAATTAAATTTAATGTTTCTAAATGTTCAGTAATGCACATTGGGGAAAAAATAATCCCAACTATACATACAATCTGATGGGGACTGATTTTTAGCTATAATTACTCAAGAGAAAGATCTTGGAGTCATTGTGGATAATTCTCTGAAAACATCCACTCAATGTGCAGCAGCGGTCAAAAAAGCAAGCAGAATGTTAGGAATAATTTAAAAAGGGATAGCGAACAAGTCAGAGAACATCTTATTGACTCTCTATAAAACCATACTACACCCACATCTTGAATTCTTCGTACAGATGTAGTCACTTATCTCAAAAAAGAGATATTGGCATTGAAAAAGGTTGAGAAAAGGGCAACAAAAATGATTAGGGGTTTGGAATGGGTCCCATATGAAGAGAGATTAAAAAGACTTTGACTTTTCAGCTTAGAAAAGGGGATATGATAGAGGTCTAAAATCATGACTGGTGTGGAAAAAGTGAATAAGAAAAAGTTGCTTACTTGTTTCCACAACATAAGAACTAGGGGTTACCAAATGAAATTCAAAGGTAGTGGGTTTAAAACAAACACAAAGAAGTTTTTCTTCACACATTGCACAGTCAGCCTATGGAACTCCTTGCCAGAGGAAGTTGTGAAGAGCAGGACTTAACAGGGTTCAAGAAAGAACTAGATAAATTCATGGAGGTTAGGTCCATCAATGGCTCTTAGTCAGGATGGGTAGAAATGGTGTCCCTAGCCTCCATCAGAGGCTGAGAATGGGAGATGGGAGAGGGATTGCTTGAAGATTCCCTGTTCTACTCACTCCCTCTGGGGCATCTGGTATTGGCCACTGTTGGAAGACAGGATACTGGGCTAGATGGACCTTTGGTCTGACCCACTATGGCTGTGCTTATGTTCTTATGTATTTTTCTAAGGCCCCACGTGATAAAGTACCTTCCATCAAATTGGAGATGCACGTATCTTGAGAAACATGAATTGGACTCAAGGGAGTTCAAATCTTGTAACTATTCTTAACACAATGCTGTTAAATGGTTTCTTAGATTATTTAGTTCTCAGGATTATCCTGAGTAGTTAAATTACCTGAAAAGCTTAAATATATTAATAAATGAAAACATTTTTGGCAACTTAATTGTGTCGTCTTAACATATTTTCTTGCAGGTTTGGGAAGCTAAGGTGACTCAGTCTAAAGCAACAGAAGGATTCTTTAAACATAGCCACCATTCCCCACAGTTTACCTTGCAGTTGCCACACAACTTACATCGTGCTTTGCAGACATCGACAGGTTGGATATCTGTTGACCTCTCACAAACGTTGCAATTTAATAGTAGTTCAGTGTTTCAGTATCCTCTTCATTTGAATTGTGTGTTGTAGGCCAAATTCTGCTCTCTTTGTGTAGATCGAGAGTGACAGAGACGCTGTGAAACTGAAAGCAGAATTTGGCCCACTCAAGGATAAATTCTGTTCTGATACACTAATGGATTTTCAGATATTTGAGTTTAATAGAGCTACTTCGGATTTGCACAGAGGCACATGAGATGAGAATTGTAGCCCTCTGCCCTGTAGGCCAGAAGTGTTTATTTTACACTTTGTTGTGTTTTATAAGAAATGTGGTTTAATTTGGTTTTTAATTTTTGATTGTTTCTTCCTGTGTTAAAATTCATACTAAAAAGAGGTATCATAATGTATACACCCCAGGTTGAATGGGCAACTTTGCTTACAGCATTTTCTACTTGTTGAGTGCCTGACTGTGTAATCTTAACATTCTATTAATGTAATAGTGTTTTTGAACGTGATAGCAAATACATAGGGACATAGTACTTTGGGGCATTGAGTCTCGTTCCCAGTGAGTTGCAGGCAACCTCATCATATAATCCCATTTTTAAATGTATCAGTTAATATATCCAAAGTACCAGATGGCACAAGGAGATCAACTTTTAGATTCACTCACTATTGGGAAACATTATCTTCTAACTTTTCCTGTAGATATAGGAAATACCTATGGTAGAACTGGCTCCATTAATGGTAACACAACTGTAAATGTGAATGGACTCTGTTTATGCTTTGAGTGGGATGTTTAAAAGCAGGCAGCACTGGTCTAACTCGGCTCCTTTTAAGAGTTTTGCCATTGACTAAAATGGAAGCAGATGAACAAATGCTGAATGCTTTTAGAAATCTTTCTGCTACTAGTGCCATTGGAGCTGCACCAGTGCAGGAAACTGCTTACAATTGAGAGTGTTGACAATGCAGTACATTTGATATGTGTATTCAGTCATGTTAAATGGTGGTGTAATAAATGGAAATGCTAAACTTAATTTCTACAGTGCAAATCACTTAATCTTTTAACTCTTCAGCTTGTTTATTTAAGCAAGGTCTAGTGAATGACAGTACTTTATAAATTTTAAATATTTATAAACTTCCAAAATACAACATGGACTTGTTGAAATACTGCATAATGGCAAATGCATTGAACAGTATACAGGATTGTTCACTTATATATGATGTCTGACCCATAAATATATTATAAAGTAATCTGTCTTGTCCTTGTAGTCTGTATTGACAGAAGATACAGTGCATATACAATTATTGAATTCTAATGCTTTAGGGTGCCTAGTACACACAAACAGAGATACAGTGAAATACATATTGTTTCTGTTTAGCTTCTTTAGTCATCCCTGCTGGAAGAGGAATTCATCAGTTCACAACAGCAGACCTGGTATGTAGCTTTAATATTATTTTATTTCGAACTTGATAATATTTAACGCTTTAAATGATAAAGTTGAGGTTCTCTGCTTTTGTTAAAGGACTTAGTAGGAGGCTGATGTGAAATATATTTAGTATCTTGATACTCTAGACCAGTGGTTTTCAAACTTTTTTTCTCATGACACAGTTGAAGAAAATTGTTGATGTCTACGACCCAACATATTTTGACTAGAGTGTGGGCTCTGGGGTGGGGCTGAGGATGAGCTTTGGAGTGTAGGAGGGGGTCAGGGCTGGGGTAGGAGGGGCTTACCTTGAGTGGCTCCTGGTCAGTAGTGGTGCTAAGGCAGGCTTCCTAGCACTGAAGACCGTACTGCACCCCAGAAGCAGCCAGCAGGAGGTTCTCAGCCAATGGGAGTGCAGAGCTAGTGCTCGGAGCAGGAGTAGTGTGTGGAGCCCTGTGTGCTTCTTTCCACCCCGCTTAGGAGCTGGGCCTGCTGGGCTTTTTTCTGGGGCTTAGTGCAGCGCACCCTCACTAGTCACCTGATTTCCACCCCCCCCCCCCCGCAGCAATGAGACCCAGTGTCTGACATTCCATGATCCAGTATTGGGTCACAATCCATAGTTTGAAAACCATTGCTCTAAAGAGCGCATAGGCAATTTTCAGTGCCTAATAGTACTTCTCTTGATAATTTTGTTCATGCACTACATGTTATACAGTAAACAAGAGAAGGAATCTTTGCTCGGTGTATGCATTCAATATCTGAATAATTTGTGTTAATATAAAAATAAAAGCAGAAAATTTAGCCTTTACAGTTTTGATGAAAACCTTTCAAATGTAGCTGTCTGTAGAGAGATGGCTTCAGAGCAACTACCCTTGCCAGAGGAGTGAAGGGGGGATGAGTGTTCCTGGCTGCTTTGCTGTTAGAACAACTGTTGAAAATTCGTGGAAGGGAATGACTGCCATTTTTAGAGGTTAGGTGTATTGGTGGAATGACACCCTCTGAAGTGGGGAGCTCTGGAAACAGGCTCAGCTGTCCTAGTAGAGGGCTTTGTGGTTGTGATGGGGGGGGGACACTTTGCTTTTAATTGGGTAGGGGTGTCTCATAGTCATATATTGTTAATATTGAAATGCAAACCGAATATTATGGGGGCAGAGAAGTAGTATGCTCGTGTTTGAGGTGCAGAGAGAGGAGCTGCATGAAGGAGTTTCCGTAGAGAAGAAATAGGAGCTGGAAAGGGAAGAGACACTTAAATGGGTAGATGCTAGGATATGTCTAATGTTCTTAAGTAGTCTCTTACAAAATGCTGCCCATTTTGCTGTAGCCTAAGGGTCAAATTCATTTTTCAGTAGGGATGATCATGGGGAAAGACCATAGCTTAGATTTCTTGAGCTGCGTTTTTCTAAGTGTGACTGTTAGGGCCTCAAAGGGTAGCGCACAAAGATCAATTAATTTCCCAAGTAAATCTGCTGTGTGTCTAGGGTGCTTCACAAACTGGTCCAACTTTGACTCTCCCTTCGGGTATCGCTTATCCTATCCATGTCCCTGCTGGAGTGACTCTACAGACTGCATCTGGTAAGATTAAGAAAAGCTGAGCTGAAATGCTACTTGTAAAATCTATACTGTGTGTAGATATCAAAAGATAAATGCATGGGGCATACACTGTATGCTAAAGTAAAGCATAGGTGGATATATCAATTTATCTTCCCGTCTTTTTTACTTCTTGTGAACCTGTAGCTGCTCATAAAGTGACTGCTATTGACCAGTTACAATGTCTTTGTTAAATTTGCCATGTATAATAGTGCACCATTGCAGTGCTATTTAACATCATTCCAAGGCGACACCATTCTCTTCGTTATAGTGCTCCTTCTGTATAGTTCTGCTCCTGAACTGCTATAGTTCCGTGTCAGCCCTGGGCATGTCGTCCTCCTGAGGGAGATGTGGAAAGCCAAAGTGGCTTATCCAGTCTCCAATAGGTCCAGACAGATTCAGCCTCGTTAGGGTTGCTTTTCTTGAACGTCTTCGTTTTGATCAACTTCCTCCATCCTACCTCCCCTGTCCCCACTTTTTTCTTGAACAAGATTACATGCTGTGGCCTAAAGGGCTGTGTGGAAGAATTAACGTTCTCCTTGCACACACGAGAACACTTTGAGGGGTTGATCTGGCCCTGCCTGAGGCTTTGAAGTGCTGCTCGCAGGGCAGGAGGAGATGTCATGAGCTCCCCCTCCCCCAAACCCAGATTGGCCTGGGGGCAGAAGAAGCGTGTGAAGTTTCCTCTGTCTCTCTTCCCACCCCCTCCCCCCCCCCCGTGAGGAGCGCACTGCACTTCAAAGTGCCGTATGCTCACCGCAGGGCGGGGGCAGGGCTAGGGAAGCTTTGCACAGCTCCCTTGCCCCCAGGCCAATCAGGGCTTGGGGGCAGGGGAGCACGTGATGTCTCCTCCCGCCCTGCAAGCAGTGTGTGGCACTTTGAAGTGCCACATGCTCCTCGCAGGGTCAGGGGTAGGGTGGGAGGAGGCTTCGCGCGCCTCCCAGCCCCAGGCCAATCGGCCTGAGGGCGGGGGAGTGTGTGAAGCCTCTTCCTGCCCTGCCAGGACATGGGCGCCTTGTGGGAAGGGGGGGCCAAGGGGCTCCCCCACCCCCAGACCAATTATAGTCTGGGGGTGGGGAAGCCCAGAAACATTCTGACCCTGCCCCTTCCGGGGTGGCCCAGGGCCACTTCAAAAATTTTTGCCCACCCCCGGTGTAAACACTACGTATGCTGATGGGAGGGCTTCTCCCATCAGTGTAGGTAATCCACCTCTCTGAGAGGGGATAGCTAGACTGATGGAAGAATTCTTCTGTCTACTTAGCAGTGCCTACACTAGATATGAGGCTGGTATAGCTGCGTTGCTTGGGGTGTGGATTTTCCCCTGAGAGATAGCTGTACTGATGTAAATTTCTAGTATACACTAGGCCTTACTCTCTAGAAAACATGTGTTTGATTTACGTTGATGCCCCCATCCTTGTGCTGCTGCAAAATAGTGTTGTCTCCAACACGAGCCTTTGAATGGTTGGTTTATATCAGGAGTATCAGTGGGCTGCCACACACTTTATTTACATGCGTGTCCACTGGTATGGCCACTGAAAGCTACTGTTGGCCTTGGTACACTATTCCCAGACACTGGGAGCTGTGGGAAGCCATATCTAGACCATGTTGCTTTGCGCAGCTCTCAATTGCCAGGAATAGCAAACTTCTGCCAACGAGAGCCGTGAGCAGCCATACCTGTGGGGACACAGATAAATAAAGCATTTGGCAGCCTGCCAGGAGCTAACACTGACGAACTGTGTTGGGTCTGTGGGCTGCTGCTTACCTACCCCTGGTTTATATGGTGGTTTCATATTCTTATAAGGCCAGAGTAGACCATATAACTTAATGAAGTTGGGAATAGGCAGTTGTAGCATCTGAATTCTAGCACTGATAACAGTAGGTGAGCATCATCTTAACTCCCAATAGGTTTTTAATAACCCAATGCTAATACTTTTCTTTATAGGGCACCTCTATAAAGTAAATATGCCTGTAATGGTTACACATGCCCCAGGAGGTACAAGTATTCTGCAGCATCCTCTTCAGCAAATATTTCAGCAGCTTGGGCAGCCTTCAGTACTGCAGGCCAGTATTGCCACTGTTGCAAATGTGAATGCATCTTCTGTTCAGGCAACTGCTGAAAGACTGTCATCTCAGGAAGCCCTACTCCAGAATCCTACTGTATTCCAACAAAGGGAAGTGGAAGGAAAATACTTGGAAAACTCTGTAAATCCTACTCTATTACAGGAACCTACTAGGAGGCAGCAGCAAGTTACATCTAACACAATGTTCAATCATCAGGCAGACGCCGCAGAAAAATCCCAGTACACAAACCTTCAAACAGCTGTGTTTACTTCAAAATCTTCTGATGGGGATTCTACCACTGAGCCAGTGGCAAAGAATTCATTCGGCATAACTGTGCAAGACCAATTATCCACAGAGCCTCAAGATTCAGTGCAGCAACAGGTGTCTGATGATATCATTGAGATGATTATTCTGGGTAATGACTTGGATGCTAATGCCCTTCTAAAAGAGCAGGACAGCATTTCTATAACAGAAGAGGTAAGACCTTCATTGTTTAAAAATTTATAATGAATTTTAATTTGGCATAAATATCTAATGAAAGTAGATACTTATCTGAAGAATGAGTTTATTAAAAGACAGTCAACAAACCTGTTTACTAGCAGCACCTCTACTTTTTAAAAATGGAAAATGTTAAGAATCTAACTTTTTTAATAAGCAGATTTCATACATTTACACTTTACTCCATAGGGACAACAGAAATTATCTACTCATTTTTACTTTCTGATTTTCATGCATTAAACTGCCATGTCATTGTAACCTTGAAATCATAGGTCAGATCTAAGCCATGATAAGCAAATTGCCTTTTGAATACAGTTTGGCTAGCAAATGAGGAATTTCTGTCAGATTGTGCTCACATTCAGAATTCACAAATTACATTTTGTGATGTGATTGAAAACATGAAAGAAAAATGTAATTCCCTCAGTTAAAAACAATCATGATCATAGGCACCAATTGCCCCTCTAGCTGGGGAGGGTCATTGCTGCAGGCCCTGTCCCCCTTTGACCTATTTTCTCAAACCCCTGCCCAGTCTCATTTCTGCCTCCCCCCCTCCCCCCCCCAGCAAGCGTGCACCGTCCCTGTGCCTCCCTCTCCAAGCCTCCTGAACGCCAGGAGGCACTGGAAGATGTGGGGGGTGAGAGGAGGCAGGAGTAACTGAGGGTGGGAAATGAGGGAGGAGTTTGGTTGTAGGTGGGTGCTCAGCACCCACTATTTTTTTTTTTTTTTTGCGGGTGTTCCAGCCTCAGAGTACCCACAGAGTTCGTCTTGTGATCATGATTCAGCTAATGCTGTGTAAATAATTGGCACGTCTGTGTGCTGCCCACACCCTGAGTGCTGACTCCACAGCTCCCATTGACTGGGAAGTATGGCCAGTGGGAGCTGCAATGAAGGCACTTGTGGGCAGAGGCAGCAATTTTTCAGCAATAGTGTGCTGTGACAGTTCTGTATTTTTTGTGTCTGGTTTTGTAAGCAAGGAGTTTTAAAGTGTGGTGAAATTTGGAAGTATTCTAGACAAATCAGAGGGTGAGGGGGGCAGGGGACAGCTGGCTTTCAAGCCAGCTCCCCCCACGTATTCACTTACATGAGCAGCTTGCCCCCCTCCTCCCCACGCTGCTGTTGCAGTAGCAGGACAGGGGGGCAGAGCAGGGGAGGCTGCCACGGAGCAACCTCTGTCTGCAGTAGGCCTAGGCTTGCTGTCGTACAGAGGCTGCTCCATGGAATGTGTCAAGAGGCAGCAGTGTGGAGATGCAGGCGGGAGCCAGTCTGTGTGGGCAGCTGGGTTTTAAAACCGACTCCTCTCACGGACCAGCTCCCGCCTGCCACCCCTCACTGCTGCCTTTCATAGAGAGGCAGCAGCACAGGGCAGCAGGGGGCTCCTTGGCAGTGGGACCAGGAACTCAATGGCTGCCAGCTCCGCCTCCAGGGACTGTCAAATACTAGTGTAACTGACAACATTTGGTGTAGTTACACAGCTATTCAGTGCTTTTTTTTTCTGTAAAAAAAAAAAAAGTGCCGGTACTCCAGGGGAAGAGTTGCTGAGCTCTGACTGAAGGTGCCTGTACTGCATATGGAGGTGCTGGTACTGTGTACCAAGCAGTACCGTCACAAACAAAGCACTGCAGCTATTCAATTAATTGCTATCTAACTTCTCTACTCTGAAGAGAGAGCTATATTGATGGGAGAAGCTAGTGCCTCTCAGGGAAGCTTATTAACTACCCTGATTGGAGTATCTCTTCTCTTGGCATATTAGTATAGGAATGCTAGGTGTCCGGTAATTTAATAGTTAAGTAACCACATGAATTCTTAGCAGTTGTTCAATTATTTTATAGTCCCTGGGAGCAGGGATGGCAGCCAGTGGCCTCTGGCCCCACTCCTGAGAGCTCCCTGCCATCCTGCACTGCTGCCTCTGTATCTGAGGCACAGTGCAGGGTGCCAGCCAGGCACTGGTCCGTGAGGGGAACCAGTTTAAAAACCAGCTCTCCTCGCAGATTGACTGCCCGCTGCTCCACGCTGCTGCCTCTGATACAGAGGCAGTGGCATGGGGTGGCAGCAGCCCCTGTCCATGGGGGATCCAACCTCCCCGCGGACAGAGGCTGCTGCGGCGGTGCTGGGGAGGCTGCCACAAAGCAGTTTCTATCTGTGGGAGCCCGGGCTGGCCGTGAGCAGAGGCTGCTTTGCAGCAGCAGCTCCTGTCCATGGGGAATTCCAGTTCCCTGTGGACAGAGGCTGCTCCCACCTCTGTCTGTAGGGAGCTCATTCCCCCTGCAGACAGGGGTTGCTGCCAGGGACCAGCCTCTGTCTTCAGCAGGCCCAAGTTCGCTGCGGACAGAAGCTGCTTTGCTGCAGCCTTGTCTGCCTGCCCCCATGCTGCTGCCTCTATCAGAGGCAGCAGCGTGGGGGGAGGTGGGTCAGGTAGCACTGCGGAGCCAGTGTTGGGGTGGGACTGGCTTTTAAGCCAACTCCCCCAGCATCAGCTCCTGTTTTTCTGATATAGAGGTAGCAAGGGCGGGGGGAATGCAAGTAGTCGAGAAGATTAACTGATAAGCCTAGTATCTTTACTAATACACTACAGCTGTTGAACTGTGTTGCTTTAGCTCTGTACATGAAGACAAACCCAAAAGTATTTGTTCCTGAAAGTCATCAGTGTTAGTTGATGCACCAGATGTTTTGGTACCAAAGAATTGCCTATACATAAATATATGTCTTTTGTAGATGGATGGTGTTTTCTAACAGAACACTTGTCCATCAGGAAAATTTTAAATTAGTTGAAATTGAAATATTCTATAGGAATATTTTGTTTCTAACAAAATTTTCTTTAGGAAAGGGTTGAAACTAAGTATTTTTGACTTTTTTTAAATTTCAAAATGACTTGTGCTAAACTTTTTTAATTTTTAGAATATAATAAAATATAGTAAACCCTAATGCTAAAGGAACATAAAATATGAAAAAATCAAATCAAAACAATAAGATTTTATCTAAATGAAACATTTCAATTAAAAATGATGGGATTGTTTCTGGAAATCATATTTTGCAATTTTTTAAACATTTTTGCTATTTTTTTCAGAATGTTGATTTCCTTTTAGAACAGAAATTTTGATTTTAGAATAGTTCTAATATCTGTGATGTGGTGTGTGTGGGTTTTTGTTTTTGTTTTTTTGGGGTTTTTTTTGGTAACTTGCTGTGAGTACTAGAGACAGTATTTAAAATCATTTGGAAAAAATGGTTTTCATAACATTGAAGAAGTATTTGAAATGGGGTTCATTTTAAGAAAATACGACCAGATTTTCAAAACTACACAGCACTCATAATTGGGACTAGTCTTTTTTAAAAAAGAGCTCTATTCCCATTTAAATACCTTAATAAGATGACACACTTTTCAAACTTTTAATATCCAACATATCTTCTAGAGAAGAATGGGAGCTTTTGCGTGTTTGAGTTATTGTGAAAAATTGGACCTATAGGGTATGTTTACACTACAGAGAAAATCGAAACTGCTGCTGTCGATCTTCCAGATTTGAATTAGCAGGTTTAGTGAAGACATGTTAATTTGAACTGAGAGGGTCTCTCCCACTGATGCTGGTAGTCCCCTTACTCATCATGAAAGTTGAAGTCGAAAGAAGCATGTTCTCCCTTTCACTTCCTGCAGTGTGGACAGAGCCAAAAGTCGAGTTAAGGTACTGCGACTTCAGCTACATTAATTGCATAGCTGAAGTTGCATATCTTAATTCAACCTTATACTGTAGGTAGATATACCCATAGATTTCAAGCTCTCATTGAACTTTCTTATTGCTGTCAGATGGAATCTACTATACAGATGGAATCTGACTTACACACAGAAAAGGATATCTGCAGCGACATTGATGGGATCATTCAGCTAGATGGAACTGATGATCTTTTTCCTAAAGAGGAAGTAGAAAATACAAGAGATGCGGAAGAGAATGAATTTATTGGTATTATTGATGCAGAGGATCTGAAAGTGCTGGAGGAGGAAGAGGATGAAGGTGACAGTATTTCAAATACTGAATCCGGCGGCAGCAGCAGTGATACTGAAGAGCCCCAAATAGACATAATTGAGGAGGTAATTAATTTACATATTCTAAAGCAAGTCAGGGTAATGTGCTACCTACATGTCTTGTTGCTTAGATACAGAATATCCATTGGTAGATTTGAGGCAGAATACATAGTTAGCCTGTGTTTTCAGAGCAGAATGTAATAGATACTAGGGGTGGTGAGAACTTCTTGTGCAGATCATGAAAAATAGGAGGCGCTGCTGTGATGTCTGTTGCTTGTTGAATGAATTAACATGCTTTTAATTACAAACATTTGAGTCTAGGAGTGAAATTCTGGCCTCATTGAAATCAAAGGGAGCATTGCTAATGGTTTCAGCAGGGTCAGGATTTCATCCTGAGCCTCTATCCTGGGAGGTAGTGACTTTGGGAATAACTTTTTGGGGTAATAGTGGATAATCATCTGAATATGGACTCCTAGTTCAATGCTGTGGCCAGAAGTGATAATATGATCCTTGGATGCATAATGGGGGAATATTGAGTTTAAATTAACTCTTTTTGGTACTGGTATGACTGCTATGCTATTCTGAGATCCACAATTAAGGTAGTATAGAAAGGATTCAGTTAAGAACCTCAAGATTTCTCTATCTCTCTGATCCCTTGACTTGAGTAAGATTTCCCAGTGGATGCCTATAGCTGATAAGTGCGTAGATGAGAAGTTAAGCCAATTCTGGCAAGGAACGCTGTCTGGCGGTGGCTGCATATGAGCTCTCTCTCTCTCTCTCTCTCCAGTGGCACTGACACCAGCGGCGCCAATACGGGCCCAAGCATGCTTCTTATGTTGGGCGCTCTGATCTTTATGGAGACGTTGCTTGACCTCAGAGTGTTGGGCACCATTCTTAATGATGGTCTTCCAGGTTACCTGATTCTTCACCTGCCTTTCCCAGGTGTCAATGTTACTGCCACACTTCACCAACGTGTTCTTAAAAACATCCCCGTAGCGCTTCCTCTTCCCACCACAAGACCTTGTCCCAGTCCTCGGCTGAGTGTAGGAAATCTGTTTATGCAAGAGTGTGTCGAGTATCCTGACCACGTGACCAGACCATCGGAGCTGCCTGTAGGTGACTTGCAACATTGAGGCAATAGTCAGCCTCTGTGAGGACACTAACGTTGGTCCATTTGTCCTGTGAGGACACTAACGTTGGTCCAGTATCCTCCTCAGGTACCTTTGGTCGAGTTTCTCTAGATCTTTAATATGTCGTCTATAGGGAGTCCAGGCTTCAGCTCCATACAGCAACGTTGGGATGACTGCAGCATTGTAGACGTCTATCTTGGCCTGTGTCTTGATGCCAAGAATGATTTAAAGAATTAGAAAATATCTTTGTTGTAATATGCTCCTGAGCTCAATTAGCTTAAGCAAGAAAAGGTTAAGGGATGACTGTAAGTACTAACTGGGAAAACAAAATTTGATAATAGCCTTTCTAGTAGACACAAGATTATAATGAGATCCAATGGCTGGGATATTGAATCTAGGCAAATTCAGACTGCAAATAGTAGGGAGGGTAATTAATCATTGGAATAACTTAACAAGGGCTGTGGTGGATTGTCCATCATTCAAAATTTTTAAATCAAGACTGGATTTTTTTTTATTGCTAAAGTTCAAACAGGAGTTAATTCAGCAAAGTTCTATGGCCAAAAATTGGAAAGCTAATCAACCTCCATTTGTCAGGAGGCAGGACTTTCTGAAAGGTGTTTCAAGGAGAAAAATACATAGTTTTTCTGTGACTAAGCATTCCTTAGCTGTCCTTGGTCTTCTGGGAAATAGACAATGTGCAGCATGCACTGCCTCAGTCTCCTTCCAATTTTGTGCAGTGTTTTAGAAGAAATGGAAACCTAAAATTCATAGACTTTAAGGCCAGAAAGGACTAATGTGACCTTCTGGTTAACACAGGACATAGAACTTTCCTCCCCAGTGCCTCCTGGGGCTCTAAATCGAGAGAGCACGTCTACATTAGGGAAGTCTGCTTCGGACTTATTTTGAGGCTTCCCTGCAGTGTAGATGTTCTCTTTTGAAATAAATTATTTTGGAATAGCTATTCCGGAATAGCTTATTTCAAAAGTAAGCATGCAGTGTAGATGTACCCTGGGAGAGAGAGGGGTGTTAATTTTGTCAGGATTGAAGCTCTTACTCCTAATTATAGATTTGTGTCAATTTGGGATATATAAATGTGAAGAAATGTCTTGTGCCCAGTGTCTTGTATTACACCATGTACGTTAGACTATTTAAAAAGACAGTAAAAATGTTTAAATGAGATGACCTTTATTCTCCAGGACCCTTTAAATTCCGGTGATGATGTCAGTGAGCAGGACACACCAGACTTGTTTGACACAGATAACGTCGTCGTATGTCAGTATGACAAGGTACAGTATATAATCCTTTCTGGGATGACTGATGTGTGTATTGCCTTTCTGCTCTCTTCCTATTTTTATATCTTGGTTCCTGTTCCTGTCTGTGTACGTGTGTACGTGTGCACGTGCATAGCTTTGCAGGCTGCTACATACTTGCTGTTTGGATTGTTATGCTTTTTGTTCAGATTGTTGACCTAATTGGTTCTCAGTTATTACAAGTTTTAATTGACAACTTATCTGTCTTTTTTTCTGTTTGTGTTTGCTTCTTGTGTCTTTTTTATTGGTGTTTTGGGGTGCATCAGAGTATAACGGGTCCCGATCATGCAATCATATGCATTACTTAAATTTAGTGAGATGAATAATCCTAGTGACTTCAATACAATTACTCATGAGTAAACCTAAGTATGAATTGGGACACTTCAGTGGGCAATAGGAACGAGAAGGGAAGTGTATGTTTCTTTATATGGTAGTAAAATCTTACAGGATTTTAAAAATGTTTATCAAAAATCCATCTTTCCAAATAAGCAAAGAAATTAGTTCTCAGTGAAGACAAGTGACCTGTCCTATATTGTTCAAAATAAAGTTCTTTCTGAATGATAGTGGACAAACAAAAATTTTAGAACTCAGGTGGCTGGCTTTTTTTTTTTTTTTTTTTTTTTTTTTTTTTTTTTTTTTTTCTGGTTTTGTATACCTGAAACTCAGAATGGAAAACCAGACTTTGTTAGAATTAATCTTCTCTTGAAACCAAGCATGGAAAGTTTCAGCTTTAACAACCCAATCTGAATTTACCTCAAAGGAACCTGAGATTTAGAAAATGATGAACACTTAATCTTGGAAAATCAGGCCATTTTAAGGTGACTAGTTGGGCACCAAAATCATTAGTCACTTTTGGAAAATTTAGGTGGTCAGGCTGTGTAGAAAGTTCATCTGAATCTGAGCTACAGTGCTTTTATTGTGATGCTATGATACGTATCTTACAGAGAACTAAAACTATAAATGCTGGAGTTTTGAAAAGTTCCTCTTGAAAATTAAGATTTTTGTGTGGATGAATGGAAAATTTGATCTGAAATTTATTTATATTGATGTGGAGCTTGAAACTGGAGCTGCTGTGCAGGGATTTCATAACGTGATTAGAAATTCAGAGTTATGGAATGACGTGGAAATCTGAGTCTTTATTCTTTCGTTTAATACTATGAAATAGTATGTTGGTTTCTTTTCCCAGACACACCAGTTTTCCTGAAAAAAATTCTAATGGAGAGAGGAGAGAGTGAAACCATGATCTCTTTAGCCAACTAGCAGAATATAATTATCTTGTAATTCTGTTACAAATTATCTTCAGGGCTTTTAAACATAGTGGGAGGATAAAAATGGGATGGGTTGTCATTCTGAAATGTTCCAGCACCTTGAAAAAAATTTCTATCACAAATATCTTGATCAGAAAATCAGGACGCGCTCTTTTTGTTTCATGGGCTTGAAAACCAATTCATGCTGAGAATCTGAAGAATCTATAAAGCTACTGAATTCCATCCTTTTCATGATGAACTGCAGAGTTTGTGCTGCATGTAGCTTTTTTTCATAGGTCTACAGTATGAGACAGAATATGTATAGATTTAAAATGATAAATACCCACTTTGTGTGAAACACTTTATACGTTTTAGCCATATTTTTGGTTGGTGTATTTTTTTTGGCCTTTTCCTACTGTTTTACGACGTCTAGTAATGCATGCAAAAAACAAAAATAAAGTACATAGAGATGGGTAGCTGTACCAATTTTCCTAATTAGATGCAATCTGGGTGTTGATATTTGATTTCCTCCCTCCTCCCCCCCCCCCCCCCCCGGCCCGGTGTCAGACTTTCTCAGTACTCTGTCTGAATTCTGCTCAGAAAAGGTATTAACTTAAATACTCAGTACCCCTGTCCCCATCAGCTTTCACAAGCTTAATGGGTTTAGTTCGTAGAAACCAGTCAGTTTCTGAAGATGTTCTAGTGACACACTACTTCTCCGAGTGCTTGCTCATGTCTATTCCAGTTAGGTGAGTGCACACTGTGTGCGTGGATTCTGGACCTTTTTCCCTTAGCAGTATCCGTCGGGCCAGCCAGGGAGCCCCCTGGAGTGGCACTAGCATATCGGCGCATATATACCCCTGCTGGCTCTCCACTCCTCAGTTCCTTCTACCTCCACCGTCACGGGCAGTAAGAAGTAGTTAGTCCATACCTTAGTGTTACGCAATTCTCAGTTTTAGTAATTTAGATTAGTTTAGTAGTGTAAATAGTTGTTCAGTTGATCTTATCACGGGAAGTTTCCATGTTTTCTCTCCCCCCTCTTGGGAAGGGGATGCCTGAGCCGCATGGCTTTAAATCATGTGTGGTGTTTTCCAAACCTGTACTCCTGCCTGAAGTGCCTGTGAGATGGCCACCATGCTGATGGCTGTCAAACTTGCGAGAGCTTCCAACCGAGAACAAAGTAGGAGCATAATTGCCACCTGAAGCTCATTCTAATGGAGTCCTCACTTCAGCCAGTGGCACCAGGCATACGCAGCGCACAGGCTTCCATTAGAGAACCGTCGCAGCACCGAAGCATGCAGCACCAGTGAAGCCCTCTTCATCAAGGCACCAGTCACAGTCCCTGACACCATTGAGAAAGAGGCCACATAAGGGAAGATCCCCTACAAAGCACGGCCTTAAAGTGCACCGCAAGGATGGGCATGAGGCCAAGTCAGTGCATCAGGAGGCGCAGGCTCCCAGACCACGGCGGCACCGGTTGAACTCGACACAAGGCGAGAGTACGGCACCGAACATGGAGATTGAAGAGGTCTAGCAGCTGTTGACACTGGAGGCTTTTGATGTGGCACTCAAGCTCATAGAGCTCACTTCATCCCTGGGACCAGTCACAATCACGGATAATGAGCACTGGCCTCCTCTGTCATCATGGGAACCAGCCATTCTGCTGGTGTGGCCAAGAGCTCCGGTATACGCCCTGCCACCGGTACCTATGCCAGTACCGATACCAGCACTGCAGCACACCCCTCCTCCCATACAGGTAATTGTATCTGTGCCGCTGATACCATCAGCACTGGCCCTGTCAGATTCCAGGGAACTGACTGCATCGGCACCGCCTTCCATGGTACCGCATACCCTGGTACCAACTATGATGGGACCACCCTACTCAGTACTGCTGGTGCAGGGTCAGTACTCGCACTTGATGCTGTCTCCGGCACCGCTGATCACATTACTGGCACCAACCCATAGGGGGAAGCCATCAGTGATGGCCAGGCATAGATCATCCCATCGTTCCCCACTGCCATTGTCGGCTCCGCCTTGGTCAGCCTCAGACTACTCCTCTGAGTCAGAGGCTGACTCTGTCCACTCCAGGGCCTTGACCTATAGATCCAGGTTGTGGCACCGTTCCTGATCTCAGCATTGGTCTCGACATCCCAGCCCAGCCTCCCACCAGCCATGGCCATTCCAATGACAGCCACAATAGCAGTGGCCCTTCTGAGCTCTCTGGATGTACCATGAGATTCAGGGGCCTCAGCCGTCTAGGCGCTCCTTGGTGACAGCTCAGTCCAGAAGCACTCCCTCTCCTACCCCTTTGACCAAGGCTCTAGCTTCAGAGGCAGAGTACTCTTCATATAGGGAGGCCATCAGACCAAGTGCAGAAGGGGAAGGTATAGAGTGCCAGCCTGCTGTACCAGTTGCTCCACCACCTCAGGCAATGCAGTAGTTGAGACATCCTCCACTGAGAGAGTTTTCCTCCTCTTTGCCGGAAGAGGCACCTTCTATGCCCACCATGGATGGCAGCAAATTTGGGGGTGCAGGCAGAAGTGGTGGCTGAGGACCTGAATCCTATGGTAGACCTGTTGATGGCAGACACTCCGGCTAAGGTCATACTGCTGCTTAATAAAACTGTGTCCAAACTGGCTAAGACCCGGTGGCACATGTCCGCCTCCATCGTGCCCACCAAGAAGGGGGTAGAAAGATCCTACTTCATCCCTTAAGCAGGACATGAACATCTATACTTCCGTCCACCCCTCCCCCGGTTCGCTGGTAGTCCAGGCGATGGGAGACAAGGGCCCCCGCACATATGCCCAAGAGCAGGGAACCAAAGAAGTTGGACTTGCTGCGCAGAAAGACTTACGCAGCAGGGGGGCTCCAACTCCGTATTGCAAACCAACCGGTGGTGATGAGCAGATTTGCAGACAATGTGTTGTATGTATTAGACAAATTCAAGGAGTGCCTCCTACAAGAAGCAAGACAGGAGTTTGGAGCCTTGTTGGACGAAGACAGGGTGGTCTCATGCATGGCACTTCAGGCGGCGCTAGACACAGCAGACTCTGCTGTCCATATTATGGCTATAGGGGTAGTCCTGAGACTCTGTTTTGGACTTCGGGTTGGATCCCCGACACCTGAAGCCAAGCACTATCTGCAAAACCTGCCATTTGAAAGCACCGCTCTGCAGAGTGACTCGAGTCTACATAGCCTTAAGGATTCCAGGGCTATGTTAAAATCCCTGGGAATCCATACCCTGGCCCCATAAGGGCAGCCCCTACACCCTAGGGCTACCCTGAGACCCTTCCAGAAGCCGTTGAAACCAGACCAGAGCAGAATGTTACAATAGTAACAATAATAGAAGCAGACATAGGGGTTCTAGGTCTGTTTCGGAAAGAGGATGAGCTCTGCTCCCTAACCAGCAGCTAAAGACATCATTTTGAAAATATGCTCAAGGGCAGTGTCCCACCTCCAACATAGCCCCTGAGATGGCACAGGATCCATGTGTTCCCTTTACCTCGACGACTGGCTAATCAAAGGGTTGTCCAGGGACCAGGTTCTCAGACATAGACTTTATTAGGGCTCTATTTCGCAAGCTGGTTCTCCTTATAAACAAGGAGAAATCCACACTTAGCCCCACCCAGAAAATATATTTCATTGGGGCACACCTGGACTCTACAGAGGGGAGGAGCGTCCCTCCACAAGGCCAGGTTATTAGCCATCAGAGAGATAATAGAAGGCCTCAGAGCCTCACCCTTCATGACGGCTCATACTTGCATGAGGCTGCTAGGTCACATGGTGTAAAGTAGATATGCTATCCCCTTCCTGTCCCACTCACCCTCCCTCCCTGTTCCTCTTCAGGGACCCCTCTCACAAGTAACACACCTTCATAGTGCAACACGCCAGGCTGTGACTGCGACAACTTCAGGCATAGCTGGCTTCTGTTCACAACCCAGCTCAAGCGCTGCTGGATGCTCTACTCACAGTGCCGGAAGAGGTTCTCCAGTCCCTAGACTAGTGGCTACAAGAGCAGGTCGTGTGCCATGGAGTCCCATTTGCCAGATGGACCCCATCAGCTGGTGATCGATGCGTCGGACATGGGTTGGGGAGCTCACCTATTGAACCTAAGAACTCAGGTTATGTGGTCCCCCAGCGAGAGTGCTCTCCATATAAATGTCAAGGAGCTCAGGGTGGTCAGTCTGGCCTGCCCGGTGTTCCTACTCCACCTGAAGGACAGGATAGTGTCAGTGCTGATGGACAACACCACAGCCATTCACTGTGTCAAGAAACAGGGTGGGGTTCATTCTTCTCCTCTATGCAAGGAAGGCTTTCCTCCTATGGGACCTGTGTATTGCACATGGGATCCACCTGGAGGCATCCCACCTTTCAGAGAATCGCAATGTACTAGCAGGCAAGCTCAGCAGATCATTCAGGGCCCACAAATGGTCCTTTGGGGGACATTTTGGAGGTAGTCTTCCAGAAGTCGGGTTATCCCCTTCTTGATCAGTTTGCTTCCCAGGGAAACTTCAGGTGCCCGAGCTACTGCTCATATTTGGGACACAGGAAGAGGTCTCTAGGGGACACATTATTGGTATGGTGGCCCCAACATCTCCTCTACGCATTCCCGCCCTTCCTTCTACTGCCGATCAGGAGGTGCGCAGCATCGGTCATTCTAATAGCCCTAGTGTGGCCACGCCAGCATTGGTATCCCATGCTCCTGAACCTAGCAGTGGCGGAGCCCCTCATTCTACCATTGGTTCCAGACCTGGTCACCCAGGACCTGGGAGAGGGGGGGTGCTATGCCACCTAAACCTGTCATCCCTCCAGTTGGAAGCCTGGAACCTTTGTGGTTAACTGGTCAAGAACAACTCTGTTTGGAGGCAGTCAGGAGGGTCCTGGTAGAGAGTAGAAAACCCTCTACAAGGGTAGCCTACGAGGCTAAATGGAAATGCTTCTTGCTCTGGGCTAATGGGGCAGGAGTCGACCCACTGAGGGCCTCTATCCCTCCTTATCCTGGACTACCTCCTTCACCTTCAGCAACAGAGCCTATCAACTGCATCTCTTCTGGTCCATCTAGCTGCCATGCTGCCTTCCACCCTGGTGAAGGGGGCATGTCGGGGTTTGTGAATGCACTAATCTAGCAATTCCTCAAGGGCATAAACAGGCTATACCCTTAATCACTCCAGTCCTTGCCCATGTGGGATCTCAACTTGGTCCTTATGAAGCTCATGAGCTCTCCCCCCCCCCCCCCCCCCCCGGTTCGAACCCTTAGCCGCCTGCTTCCTGATGCACCTCTTGTGGAAGGTAGTGTTCTTGGTGGCCATTACCTCAGTCAGGAGCATGTCGGAGTTGGGGCCCTCACATCAGAGTCCCGTTGTATGGTATTTTCTAAAGATAGGGTTAGGCTTCGCCCACACTTGTCATTCCTACCCAAAGTTGTCACATTTTCACATGTCCCAGGACATCTGCTCCCTGTTTTCTTTCCCAAGCCCCATGCAACACTGAAGGAGCAGTCTCTGCACTCCTTAGACGTGAGGAGGGCCTTGGCATTTTACATTGATAGGACAAAGGTTTTTAGAAGGTCACCACAATTCTATTTCTATAGCAGAGAGGATGAGAGGTCGCCTGGTGTCAGCCCAATGCTTGTCCTCATGAATTACTTTCTGTATCAGGACCAGTTATGACTGGCGGGGTGAGAGGTGCCACCACTCTCAGCCCACTCCATGAGGGCACAGGCCTCATCAACAGCATTTGTCGCAGAAGTGCCCATTCTTGAGATCTGTAGAGCAGCCACGTGGTCCTCCATCCACACATTTTATAACTCATTACACAATTGTACAGCAGGCTTGGGACGATGCAGCCTTTGGTAAGGCAGTGCTGCAGTCTATTGCAAATTAGGCTTCCAACCCCACCTCCAGTGGTATTTCTAGGGAGTCACCTAACTGGAATGGACATGAGCGAGCACTCCAAGAAAAAACAATTACTTACCTCGTAACTGTTGTTCTTTGATGTGTTGCTCATGTCCATTCCACGTCCCACCCACTTCACCCCTTCAGTTCCTTCTTGCCAGAGACTTCCAACAAAGGGGGAGGGGCAGCAGGGGTATATATGTGCTGATATGCTGGCACCACTCTAGGGGGCTCCCTGGCTGGCCCAACGGACGCTGCTAAGGGAAAAAGCTCCAGAATCCAGACATGCAGCGCACACGTACCTACCTGGAATGGACAAGAGCAACACATCTTGAAGAACAACAGTTATGAGGTGAGTAACAGTTTTTGTGGAAGTACTGATTTTCATTTTTTAATCAGATTCATCGAAGTAAGAACAAATGGAAGTTCTATTTGAAAGATGGAGTAATGTGCTTCGGTGGTAAAGACTACGTGTTTGCAAAAGCCATTGGAGATGCTGAGTGGTAAATTAAATCCTCACTGGAATAAGTGAAGCATATTTTTATTACAATATATTATGTAACCTTCACGAACCGACTGAACTTGCTACATTTTGCAATTTAAAAAAAATTAAAATGAAACTGCATTTGTTAAATAAAATATACAAAATTGAAAATTTAGTTTTGTTTCTAATAAATGCAGATTA
This sequence comes from Pelochelys cantorii, assembly GCA_032595735.1. Lineage (NCBI taxonomy): Eukaryota > Metazoa > Chordata > Testudines > Trionychidae > Pelochelys > Pelochelys cantorii. Next base: position 172,635,946 of record CM064328.1, read on the forward strand.
AGACTGTTCTATGTTCTGTTCTGTTTCTCTTATTTTGTTGCCTTTTTACTAAAAGTGTAATCAGAATGAATAGCTTGAAATTATTGTGTTTGGATCTGTAAATGAAGTGACTAAATGTATGTAACTTCAGCTCCTTTTGTTCTTGATAAGAATTAAAATACAATGATTTTTAATGTTTGACGACATAATTCTTAGTGATTTATGTTAAAAGAAATGAGACTGTAAATTTGCTTTAATTTCTGTGAATGTTTGTTTTTGTTAAGAGATACTGATATATTTTAGCTGTACCACCCTCTTCCCTTTGCATCTGATACTGCTGGAGAAGTACATCTGGTCTGCCTTTAAACTGAAGCTATCAGTGCATTTTCTTCAAATATGACATGTACTGAGGAGCAATAAATAGTCTAATTAAAAATGTGCCTAATTGTCAGTCTGTACTAATCCATTTAACTTTGATTCGACACATACTAATTACATTTGGAATACACTAGTAAACTGAGCAATGTACATCTACTGTGCCTAATAAAGAGGATGCAGTATCATCTTATACATACTTCCACTTATGAATTGTTCTTTTGGTCCTTCTTAAAAGTAAATTAATGCTTTAATGGGAAACATATGCATGCCAAGTAGGAGTTGGTAGTTAGATGTACTAGCTAGGGAAGGTTAAATCACTGTCCTAACATGGGCCCAGTTCCATTGCTCAAGGCTTTCTTTACTTACCTTGAAACAATTATTCAGTTTGTTTCCTACCTCTTAGGGTCTGGTCTAGCCCCACCCCTCCACCCCCCCCTCCAGCTGAGATTTATTCACAGCCAGATCAGGACTCCTGCCTGGAAGTTGTGAAGAGCTCCTTTCCCGAAGCAATTGCCCCCTTTGTGCTCCCCCATCAGCATGCCTGGCTGACAGTAGTAGTGAGCAGGAGCTGCTTAAAATTAAAGGCTACATCTGATAGCAAGAAGAGCGTGCTATATTCTAGTAATAGGCCCCTCCCTTCTCTCCTATTTTTGCTGCCTCCTCATCCTGCTCTGAGCTTTTTAATGCAGACAGGAAATACCAGGGACTACGGCAGGATCTGCATCCCTACAGGGAGATGAGGATAACTCAGTTGAGGTGTGCAGCTGAGCTACAAGGAGTGGGGACTGGGAGGCTGAAGGGAGAAGACACACAAAAAGAAAAATCCTAATGACAGAATGGAAAGAGCAAAATCACAACTCCAGGTGGGCTGAAGGTAGTGGGGATAGCGGGCAGAGATTTGGAGTTAGTTGATCTTTCTGTTGATAGTATAAATGAAGTGTACCATGACCTCTCAAGGGGGGAGGAGGAGAGTCATTCCTGGGGCAGTTTTTCTTCTGGTGGTCTGACAGGCCAACTCTTCAACGCACAGAATGCCTACCTGTTGACTGTAGTAACTCATACACAGGAATTGTTCCCACCCCACCCATCCGGCATGACTATCAAAACTAGATAGGCCATTGAGGAACATCACTGTTCAAAGGATTAGCTAATGGTTCTGTTGCATTCGTGGAGGAGTACATGGAGAAGCCTCACTTCATCACTTGAATGTTGGAAGAGGGAAATAAAAATAGTAGGGCTGTCAGTTAATTGCAGTTAACTTGAGATTAACTAAAAAAATTGTAATAAATTGCAATTTTAATTACATTGTCAAATAATAGAATACCATTTGAAATATATAGTTTGGATGTTTTTCTACATTTGCAAATATATTGATTTCAGTTACATCACAGAATATAAAGTGTACAGTGCTCACTTTACATTTTTGGTTACAAAAACTAGGGGGTTGTGACTCCTGCTTGCTGTGCTCACCAACCCTCCTCTCATGGGGGGTAGGCAATACTGTCTCTGGCCACCCATGAGAGCCCTGCCCAAGCCCCTCCTCCCTTTCCTCACCAGCCTGGGCCTCCCTTCTCCCACCCCCTGCCACACCAGCCCAGGCCCCTCTCGTGCCCTGCCAGCCCAGACCCCTTCTCCCTCCACTCCATCTCCCTCTGCTCCCCCCCATCCATGACCAGGCCCCCCTCCTCTGCCCCACCCTGCCAGCCTAGACCCCCTTCTCTCTACACCTGTGAGCCCAGGCCCTCCTCCTTCTTCTACCCCCCCCCCCCACCAGCCTGGATCCCCCTTCTCCGTCCCTCACTCAGTGCTGCACCAGCTTAGGCCCCATTCTCCCTCCTCCTCACTGACCCATCAGCCTAGACCCCCCTCTCGCTTTGCTCCCCAGCAGACAATTGGGCCTAACTGAAGCTGTGTCCGGCCAGGCCTAGCCACCTCTCCCACTGGCTTTCAAGCACTGGGGAGGGGATAGGCCGCATGGCTCGTGGTTCTCCCAAGCACAGGGGAGGGCAGAGAGGGACACCTCAGAAAAGTGGGTAATTTTAGCATACACAATCAATAGTCTATTTTGCTTTCAAAGCCCAGTCCAATATCCACTGAATTAGATCTGAGTTTTGCCATTGGCATCAGTTAAGCAGGATCAGGCCCCAAGAATATGCATGATTTCCATAGACATCAATTAGTAACATTTATCCATGAGCAAAAGGATTGCACAGTCTCTGGACTACATGCATTCCATTCAGAATTCAAAAATAGTGGTGAACATCACTGAATTAAGGAAACTCTGAATTAAGGGTTTTGAAAATTATGCATACATATAGTTCTGTATAAATTGGGTATCACCCAATGGCTTCTTAGAAGCCTTAATTCAGAGTTTCCTTGTTTGAGTGGGCTAATATCTGACATTTAATTTAATATTTCATATAACAACATATGTGAGCTAATAATGTTTTAATTTTTTTTACTAGAAAAAGTATATGCATTTTATTGCAAATTAAAGTCAATTGAAATGGAAAACAACCTGCAAAGATTTTTTTGCTGTGATTTCCCCTCTTTAGTATAAATAAACAGCCTTGAAATGAACATAAAAACTAATGGCATTGAGTGTAATGAAACAATATTGAGTCTAATGAAGTAGAATAACTATGTAAATAGTCCTGCTTTTATCTCATTGGAATTTTTATGTCCTTGCATGTCTCTCAACAGGGATGCTGCAACAGAGACGGGGAGACCAAAGGGCCATGGTCCTCCAATTTTGTGAAAGTGGACAGATCTGGCTCATCCACTTTTTTTCGTCTGCCCTGCCTCTCCTCTTCCCACTGAGGCCCTGCCTCTCAGCAAGGTCAGCAGCTGGAATCCAGCTGGGAATCCTGGGCAACTGTGAGGAGCCATGGATTGACCAAGGTGGAGGAGGCCTTGAGAGCAGCCATTAGTCCCTGTCCCTACTCCTCAGGAACTGTTGGCCAGGCCAGGTGGAGGGTCTGCAGCTTCTCATCACTGTTGAAGCGGCTCTTACCATGACTGGCACAGGGGATAGTTGGGGAGCAGAGGAGAGGCAGGGGCAGAGCTATGGAAGGACTTGGGGCCCCTGCTGTAAACCACATTTAGAAGGCTCCACTGCCCCTGCTCTAAACCAAATTTTTTTTATAATCTCAGTCATAGAAAATGTCTAACGTCTCCTTAGGATGGTCAATAGAGATCAAAACTGGCATTGCTCTGTCTATTCAAAGGACTGATGTGAAAGTAATGTCAAGTTTGTTGTTTGAGACAAATCAAAAAATGTACAATGAGGGCTGTCATTCCATCTTTAGCTCACCCTGTTGTATATCATTCCTATACCAATCAGTCTTCTGGGAGACCTCTGACATTTTTAGCATAATAAATTACAGATAAGTCAAGGGAAAGTCTCTCTCTGGAATTTCTTTAATTTTTATGTTGGTTGCTTCCTTGTGTACCTGTTCATAAGAGTGTATACATAATTTTATTTTTGTAACATCCCTGACTAGATATCAGCAATAAGACTGAATTAGACCACTTCTGCTCAGAACCATGCCAAAAGATTTATTCTAATTTCTTCATTGAGACCAAAACTGCCTAGAAAAATAATGAAGACACTTTCCAAGGCATTGTGAGGAACACATATCTTTGGTACATATTACTTACCTGTCATTCAGCCACTCCTGAAGGATTACAGAATAGAATGAAAGTGTTCAGAATTCCTCCAGTGACTCCTACTGTCCCTGGAAAAACAACAAGGAGGGCATAGGAGATGGCAGGCCATCTCTGACCTTTTGCAGAAACTTTCTGGATTTTTTGGGCATGAACAAGTTTAAATTCCCTTAGATTCACCTCTGTGACAGGGTTGGGAAGTGTGCCCCATCTCTTAGGGTATAGGATCTGGAGCGTACATAACACATGTCTATGTTCTCTAATCCCACAATAATACACTTGCCCTTCTTAGCTGGGTAATGATGCCTAATGGTCAAAGTGAATGTACTCACCCCTAATAACTGGGAGTGTGGCCCAATGGCCAAAATCAATAGATTTGTCTGAATTGGTAGGGCAGTAAGGCCCAGTGGCTACAGTCAGTAAATTTACCCTGGAGAGAGAGAGCAGTGTGGCCCAATGGCCAGAGTCAATAGGTTAGCACTTCTTGAGGGCACTAAGGCCTAGTGGCCAGAGTCAGTACATTTGTCGCTTGTGAGCAGGGCAGTAAGGCCTAGTAGCTAGAGGTAGTCATCACAACCTCCTTTTGTTTTTTTCCTCTTTTGCAGCACCTTGAAATTTAGCCTTTGGTGTTAATGTGACATAACTCCTTGTATATTATTGTTAATGGAAGTGTCACTGTTAATTCTGAATCTGCAAATGTTTTCTTTTACTCCACTAAAATCACATTGAATTCTTTGGAACTCACTTGAAGTAGAAAAATGCCAAGAGTGCCAAGGCTTCTTGATTTAAGATATTTTTGTCATGTAAGTAATAGACATGAAAATTTGTTAATAAGTCTCAATAACTTCTTAGTCTGTGGTTCCTCACCAGTACCTGAGGTTTTATCATGAATTTTGGGATATTTTATGTTTTTCTTACAGCCCAGGGGAATGTATGGGAGAAGTAGTACCTTTGAGTAATTTGAACTGCCATGCTCCCTGAATGCTTCTTTTCCTCTCTGGTACTCCCTGTATACACCAGGTTTACCTTTCTCAGCATCAGTATCTCCAGGCCCACCAATGGGGGTGGGGAAGGGCAAAGGAGGTAATCTGCTCTGTGACTCAGTTTCCCCTCTGTAAAATGGGGATAATAATCCCCCTCCTGCCCTATACGGGTGTTGTGAGTATATAATTCATTAATGATTGCAAGGTGCTCAAATGCTAAGGTGATGAGAGTGATGCACGTTACAACAGAGAACAAATATCACACTTACTGGGAACCATGCTAGCTCAAGACTTAAATCTGCACACCGTGTGCCTGTGGAGTCAGTGGCACTTTGGCTGTTATCAAATCAGGACTTGATGCCTTTCTGGAAAATGTGCTTTCATCAAATACAAGTTGTTGGATTCCATACAGTGATGAATGGATGAAATTCTATAGCCTGTGTTATGCAGAAGACCAGACTGGATGATTTTGGAGTTCCTTTTGGCCTTAAACACTATAATTTTACTACTATGGTACCAAGAGTTGCACTAGCTGTACTCTTTATAGCACCAAATAGAATTAATGATCAAATGTGGGAAAACACAACTTTAAAACATGGAATCAAAAGTGAACTGCACTGCAAGGAAAGTGTGCTAAGAAAAACTGTCTGCATTCCTGCCTTAGTTCACTGAGAGGGAAAACGTTAATTTATGCCGAAGCAAATGAGCCCATTAGCAAATGAGCTAGAGATTAGAGATTAGAGATTAGCAAATGTGGTTATTTGGTGATACTATCTTATTACTACCAGGAATGATATTTGTAAATAGTGTGGTGTACCTGTAATTATTGATGCCTTGCTTAAGGAAATAAATTTAATAGTACTAGGTCATTCTGATCTTCTGTAATGAAAAAAGAAATTATATTTGGTATTTTTATAGCTCCTTATTAAATTCTTTTCTCCTGGGGTGATAGAAGCTCTCCTATAGTGAAGAGTCATGCTTTCCTTATTTTGTTACCACAAGAAAGACTTATAATATACTATAGCAAATCACACAATCAATCTTCAAGCTAATCATTCTCTGTGGGAAACTATTGACTACTAAAAGCTTTCACATTTGCTGGAGAGAACAAAAGGCACAACCAGAAAAAGGGGTGATTTTTTTTTTAATTTCTGAGTATTTCAGATGAAAAGTATAAAGATAGGCAGAGGGTCAATAAGAGATTTCCTTTTTCACCACTGTGGCCCTAGTTTACTACTCAGTAAGCCAGAGCTCATGCTACTGAAGTCAGTGGTCAGATTCTTAGTTGGTGTAGATCAGCAATGCAAATAACTTAAAATTTCTTATGGGTACTGTCCTATTGCAACCTGGGCCCCTGCCAGCTCTTCAAAAAGCTCCCTGCTGCCTTTTGCCACAGCTCAGCCAGCTCTTGCCAAAGATGCGCACTAGGGCACACCCGCTTACTTTCACCTGTCATGCAAATTAAATTAAATTCCATTTAAATTGATGAAAGTGTGGCAATTTATATAGCTGAGGATCTGAATCAGTGATTCAGTTCTGATTTATATCTGGGGAAGAGGATAATCAGGCCCATATTCTACAGATGTAGAGTGAAATTCATCCTTGCGCAGAGGGTTAGAACAAGGCCTTGTCTCCCAAAATAGTGCTTAAACGGCACACAAATCTGGTGCTTGCCATCTGCACAGGGGTGAATAGTCCCATATTGTGTTATATAAATACTATGGCAAAGAGACAGATACACTGACATTTCTAAAGTCTTCTTTACCCTAGAAACAAAAATGATACAAAATATTTTAATGTTGTATGGGCTTTATATTAAATAATCATATTTTGATTTCTTACATAAAGCTAAATTGAAAAAAGCAGTGCTTGATCTAATAGTGGACATATAACTTACCGCTGGGTTTTATTATACAATAGTCCTCCTGCAAATGATACCTGTATGAAAGGAAGACAACTTCCATTTAACTAATTATATGCCAGATGATTATTTTCATTTCTCATCCTTGTCTATCTGAGAATTCTGCAACACATATAATATGAATAAAAGTTCAAGAATCCTTTTTGATAACCATTGATAGCTAAAATGTGCTGCAGACATGCTTAGCCAACCAATATTAAGGTGAAACATAAGTCTTATAGCATAAAACCACTTATGACTTGGACATGTGTTCACATGTTCCCAAGTGTTATCATGAAGCAACTGAGGGAACAGAGTATTTTACTGATTTACCCTTTTCCCCAAGATTTGTGGAAAGCACACTTTGGCTGCTAAAATTCTAAGGGCTTCATCCAGGACAAATTGTTTCCATGGAGATTCTGTATGCTCCCTTAGAACCCGAAGGCTATGTCTACATTGCGCTCTCTTGCGCAAGAACATATGCAAATGAGGCACAGCAATGACTATCACCGCTCTACACTGCTCCTTCTTGCGCAAAACCCCCCTCTTGCGCAAGAGCCGTTCTGCCTGAAAATAAGCGGCAGAACGGCTCTTGAGGAAAAGCCTTGCACAAAATGGCGGCTCATTAAGTATGCAAATGAGGCATGGTGATATTAATTGCTGTGCCTCATTTGCATATGTTCTTGTACAAGAGAGGCAATGTAGACGTAGCCTAATGTTGTGTATACTTGAATTTGGGAAAAATTTGGATCTGTAACTGAACTTTGCAGTGTACCATATCATCTTGAATATGTTTATAGTTTACAAGGGCTTTTGTATTGAAAGTGCCATCATTTTTGCTCTGGCATGATAGTGCTCTTGTAGTGTACATTGGAATTTGCAGTAGGCCATTTCAGCTGGGAGCTGGGAGGAGGACAACACAAGTAAAAAGGATTGGGTTGCATGGGTTGCTTTTACTTTATGATAGGTGAAATCCTCTGGCTTTCTCCATCCTATACATTTCATTTGCCTACAAAAATGTATCAGCTTAAGGTTCTGCTTAACTCCCATTAAATTAAATTGACAATTCCAATCTCTTCAATTGGAGGTGGATTGGGCCCTTACTTGGTAGAAAAATATTGCTTCCAGTTGAGATTGTTAACACAAAGTGAAAGTATGGAACTAATCATGTAGTGAAAAGAGTTCTGAGAAATGGGAAATCATTGAAGCCCAATTTAGGGTGGACGAGTAGTGCTGATTAAAGAAAGATGACTGGAGAAAAGGAAAAGCAATGTCCTTAATAAGCAATCTATTTAGGGACTCATTTGTAATATTAAAATGATGCTATTTCTTTTGAGGGTATTTTGTAGTTTGTTTTGTACAATAATCAAAGAAAATTGCAAAAATAGGAGGTAATATAACCTATTTCTGCATTAACTTCAAAACAGTAATACAAAAGAAGAGTGCAGTGTTTAGATAAGCATTGGTTTCAGAATATCTATCCACAAAGCATGGTCTGTCCACTGAAAGAGATGATGAAGAATTCTCAATAGTATTTTAAGAACACAAGAATGACCGTACTGGGTCAGACCAAAGGTCCATCTAGACCAGTATCCTATCTTCCAAAACTGTGACCAATGAATGCCCCAGAGGGAGTGAACAGAACTGGTCATCATCAAGTGATTCCTCTCCTGTCATCCTTTTCCAGCCTCTGAGAAACAAAGGCTAGGGACACCATTCCTACCCATCCTAGCTAGTCATTGCTTAGAAAATTGACCTAATGTGGATGTGTTTGACCTAAATGTATAGTGTAGACCAGACCTCAGTTCAGCATCCAGCCAGTAGAAGGCTCCACAATACCAAGAGAACAGAATAAGAAGGGAACAGTAGGGATCAGGCTGAGGGCAGGGATCAGGCTGAGGAAAGCCCCTCAGGCTGCATATGAGTAGACAGCCAGACTAAGAAGTGGTGTTTTGCTAGCAAGGAGCTGGCAGGAGCATCAACAGCAGACAAAGTATATACAGTATATAGTCCAGGAGCTTGCAAATAGGGCCTGGGACAACCACACAGGAAGAAGATAGCACAGATAGGCTATAACAAGGCTAAATACTATGGAACTGAACACTGGCGAGGTTCCTGTACCAGACTGGTGCTCCATTGACTTTCAGAGAGGCATTTTCTGGATAGCACAAAGGCTGTGAATCTCATGAATCAGTTACTTACTCCCAGGGGCTGGGTTAGGATCTATTGTGTTTATCTTTAATGAAGTAATTGTCTATGTACTCCCTATTCACACTCTTTTAAAAATCCTCTGTTGTCCATGAAAAATATGTAAGTATTAATGCAGATATGGGGAGGGCTAGAGCCTGTAGGTTAGATTCTTGGGCTTATAGCACCTCGGCACTTGCCTGTAAACAGAGTGTACCATCAGACATCTAGATGAACCCGACATGCTAACAGCTCTTTCAGTGTCATCCTGCAGTAAAGTGGATTACAATGGTGTGGTAGTAGAATATAAACATTCCTAGAGATGTGAAGAAGACATTAGTTGGCTGGTGGTAGTAGGGGTACAGGTGGCCCATGCGTGAGAGTTTTGGTATAGATAAGGTGCCAGAAAGCTATGGAGTTACCCTGATGATCAGAGTGCTCCTTTGAGCCCTGAAGAGGAAGAAGTCTTTGGGAAGCGGTCAGGGGATATGTGGAAGTTGCTGCTTTGCAGTGCTTATTAGGATCCACTGGAGGGGGGAGGGGTAAAACATATGGAGTCTAGTAGCAGAGGCATCTTTAAAAGCTTATCCTTGATTTGTGTTACACTGTATCATTTCCAAGCAGTTTATTAGGAAAAAGGCTGGTGATCACAACACTCCAGCAACAGCACAGGGGGTGAGAAAGACAGCTAGATAAATAGACAGAACATTACTCGCTAAGCAAACACAAAAATTTCCAAATCTTGTTTGTTTCTGACATGAAATATTTTTCAGATAAAAAGGTGCGGTCACTACACCTCTATAGAAGCATAAACATGAGAGAGGAGATCCATTCATATTAATAAGAGGAAAAAATATGGTATTTTAATATTTTAAGTAGCCATTTTCTAATCTCAAAACACTTTAAACTACACAGTGGTGCTGATTGATGTACACCACAGGTGTGCTGGAGGCACTGGGTTATTACATCCACAATGTGCGCATTAATCAGCAATGCTGCATGGTGAGTCGTGTCTTATTGCTTAATTATTGTGAGGTCCCCTGGGGTTTAGCATGTCATGGAGCCATAAATATTCCATCAGCCCATGCTGTTCCCATTGAAATCAATGGAAATTTTGCCATTGAATTGAATGGAAACAACGCTGTTGCAAAAGTAAAATGAGCTGATGTGAATGTGACAGATTAACTATAAACTGTAATATCCTAAATAAACTTTGTGGAATTACAGCAAACTTTTATTAAATTAAGCTAACCTTACTGTATTAGGGTTAATATCTTCCAGGTATGTTGTATTAAAATGAAGTTGCATACATGGTATAGTGGCTCTGTACGTAACTTTACTAAAAGGGACAGGGAATGCTAATCAACTTTCTCCATTATCAGTCTTTGAAGATACCATCTTGGGATGATGCCCGAGATGAACAGACAAAATACTTTTGGATAAAAGCCCAAGTTTCAAGCTGACTCAGAACTTCTTCCTGATTCAGCAAAGGGACAGGACTCATGTTCACACGAGACTGCAGTCTTCAGATGAGGCTTAGAAAGACTTGGCTTACTGAGTGCTTGTACTGAGTTGAAGTTCTGCTGAACTTGTAACCATAAAGAAACCCCTATAGTGGGGTGATGTCTGACAAAGTCATTAGCATCTGTACATAGGCACCAACTTTCAAAAGTGCCAAAGGGTGCCTTCCCCCGATGCCCCACCATGCCTCTTCCCCCCAGGAAGCCTGGGAAGGAAGGATGAGGTGCTGATCTGCAGGACCTGTTGGCAAGCAGGAAGCACTGGGGGTAGTGGTGAAGGGGATCTGATAGGGGGCTGCTGGTGGTTTCTCGGCACTTATCAATTTCCCCCCGTGGGTGGTCCAGCCCCGGAATACTCATGAAGTTGGTGCCTAAGTATGTGGAGGTTCTTTTATTGTTTTCAGTGTGCTTTTTACCATAAAAATAAAGTAGGCTTGCTTAGAAAGGACCGTGTGGAACCTATAATCAGTCTTTGAAGAGAAAGAAAGCATGTGCGTTTAGGTGGATTGCCTTTATAGGCAAATAAAGAGTGAAGGCAAGGAACTATGCAGTCTGGGAATATTTTGGTCAGAAGGAGAGACACTTGGCTCTTTTCCCAGAATAGTAATAGCTGGGGCAGCTGAAGAGGAGAGTGGATACCCTTGTTGAACCATGGAGGCTGTGTGGGCAGCAGCCATGCAGGGCACTAGGTTGCTGTAGTGCAGTTGAGGGAGGGAGGCAATGGTGGCACAGGGTGGTAAGTTGCTGTGTATTGCGGTGGGATGGCGGAGGGGTGAGTGGTGGTGCAGGAAGTTGCTTTTGCAGCCGGGAAATAGGGGTGGACTGAATCCATGTTTGCCTCTTAATCTCCAGCAGGGATATGTCAGGCAGAGTAGTGGCAGTCTGTGTAGGATTATTACAAATTGTTTCCATGTACACCTATTGCACAAGCTCAGACAACACTTTCTTGGAGAACCATGCATACCTCTCCTTCCCCTACTTTCCCACCACCTTTAAAACTTATCATGATCAGAGTGTTTGGAGAGATCTATGTTTGCCTCTAGGGTAACAAGTGGCCACTTTTGTTGAGAGATGTGCACGTTAGTGACACATTACAAACTTTATCAGGAAAAGTACAGTGACTCTATTGTTAATGGTTATTTTTCCAAATCAGTCTAATTCTGCTTGTCTAAAGTGTAAGGTTCAAGTACAGTAGAATAAAGAAGGATGCAGTAGATCCAAAATAGGAAAATTATATAATTCAAGCAGTATGGAACCCTGAACTTACTCCGTAAATTATTTTGTAGTCGACAATGAATAGTAAAAACAGTGCTCTTTTTAATGCTATCTAATAAATACTGAGAAACCATGAGCACATTTGACAGGTCTGTAAAGAATCTTTATTGGTTGTCCTGGGTACATAATAACCCCCAAACTTAAAAAATAATCTATATATGATAAAGGCAGAACAAATTGTCCGAAAATGTATAGAATAATATGGAAAGCGTCAAACATTAAATTGAAAAACATATAAACTAATGCTAGTTTTAATTTGATTAAAACTGACAAATAACCTCTGTTCCACATAAATGAAATGTAAACAACTGAGCAGGCAACAATGATATGTTTAAAGAGAATAGTTAACAGTTGCTTAAAGGACAATGTAAAAAAAAAAATAAAAGAAGGAAAAATTCAAACTGCACAGAATCAATTAGCTAGGGGGAAAAAAGTAATGTGGTACTGTAAACAGGAGTTAGTCCCTGCTCCTTACCTGCTTTAATGTCTTTCCAGCAAAATAGCTTAAAACAATATAATAATATCATATCTCATTTTTACATGTGTTAAAGAATCATAGAATCCTAGGGCTGGAAGAGACCTCAGGAGGTCATCGAGTCCAGCTCCCTCCCAAAGCAGGACCAACCCTAACTAAATCATCCCGGCCATGGCTTTGTCAAGCCGGGACTTAAAAACCTCTAAGAATGGAGATTCCCCCCCCCCCCCAAGTAACCCATTTCAGTACTTCACCACTCTCCTAGTGAAATAGTTTTTCCTGACATCCAACCTAGACCTCCCCACTGTAACTTGAGACCATTGCTCCTTGTTCCACCATCTGTCACAACTGAGAACAGCCTCTCTCCATCCTCTTCGGAATCCCCCTTCAGGTAGTTAAAGGCTGCTATCAAATCCCCCCTCACTCTTCTTTTCTACAGACTAAATAAGCCCAAATCCCTCAGCCTCTCCTCGTGGGTTATATGCTCCAGCCCCCTAATCATTTTGGCTACCCTCTGCTGGACCCTCTCCAATGCATCCACATCCTTTCTAAAGTGGGGGGCCCAGAACTGGATGCAATACTCCAGATGTGGCAGGGGTCTCAAACTCAATTTACCGTAGGGCCAGTGCCAGTCCTCAAATCCTTCTAGTGGAGGGGGCAGAGGTCTCTGTGTGTTCTCCCAACCCCACCTGCTGGCTCACGTACTCCCCCCCCCATGCATTCCCTGGCCCCTTCTGCGACCCCATGGCAATTAAAAACCCTCTAGGGGCCCCTGCCACCACTCAGCAGGGCAAGAGTGGCTTCTGGCTGCTAGCTCTGTGCCACTGCTTGCATGTCCCTATGGCCCAGGGGAGGAGTGTGCAGAGACATCCCATCCATAGGACAGTATGGCACAGCTGACTGGATCCCTGCACTTTGTGGGCCTCTACGGTGGCCACTCCAACTGCCCCCATCCTCAGGTTAGCCTATGCAACCAAGGGTAGGCTGGGGCTGGCAGCAGGTGGCGTTCCCCTCCCCCGCCACTTCCACACTCACTGTGGCAGCAGGAACCACCGCCATCTGCACTGCTTCCTGCTGCCGCGGTGCAGCAGAGCGACTGGGCTGGCCTGAGAGATGCCAACAGAGCATGTCAGAGGCTGCTGCATCGCTCTGCTTCCCTGCAGCTCCCAGCACTGCAGTGAGTGCAGGGGGCCCTGATCCCTGCTGCCATCCTGCATCAGGCCCCCCAGTAATCCCCGAGGCTGCGTCCCTTGGGGGAGGGGGCTTGAGGAAAAGTATGCGATGGGCTAGGGAGAGGGCAGAGCAGGGGTGGGAAGAGGCAGGGTTGGTGCGGAGCAGAGGATGGACTTAGTGGAAGGGTATGGGCACCCCCCCCCAAAAGGGCCATAAGGACTCACGTGCCAGCAGCTGAGTGCGGGCTGGATTGTGGATCTGCTCAGGTCGCAGATAGCCCATGGGCTGTAAGTTTGAGACCCCTGCATAAAAGTAATATTAAAAGTTTGTTACCATCCAACTCTATTTCAGACAAGCCATATCTGAAATATTATAGCCCAGTCCTGTAACATGCCATGTGTCTAATTTAAAGGGCCTGAGAACCTTCAGCTCCCATTCAGATCAGTGGACTGAAGTCTTGATGAAAAAGCTAATAAGCATCTTACAAGATTGGATCGTTAGTGTACTAAAACATGACAGGATCTGCTGTATGGTGAATTACAGAAAAGGCTTTATAAAGAGACAGTATACTGGTGTAATACCAGCATTCATTTTTAATGTCATTGGGTAGAGGCAGATATAAGGATGAAACGATGGTTCAGCTCACATTTGAAACAAGTTAAAGAAATTCTAAGTTAGTGATCTGGAAGGGTGTTCAGTGGGCTTTGATTTCAGATGAGAAGAGAGTTGGATCAAAAACATAGTGAGAGAACTATCCATGCCCAGAAGCACTTACAATCTAAGGAGACAAGACAGATGCAAGAAGGACTACTATCCCTATCTTACACATGGGGATTTGAGGTACAGAGTGGTTAAGTGAGCTGATTAGGATCACAGACAACGTATGTGGCTGAGCTGTGAATTGAAATCAGGTGGTCTGGTTCTCAGTCCAATGCCTAAACCACAAGACTAACAGCTATTTGAATGGCCCTTTCACATAGCAACAAGGGGTGGGGCGTTCAAAATGATTCTAAAACTATAAAAAGTGACAGGAGGCTGAGGAGCAAGTGTAGTATTTGAAATTACTTTTACCAAAGTTTGAAATTGATGATCTTTTATGATCTTTCTAGAAGACTGTTCTCTTTTGAAAAAACGGATTGCAGATTCTCTGGTGGGTTCATTTACAGTGTTTTAACAAATACAGGAATTACTACTGGTATTTATTGGTAAAAATTAATATCAGAAAATAATTAATGCTAGTTTGAATAGTACTAAATAAAGATGTAAGTCAGAGAAAAGGATAATATTCTACTTGCATTAAAAAGACAGTTTAATTTGAATTTGCACATATAAGTAGATGTGCCCTAAATATTATCAGCACATGTGTAAACATTTTTTTTCTTTTTTAGCTGTGCCATAGTAGGCTACATTTTTACTCTTCAGTGTATTTCTTATGATTGAATTCTAAACTCTTCAAAATAGTGCTTTTTACTGTAAAAACTGATTGACCTTTTTAAAATTACATTTGCTTTAATACTGATGTGTTTGTAGGCAAGCTATAGAATTCATATTGGTTCACATCCTAATACATTTTGTTGTAAAAGCCCAACACATATAAAGATGCAAATGGGAGAAATGGTTAACATTCTCCTTGCATTAAGAAGACAGTTTAACTGAGATTGTTTAGGCCAATATGTCATACTAGGGGATTACATCTAGTGGATACCTTGCATAGTGTCAAGTATTCATGAAATGCCATTCTAATAATACAGCCTCCACAAACACTCCAGGAAACTAAGTGCAAGGCACAAATAGAAGAATGAATGTTTGTGCTTTTCATTACCTTTTAGCGGCTTGTAGTATATAGGAATTGAGTAATATCCTTTTAATAGTTTGGGAGGCCTTTAGTGGGCCTGTCTTCTATTGAAGAAGCCATCAGAACATAGCTAGAGAAGCAGATTACGTGGATTGTTACTCCTTGTATATCTGTACTTAGTTAATAAACATGGTTATTTGGAATCCAGCGATACAGTGTGGTTTCCCCACATTTGTGATATTTTTTGAAAGAGAACAAGGACACAATAGAGCAGATAAAGGCTAATTTAGGACGGGGAGTATATTTGTGAGGCTATGGAAGGCCTATCTACCTCAATCCTTCAACTCTATTTAAAAAAAAATAAACACAGGATGGACAATTGCATTGTTGTACATGGAAAGACTGAAGTTACTCATGGATTATTTAAAGATATTAGAGAGTCTCTGGAGTTTGACACAGTGTATTCTTAAGGGAGGAATGGTAGAAACTTCACAATCCTGTTTCTGTTTCAGGGCAGATTGGAAATTGCCCCAAAGAGGACATCTTTTTAACCCTGGATTATCTCACTGTCCCATTAGTGTAATAGTAAAAACATTGTAGATAGTCAGTGGTTTTTACAGTATAATCACTACAATATTTTATCTTAACTGGACATCAGAGAAATAGTTGCAGTTCTCCTCTATATTTTCTGTAGCACATCGTTCCAAAGATTTCCAAGTGTCACAATCTGTCCACCACATTTTTAGGTACCTAAAAGATATAGAAACTTTCACCACCTAAGTCATCAGTTCCAAATTCTTGGTAGGGATCCAAAGTTGTTACCAGTCAATGCTGTTCAATGCAGTGACTTTAGCAGTCTCATTTCAGTGGATAAGCATCAGCATTAGAACACCCATTGCATTTGGTACTGATTGGCACATTTGTTGTAAGTTTAAGCCGAGGTACCCTGGGATGAATGCGCAGGGAGTGTGAATTACTTTTTTTCATCCTTAGTGGTGGTTCAAGTTAGAATCAAGAGACACTTGCAGGATAATGTGTGTGTATCTTGAGTGGGGGTATGTATAGCTTATATTGTTTTATCTGCATAGTAACTAACCTATGACTAACTAGAGCACTTCAGTTCCCAGGGTTCTCAGTCCAACACCTTTCCCCAATGCTACAGTTGACACACATATGTGCAATGAATAAACTAAAGGGCCATTCCTGAGAAAAAGTCACATTCTTGAATTTGCAAATAATTTACATATTAGTACTTAAACAGAATGAGTTGCATGTGAGGTTGATCCTACAGGATCTACAAAATCTGTATCACAATGTTGTATGCCTGTGTAAGCAGCGGGGTGACAGTCCCGTCAGGTAAGTACTGAGCCCCCCCTTACTTGCACTTCCCTGACCCGGGGTTAAGTTCTGAGAAGCTTTCGGGTGCACTGGCCCGTGATTCCGGGCTTTGTCTGCCCGCTGCTGCTAGGAGGGTGGGGTAGGGGGGCCCGGGCCCGCCCTCTCTCACGGGCCCCAGCCCAGGGCCCTAAGGACAGGTTCGGAGGGACCCGTCCAGCCGGAGGGGCTAACGCCCGCAACTCACCGGCTCCACGCCCCGCCCTGGGCTACTTCCTGCCCCACCGTCACCCCCTGGACCTCTTTTCTTGACCCCCTTCTCTTCCTCTACGGGTGCGTCCACCACTCAGGGGCCCACTCTCCCTCCTCCTCCTCCTCCGGCGTCTTCCCTTTACTCCCTCTCCTCTCTCGGCGTCCTCCCCTTTCCTCCTCCCCTCCTTCGGTGTCCTCCTCTTTCCTCCTGCATCCTCCCCTTTCCTCCTCCCCTCCTTCGGCGTCCTCCTCTTTCCTCCTGCATCCTCCCCTTTCCTCCTCCCCTCCTTCGGCGTCCTCCTCTTTCCTCCTGCGTCCTCCCCTTTTCTCCGGCGTCCTCCCGCCGTGACGTCGGCCGGCGCGCACGTCATGGCCCATGTGGCGTGCCCCGGCTCCTGTACGCCGGCCGGCATGCCCCTCCGGCGCCGCCCCCGCCTCTCAGCTGAGCGGCGGCGGCCGTACAGGGGCCGCACGCCACCCGCTCTCTCCGTGCCGCTCCCAGGAGCGCGAGCGCGACTGCGGGGTCAGTGCGGGGCGGGTCTGCCTCTGCGGGGAGGAGGCCGCCCGTCCCGTCACATGCCTCCCCCCTTAAGTTCCCCTCTCCCCTTATTTGGTCTCCCTCGTCCTTTTCTGCAATTCTTGAAAAGAAGTCCGCATTACCGTGGGCCTTCCCGGCCCGGTGGCTGACCTCGAAGCAGTAGGGTTGTAATGCCAGGTACCACCTCATTATTCGTGCGTTTGTGTCTTTCATGGCCAGGAGCCATCGAAGGGGGGCGTGGTCGGTTACCACTTTGAAGGGGCTGCCTAAAAGATAATATCGTAACATATCAATCGCCCACTTTACCGCCAACGCTTCCTTTTCTATCGTAGAATACTTTTGTTCTCGGGGTAGTAATTTACGGCTCACGTATACAATCGGGTGTTCCTCCCCCCCTTCCTCTTGGGAGAGAACAGCCCCGAGCCCTAGTTTAGAAGCGTCCATCTGCAGAACAAATGGCTTGGTGAAGTCGGGTTGAGATAGTACGGGTGCCTGGATCAGGCGCTGTTTCAGGGTCCTAAAGGCCTCCTCACATCCCTGGTCCCACCGCACCCTTTTCGGGGCTGAGTTCCGTGTTATGTCTGTCAGTGGGGTGGCCAGGGTCGCGAAGTCCGGGACAAACCGTCGGTAGTAGCTGGCAAGCCCCAGGAACTGCCGGACCCACCGCTTTGTAGTTGGGGCTGGGTAGTCCTGCAGGGCTTCGATCTTACCTACTTGGGGCCGGTCTTACCTCCCCCCACTGTGTAGCCTAAGTATGACACCTCCCGCTCTCCAAAGTGGCATTTAGCTGGGTTGGCGGTTAGTCCAGCCTCTTGTAATGAGGTTAGCACGGCTTCCACCCACTGCAGATGTTCCTGCCATGTTGTACTATAGATTATTATATCATCTATATATGCGGCGGCGTATTGCTCGTGAGGCCGTAGTACCCGATCCATCAGCCTCTGGAAGGTTGCGGCTGCCCCGTGGAGACCGAACGGCATCCTGATGAACTGGTATAGGCCAAAGGGTGTTGAGAATGCCGTCTTTTCGCGAGACTCTGCCGTTAATGGGATCTGCCAATACCCCTTTGACAGATCAACCGTGGACAAGTACCGGGCGGCCCCTAATCTCTCCAGCAACTCGTCTACCCTGGGCATTGGGTATGCGTCTAACTGCGACACTGCATTGACCTTCCGAAAATCAATACAGAACCGGATTGTTCCGTCTGACTTGGGGACCAATACGATGGGGCTTCTCCAGGCACTGCGTGACTCTTCGATCACCCCCCAGTGTAGCATCTTTTCTATTTCCTCGTGTACCGTCCCCCATAATTTCCGAGGGAGGGGTCTGACCTGGTCGTGGACTTTACACCCTGGTTCCGTCATGATGTGGTGGCTTGTCACGTCAGTCCGCCCTGGGGTTGTCGTCAACACCTGTGGGAATTTGCTCAAAGTGTTCAGGAGCTCGTCCCGTTGAGCCGGGGCCAGGTCCCACCCCACCTGTAGATCCGGGATTATCTTTTCCTCTCTTGACCCTTCCACGTACCCGGTGAACTCCTCCCTCGCCCGCCATGCCTTAAGGAGGTTAACATGATAAATGTTCGTGGATTTCCTTCTTCCGGGCATCCTAATTTCGTAATTCACTTCCCCCACCCACCGGGTTACTTCAAAGGGACCTTGCCATCGGGCCAGCAGCTTTGATGTCTGCTCGGGTAGTAACAAGAGGACCCTGTCTCCCGGCTGGAAGATCCTTACTCGGGCATTTCGATTGTAATATTGTGCCTGACGTTCCTGTGCTTCTACCAGATTTTGCTTGGCGAACTCCCCAACCCGCCATAACCTTTCTCTCAACTCGAGGATGTATGGCACGGCTCCCTGGACCCTGGTCGATTGCTCCTCCCAGGACTCCCTAATAATGTCTAGGATTCTGCGGGGTTGTCTACCATAAAGTAACTCGAAGGGCGAGAAGCCCGTTGAGGCTTGGGGCACTTCTCTTACTGCGAACATCAGTGTGGGTAGGGCCCGGTCCCACTCCTTAGGGTCCTACTCCACAAACTTCTTGAGCATACTTTTAAGCGTTCGGTTGAACCTCTCGACAAGCCCATCTGTTTGTGGATGATAAACTGAGGTCCTTAATGTTTTCACCTGGAGGAGGCGGCATAGCTCTCATCAATGTGGACGTGAAGTTTGTTCCTTGGTCCGTAAGGATCTGTTTCGGCAGGCCCACCCTCGCGAAAATTTTGACTAATTCTCCTGCCAGCGTGGGGGCCGTGGTGTTCCGTAGGGGTACGGCCTCCGGGTAACGGGTGGCGTAATCTATCACCACGAGAATATATCGATACCGATTACCGGTTCGCTCCAAGGGGCCGACCAGGTCCATCGCTATCCTTTGGAATGGGACATCTACCACTGGCAGCGGCACGAGTGGGGCCCTGGGTACCCGCCCCGATCCCGCCTTCTGACATTCCGGACACGAGGCGCAGAAGTCTTTCACGGCCCGGTAAATACCTGGCCAATAGAATCTTTGAAGCAGGCCCCGCGCGGTCTTTTCATACCCCAGGTGCGGCCAGGAGGGACATTTTAAACGGGAAGGCCGGGTGGTTACTGCCTCGGGGTCGTCCGCGGGTCCCATTTTAGTTAGTCTCACCGGCAATTGAGCCAGGGGCCCTCCCTCAGTCCCCTCCCCCCCCTGCACCAGGGCCTGCCCCTGCCCCAGGCTCGCCCATTGTCTCACCCATCGCTCCTGTTGCGCCTGGTTCGGCTCTGCCAAGTCCTTCAGGAGCTGTCTTTGTTGGTCTTGCTGTTGGGCGGACAGCTGCTGCAGGAGGGCTGCTTGCTGTTGTTGCTGTTGCCGTTGCCGTTGGTGTTCAGTCAACCACTTGAACACGTCCCCGACCTCCATCTTCGGGCGGGCTTGCTCCTCGCACCGTACTGAGGTAGCGGCCCTATCCGGCTCCTCCTTAGTGAGCCTCCTATTCTTCCCCCCCCCCCCCTTTTTTTTTTTTTTTTTTAAGATCCCTTCCCCTTCGTCCTACTGCTGTGGGGTCTTATGATGTACCCACATTCTCCACCACGTGTAAGCAGTGGGGTGACAGTCCCATCAGGTAAGTACTGAGCCCCCCCTTACTTGCGCTTCCCCGACCCGGGGTTAAGTTCTGAGAAGCTTTCGGGTGCACTGGCCCGTGATTCCGGGCTTTGTCTGCCCGCTGCTGCTAGGAGGGTGGGGTAGGGGGGCCCGGGCCCGCCCTCTCTCACGGGCCCCAGCCCAGGGCCCTAAGGACAGGTTCGGAGGGACCCGTCCAGCCGGAGGGGCTAACGCCCGCAACTCACCGGCTCCACGCCCCGCCCTGGGCTACTTCCTGCCCCACTGTCACCCCCTGGACCTCTTTTCTTGACCCCCTTCTCTTCCTCTACGGGTGCGTCCACCACTCAGGGGCCCACTCTCCCTCCTCCTCCTCCTCCGGCGTCTTCCCTTTACTCCCTCTCCTCTCTCAGCGTCCTCCCCTTTCCTCCTCCCCTCCTTCGGCGTCCTCCTCTTTCCTCCTGCGTCCTCCCCTTTTCTCCGGCGTCCTCCCGCCGTGACGTCGGCTGGCACGCACGTCACGGCCCATGTGGCATGCCCCGGCTCCCGTACGCCGGCCGGCATGCCCCTCTGGCGCCGCCCCCGCCTCTCAGCTGAGCGGCGGTGGCCATACAGGGGCTGCACGCCACCCGCTCTCTCCGCGCCGCTCCCAGGAGCGCGAGCGCGACTGCGGGGTCAGTGCGGGGCGGGTCTGCCTCCGCGGGGAGGAGGCCGCCCGTCCCGTCACAGCCTGCACAGTGACATGACAGCTCAACTTGACGATGGCTTGTCGTTCACCATGCCTCAGAGCAATCTTGCCATGAGAACCTCACAAAAAGATAATGATGTAGCATTGGCCCCTAAAATCGTGCCTATCCTGGGAAATGTACCAACTGATCCCTGTTTAGAACAAAGTTGAACCCTGGTTTTTGAAATGGTGCTGAACTTGATTTAATCCTGCTTATTCATGAAGCTAATCCATTTTTGGAACCTATTTCTGGCTTATGTTGACATCAATAGATAAATTTCCTGGTTTAGACACAGTTATAGTTAATTTACTCCTTTTGATATCCTGCAAGCTTACTTTATAGATCATGGGACAGATACATTAAAATCCAGGATGCCCTACATCAGGGGTGGGCAATAATTTTTTGTGGGGGACCACTCCAAGATTTTGAAAAGTGGTCAAGGACTGCACTTTTCTGTGGAGGATGTGCAGGGTCTAGGATGGAGGTTGGTCACAGAAGGGCGCACGGGGTAAGGAACTGGGGTGTAGGAGATGGTGTGAGGTCTGAGAGGAAGTTTGGGCAAAGGAGGGGGTTGTGACCTGGGTGGGGGATAGGGGTGTAGGGTCAGGGAGGGGGTATGGGTGCAGGAGAGGATTTTGGCCTGGGAGAGGGGCACTAGGAGGGGGGTTCAAAGTCTGGGAGGGAGCTGTGACCTGGGAAAAGGAGGTGCAGACTACAGAGGGTGTGGGTGGTGACTTGGGGTAGTGGAATGGGGTACAGGGTCTGGGAGGGTATTTGGGTGCAGGAGAGGATTCTGTCTGGGGAGAGGGTGTAGGATGGGCTACAGGGTCTGGGAGGGAGTTGTGACCCAGGGCAAGGGGTTGCAGAAGGTTTGGATGGTGACCTGGGGAGGGAGTTGGGGTGTAGGAGGGGCTGGGGTGCCAAAAGCAGGCTCTGGCCGGGAGGCACTTACCGAAGCCAGCAGCCCTGCAGCACCCCCAAGGCAGGCTGGGCTCCCTGCCTGCTGCAGCCCCAAATCACATAAAACTGCAAGCTGCAAACCCCACGTGACTCTCAAGTCTGGGAGGGGGAAGACTCTTGCGCTGCTGCCTTCCTCCAGGCCAATCTCTCAGCTCCTATTGGCTGGTTGTTTCCCAAAGCACATGGCTGCTGCCCCCCGTACCCTCCTGAAATGGTGCCCTTGATTCAGGGCCAGATTGCGATATCCTGCATGTGTTGAGTAGAACCCTACTCTGAGTACTCCTGTTGACTACAGTGGAACAATTTGTGGAGCAAAGCACTGTTCAGTGTTTCTGAATCTGGCCAAAAATGTACACAGTCTTAGTGGTACAGCCTTAATGTATGTGAAGTTACATATTAGTTTGTAACTTTAAAAATAACAAGTAGTCCTGTGGCACCTTAGGGCATGTCTACACTACAGCGTTATTTCAAAATAACTTATGTTATTTTGAAATAACAAGGTGGGTGTCTATACAGCAGCCCGTTATTTCAAAATAAATTAGAAATAAAGGACTTCTTATTCTGGAACAATAAACCTTCAGTTCACAAGTAATAATGCCTATTTTGAAATAGTTATTGCGAAGTAGGGTGTGTGTAGATAGTGCAGCTGTGGTTATTTCAAAATAAGCAGCCTCCAAGGCTTCTCACAGCTGTCCTGGTGGCCACTCAGTCTACACTCATCAGAACTCTATAGTTCCTCTTTCCATGCAGCCTTTAAAGGTGCAGCCACAGGGGAAACAGTTTTTGGCATGATGCAAGCCCTGTTAGCACCATGCCACACAGCAGCGCCCGGCTTTGCCTTCCCTGCTGCCATGGAAGACTCCAGTGCTCCCACTGAGCCCACCACGGCTGTGAGTAAGCTGGCAGCCAGCTTTGAAGCCCCTGCTGGGGGTGGAATAGGAGGGCCCCATCCTGGTCTGGTGCGGAGATCCTGGACCCTGTGAGAGCCGCCACTACAGATGACCCCAGGAAGATTTGCAACATGAACACGTTGCCTGGCTGAGTGCCTTGCAGTGGTCTCTGGAGCAGCAGGACTGGAGGTTGGATGCTGACCTGAAAGAGTGCTGTTCTGACAGGAAGCTGCGCCGTACCCTCTGGCAGGAGCTGTCCCAGGAGACCCGGAGCATGTGTGTGGCATACACTGCCACAGCTGACCACATGGTGGCCACCATTGAATGGTCCAGCGGCTGTCCCCCACTCCTTCTGCCACTCCTGCTTCTGCTCCTACATCTGCTCCCGCTCCAGCTCCAGCCCCCACCCTTCTGCGTCACCATTGCCACCGAGGGCTCTGCACATGGGGTGGTGGGACCACCCGAGCAAGGCACCAGTCCCAGCCCCATTGCTGAGCCTCTCCTCCCACCTCCTCTCCCTTCCACCATCCTCCTTCCCCCTCTCAAGTTCTTTACCTAGTCCCTCCCCAGTTATGTTTACCCCAAATAAAAAAAACAGTTTATTCTTTCAAAACAAAAAGTCTGGTTTATTATATCTGGAGGGGGGCGGGGAAGGGAGGACAGGGAAAGCGGGGGTGAGGGAGAAAAGGCACAGAGGGACAATGCAGAGGCCCCTTGTGAGGAGGCCCTGGGGAGAGTGTCACACGTGTCCTTGCCTGAAACTCTCCCTTAGGGCCTCCCAGATGTGCACAGCCCACCAGATGGCAGTGGTGTGTGGCTGTTCAAAGACCCTTAAGAGTTGCTCGGCCTCGGCCTCCCCCCGCCCCCTGGCAGGAATGTCTCCCCTTTGTTTTCACACAGATTGTGCGACACACAGTAGGCCGACACCACCTGGGGCACATTCCATTTGCTGAGGTCCAGGTGGGTGAGGAGACAGCAGAACCTCCTCTTCAAATGCCCAAAGGTGCCCTCCACGATGATGCGGGCCCTGTGGAGCCTGCCATTGTAATGTTCCTTGGTGGGGTCCAGGTGTCCCATGTAGGGCTTCATTAACCAGGGAAGAAAAGGGTAGGCTGCGTCCCCATGATGCACATTGGCATGTCCATGTCGCTGACCCTGATGGTGCGGTCAGGGAAAAATGTGCAGGCGTGCAACCTCTGGAACAGGCTGGAGTTCCTGAAGGCGTGGGTGTCGTGCGCCTTCCCTGACCACCACCGATGCTGATGTCAGTCAACTGGCCTCAGCAGTCCATGAGGTCCTGCAGTATGATTGAAAAGTACCCTTCTGGTTGATGTAATTGGAGGTCCAATGGATGGGGATGTGGGTGCCATCAATGCCCCCCGCCGCACACAGTTGGGGAACCCCATGGTGACAAAGCTGGTGACGATGGGGTCCTCATTGCCCAGGATGATGACCCTGCACAGCAGGATGGCATTGATGGTCCTCACCACCTGTGAGAGGATACAAACAGAGAATCACTGGGTTGCCAGAGCCCTCAGGAGTTCCCCAAGTCCAACTCCCTTCCCACAGCAGGAGCAACCCCAACATACCCCATCTCCAGCAGGGCTTTGTGAAGGTGGGACTGCAAAACCTGCAGGGAGGGAGAGTCCACCAATCCCTTCTCTAGGGAACTCCATTCCAGTGGTTCACCAGCCTCCTGGGACAATAGCACAAGAGCGCCAAACCCGCAGGAGTACAGCCCCGACAATCAATCTCCCCACACTGAACTGGCTTCTGATGGAGTGGTAGCTGTCCGGCATGGCAAGCTTCCGAAGTGCAATGGCAACCCACTTCTGAAGGGGGATGGCAGGTCGTATGTGTGTGCCTCATTGCCTGAGGGCAGGGGCAAGCCACTTGCAGAGCTCCAGAAAGGTGTCCTTCCGCATGCAAAAGTTCTGGAGCCACTGCTGGTCGTCCCACCACTCCATGATGAACCAGTCCCACCAGTCGGAACTGGTTTCCTGTTGCTAGAAACGGCAGTGCATGGTGTGCAGGGGAGGGTGGGAGGTATTGTTTGGCTGAGGCTATCTCTAGACTACGGAGTTTTTCTGGGATACCAGAGGTATCCCGGAAAACCTCCTCCGCATCCAGGGAACGCATCTGCTCTTCTGACATTTTTGCAGAAGAGCAGACGTGCTCTTTTGGAAGCCCTGACTTCCTCGTTTCATGAGGAAGAAGGGCTCTTCCGAAAGAGGAGGCTTTTTCAAAATTTGGCCCAGTGTAGATGGGCCAAATTTTGGAAAAGCCTCTTCCGAAAAAACAATCGGAAAAAGGTACGCAAATTGCGGAGCACAGTTTGTGTACCTTTTTCCGAAACCCCCCCCCACAGTCTAGACATAGCCTGACTGTGGACTGAGCAGCCAGCAGGGTACCCTGGGACGAGCTAGAGGCCCCTTATTTTGAAATAACAACTGCTGCCCTGTCTACACAGCCCCTATTCAAAAATAACTATATTGGAATAGGCGATATTCTTCATAGAATGAGGTTTGCAGAAGTTGGAATAAGCTGTCAGTTATTTTGAAATTATTTCAAAATAACGGAATTGTTGTGTAGATGCTCACATAGTTATTTCGGAATAAAGGCTGTTATTCCAAAATAACTTTGCTGTGTAGATGCACCCGTAGAGACTTGCAGACATAGATATAGTATCATTAGCGTTCGTGGACAAAACCTACTGCAGCAGATGTGTTTGAAGTATTATTTTAATTCTCCAATAATATATCTCTTCACCATGAAAGAGAATATATTAAATCACAGTAGATCATTTATCTTTTTTAAAAAAGCTATTTTGGCAAAGACCTGGTTACAGTTCCAAGAGTGCTTTTGTGTTGCAGTTACATCTCTTTCATAAATAAAAGCACTGACATTACATCTTTGTTAGGGTAATTTACTCCCTGCAGTAATTTTGACTTACTTTGTTCTACATGGAGTGATATTTTAATCATACTTCTGAAGTGTTTATTGATGAGGGCTCTCTGCAAAAGATGTGAAGATTACTTTAAAATTACCCCCCCTTGGATTTAAAGCAATAATAGGAAAATGAATACATCCTAAAAGAAACCAAAATTGTAACAGATTTAATAAAAGACCAGCTATGATTTTCTTGAATATACAAAATGACAGTAGCACTAAAAGTGACAGGAACGTACATGATGTCAGCAAACTACTGTTCACTGGAAATTAAATGGGCCCAGGTCTTTTTTCCCTTGTGACATTCAAGGCAAATGGATAACTTATGTGCATTTTACCTCATATTAAAGCGTACTAAGCTGCTGCACGATCTCAGACATAACAAATAAATAATACCTCACTCTGGGACCACCAGCTGAGAACAGCTTTGCACTTCCCCTACAACATAGTGCACATATGTTGATGACACTGTTTTTTAAAACAATCCTGGATCACAGGTTCTTTGCCAAGCAAGAGGAAATATGGTAACTTTCCTTCTAGATTGATTATCCTTCATAACATTGGTGATACCCATTTCCAAAGTGAGGCGTTCTCACAACAAGCTCCAAGGTTGTTCTGTAAAAAAATTACATCTGCAGACAGTAAGAACACCATCCTGTTGACAAATGTGGAATAACCTCCCCCACTAGCTTCAGAGGAGTAGCTGAGTTAGTCTGTAACAGGAAAAACTTAAAAAACAACAAACAGTCTAGTAGCACCTTAATGACTAACAAAACATGTAGATGGTATCATGAGCTTTTGTGGGCACAGCCCACTTCTTCAGAAAACTGCTAGCATTCACCTAAAGCTAAGTGGCAATCACCCATACCCATAACTTTATAGCTGAAAAGTGCTCTGATAGCTAAGCTGTCTCACTGACTGGTAGATTGCATGCTTTCAGGATGTCCCCACTCAATTAGAAGCCTGCCAGTGATGTGCTAAAATGACAGAGGCAAGTTTTGCTAGTCATTCCCAGACACTGAAGAAAATCAATTCTATAGAAAAATGCTTGGGATAAATGCCTTTCAGAGTGTTCATTTAATCAAAAATATTATCTAATAGATTTGTTTCCTTTACTTGAATCAAATTTTACTTTATCTCATATCTGAGATAATCCTGCAACCTTGCCATGAGAGGATACGGCTACACTAGCTCGTTAGTTCGAGCTAGGTAGGGTAATGAGGGCAAGCGGAGTTGCAAATGAAGCCCGGGATTTAAATATCCTGGGCTTCATTTGCATGTTCCCGGGCACCGCCATTTTTAAATCCCCCTTAGTCCGAACTCCGTGCCCGCGGCTACATGAGTGTAGCCAGACATGAACCCCATCTTGTTTCCTCCCCCCCCCCCAGAGAGCAAGAGAAAGGCAGTCAGCCTTTGATGCCCTGGGAACGCAGGGGTGCTGCTTGTCCCTGACTCTAATAAACAGAAACCAGACAGTAAATGGGCTAGCTGACGACCAGGGGACCTCCTGCTGCCCTGATGGCTAGCACCAGTAATTGACACGCCTACACTGTCCCAGGAGAGGAATCTCCGCCCATCACATACTAGAAGTGCCCATTGTCTGCATTTTCCCAGGTGTGAATTATGCTTTGCACCCTTCGTGGGAAACTTGGCATTCAAAGCCATTTTCCCTAATTGGCCACTTGAGACCAGGAAGAAGCCTACGTGACCCAAGGGGTATAAAGAGGGGTTTAGTAGCCCACCCCATTTGAGCTCCAATCATCTATACCTGCTGGCAGGTATTGGTTGCCTCCCGAGGTCTGTGGGACGCCCAGCCTCGCCCTACTTCTTCCCGAGGGATTGAGAGAAAGACGCTGGCCACGCCAAGTCTGGAACGCAGGGGTGAGAATATATACCTGCTAGGTGTCTATTTTGCATGCATTTAATAAGAGCTCAGAGAACCAAAAGGGTTTCATGGTACCTGTAAGTGACTTATTAGTGTAATTTCTGTCCTGTCCTTTGTAGTGGCTGTGTTATTTGTGACACAGTAGTAGCATTTAACAGCTAAGTTTACCCTGTAACAATAAAATAGTAACTGTTTAAGCTGTGACCTGACTCCTTCAGTTGCTGTAACAGAACCAAGCACAATTTTAAAAAGAATTCCAGCCGGTCATAAGGGACAGATATAGGGAGAGCTTGAGCGTTGGATCGTGTCGCTTCCAGGGGACAGATCCGTTGGGGCATCTCTCAGCCTCCCCAGGCTGCCCGCTGCGAAGGGATCGTGTATCCTAGCAGTCAAAATCTGAGGTGTAATAAGCTCTCCCTGTAACTCTTTGGGGCGCCCGTCAACCTCCTCCAGGTTGCCCGCTGCTAAAGGACCCCAGTCCTAGCAGTTGAAGACTCGGGTGTAACATACACACATGCACTGCCCTGACCACCGGCTGACAATGTGGCACGGACTAGGTAGTTCGAATTAAAGATCCTAATTCGAACTACCGTTACTCCTCATTAGGATCCTTAATTCAAACTACCTAGTCCGTGCTGCGTGTAGCCGCGGGCACGGAGTTCGGACTAAGGGGGATTTAAAAATGGCAGCGCCCGGGAACATGCAAATGAAGCCCGGGATATTTAAATCCCAGGCTTCATTTGCAACTCCGCTTGCCCTCATTACCCTACCTAGCTCAAACTAACAAGCTAGTGTAGCCGTACCCATATAGTGGGCTCTTGTAAGGTCTTGTAAGAGAAGAATGGCAGGGCCTGCTGAGTACTTGGATGGAAGACTTCCAACATAAGCCTGGGGGGAGCAGTAAGGGATATTGGTCATTCTTTCCTTTTAGTCAGAAGTGGACCGACGCTCTTACGTGTTCCTGAGAGGGCAGTAGTGATTTTGCTGTCCTGTGAGGGTGAGGAATATAATAGAGGTTGTAAGTACCAGCTTCACAAGGTCACTGTGAAACTTAATTCATTAATGCTTGTAAAGTGCTTTGAGATCCTTGCCTGGAAAGTGCTATAGAAAAGCAAATATTAATCTTTTAGTTGATACACAGTATCATCTCGTAGAAGTGATAAGAATACTGGTCTGCAAATTGAAACAAAGTTTCAGTTGTTTTGATAAAAATTGGTGACTCTACATAATTTTGCTATGTTGATTTAAAAAATGGCATCCATTTTGCTCTATCACGTAAGGATTTTTCGCAAATCAAAAAGAAAAAAATTGACATTTTTCATGCTTTTTATTCCACCGTATGCATTAAAAACTTGGTAAATAGTAAGTTATAGTTCTTTTAGAAGGTCTGTGGCAAGTCCTTGTCTAAAGAAAAAAGGAGCAAAGTGTGAAATTTAACAACTGAGTAATTTTAAATGATTAGATGTTACTGAATCGACGCTTTTTTGACAACTTTTTATGCATTTCACCATCAGTCTCTCTTTTCAGGGACCAGCAGTAATCAGCCATCATGCTGACTTCCCAGCATTCTTGATATCTCTTTTCCATCGTCTTGATATCCTGATGAAATCTTTCCCCTTGCTCGTCACGGACACTTCCAAGATTTTCAGGAAAATAATTCAGATGGGAGTGCAAAAAAATGAACTTTCAAGTTCATGTTGCATCCAAGTCTTTCAGATTTGTTTAGCATGTTGCCAACAATGTTTTTATAATCGGGATCTTTGTTATTCCCTAAGAAGTTTTGTATGACATTTCTGAAGGCCACCCAAGCGTCTTTCTCTATGTCATTCATGGTTTCTTCAAAGTTAGTGTCAAGAATCAATTTCCTGATCTGAGGACCCACAAAGACACCCTCCTTAACTTTTTGATAACTCAAAGCTGGGAACTTGTTGCAAATGTACTTGAAACAGTCACCGTTCTTGTTTAATGCTTTCACAAATTGTTTCATCAAACCTAGCTTGATGTGGAGTGGAGGTAGCAGTACCTTGTTGGGCTTAATCAGTTTTTCATGAATTATATTCTTGGAGCCGGGAGTCAGACTCTCCCTTGGCGGCCACTGTTTCCTTACCCAATGAGGAGCTCTTGCTCTGCTATCCCATTCGCATAAAAAGCATGGCATTTTTGTGTAATCAGCCTGCTGACCAAGCAGCATACACAGCACCTTCAGATCTCCACATACAGTCCATTCATGCTGTGGATAACACACCTTTTCAAGGAGAAGCTCAAGATTTTCATAGGTTTCTCTTAAGTGGACAGAATGGGGAATAGGCACAGAGGCTTATTGATTGCCATTATGAAGTAGAACATCTTTTAGGTTTTCTTTGAAGAGTCAATAAACAGTCTCCAGTCACCTGGTTGGTAAGCTGTCCCTAAGCTTTCTATTAATCTGGCAATGTTATTGCAGTATACCAACAGACCATCCATAGAAAAATATGGAACAAACTCTTTCTTGCAGTTCCTGTACCAAGCAAAACTTGTCCCAGGGGAAAGCAAATTCTTCTCTTGAAGTCTGGATCTCAAAACCTCAGCAGAATCTTTAGGCAGATCCAGGTCTCTCACCAAGTCATTCAATTCACTTTGGGTGAAAAGTTGTGGCTCATTACTGGCATGTTCTGGTCGATACTCAGTATCGCCTCCAACATTATCAGCATCAGTGTACATTAAATTAAAGTAGATGGCATTAATTTTGATGAATTCAATCAATTTGAGGTATTTTTGCATTCAAGTTCTTGAAACTAAGTCACTGCATAGTTTTAAGTTCTTGAAAATAAGTCACAGCATATAATGTATAACACATTATAATAGCATTTTTTGAAAAAGTAGACTCCAGTTTTCAGAAAATCTGTACATCATGGGCAAAAATGGATATAATTTTTTAACTCAGCACCCCAAAATTAGTTAAGAACAGTTATTGTTCTCAAACAATGGAACCCATGCATAAGGGTGGAATAATCATTGAAGAATCAAAATCCATTTCAGTTAATTGATAGTGGGTAATGATGATGATTGCTGGATGACTGAACAATGTTAAATACTAATGTGCCTGAGTGTTTGTCTCTTTGGAGCCATTGTATAAATCTTTCGCCTCTTTTCAAAACTCCAAACTTTTCCTTACATCAGGTCTCTTATAATCAAAATATAAAAGGAAAATATTTACCAGATATTCACAAAATGTATTCTGAAGACTACTTGAATGTAATCATTTCTTCTCCAATGCTTTGAACATAAAGGGTGTAAAGTATACTTATAAACGTCTAGGAAAATCATAAGCAGAAAGAATCCTGCCTCCTTATTTGCATAAATTATTGGGAATGGATGTTGGTATACATATGTTGACTGCAATAAAAAAAATCATTATCCAGTGAATGCATATTATATAGATAGAAGAGGTATATCTGGTTCTGCTGCGTTAATGCAGGAATGGCCCCAGGGCTTAATTTTGGAACTTTCATTTCTTCGCTCTATATTCAGCTGCTGTTAACTTTAAAAAGCTTTTTTGGAAGGATTATATGTGGCACCGGCACCTTATTACTCAATTCAGTTTCCTGATTAGATAAAACTCAGCAATCTCTACTAGTTTGTTAAAGCATTAACAATCATAGAATCATAGAATACTAGGACTGGAAGGGACCTTGAGAGGTCATCGAGTCCAGTCCCCTGCCCTCATGGCAGGACCCAGCACTGTCTAGACCATCCCTGATAGACATTTATCTAACCTACTCTTAAATATCTCCAGAGATGGAGATTCCACAACCATCCTAGGCAATTTATGTCAGTGTTTAACCACCCTGACAGTTAGGAACTTTTTCCTAATGTCCAACCTAAACCTCCCTTGCTGCAGTTTAAGCCCATTGCTTCTTGTTCTATCCTCAGAGGCCAGGAAGAACAAGTTTTCTCCCTCCTCCTTGTGACACCCTTTTAGATATCTGAAAACCGCTATCATGTCCTCTCTCAATCTTCCCTTTTCCAAACTAAACAAGCCCAATTCTTTCAGTCTTCCTTCATAGGTTATGTTCTCTAGACCTTGAATCATTCTTGTTGCTCTTCTCTGGACCTTCTCCAATTTCTCCACATTTTTCTTGAAATGTGGTGCCCAGAACTGGACACAATACTCCAACTGAGGCCTAATCAGTGCAGAGTAGAGCAGAAGAATGACTTCTCGTGTCTTGCTCACAACACACCTGTTAATACATCCTAGAATCATGTTGGCTTTTTTTGCAACAGCATCACATTGTTGACTTATATTTAGCTTGTGGTCCACTATAACCCCTAGATCCCTTTCTGCCATACTCCTTCCTAGACAGTCGCTTCCCATTCTGTATGTGTGAAACTGATTGTTCCTTCCTAAGTGGAGAACTTAGGAATTTGTCCTTATTAAACTTCAGTCAATTTCAGGGGATAAATGATCTGAAAGGAAAATCAAGCAGATGGTTTTTAGGCCAATCTCATTCTGAGGCTGTTGCAGAGAGAGAATAGGACTGGAGAGTTTTATTTATACCACCGCATTATTTAACAGAGATTGGTGAACCAGGTTAGTTAAAATAGTAATCTTCCTAGAACTTTTTCTCCTCCCATGAAATGAGCATAAAGTGCTGGGAAGTTCAGTTATCTTACTGATCATTGGTTGTATTGGTGGGCTCTCAGCCCATTCCCGCCACTGCTGCTCATGTTTCAGGTTTCCCCAGTAGTGATGATATTTTAGAAGGCACTACTTGTGGTAGCCTTAAATCTCTCACAGTCTCAGTCACTGTATAGACCCCTAAGTGCAGTATGCAGGTGCCTAGAACCAGCACCTACATTTAGGTCTTTGTGTCTCCCATCCTAAAATGGATGTAATAGTTAATTACAATTTATTGATGGCTTTGTCTAGATCACAAAAGAGTTAGAACATGGGTATCTATTAGGCTCATTTGACTTAATGTCAACTGAACTATATGCTGAAGCCTAGATTTTGCTGCCCTTATATGTGAAAGTGGGGAGGGAGGGTTGAGGGCAGATGAGAGGATGCAGAGATACTCTTTCCCCCATGCGCCTAAGCAGATCAGGTAGGATGGGGATGGAGGCCATTGAACATAATAAGGATTTAGGTTTGGATAGCATGATCCTCAGCACCCCAAATAGGATCTGACCTATTGAAAGTGGTGCTTTCGAAAAAGCGATCGGAAGAAGATATGCAAATTAGTGCCAAATTTACATATGTCCTTTTGAAAAAAGAATGTAGTCTAGATGTACCTGTGAAGGCACATCAGTCCTTGTAGCTCCCAAACAAGTAACCTGTTAATAGATGGCAGTAAAAGCCTCAGGAATTGATATTGAATATAAATGACCAACTGATCACATCAGTTTTCCAACAAGATGGAAAACTCTAACATATATTCACACAGACGTAAATCTTTGGCACAAGGATAAGAAGCAAAGGCAAGTTTCCTAGAACAGAATAGGAGGTAAGATCATGAGAGAGTTATTCAAAGATGTGCATTCCAGCATTGTTTTCAATGGGCCTTTTTCATCTTTTCAGAAGTAGATGAAATGCAGCCCTAAGGGCTGATCTTATAAAGTACTGAACTACCTACATTTTTTTCCTAGTCTTCTTTGATAGTCTGAAAAGAAAAGTGGGTCTGTGACTGAAAGGAAGGTAATAAGGACTTCAAGGAAATAGACAATTCAGTAGCTCATTTGTAGTGCATCACGTTACAAAATTAATTATGTTTCCTTGCAGTTGCATTATTATTAATTACAGTAACAGTTAGAGGCCTTTGCTATGGGTGGGGCTTCATTGTGGAATGCTTTGTACAAACCTCTACTAAGAGACATTCCCTGACCCAAATTCTCAGATTTTTAAAGCACTGAGGTATTGCTGATGTAGGGGCTTATTTCTTATTTTCAAAATGAATTTAAGCATTAAGATCCCTTGGACTATCAATGGGATTTTAGCGCTTAAGCCTAAATGCCTTTTGAAAATGAGATCTAGGCTCCTAAATCAGTTAGTCAACGCTGAGCACAACAACACTTAAATACCTTTAAAATCTGAGCTAAAGATCTTATATTCTAAATAGACAAGACAACCAAAGGGTGGGAAGTGGGAGTGACTTGTCCATGGTAATACAGCAGATCAGAGGTAGAGCCAAGAAATGGAACACAAGTGTCCTGACTCCCCAGTGAGTGCCCTCTCTATTAGACCACTCTATATCCCAAGTTGTTTCAAAACAAATACAAATAAATCTACACAAAAATATACAAGAAAAAACAAAAAAAAACTTTAAAAAGAATTATACTACAAACAAGAAGCCAATCAAACTCTCTTTATTCATGTAAATCATAGGGCACGTCTACACAGCAGGGCAAAAATCAAATTAAGATATGTAACTTCAGCTATGTCAATTGCATAACTGAAGTCGAAATAGCTTAATTGGAGTTTGGTGCTGTCTACGCAGCAGGAAGTTGAAGGAAGAACACTTTTCCTTTGACTTCCCTTACTCCTCGTGAAATGAGGGTTACAGGATTCGGAGTAAGAAGTCCTCCATCTTGACATTATTTTGAAATAACGGCTTGCTGTGTAGACATGTACTATGTTATTTTGAAATAAAGTCAGTTATTTTGAAATAATGCTGCAATGTAGATGTGCCTTTAGTGCTGGAATGAGTAAAGATAGCAGAATTCAGTCTGAACCACTTGGGCAATATAACAGTATGAAAAAGTTGGGTGTGTATTGTTTCTGGGTATTTGAATATGGCCAACATGACCTCCTGTGCCCACCCAGCATTCTGAGTAAATGATAAAAGATACAATTTTATTTGTTAAGGTTTTTTATAAGTGAAACTTCTCTCCTAAAAGACTTGAATGTAAAATGCAAGGCTCTAACTCATATCCACATGGACAGACCCTGTCACTTGCATGGAACCACACTGATTTTATTAGAGCTCCATTGGGGAATAAAATTCCACTCATATGGGTCCAATTGCATGTTCAGAGTCCTAGTTTGTAACTGAGGGAGAGGGAAAAAGAATGCTTTAAATCCTTCTGATCTTTGTTTTAATGGTGTACTTGGTTCAATTATTTCTGGTCTTACTCATGTGATTCCCCTGTGTATTTCAACTCTTCTGATGATGCAACAGGAATAAATGCACCTAAGATGGCAGATTATCCTTCCATGTGGTGTCCTTCAAACATAAGCATTTAACTTTGTCGTATGACTAAATTATATTGATATGAGCACTTGATTTTTTGTGTGGCAGATAAGTTTTGACCTAGACTTAAATAACCCTAGAACCTCTTATAATAATTTCTTTGTCTAAGTGACCAAAGCAAAAGATTTCTCCATTGCAGTGAACTGGTTTTGCCACAGGTACTGTAGCACAGGTGAACTTTTAAAAAAGGCTCTGGTATCTGGAGATCCTTAAGTGCCATAGAATATTTTAAATTGCATCAGTCTCAGTTTTATTTTCCTTGCCATTGTGCTAGTGATGCCTAAAACATTTGACATCTGATTGTCAAAGAAAATCTTCCTTTGATGGCCTGAAGTGCTGAGCACTTCTCAACTCCTTTAGCTCAATTTCAAAAGGTTGTGAGGGAGCTCAGCATCTGAAGAATGGGATCCTTAATTCAGCCTTCCAACCCGTCATGTGAGACTGATAAAATAACTTGGGTGTGATCATTTTAACCACAAGAAATAAACTTTAGAGACTACATGGAATGTTGACTCTGCCATTTGCATGTACTCGGCAACTTGAGATGACTTTTGAAATATTAAACTGCGACAACTCTGAACCAGTGTAAACCTTTGCTCCTGTTCCTCTCCTCTCCTGTTTTGCAAATGCTCAAATGTGAGAATCACACTGGGTGGCATGCCCTGAGGAGAAGCAACATAGGATGCTCTCCGGCACCTGTGCCCCCACACCCTGGCAGGTGAGGATCTGGGGCTCCCCACAACTGCCTGGGCTCCCTGGGTAGCTTTTACCTTAGGGCATGTCTACACTACAGAGTTTTGTTGGAAAAACAGCCATTTTTCTGACAAAACTTGAGGAATGTCCACACTGCAATTGTGTTATTCCGCAAGAAAATCGAAAGAACAGAGGGGGTTTTCTGGCATTGGTACTCCTCATTCTACGAAGGCTTTTTGTGAAAGAGCTCTTTCGGAAAAAAGGCGTGTGTGGACGGGGAAAAGGGAGTTCTTTCGGAAGAAGAGGAAAGAGGAAAAAGCACAGGTGCTCTGGTGGCCATTCCTCCATTGTGGTCACAGCTTACATGAAAGAGAGCGTCCATTCAGTGTGGACACTCTCTTTCGAAAAAGCAGATCGCTTTTTCAATGCACTTTTGCAGTTTGGACGGTCT
Organism: Pelochelys cantorii; assembly: GCA_032595735.1. NCBI lineage: Eukaryota > Metazoa > Chordata > Testudines > Trionychidae > Pelochelys > Pelochelys cantorii. The sequence goes on from CM064328.1 coordinate 172,672,244, forward strand.
CTTTCAGAAGAAGGTTTTTCAGAAGATCTTTTCTGAAAAAAGCTTCTTCTGAAAGAAGCCTGTAATTTAGATGTAGCCTTAGTCTGGCTCTGGCTTCCAGCCTGGCCAGGTGGTGTGGTCTGGGGGGAAGAGGAGGACCAGGGGATGGGGAGAAAGAGAAGGAGGAGCAGAGTGGGCCACAATTCAAATACTGGTGGCCCTCCCCACTTCTACACAGATTCTGCAACCCCAAATTAGTTGAGGCCTATGGGCCTGTGAGTTAATCTGCCATTAAATGTCAATGCTGAGAATTAAACCCAGATACCCATGCCATTAACTGGAAAGCTACCTTTTCTTTTCCTTGGGCTTAAGCTATAGCTCAGCTAATTCCCTAGTACTTTAGAATGTTATCTATCTTTTTAAACTTTTTTAAAAATAGCATTGGTATTAATTACAGTATTAGTTGTTTTGAAAATGATTGCTGAGAAATATGCAAAGAAGCCAAGAATCAGTTGTTCTATGTATAAGGATATGAATGTTTAGGTATGGAATAGTGTTAGTTTTCAAAAGGGTAATTGGAACCCTACAACTTTGAGAGTGAATTCTGATTTTTCAAGAATGGGTTATCTGATCTTGCACCAGCTCCAAGCAGGAAGTTTCAAGTATTTTGTGCATGAGAAACATTGCAAAATTGTTTCCCTGTGTGGTTTCAAGAGAGTTTTAAACACAGTAAGCCATGTGGTGGTGCTAAATTACAAAAGATGAATGTTTTCACCAGCATGCTTACCAGATGTGCAAAATGTGGCCTGATGAGATGATAACAGGTACAAATTATAGCACTGACAAACTCATAAACATGGAAATCTGAGTAAATCAGACATTTCAAATTTATTTGCCAGACAATGTTTATCCTCTTGCAAAAGTTCAGACTCTCCATAAGAAGCACTTCCCTTCAGTTTCAGCAGGACTCTTGCTGGTTAGAGTTACAGATCTAGGTATTTGACAAGCAGCTTCTTTGCAGATAATATGGCTAATCTTTCAGCCTAAGAAAAATAAGCACGGAGTGGCATCAGAAGCTTTTTGCTGAATACCTAGATCCCAGTTTGAAATTGTAGGGTGAGAAAAAATGGAAGACAAGGAGCAAGCAGACTAATGTACCTCTAGTTTGACAATGACAAGGGTAACCAGTGGGAGTTTTGTTTCTCTGCATAATTTTCTACAATCTACTCAGATATCTTCTCATTTTGTACTATCCTGGAGAGATGCTGAGCCATATTTTTCTTTGAAACCACTCTGTCGCTAGACAGCTACAGATTTGAACCTGTACCCCAGACCATTGAGGATATTTTGTTACACGAGTGCAACACCACTGATTTCAGGAAATTTACTCTGGATGACAAGAGCAGAATTTGTCCCAGAATACTTTCTATTGATACCCAGCCTTGTCCATCCATATTCCTTAAGTTGTAAAAGTGTTTTATGTGATATGGGCTGGATTAATTGCATGACAAATGGAGCAATATACATTTCTTACAGGAATCTGGATTTAAAATAGGCATATAATTTTAAAGTTTCATATGTATGAAACTCAACTTTTTCAGTTGAGTTTTGGGCAATGACAGAGAGAATTTGTTTTGTGAGATGGTTACATCCTTGCTCTGTAGAAAACTCATATGAGCCCAGTTAGCTTTATAAAGTATATTTCAGTGACTTGTGCTGAATCACTGAGTTCTAGCTTCATGTTTAACGGTTATAGCATTTACATACCCACCTCGAGGCATTTGAATATGGCATCCCTTTACTGTTAGATTCTAACATGGAAGAACAATTTTCCTTGTTCTGAGCATTCTGCATTGAGCCTTATGGTTATGTCTAAGGCCATGTCTACACTACGCAGAAAATCAGCGCTGCTGCAGTCAATCTTCTGGGGTTCGATTTAGCGGGTGTAGTATAGAACCGGTAAATTGAACTGGAGTCAACGCCAGTACTCCTGCTGCTCATGAGGAATAAGAGAAGTTGTTAAAAGCATTTGCTCCCATCGACCTCCCCCCAGCGGTCCACTGATTGTATGTGTTGTACTTATGCGGAGCCCCAGCGGTCCATTGATTGTATGTGTTGCACCTATCGATGTTTCCAGTTTGTCAATCTCAAGGAGCCCCTGGAGATGTCTCACAGAGCCCTTGTGTAGACTCTATTCCTGTTTCTATTGAGAAACACTGGTGTAGACTCTATTCCTGTTTCTGCCACAGACTTCCTATGTAACTTTGGGTCAGTCACTTAATTGGAGAGAACTAAAAGGAAGAGAAAGAGATTTAGGCAGGTTGGGGTGTGTGGGAGGTGCAGGAGTGTTATGGCAGGGCATTGGGGATGTGGAGGTGCAGGAGTCTGGGAATATGGGGTGCAGGAGTTTGGGGATGTAGGGCATGAGGGGCTCAGGACGGGAGTTTCATGTGTATGATGGGCTCAGGGCACAGGGTAGAGTGTGTGGGGGTGTAAGAGTGTTATGACAAGAGACTGGGAATGGGGGGGGTGCAGGAGTTTGGGGATGTGGGGGCATAAGGGGCTCAGGTGTATGATGGGCTCAGGGTTGGGTGTGGGGGAGTGCAGGAGGGTTATGATGCTATAGCCAGATGGGGGCTGGGCCCCAACTGGGGGCAGTATGGCCCCCAAGGTGGGGAGAGGGGCAGGGAGGACTGAGGTTCAAGGCCTCAGGCCAAATTTACTCTTCTGGGATCCCAGGGTTACTAGATTTGGGGCCGCCTAGGCTCTGCAGTAGGACCAAAAATGGGGGGTTATGTGTGTGAGACAGGGCTGCCAGTGAGAGGGATAGGGATGGGGCTGCAGGATCTGGGCGGGAGGTGGGGTACAGGAGGGGGTGAAGTTACAAGGTCTGGGTGGGAGGTAGGGTGCAGGAGCAGGCTGGGAGTAGGGTGTCTGGCTGAGGGGAGGGGGCAGGAACAAGGGAGAAGGGTCAGGAGCAGGCTGGGGGCAGGGTGTATGGACAAGGGGCAGGGGCAGGAGCAGGCTGGGGGTACAGGATCTCAGCAGGGCAGTGAGTGAGGGGCGGCTGGAGGTGTGGGGTCTCAGCGGGGAGGGAGGTGAGTGCACCATTCTGGCCAATTGGAGCAAAGGGGAAAGTCTCCAGGCAGTGCGTCCCTGTGAGGCTGTTCCCCCAGATGGGGAAAGGGAAGTGGCTGCACGTGCAGCTGTTTCTGGCTTCACTTTCCTGCGAGCCGGATCTGGCGGGGAGCCTTAGGGCTTTCTCCCCCTTCCCGCCACAGGAAGCCGGTACTCCAACCAGTGCAGGCTCCCTGCTGTGGGGGGATGAAGGGGAGGCTGAGCTGGAGCTGCAAAAGAGCTGTATTTGGCTTGCAACCCTTAGGCTGCTGACTCCTGGGAGTCACTTAGGTGCCTACCTGCCACCAAGGTACTTAAAGTCCAACATTTAGACATCACTGACACTCACACAGTCTCTACTCACCTGTCAACTGTAGATACCTGAGGCCTCTAGCAACTGAGGCCACACATACAGCTGTCTAACTTCTGACGCAGCTCATCAGCTCCCAGCTAAGGACTGGTCTATACTACTGTGGGTCATGGACCTAAGTTATGTAACTTCAGCTACATGAATAACATAGCTGAAGTTGACGTACTTATCTCTAATTACTGCAGCATCTTCCCAGGTAAGTTGACAGCTGACACGCTCTTGTCGACTCTGTTTATTCTTCTCATTTCAGTGGAGTACTGGAGTCAACAGGAGAGTGCTCAGAAATCAATTTCTCACCCCTCTAGTATACACGATAAATTGACTTCACGGGATCGATCGCTGCCCATTGATCCACCCTGCAGTGAAGATGTGCTCTCAGTCCAAGTGGGATTTACAAGCTAGGCATTCCACAGCTAGCTTGCTTTTCAGGCCCAGTCTGGTGCCATGAGTTCAGAATATTTGCAGAAAGTACTCCTTTAAGAAGCACACCAAAAATAATCAGCAACTTTACTCCTAGCCTCATAAAATAGTTTGGCCACATGGATAGGAGTCAGTCTTAAAGCTGTTATGCCAAGCACCAGATAGAGAGGGCACCTAACCCCATTCCCTTTTTTTATATCAGTATTTCCATTAATATATATTGACAGCAACATTGTCTATTCAGTTCCCTCTGGGCTTGTCAGGTCAACACTGGGGTCTTTAAAAAAGACATTGCAGAAGTATATTAAATTCTATATAGTAACACACCGACCACAAGCTTGACAAGAACCATACAGCATTGCAAAGGAAAATATTGTAATTTTTACTCAGAGGCCATAAAATATGTGGTTGTATTGACTGTCTCAGTAACTGGCTAGGTGTGGGGTCATCTCTGGGCTCTTAACACAGGATCCAGGCCCTATAATGTAACAGGGAGACATGGTTTCCACTCCTGTGGTCAGAATGATACACAGCAGGAAATTCAGTTTTGCAGTGCCCCCTCGCTTTCCAGCGGGGAGGGAGGCCATTCTGCTACATTGTCTCAGGGGGTTTTGCTCTTGTCCGGGGGTCACAACTATGGGGCCACAATGCCTGTAGCTAATAGCTCTAAGCCCATCTAGCAGAGGCACTCACACTAATTGTTTGGAGCCTGGATCCCCACCCCTGGGTGGGCAAGGCCCTGAGGACATTCTAGTTTGCAGCCCCACAATAGGGCTGACAAAAAATTGCAGGCTGTCAAGTAGCTCTAGTCCCATGGGCAGGGTCAAGCAGGGAGCAAGCTTTAGCCTGGGATTCTGGGCTCAGGCAGCCAGCTAACAAATACATTCTATAGGAGCAGATAAGGAGGAGAAGCACTCTTGCAGTCTAGGGACTCAAACAAGGATTTGCACACTCAGCAAGCAGTCTAGGGTGCTAGCAAGGGGGGTGGAGTACAGGCCTCCTGGCAAAGGGTGGGGAGTCAACCACCCCAGGGCAGCAATGGCAGGGGGCTGCGAGCCCACCCTACCTCACCACATCCCAGTCCAGGGCCCTAACAGTGGCAGGGTGGCCTGCTACTGGGTCGGTGGGGATCCAGCTGCAAGACATCAACTGAGATACCAATAGCTCTTCAGCTGGCCGGTTATCAGCTGCTCCTGGGCTCCTTCCTGCCTTCCCAGGCTTGTGTACTCTGGTACCCAATGGTTCTCAGTAGGGATGTAAGCAACTAGTCGACTACCTGATAAGCATAAGCTTATCGGCTAGTCGAGTAATGACTTGACTAGTCCCCCCAACCCCCCTTGCTGCTGCTATCAGAGTGTGGCAGCAACGGGGCGAGGGGGAGCAGTAGCTGGTGCTAGGGGAACCTGGCTTAAAAGCTGGTTCCCCCAGCACCTTCTGGGGGGGGCAGTGGAAGTAGAGGCACAGTGGGGAAATGGTGGGAGTGGGTGCTGAAACAGTCCTTGCCTGTGACAGTCCAACTGCTGTGCCTCTCCCTTTGAAATGTAGCAAAAGTCCCAGGAGGCTCTTGCTCTATTTCATAGGGAGAGGCAGAGTCCCGGGCAAGCAGGGACTACTTCTTGAGTCCTTGCTGCTCTTCTGCCTTTTAAATGTAGTAAGAGCCGCCCACTACATCTAAAAGGCAGAGGTGCAGTGGGGATAGGGAGTTACTAATTGGCTAATCAAGTAGTTGATGGATCTTAATCTTTTTATGTTAGCAATCAAATTAAATGTTTCCTTTTACATTTACTATACAAGTAGGAATATCATTGATAACAATGAGAAGCCAGTATTATGTATTTGTGTGTGTGTTTCAAGAAGTTGACTTTGAAAGGTGATGGCATGGACAAAAGAAATCAAGATTTTTGTTGCTTCAGATTGTAATGGATTTTGCTGCCTTATGAGGCCCTGTGATTGCCTGTCACAATTCTCCTCGTGGGTTGTGACCCACCAGTTGAACACTAGCTTAGTTCATCTCAAGAGAAGGTTTTGAAAGGGATTCTTGTAACAAGCAGAGAAAGCATGGTCACTACTTACTGTTTGCAGAAAAAGGGTTTTTATCAATTAGACAGAAAGATCAATAAAACAAGATTTCCATCGGAATCAATTTGTGAAAGATCCAACATAACATTTTAAAGTGTACCCAGTGTATCCTGGTGGAGTCTTGTCACTTCTGGATTCCTGGGAACAGCCAGTTCACATATACACCATGGTTAAATTATGAGTGTTAATGGGTCTTGCAAGTGTGCATCCAAAGGGAAATATATTGTTATTCTGATAATTTATCTCATGATGGCAATGTCTTGTGTTTGATTAGCAAAAGTTTATTTTCGTCTGGGATGTGCAAAACTGTATTTACAATACACCAGTTTTAATTACAGATGGCACAGTGATTTTAAAAAAGGGATGCTCCATAATTTTCTAACTCTCTCTGATCAACAGGATTTCTACTGGTTATCTCAGGATTGCTCCCCTAAGAAAAGAAAATGTATATAAATATTGAAGAAGAGATTTAATTACAGAAAATGCATCAGAGCTACCATATATCTTTGTGTTGAAAGCCCTCCCTGGAGACAGAAGTATCTGACAGAAAAATAACCCTCTAATTAGTAAAGAACTATATTTATGCATAATAGTCATTTCATACAGGCAGAAAAATATTGTTATTCATACAACAAAAACTATGCTCAGACCCTAAAGCAGGGGTGGGGAACCTAAGGCCTGGGGGCTGGATGTGGCCCCCGGCTTGCCTGGATCCAGCCCCTGAAGCTTGGGACTCCTCCCCTGGCTTGGAGAGCCCGCACTAGCATTCCAGACCCCCCATGCTGTCTCCCTGTGCAGCCCCTGACTGATTTTTCTGTGGGTTGATGGCCCCTGACCCAAAAAATGTTCCCCACCCCTGCTCTATCACATGAGTGAAAGCTAGCTGGCTGGTAGCTAAGAACAGACTCATTATTCACTTTGTAAATGGTTTCCGTGCCACTAGGTGGGATAGTGCACCATGCCCAGTAGGTGTGTGGGTTACACAATCACCGATTTCCTTGTCAGGATTCCTTGTGGAGCCCACTGTTTCCATTCCATAGCCCAAAGAGCTGCTGTTGGGGAATGCGAGAAACTCCCACTCTTTGAACTGAAGAGGTTCCCTTTACAGCCCTACTCATCTGTGGGTCTTGATCATCCTCATAGTTACATCATGGTGGGAGGGAATTCACTGCTGAAGAAACTGCAAGTGCAAAGTAAGAGCAGTATCTGACCCTCTGCAACATAGCAGTACAGATCATTAGCACTATGACCAGCACTAACAGTTATTTTGTATGATGTGCAGGGAACACATTAGTGTTAGGATAAAATTTTCAAAATTGCCTTAAGTTCAACTGATTTTTTTCAAGGACTATTTCCCCCCAAAGTTTAATTAGGAATTTTATAATGGCATTACATTTTGTAATTGCTAATTACATACTCTAATTACCTAATTACACATTGTAAATATGTCATTACATAGATTTTCACCAAATTCATAATTATATTTAATTATACTAATTGCATCAATCTAAACTAATCAACTATAAAAATACAACTATAAAATATGACAAGGAAATGTCATATGAATTAAAGCTACAGGGGAAAAAATTGCGAGGATGATTCAATATTCCTGATGGACCCAAATCTCTCAAAAAATCAAAAGGAATTCTGGGTGCACAGGACATGTTGGACTGGGCCTCAAGCTGGTGAGAAATACTCACAAAAGCAATATACCAGACTGGTTTCGTTGGCAGCTGCCAATGAATCATGCCTTAACAGAGGCTTATATTAAACTCCAGAGGTCCCAGGTTTGCTTCTGCCAGCCAGAGTTACACTTGCAGTCTGAAGGGCTCTCTATACACTAGTCTGATTCTGACCTCACTCATGCCACTGTAAATCAGGACTACATCCACTGATGCCAGTGGTGTAAATGTGTTCAGAATTTTGAACCATGTCTGAAAACTAGGGGGAAGATTCTCAACTGATTTCAGTAGAACTACATCGAATTAGATCAATGCAGTTATGCCAAATGAGGTTCTGGCTCTAAAGGGGAATGGTTTTAAATTCAATTCCAGCTAAGCTGGCTTCCAACATGATTAGGTTGCCAAAGTAAATAAGAATCACAGAATATTAGAACTGGAAGGAAACTCAAGAAGTCATCAAGTCCAGTCCCCTGCACTCATGTCAGGACCAAGCACCATATCATCCCTGACAGGTGTTTATTGTTGGGATATGTAAGGGTTAAATAACAACCTAGGCAACCATTACCATGGTACTGGGGAAGAAAAATGTAATGGATACCCTGCCTGTGAAAGTAGTGTTCTCTCCCCTCTCCCTTCCTTTTCCCAGCTACACATACAAATATGTGCCAGGTCATGATTCCTCTCCCCCACAATCTCCTCCGGTAAATTGCTGATGAAGGGAATTTGTGACTACAATTGCTACAAAGCACCTGCGTGGTATGCTTAATGTTGTAAACAGTTAATGGGGCAGGTATAATTACATTCATTAAATACTTATTAGAATCCATAATATGGGCGTTCATACTATTAAATAAGGGTTTGGGGGGAGTTGTAGAAGATGTGTATTTACACATTCGCTTAAATAAAAGAGTGTGATGTAGTTAACTCAAGATTCACTTGAATGTTGGGGTCGAGGGGAACGAATATGCAATTAAGAAGCCCATTTGCTCAATCCACCTCTGGTCTCTCTGCTCATTTTTCTTTCCAACATTTATCTATAGAATCATAGAGGCAAAGCTGCTTTCTGATTGGTATCAAAGATTGTCTTTGTCGACACAGCAGGTTCAAACATGATTTTTCAAAACTATTTTAAAACTGTTTGGACCAAACAAACCACACTGGAAACTGTGGAAAGAGTGTTTAAACACAATTCAGAGTTTTCCGACATCGTTGGAAAACCAAGCGATGACAGGGCCATAGATGGAGTGTGAGAACCAGTGAAGACTGGGTGGGGAGAGGAAGAGGGGGAGAAAATCAGACTTTACTGGTTGGTTCTTGTAATTCTGCAGAGAACTTCTTAGGAAAAGTGACTAAACCTCCCATTCATAAACCTCCAACAATCCTGTGGGCAAATGCCATGAATGTTTGTGAGAGCTAAAGGTAAGTACCATGGATTGACGCCTTAGAGAGAAAAGGGAGCTCACTATTGTCACCTGTTGGTGAAATGGGAGAGGCGTGTCCAGAGACACTTAACTGCATAGGGTCAGGGTGGTGACGTTATGTAGGTGACAGTGCTATTTCCTGGTGAGCAAAAAGTGAGTTGATTGATTGGGTCATGCGTAATTTTCATTTCCATTGTGTGATGGTATGGGGGCATTCTGGTTAAAATTCAGTTAAATTTTGAGTTAGGAGCAATAAAATGCAGCTGACCTTGTTAGAAATATAGGGATAAGACATTGACTGAAAGTGCCCGGAGTCGCCCTGACCAAGGCTGTTGTCAGGCATAGTTGAGTAAGGGAGCAGGAACAGATCTAGAGTAAGGACCTAGGGAATAGGAAAGAACAGAGGAAAAAATCCTGCCTGCTTCTGGGAATGCCTGGAAGATGGATGAAGTTTCTGTGGGCATGTCTACAATAGGAAACAATTTCAAAATAAGTAAAATTGAAATAATAACTCGTGAAATAACAAAATAGAAATAGCGTGGCCCCACTATAGGAGGGCATCGAAATTAGTCAGAATTATTTTGAAATAGTGTGTTCACACTGATTGGAGCATGCCTCAGATTTAGAGCCCCTGGAAGCACTCTGGGGAGGGTCACTAGGAGGGCAGATACTTCCTGTGGCTGCTTGATCAGGCAAGCTGTGACATGTGCTTTCAGGGGCTCCTCTCTACGGCCGCATCTCACATGACATTTCTTCACTGCCTCCTTCCTCGTGGGACACCAAATGGATACAGTGTGCTCTGGTTGCCCTTGCAGATGCCACAGAACTGACACCATGGAGCCAGAGCTGCTGCAAAGCAGTGCCAGGCTCACGGGCCTTATGTTGCGCCTCATGGTACGGTTCATCCAGACTGCCCACATGCTGCTCTAGCAGGACAACAACCAGAGGCCCTCTTCACTCAGATTCTGTCACTCCTGCTGCTGCAAATGCCCCTCAATCCCCTGGACACTGCTGAACGCTGCATTTGGTGGAGGGAGACCATTTCCAAATGGTGGGACTGCATCGTCCTGCAGCGATGGGATGACCAGCAGTGATTCCAGAACTTCCATGTGGAAGGCCACCTTGCTGGAGCTCTATGAGTGGCTTGCCCCTCCCTTCAGTGACAGGACACCCGAATGAGACCTGCCATCCCCCTGCAGAAGCGCATCACTACCGCCCTGTGGAAGCTCACTATGCTGGATAGCTACTGCTCCATTGGAAACCAATTCGGTGTGGGGGAAGTCCACAGTCAGGGCCATGCTCCTGCAAGTAGCCAAGACCATAAACCACATGCTACTACGGTGGGTCATCACTCTGGGCAACGTCAAGAGCATCGTCGATGGCTTTGCTGCCATGGGCTTCCCCAACCGCAGAGGGGCCATAGATGGCATGCATATCCCCATCCTGGCCCCCGACACCTGTGCCTAGGACTACATAAATCTGAAGGGGTATTTCTCCATGGTGCTGCAGGTCCTTATGGACCACAAGGGATGCTTCACTGACAACAGTGTTGGCTGGTCAGGGAAGGTGCACAATGCCCGCATCTTCCAGAACTCCTGCCTGTTCCGAAAGATGCCCAGTGGCACATTTCCCCCCCAACTGCAGCATCAGAGTCCGAGACATGGATGTGCCCATCTGCATCCTGGGCAATGCAGCCAACCCCTTGCACCCTTGGCCTATGAAGCCCTACACGGGCAGTCTGGACCCCACCAAGGACCACTTCAATGCCAGGCTGAGCAGGTGCCGCATGGTAGGGAGTGTACGTTTGGCCATTTAAAGGGGAGGTTCTGGAGTCTCCTCACCTGCCTGGACCTCAGTTAGTTCAACGTCCCCTTCATGGTGGCAGCCTGCTGTGTGCTCCACAACCTTTGTGAGAACAAGGGGAAGACTTTCCTGCCAGGGTTGGGGGCAGAGGCTGAACGTCTGGGCAGGGCATATGAGCAGCCAGACCAGTGCCATTTGACAAGCACATCAAGGACTGTGCTCATCAGAAAAGCCTTAAGGGAGAGTTTCAGCCAAGACCAGCCGTGAAGAAAAGTTACAAGGGCAGTCATCCCAGGAGGCACTGTGTATGAAGCCTGATCTCTGAGCTGACCCTGAAGGTCTCTGTTCAGACAATGGTGATGTGCTATGAGCAAGGCCATTTGTTGCCTAGACAGTAGGCACTTTCCTGCAGGGGCACAGACATCCCAGGGGACCATCGCAACACCCACATCCCAGGAACAAGCAGGCATGGGAAGGTGCTAGCCAGGCCAGGACCCTGCGGGCAGTGGGGGGGGGAGGAGAGGGTGGCTCAGCTTCCTTCCATATCCCGCACATGCTGGGTCCAGCAATGACAGCATCCCACAGAGAGAGAAATTCTATCCCCGCCTGTTGGAGAAGGGGGCGGGGAAAATTATAGAACTCACCTGAGGTGCCTCTCCTGGGTTCGTCCAATGCCTGGGAGACATCCTGAGAGGGGAGGACCAGCTCTAGGGTGAGGAGCAGGTCCTGGCTGGCGGGCATGGTCATCTTGCTGGCCTCCTCCTCGTCGTCCTCTGCAACCTCACCCTTGTGGAGACTGACACTGGGCATGTCCTGGCTGGACTCAATGATGATGGGGATGTCATCGAGCTGTTCACAGTAGCAGCAGCTGTGTGGTGCCACCCCACAGCATCCGCTCTGCTCTCTGGCCTTGTTGTAGGCCTGCCAGAACTCTTTTATTTTCGTCTGGACCTGGTGGAGGGTCCGTGTGTGGCCTTTGTCAGCCAGGCAGGTGGCCAATACACGTCAGCATTGAGGTTTCTGGTGTGGAGATACTGGAGGTTGGTCTCCTTGCTCCGGACCTCGATGAGGTCCAGGATCTCCACACCAGTCCAGGCTGGTGCTCTCCTGCATCCCTGGCCAGTGGCAACCGAGGATGCTGTGGGAGTGCTGGCAGCTGTGGGAGGCTCAGATTGGGTCTGCCATGGCTGCATTGGCTGCTGCTGTATGGCATGAGGCTTGCCAAGCTGGCCACATGCCACAAGGCCTTTTCCAGCAGCCTGCTGTTTTAAGCACCACAGGAGAAGGGGAGCAGTGGAACTGGCAAGTGTGACCAGAGCAGCCACATGTGCAGCTGTGAGAGGCCTTTGGAGGCCAATTGTTTTGAATTAGCAGCACTGGGTCATCCACACTAACACTATTTCTAACTATTTCAAAATAAGCCTTATTCCCTGAGGAAAGCAGGGTGCAGATTTTGATATAACTAGCCCATTATTTTGAAATAACAGGCTGGGTAGTGTGGCTGCTCCACTTATTATTTCAAAATAAGGGGGGTTATTTTGAAATAACTCTCTAGTGTAGACCAGGGCTATCCAGAGTCCTATATGTTACTTCTCCCTCCCTAAGAGAGTGCTGAACAGTGGACAGTGTAGAGCATTGACAGCTCAAGGCAGATTTAGCATAGAGGTCTGTTTCTGAGCCTGGGATAGAATTTGGGGTTTGACTTTTTGATCGTCATATCTTATACTAATATGTGTAAACAAAGGACAAAGACACCGATGTTGCTGCTGCTGAGTCAGATGGGTTTGTTAATACAATGGAAACAGAAAAAGAGTTAAAGTGTTACTTGAGAGCGCACTTTCCTATTATCTTAACTCCTATCTCAAGACAAAGTTGAGCAACACATTGGGAGGGGCAAAGAAGCTTGGTGGGGGCATAAAACACTGGAATGCCAAAGATGTGTTCCTGATTGTAACACAACCTGACTTCTTACCCCATGCATTGGGTACAAAAGAGGTGGGATGAAGACCCTAGTCCCAAAATGGAACATGATCCTAAGCTGTAAGGCAAGGGTGGGGAAACTTTTTTGGGTCAGGGGGCCACTGACCCACAGAAAAATCAGCTGAGAGCTGCACACAAGGGAGAAAAAACAAACAAAAAAACCCCTCTCACTGATGTGGCCCCTGACTGAAAAGGAGAAAGACATTCCCCACATTCCCCTCCCACACCAGAGCCTCGGGGGCCCAAGCAAATAGATTTTCTGTGCTCCAGTGGAGCAGTGGGGGGCGCTGGAGCACCCAGGGAGGGCTTCCCAATGATGGGGGAGGGGGGGGAAGGAGCCCTGAGTCTCGGGGGCCAGATCCAGGCAAGTCAGAGGTTGCATCTGGCCCCTGGGCCTGAGTTTCCCCACCCCTGTTGTAAGCGATTGGACTGTGGCATGCTGTTCTGAGGCAAGGAGGATGCGACACTAGGAAACAAGGCTCTGCAGTGTCAGAGTTATGGGATGCACATTTGCTGGAAACTAACCCCAATAAACATTCACATTATCTGCACTTCAGACTTCTGCTTCCTGTCTGCATGACAAGAACCAGGGGAGAGAATGAAGGGGAAGCCCTCTCGCAGACAGTAGCGGCAGTTTGGTGGCAACAGATGGCAGGAGCTTCAAAGTGGTAGGCAGTGGCTGCAGCAACTCTTCTGAGGCCACTGATGGCTCAGAGTAGCGATGACACCTTTGAAGGGATGGGCAGCACAGCAGTTTTCACAAACTGGTGTGCAGAGCTGCTCCTCTAAAAAGCAATCTGCTTTCTCTGGCTGTGAAGCAAGTCAAATCACAGTGTGGCAATCAAAAGTAGACAGGGATAGCCAGAAAGTTTTGGGATGCCTGGGGAGGATTTATCAGAATGAAAACAAATACAAGTAATTGAAATGGGGGAGGAGGACCAGCAAACTTTCTGGCAGAAGAAATACATGCTAAGTAAGGGTGAGATGGGAACTACCAAAAATCAAATTTGCATTTACAAGACAAATAAGAGTCCTTCAAAATTGTGCAGCAGAAATAAGGTTATCAAGATGTTTTGGTCATTAGAAAAAAAAAAGGGAATTTTAAAAGGACTCACTTCAGTCTAAATAAAAAAGATGAATTCAAGTAAACTGGCATAGAGTTTATCCATCGGTGAGTTTGCAGCAATAAAGGCAGTGAGGGAATAAACAGTGTGATTTACAGGCAGGAAGCTTCTGCAAAATTTACAAACTGTTGTTATAAAATGTCGCCTTTTTTATGATGCATTCTACCCAGGTTGCATATATAATGGAAAGCGTACCAAAGACACAGCACTATTCTGTTCTAAATGGCTACCTTTGGTTTTCTTTTAGAACAGTAGCTGGGATTTATCATAAAATGATCCTGTTGCTAGATTGCTGCCATTATATTTTCTGTTTTGGTGTGTGCATTTGGTATTTGGGATATTACCAGAAAAAATGTAAACTTATTTAAATAGGACATACTTTCTTAAGTTTCACATGTTCACTCCGTGGCTATTTTGATTGAGCTTCTACACATGGTGGATAGTTGGGTTCATATTTTTGTTTACAATTTGTTTACAACCATGACTAAAAATGAATATGCCTAAGAGTAATATTTTACCAGTGAGCTTTCCTTTCCTATTCTTGCTTGGCCAAAATCTATTCAAAGTTTGGCCCTGTGGACCTTGGAGGACTTGCAGGGCCAGGTCCAAATTATAAACCTTTCCATGGGGATTTTAGCCCTCTGAGCTTATTTCTTGTAGGTTCCTCTGGACTTTTGTAGCATACCCCAGAAACTAACCTGGTGTCAATATTATTATAAAGGTGTGCTGGTGTGACATGGTGCAACTCACCACTGTGGCAATTCCTTCTGGTCACTCTGGGAATTAGCTCTGCTCAATGCTGGAGTGTCCTTTTCCAGCTGGTGTCTCACTTGCTGTTACTTGTTAATAGCTCTGTCACCTTGTGTTAGGACCCACATCCCTTCCAGACTGCAGTGCCCTTCCCTCCGGGTACTGCCCCACAGCAGCGCCCCCATGCTCTGGAGTCCTCCCTGACAGGGAACTTCCACAACCACCTATATCCACTGCCAGTGATCTACTGCCAGTTGTCATCTAGCTCCTTAACTCAGGGGCAAACTGCAGTCTGACATGGTCACTCATCATAGGCAAGGGGGTGTGGACCTGCTGCCTTTACCTGTCCTGGCTGCCTCCCTGCAGCCCTAGTATCCCTCAAGCCCCTGCCGCTGGGCCTCAGGATGGGACTACTCAGGCTGGAGCTCTCCTGGCTCACCTTGTCTATCAGATCAACAGCGTATTAGGCTTGGTGCCTTAAACCCAGTTGACTTGGGCAATGGAAATAATTCTGGTTTCTTGACTCTTATGAGTCCGACTTGAATCACAATGTTATGAAGTAGTGATATTTCTATGTCCAAAAGTTCATTAAAATAGGGGGATGACCGGCATCTGTTATGCACCACTAGCTAAAATCTGGGGAGCTACTAGGGGTAGTTCAGCTTACATCTTCACAAATCACTGTCTCCTGAATGCTGCACCAAAACCAGATGTGAGTTTGAAGAAATCAGTGTTCAGCTAGCCATGCTCTCAGGCTACATCTAGATTACACAGTTTTTCCGGGATACTGGAGGTATCACAAAAAAAACCCCTGTTCCATGTCCAGGGAACGCGTTTGCTCTTCCACTTCTTTTGTGGAAGAGCAAACCCACTCTTTTGGAAGCCCCTGTATTCCTCAGGGGGCTTCTGAAAGACATTTTTTTTCTGACATTTGGCTCAGTCTAGACAGGCCAGATGTCGGAAAAGCCTCTTCTGACAAAAGAATTGAAAAAAGCTATGCAAAACGTGGAGCACATTTTGCATAGCTTTTTCTGAAAAAAAAGCAGCAGTGTATACCGAATCTAGGCTACACCAATGGTTCTCCACCAGGATTACACATACTCTTGGGGGAGTGCAGAGTTCTTCCAGAGGATACATTGACTCATCAATATATTTGCCTAGTTTTACAATCTGCTACATGAAAAAAGGACTGTCATTGAGGAGCCTTTGGCCATTATCTTTGAAAAGTCGTGGAGATTGGGAGAGATCCCGGGTGATTGGAAAAAGGCAAATGTAGTGCCCATCTTCAAAAAAGGGAAGAAGGACGATCCAGGGAACTACAGGCCGGTCAGTCTTACCTCGGTTCCTGGAAAAATCATGGAAGGGATCCTTAAGGAATCCATTTTGAGGCACTTGGAGGAGAGGAAAGTGATTAGCAATAGTCAGCATGGATTCACAAAGGGCAAGTCATGCCTGACCAATCTGATTAGCTTCTATGATAAGGTAACTGGCTCTATGGACATGGGAAAGTCAGTGGATGTGATATACCTTGACTTTAGCAAGGCTTTTGATATGGTCTCCCACAATATTCTTGCCAGCAAGTTAAGGGAATGTGGATTGGATAAATGGACGGTAATATGGATAGAAAGCTGGCTAGAAGGCCGGGCCCAGCGGGTAGTGATCAACGGCTCGATGTCAGGATTGCGGTCGGTTTCTAGCGGAGTGCCCCAAGGTTCGGTTCTGGGACCGGTTTTGTTCAATATCTTTATTAATGACTTGGATGAGGGGATGGATTGCACCCTCAGCAAGTTTGCGGATGACACTAAGCTAGGGGGAGAGGTAGATACGCTGGAGGGCAGGGATAGATTCCAGAGTGACTTAGACAAATTGGAGGATTAGGCCACAAGAAATCTGATGAGGTTCAACAAGGACAAGTGCAGAGTCCTGCACTTGGGACGGAAGAATCCCAAGCATTGTTACAGGCTGGGGACCAACCAGCTAAGTAGTAGTTCTGCAGAAAAGGACCTGGGGGTCACAGTGGATGAGAAGCTGGATATGAGTCAACAGTGTGCCCTTGTAGCCAAGAAGGCTAATGGCATATTAGGTTGCATTAAGAGGAGCATTGCCAGCAGATCCAGAGATGTGATTATTCCCCTTTATTCGGCTCTGGTGAGGCCACATCTGGAGTATTGTGTCCAGTTCTGGGCCCCCCACTACAAAAAGGATGTGGACGCATTGGAGAGGGTCCAGCGGAGGGCAACCAAAATGATTAGGGGGCTGGAGCATATGACCTATGAGGAGAGGCTGAGGGAGTTGGGTCTGTTTAGTCTGCAGAAGAGAAGAGTGAGGGGGGATTTGATAGCAGCCTTCAACTTCCTGAAGGGAGGTTCCAAAGAGGATGGAGAAAGGCTGTTCTCAGTAGTGACGGATGGCAGAACAAGGAGCAATGGTCTCAAGTTGTGGTGGGAGAGGTCCAGGTTGGATATAAGGAAAAACTATTTCACTAGGAGAGTGGTGAAACACTGGAATGGGTTACCTAGGGAAGTAGTGGAGTCTCCATCCCTAGAGGTATTTAAGTCTCGGCTTGACAAAGCCCTGACTGGGTTGATCTAGTTGGGACTGGTCCTGGTTGTCTAGCTTGTGAGTCCTGCCCACATGCTCAGGGTTCAGCTGATCGCCATATTTGGGGTCGGGAAGGAATTTTCCTCCAGGGTAGATTGGCAGAGGCCCTGGAGGTTTTTCGCCTTCCTCTGTAGCATGGGGCACGGATCACTTGCTGGAGGATTCTCTGCATCTTGGGGTCCTTAAACCATTTGAGGACTTCAGTATCTGAGATATAGGTGAGAAGATTATTCTAGGAGAGGGTGGGTGAGATTCTATGGCCTGCATTGTGCAGGGGGTCAGACTAGATGATCATAATGGTCCCTTCTGACCTTAAAGTCTATGAGTCTATGAGACTAGTGAAGACAGTACAAACTAAAATTGCATACAGACAGTGACTTATTTATTCTGCCATATGTATTATACTGTATTATACTGTACTAAGTACAATATTTATATTCCAATTGATTTATTTTATAATTATATGGTAAAAATGGAAAGTAAGCAGTTTTCATAACAGTGTGCCGTGATACTTGATGTCTGTTTTTGTAAGCAAGGAGCTTTTAGGTGAGGTGAAACTTGGGGTATGCAAGACAAGTCATACTCCTGGTCTAGACACATGCCAGTTAGTCCGCAAAGTCTGATAGAATCATAGCACAACATGGTATGGCCACAGGCTAATTTCTGCAACTGAATAAGCCTAGCATAGACTCCAAAGTCACTTTACAGGAAGCTTTGAAGGCCATGCACAGGGGATGTATCAAATGTGCCTCAGAGAAGGAAAGGCAAAAGACTGCATTATGCTAAGAGGAACAAAAAAAATCACATACAAATATCTAAGCCTGACAGTCCCAACTTGAGTGAGAGGGATGGGTCAATTTTAATGTAGATGATCAATTAAAAAACATCAGTGTAAAGACACTCTTGCTTCTCAGACAAGGAGAATTTTTGCTGGTTAAAAAACAAAAATAGCAAAAAACAAACCACCAATCTAAACAGTAATATTTTTTAAGAACTGGCATAACAAGCAAATTGCTTACTAAGGAGATTTTAAACACCACAGTTTTTGTGACCTTCCTTTTTTTTACAGATCTTTAGAAAACTGATTATTGGCTTGGAAGATGTTTTGAAAAACTCCATTTCAGATATCTATTCAAGATTTATTCGTTTTTTCAAAATTGGGCTTTTTGTAAGCTTTAGTATAACATATGGAAAGAATGGATACTCATAGTATTGAAGGAGAAGTTAGTCAAGTGATCAGCGAACTGTCTGCTGTTGTTTGTTGGGCTTATCTTGAAGAAGCTGATGCCTGGGTACTTGTCTGGCTCTGTCAATCTGTTTTTTCACTTTTCTGGGTGGGTATTTAAGTTTTAAGAATGCCCGATAGAGATCCTGTAGGTGTTTGTCTCTACTTGTGGTACTGGAGCAAATCCAGTTGTACCTCAGGGCCTGGCTGTAAACAATTGGTTGGATAATGTGTCCTGGATGGAAGCTAGAGGCATGTAGGTAAGTATGATGGTCAGTAGGTTTTCAGTATAAGGTGGTGGAAAAGTGGCCATCATTTAATTGTACTGTAGTGTCAAGGAAGTTGATCTCTTGTGTGGACTGGTCCAGGCTAAGGTTGATGGTGGAGTGTAAGTTGTTGAAATCCCTGTGGAATTCTTCAAGAGTCTCCTTTCTGTGGGTGCATATGATGAAGAGATGGTCAATGTAGCATAAGTAGAGCCAGGATACTAGGGGTTGAGAGCTGAGGAAACGTAGTTTGACGTCAGCCATAAAGATGGTGGCATATTGTGGGGCCATGTGGGTGCCCATAGCTGTGCCGCTGACTTGAAGATATAAATTGTCCCCAAATTGGAAATAGTTGTGGGTAAAAATAAAATACAAAGCTCAGCCACCAAGTGTGCAGTGGCATCATCAGGGACAGTGTTCCTGACAGCCAGCAATCCATCATTGTGTGGGATCTTGGTGTAAAGAGCTTCTACATCCATGGCAACCAGCAGTATGCTTGCTAAGATTTTCCATCCATGAACGGAGTGAGTTTTGTCTTGTGCACCAACAATGAGATCATGTTTGCTTGTCTGGATGTATGCCACTGCGGCACCCCCCAGTGGCACTTCTCCCCAGTGCTATGAAAATTGGTGTTTTTACCACAGAGTAACTAACATGCATTTGCTATCCGATTGTAAAAACATAGTGGAGACAGGACACTGTACTTTCATAGATGAGGGAAATGTGGTGCTCCCCTCTCAAAAGTGCAAAGGAGTGATGGAATAATCCATTTAAAAATGTCTTTGATTTTGTACAAAATAAGCACAAAACAGTAAACTTATTGGGATAAAGATCTTCACTGAAATGTACTATACAAATATGTACCAGACAACAGGATATAAAATTAAAAGGAAAAAAGACGCATGCAACAAATGAAGTAAAAAAGTATGTGTTTCAGTGTTTGCAGGATGAGGAATTACTTACACAAACAAGAATCCATAACTAATTTTCAATTAGTGGGGGGGTGTGTGTGTTACTAGAAGTCCAAAACAGTAGTAAATACTATAGAAATGTACTTGTATATGGATTCTCTGAGAGAGGAAACGGTACATCCATGTAGCTAGTGCACCCTAAAGACTCAGAAAAAAAGCAAGCATCACCCAAACCATATTTATTTATTTATCTTCATGACTTTAGGGTGCATAACACATTATGGCTGCGTCTAGATTGGAATGATTTTTCTGGAAATGCTTTTAATGGAAAAGTTTTCCGTTAAAAGCATTTTCAGAACAGAGCGTCTAGATTGGCACAGACGCTTTTCTGCAAAAGCACTTTTTGCGGAAAAGCGTCCCTGGCCAATCTAGACGCGCTTTTGCGCAAGAAAGCCCCGATTGCCATTTTAGCCATCGGGGCTTTTTTGTGCAAAACAATACCATGTTGTCTACACTGGCCCTCTTGCGCAAAAGCATTTGCGCAAGAGGGCTTTTGCCCGAACGGGAGCAGCATAGTATTTCCGCAAGAACACTGACGATCATACATGAGATCGTCAGTGTTCTTGTGGAAATTCAAGCGGCCAGTGTAGACAGCTGGCAAGTTTTTCCGGAAAAGCGGCTGATTTTCCGGAAAAACTGGCCAGTCTAGACACAGCCTATCTTTTAATTCTTGTGGTTGTCTGTCTTGGCTGTGTATTTATGTTTAGTAAAAATTATAGTAGAAATTCACCTTTGCAAAGGATTCCATTGAAGATAGCATATTATCCTTAGGCCAGATTTTTAAAGATATTTAGGTAACTAGTGGGATTTTCAAAAGCACCTAGGTGCTTTCAAACTGGTCTTTAGTGAACAGTTATATACGCAAGTGGTGACATGTGAAAAAGCATTAAAGTGCTGTCCAGAGAATCAAAATAAATTCACAAAGGACATCTTATTGTCAGATCAAAGAAAACGAAAGTAAATTTTGACACCAATCCAGAAAGTCAGTCAGCCTTTAAATCAAATAATCCTAAGGAATAAATTTCTGCTACAGAGAAACAAAAATGTAGACTCAAAAGTTATCATCACAATAAAAACCAGAAGAGTTTATTTTAGGAATTTATTTTCAATTATTATTCGCTATTAAAATCTAAGTTAAATAGCAGTCAGTCCTCTATCTGCACCGTGTTTACAAATATAAATGATGAAGGGCAAAGACTAATAAAAGCATCCTTTGAAGAAGTAAATTAAGGAGACCATAGTGGGACTTTCCTTGTCATCAAAAAAACAGCAGACCCAAGTCTGTCAATTGCCATGAGGCTTTAGGCAGCCCTGTCCCTGGAGGATGGATTGTTTTTAACACTACAACAAATGTGGCTCATGAACTGCTGGGCCGGGGGATCAGTACAATATTTACCCAACCCAGTCCCCTTGCAGCTCAGTGCAGAACTACAGCTGGAGCGGAGCTGCCCTAACCAAGCTGCCTGGAGCCTTCAGCCCAGCTGGGTAGTGCCCCAAACCCCTCTGCCTCGCCTCGCCCTCTTCTCCCGCAACTGGCTTGCCTCCTGGCCTGGGCTGGGTTGCCACTGGGACCCTCCCTTGAACCAGTCCCAGGGGTGGGCTGTCTCTGTCCGGCTGGGATTCACTGGAGGACATCCTGTTCCGGTCCAGCCTGTAGCAGAACTCAACAAGTGGCAGAAAGTCAACCCCAGTGTGAGGGGAGAAGGCCATGCAGCCGCTCAAGTGTCTGTGGCTGGCTCCTGATCCTACCTAGTAATGGGGCCCATCCCATCCCTACTCAGCTCGGGGCACCTGGCACCATGCTGCTACTCAGCCCAGCACCCTTAACCCCCAGCTGGGGCTGCCAGAGCAGTCACAGGCCACCTGCCACGCGGCCATCAGAGCAGCTGCAAGCCGCCTGTCATGCAGCCTTGGCTCTGGTTCTGGCTGGGGCCACTGGAACAGCCACAGGCCACCCGCCATGTGGCCCCAGCTGCGGTTGCTGGAGCCGCCATGGGCCACCACCTGTGGCCCCAGCTCTGGCACTGGCTGGGGCCACCTGAGTAGCCATGGACCGCCCATCATATGGCTGCTGGAGCAGCCGCGGTCCACCCGCCATGTGGCTCCAGCTCTGGGGCCACTGGAGCAGTTGTGGGCCACCTGCCACATGGCTCTGGCTCTGGCCCCAGCTCGGGCCACCAGAGCAGCCACCCTTTGGTCCACAGCTACAGCCCTGGGAAAGGGTTGAAGCTAGGGCCATGGCAGCTGCCTGCGGTGGCCCTGCCCTGGAACAGCTGAGCAGCCACCGTGCAGCTCTGCTGAGGAGGTGGGAGGGCCTCCAATGCTTGGTGCGTGCCTGCATAAGCACGCACCTAAGAAGGAACACTTGTGGCCAGGATGGTGTTTTCAGGAAAATTGCTGATGTTCTGTAGTTTCCTCAGGAAGTCGGTAGTGTCTCAAAGATAGCTAGGAGTGCTGGTAGCATCGAGTCTGAGGAGAGAGTCAACATAACCAGATAATCCTGCTGTAAGTGTGCCAATGCCTGAGATGATGGGATGTCTGGGATTTCCAGTTCTGTGGATCTTGAGTAGCAGATAGAAAACTCCTGGTTGGAAATTTGGAGGTCTGTTAGTATAGATTTATTCCCAAGTACTAGTAGGGAGTTTCATGAGCAGATGATCTACTTATTTTTGGTATTCTTTAGTGGGATCAGAGGAAAGAAGCCTGAAGAATCTGGTGTCGGTGAGTTGTCTGGCAGCCTCCTGTACATAATCTGTTTTATTTATGATGACTATAGTGCCCCCTTGTCAGCCTGACAGACAACTCACCAACACCAGATTCTATAGGCTTCTTTCCTGTGATCCCACTAAGGAATACCACCCTCTACCCCCCCAAAACAAAAACAAAAACTAGAGTATCTGCTCATGAAACTCCCTGCTACTACTTGGGACTAAAACACACTGAGCTGCTCCAGTAAGGCTATCATTCCCCATAAATCTCCCCTGGTTCATTTCCTACCCAACTCTTTGTGTCTCTCTAGTTTTGGGCTCTCAGTCTCCCCCCCTTGGCTGTGTCCTAGACTGGCAAGTCTGCACTGATCTCCCCCAGATGTTGTTGACATCCTGGTGCTCAGGCAGTCCCTCTTCTGTCAGTGGTCAGCCCAGACTGAGCTGCTCTGCAGGCCTTTATACCAGGTCACCAGCTGGAGCATGCCAGCAGAGTTGAGGGGGCTGAGCCTCCTTAGCTAAGTGATCAGGGTTAACTCTTGCAGTGCCAGTGCAGGGTCAATATGCCCCATCACACGAAGAAAACCAGAAGGATGATTAATGGGTGGGATAAAAAGTTGAAGGACTTCTAATGTTCCCTGATCTTAGAACTTCTATTGGCAGCCCTGATTGAATTGACTTCAACAAAGGCACCAAATAGAAGGCAGAAATAAATGACTTGAATCTAACCCACTCCACTGCAGTCTGCAACATAATATATGGTAAAAAACAAATGAAATAGAAAGAGGAACTGAGGCATCACTTCATTCGAAAAATGGTCACATAACAGGGATTCTAAATGCCTTGCTGATGTTACCTTTCTTCTCCAACTTCTGACTCTTTTCACATATTGCTTTAGTCCCGAAATAGCATCTAAGAACATTAAAAATCAGAACCTCTAGACCCCCTGCTAGTATAATAAGATTTGTTTCCTGTTCGCACAAGTGTGTCTGTGCTTGTAGAGCAAGGGATGGGGGCAGGGTAAAGTATTCTTTCTAGCTAGGTGGCTGCTAAGAATGCAGAATATCATTTGATTTTAAAACCTTGAGATGTCTTTCAGATGTACTCTTCATTTCCTAAGGATTTCTTTTACGGTCACAAGTAAGGACCATATTTAACATCATTTGGCAACTCTGGTTGGTTGACTTGTGAGGAAAATCTACATCAAAGAAAAAGAACTAATGTACTTGTTCCTCTCAGGAACCTCTGAAATTTTGGAGATTGAGATAAAATACGGTATGGGGCAGAATCATAACTCAATGAATACATCAGATCTTACACAAATACATGCTTATAGCCACTTATTAACTACAGTTTATTAAAAAAAAAGAGAGAGTATTGGTTAAAAGAGTATAGGTTACACTTACAGATATGAATAAAGTTCTAAGGTCAGTTTCATAGTAGAGATTGTGAACCTCAGAGCTGCAAAAAGTTCTTTCAGAATTAGTTTCACAGGTAGAGTTAAGGGTTCAATTAAGTCACGGAGGATGTGGAATTCTGGGGTGGGGGGCCGCTCTCAGCTATTCAAAGAGGGCCCTGCAGCAGGCATTTTTCTCAGTGGCCTGTGGGAAGCAGGCAGACAACCTGCTTAAGGCTCCCTGCTGCGTACATGGACTGGATCCGGTGGCATGGCTGGCTGGATCTGATCTATGGGCCATATTCTGCCCAGGGCTGCCATAAATGAACATTTCCTGATATGCTAACGAGTTCAGGCATGGGGTATTCCATGTTTTGGAAGGGCCCACATTGTAGCATCCTGAATTTGCCTTAAGGTTGTTTTATTAGTGAATTCTAGTCAAATTCTAGCTCAGTATCTCCAGAGCCTAATGGTGTTTCCATTCTAGCAGTAAGACAAATACTGGATGAATGAAAAGTAGACTTGGAAGGACCATAATGACAATCTCATTTTAGAATTCCCCAGTCATCAATGTATCTATCCCAAAAGTGACAGACAGATAAAAAATAAGTTGACAGTAAGTCTGTATTTTAGTTGTCTGAGAGGATTCACTTGCCATCTACAGAAATACCCAATAAATCTATATTTAGTTTCCTTCAAATTCCATTACTTGGTGGAATTGCTTCTATACAGTAAAGTTAAACAGTGAGGTATGAAAGAATATTAATCATTACATTATGAACAAAGGAAGAACTACAATAATAGGACATAATTTTCAGGAATATAATTGGAGAATAATCAAACACAAGATTTTTAATCCTGATTTCATTTATATCATTTTACAGTGCTGTATCTCCATGGATTTTAATATAACCACTTTTTATTTACATAAGTGAAAGGAGACTCAAACTCAAGAAATCTATGGGAGCAAATTAAAAGCCAGACGCTATACTAATATGCTAAGAAAAATGATCTTGTTGCCAGCATGCTGGAAAAGACATCATATCTCACTCACAAAAGCACTCCTTTTTATAGACTAACATTTCTCTATCTCATTTCCCAGTTCCCTTTTTGAATGGTAACAGTAACAACAGTGGCTCATTTTGGGGTAGGTGTTCCTACTATTATTCTGTTTCTGCTTAATTTTTTGGGGAAAAGTGTTCTGAATTACTGATAGTTAAGTTTCTGTGGATTCTTGATAGTTATCTAGAGTCCTATGATATGGTTAGAGATCCACTTTTTTATTTTTATTTTTTAGCCGGGGGTAATATTTGCTTGAGGGTTTTAGTACAAAGCTACTGATTGGTAT
The DNA here is from genome assembly GCA_032595735.1 of Pelochelys cantorii. Taxonomy (NCBI): domain Eukaryota; kingdom Metazoa; phylum Chordata; order Testudines; family Trionychidae; genus Pelochelys; species Pelochelys cantorii. The sequence continues at coordinate 172,697,481 of CM064328.1, forward strand.
TTCAGGAATCTCTTTTTGATTGTATTTTATTCATGGTATCTTTGGAATTTGTGTTAGAAAGACCCCTGTACAAGCTCTTTTAGCATCTTAGTTAAAAACACTGCTTTCTTATCACTTGAATAAGACTAAATCCCAATTGGAGCTCTCCTTTGTGCTGCTTTTAATTTACGGTATCCTTACCATTTGTTTTAGAACAACAAACCCTTTACAAGTCTTTCAAGATACTAATCTAGTAAGCACTCTTATTAGGCCAAGCTTGGAATCCAATCTGAGGTCTTAAATTCCATCCTCATATAAAGTATTCCAGCTATAACCAGAAATGTGTTGCAAGTTGTAAGGTCCTGTTTCCAGTCTGTGTTCAAGTGGGAATTCTGGAATGGAACGAGGATTGGGTCTGAATTAATTTTCTCTTTCAAAGAGGTTTGCTTCTCAAGGTATGCAGTATTATTAAGTATGTTCAATGAGGGGAAAATTTGACTGGCCATCTTGAATTACTGGGGTATCTGATATAATCAAATGGTTCAGGAAATGTTGGCCAAATTTTTCTTGTAAAAACCAGCACTTACTGGGTTTTTGAAATTAGAACTGCTTTCCAGCTACAATTAAAACTTCTAATATGGTATTCCTGTTTCACAACAACATTTAAAAACATTTTATTGGAAAGCTCTAGAAAAAGAAAAATACATGACTGATTGTGCTTCTATAAGTGCTGGCTTACATATATATTTATGGGCCTTGATGGAGCTATGACTATACCAGCTGAGGATCTGTCTAGCTAATCCTGATATGCTTAAAATGGATGAACATTCATATTCTAAATTCTCCCCCTTCTTGATCTACATATAAACCTAGTAAAGCTTATGGGCTTGATGAAATGTCATTGAAGTGATGGTGACCTCTCCTTAAAGTAGAATATAGAAAAACATTTCCTTCAAAGATTAAAATAGAGTACAATTGAAACATTCCTAACAGCGCTACATTTTAAATATAGTGAAAAATAAATTGATTGTATGCTTACTTATGACTTAATATACAAATATAAATTACTAGAAGATTTACCTGGAGTTGTTTGTGTCAGCAATATTGCCATACAAATGTGTGCGTGTGTGGGGAGATGTGAGTTTGAAGAAGGGTGCCTTGGGGAGTGCGAGGCCTGTGTGGAACTGGGTATGAGGGATTAAGTATGCAGGCTGCCCTTGGGAGCAGAAAAAAATCTGGGGATTACAGTGGATGAGAAGCTGGATATGAGTCAACAGTGTGTCCTTGTAGCTAAGAAGGCTAGCGACATATGAGGGAGCATTAGCAGGAGCATTGCCAGCAGACCTAGGAAAGTGATTATTCCCATTTATTTGGCATTGGTGAGGCCACATCTGGAGTATTGCATCCAATTCTGGGCCCTCCATTACAGAAAAGATGTGGACACATTGGAAAAGCCCAGTGGAAGGCAACAAAAATGATTAGGGGGCTAGAGCACATGACTTATGAGAAGAGGTTGAGGGATTTGGGTTTATTTAGTCTACAGAAGAGTGAGGGGGGAGTTGATAGTAGCCTTCAACTACCTGAAGGGAGGTTACAAAGAGGATAGAGAGAGACTGTTCTCAGTGGTGACACATAACAGAATGAGGAGCAATGGTCTCAAGTTTCAATGGGGGAGGTCTAGGTTGGATATTAGGAAAAACTATTTCACTCGGAAGGTGGTGAAGCACTGAAATGGGTTACCTAGGGAGGTGGTGGAATCTCCTTTCCTAGAGGTTTTTACGTCTGGGCTTGACAAAGCCCTGGCTGGGATGATTTAGTTGCGTTTTGTCCTGCATTTAGCAGGGGGTGGGACTCAATGACTTGAGGTCTCTTCCAACCCTGTGATTCTATGATAATTAGTTCACCATTTTATCACTAGAAAGAGGACATACACCAGCTTTTGTAAGGTTTGCTACACACTTCATATCAACTCACTGCTACAGATAAACAGTGAAAGAAGTGCATGCTGTCCACGGCTGCTGCTGGGGCCAGAACTCCCCGCTGTGCTGCCTGGTCTCCCCACAAACCCACTGGGTTGCCTATCTCCCCAACACTCTCCTGCCCCATTGCCAGACCTTGCTGTTCCTGGATTCTGTGGTCAGACCATGCCGACCGCCATGCTGGACCATGGATGTTGCTGGACCAGGGAGTCTTGGTTAAGGGAGGTACAACCTGATGTGTTACTGACACCTGGTGGGAAATGTCACATGACTAGAATGCTCAAATCACTGAATACACCCTAGCTAGGAAAGACAGATTCCTCAAAAAGCAAGAGGGGTAATCTACATCTGAGATACCATTACGTGCTTTAGTGTTATTGACAATTCAGGACAGTAGCTGGGATGCTTATGAGTCAATGTACTAACTGATAAATCACAAGATGAGGTACCAGTGGGCGGGAGGGTCAGTCATTGCCCACCAGGATGAGCAGCTCCTTGAACATCTTGCTATAATGTGTAGAAATAACATTGTGTTATCAACTGAGATTTCAATCTTGGGAACACAGACGGAAGGTTTCCTGCTGCCACTAAGAAAATGTCCTTAGAGTTTTTAAAAATTATAGATGATAATTTTCTAATGCAAAAATATTGCATCCAGTATGAGGATGAGACCATGAGTCATAAGCCTCTGTATCAGAGGCCTGGCATGAGGCAGGACCTGCTCACAGAATCTGGCTGGAGCAGAGCTGATAGTACAGACATACACATTCCTAAAAAGCGCTAGTCACAGATTACTCATGCATACACAATCTGATATCAAATGGTACCAGCACATCCAAGTGTTAAGAATGGTACAAAAACACTTTCCCCAGGGATAACAGGAGTAGACTGACACCTCCTAAAAGATAAGAGCAAGATAATAGTAAGTTAAAGAGATGTTTTGATGGAACCAGCATGTACAAGGGCCAGTAACTATAGTACCTATGTTAGAGGGGTAGTACTAACTTGTTTGTATTAGGGTATAAAGATGTATCTCAGCGGAAGTGTCTTTGTCCGTCCTAGCGAGGAACAGAAAGACCTGCCATTGACTGAGCTGGTCCACTGTTATGGAGACACATGTATTAGTGTGCCAGTAGAATCTGTGGGATACTAGTACAGTGCTTCATTGACAATAAAGCTAGCTAGATGCCTTCATCCCTTAATGAACTTGTGGTCTTTCAACAGTTTTCTTGAGATCTGCCATGCTGCTGTCTGCACAAAGCTAGGGTGGCACACAGAAAGAACCCACACATGCAGCCAAAAATCTCATCATACTGTGATCCACAACCACTGAGCTGCTAAGACAATGAGCTGTCTTCTGTCATGATCTAACATGACAGAAAACTATAGGCTAGGAAACTCCATTAACCCCTCCCTGCAAATATCCACAGAGTTTTATACGTGTAACCCCCTCTTTCCTTCCTCGGTTACTCAGGAGCAGGCCACGCTCATTTGTGTGCCTGGGTGCCTGATGGTTTTAACATTAAAGGAGATCCTTTACAAAGGTGGTGGTAAAGAAACAGGATTTAACAGACTAAAAGTGAATAAAATCAACTACAAAAGTACACAGAAATAAAGGAAACTTACCTAACTGGCATTTGCCCTGCCACCATTTATCCCACCCCAGAGCGTGCACTCCTCTGGATCTCAGAGTCCCAGACACTTGCGTGGGCGCACCTGCAGCCAGAGTGGAGACATCACTGTGCAGATTGTGTGTGGTGTCAGTCCAGGCAGCAACAACTGCAAAATCCCTCTGCCACTGGAGCAGGCCCCACCAAATGCCAGCAGTTCTGGTTTACTGGGCAGATCACTCTGCTTTTCTTTGGACCCAGAGTCAGATTGTCCTCTGTGCAGGCAGAACTTTCCCAAACAGCCACGGTTACTCACAGTACCTTCTATCCAGTCCCTTATCCGTCACAGGCACAGCCAGGGGTCTCTCCCTTCAGGGACAATCACCAACAGCCCCGGAAGCAGCCTTCTAGATCAAAGCCCAGGCAGGCTCTCAGCAGCAAGCTCTAGCTTCCAGCAGCAGCTCCTGGACTGGAAAAGGCTCCACACCAGTAATTGGGCTCCTTTCTCCAAATTGGCCCTCCAACTCTCTCCCTTGTGGAATAGTAATAGAGATGTAGCCGTGTTAGTCTGGTCTTACTGAAACAAAAGACAGGACTATGCAGCACTTTAAAGACTAACAAGATGGTTTATTAGGTGATGAGCTTTCGTGGGTCTGGCCCACAAAAGCTCATCACCTAATAAACCATCTTGTTAGTCTTTAAAGTGCTGCATAGTTCTGTCTTTTGTTTCAACTCTCTCTCTGTACTGCCTGGAAGACAGCAACATTTTCCTTCCTTTTTTCTCAAGGCCTCATGGGAGTTGTAGTCTCTAGGGCTAGACTGAAGCACCAAAGATCTGTTTTTTTATTTCCCCCGGTGGGTAATTGAGATTTACAAATGCTTGGTAGAGATCTTGAAGTTTCTGGTCTCTGTCAGTGGGATTAGAGCAGATATGGTTGTACCTAAGGTCTTGACTATAGACGATGGATCGTATGGATCCTGGATGGAAGCTGGAGGCATGTAGGTAAGTGTAGCAGTCAGTGGGTTTTCTGTAGAGATTGGTATTTAATTTTCCATTAGTGATTTGTACTGTGATGTCCAGGAAATGGTCGCTACAGAAAACCCACTGACTGCTACACTTTACAAGCTTTTGTAAATCTCAATTACCCACCGGGGGAAATAAAAAACAAATTGAAAGAGCCAGACGAATACCCAGAAACCATTTACTTCAAGATAGGCCCAAGAAAACAAACAATAGAATACCACTTGTCATGACCAATAGCCCCCAACTTAAACCCCTCCAACGCATTATCAATAACCTACAACCTATACTGGAACAGGATACTACACTCCGAGAGGCTCTGAGGGACAGACCTGTAGTCTCCTATAGACAACCACCTAACCTCAGGAAGATTCTTACCAACAACCACAGGACATACCACATTAATACCAACCTTGGAACTTTCCCTTGCAACAAACCCTGTTGCCAACTTTGTCCACATATTTACTCTGGTGATACCATCACTGGACCTAACCATGTCAGTTATATGATCAAGAACACCTATTCCTGTTCATCCAGAAATATAAATTTATGCCATCATGTGCCAACAGTGTCCTTCTGCTATGTATATTGGACAGACTTCTCAGACACGTCGCCAAAGAATTAATGCCCACAAATCAGACATCAGACATCTTCACAAGGAAAAAATAGTTGCTTTTCATTTCAACCTACCTGGACATAGTCTTAATGACCTTACTACATGCATCTTACTTCAAAGAGACTTTAACACCAGATTACAGAGGGAAACTTCAGAACTTTTATTCATGCTTAAATTTGACACTTTACGAATGGGCCTTAACAAAGATGCTAATTACCTTACCATTACAAAGATAGCTTCCCCACTTATCACCCCTGATTAGCCATTCATTGACTCATAAATAGCTATTCCCTCCTGTTACAGGTCCTGGGGGTGTGAGTACCCGCCCTGGCTCGGGCGGAACCCATCGAGCCCCCGCCCGCCTGTCTTGGCTTCCCTTGGGGCGTCCCTCTGGGTGCGAGCTCCCATCCCCTAGTCCGAGGACAGGGCCCAGCGAGCCCTCCGTCTTTACTGGGTCGGAGACCACCGGGTCTCTGGGGCTCCTTGGGCCCTCTTCGAAAGTATTGATCAGGTCCTACCCTCTATCAACACCGAGGGAGGTTTGGGGGGGGGGTTTAGGGAGACCCGGGCCCTCCCTCACCACTGGGTCCCAAACCGGGGCCCTGAGGGTGGGGTTTGATCACCCCAACCCGGCTGACGGGGATCCAACCCAAAGCTCACCAGCCCACAGGTGCCAAAAGCACTCTGCCCCGGGTTGCTTCCTAACCCCCTCTACCAGACCCCGTTCTGGGGGCCGTCCCCAGTGTCCTACCGGTGGCTTGGCTTCTGGCTCCTGCCGAGCCATATCGCTGTCTCCCGGGCTCCTCGGAGGTCCCTCCGGCCTGGGCGTTGGGGAGGCTCCTTGCCCGCCATGGCTAGGGTCTGACCCCGCACCTCTGCCCCGGCCCTCTCCCGGGCCCAGTTTAAATGGCCCGCCGTCGGATGTCAAGGGGTGCTGCTCCGCCCCTCCCTGGTTGCGCACCGGGCTGCCATCCCTGCGTGCCGGGGCTGTGTGCCGGAAGCGTGGTCCTAAAACCCGCTGGCTGCGCTCCTGCTGCGGTGCCGGCGGCCGCTTCGTGGGCAGCTGGTCCCCCGCGCAGCCCCCAGTCGTTGAGCGGGCTTTGGTGAGCCCATCACACACCTCCCCCCTTCGAGGGCTTACGCCTCCCCCTGGGGTCAGCTCCCCCACCCTCGAAAAAAAATCGGCGTTTTTGTGCTCCGCCCCCGAGTGGTGTCTTATCTCGATTTGGTAGGGCTGTAAGGCCAGGTACCACCGCATGACGCGTGGGTTGGCCTCTTTCATAGAATTCAGTCACACCAGGGGAGCATGGTCTGTGATCAACCAGAATTTATTACTCCATAAGTAGTATCGGAGGGACTCAATCGCCCACTTTACTGCCAGCGCCTCTTTTTCTGTCGTGGCGTAGTTCAGTTCGCGGGGCAGGAGCTTGCGGCTTATATACAGCACCGGATGCTCATCTCCCTGCTGCTCTTGGGCCCGGACGGCTCCTAGACCCACTGCCGAAGCATCTGTATATAAAAAGAAAGGCTTTTCAAAGTCTGGTTGGACCAATACGGGCGCCCCCATTAATTTCCCCTTTAAGGCTCGGAAAGCCCTTTCCACCTGGGGCGTCCATCGTACTCTGGAGGGTTCTGAGTTCTTGGTTAGCTCTGTTAGGGGCGCGGCCACGGAGGCAAAATCGGGGATGAACCTTCTATAGTACCTGGCCAATCCCAAGAACTGTCTTACGTGTTTTTTGGTCCGCAGAGGGGGGTAGTCCTTCAGGGCTTGCACCTTGCTTAGGAGTGGCTGGAGCGTGCCACCGCCTACCATGTACCCCAGATAGGATACCTCTTTTTTTGCGAAATGGCATTTCTTGGGGTTTGCTGTGAGTCCTGCTTTCGCCAGGGAGGCTAATACCGCCTCAAGGTGTTGGAGGTGTGCGGCCCAGGTGGTGCTATAAATGACGATATCGTCTATGTAGGTGGCTGTGAAGCCCTGGTGGGGGGCCAACAGGTGGTCCATCACCCGCTGGAAGGTGGCGGCGGTCCCATGGAGTCCGAAGGGCATGGTTATAAATTGAAAGAGTCCGAACGGGGTGGAGAACGCTGTCTTTTCACGGGCCTCGGCTTCCAAGGGGATCTGCCAATACCCTTTCATTAAGTCCAGCGTCGATATGTGTCGAGCCTGCCCCAGCCATTTTAGTAGTTCATCCACCTGAGGCATTGGGTAGGCGTCGAACTGGGAAATGGCATTGACCCGGCGGAAATTGATGCAGAACCTGACGGTTCCATCGGGCTTCGGCACCAACACTATGGGGCTCCTCCACTCACTATGGGATTCCTCAATGACCCCCCATTGTCGCATTAACTGGACCGCCTCCCATATGGTGTCCCACACCTTACAGGGTAAAGGTCGGAGGGGCTCTTGCACCTTCTTCCCTGCCTCTGTGATAATCCGGTGGCAGCCCAGGGTCGTGCAGCCCGGGTTGGAGGTAAGGACATGGTCATATTGTTAGAGCAAGTCCCGGATCTGCTGCCGTTGCCCCACCATCAAGTCGTTGGCCAGGGTGGTCTCTTCCTCTCCCCAGCAATCCCCCCCCCAGGACCCCAGCTCCTCTTCTGTGGGTGGGGGCACTATCATTAGGCTTTTGCGAGCCACCCATTTTTTTAACAGGTTGACGTGGAAAATCTGGGTATCCTTTCTCTGTCCAGATAGCCATATCTCATAGTCGACCTCCCCAACCTTCCGAAGCACCTTATAGGGTCCTTGCCACTGGGCTAGAAGCTTAGATTCTCGTGAGGGTAAGAGCAGTTACACGGGGTCCCCGGGTTGGAAATGGCGTAGCCTGGCGGATCTGTCGTAGTAGCATGCCTGTTTTTCTTGGCTCTTCAAGAGATTCATCTTTGCATACTCCCCCAGGCGCTTCAGCTTCTCCCTCAAGTCCAGGATGTATTGTGCGGTCCCCCAGCATGGTGTTGGTTGCTCCTCCCATTCCTCCTTCAGGATATCTAGGATCCCCCTGGGTTGGTATCCATAGAGCAATTCAAAGGGGGAAAAGCCTGTTGAGGCTTGGGGCACTTCCCGGATCGTGAACAATAGGGCCGGAAGCATCTGATCCCACCCACGCGGGTCATCTAGTACAAACCGTCGCAACGTTCCCTTCAAAGTTCTGTTGAACCTCTCTACCAATCCATTGGTCTGGGGTGGTAGACTGAGGTTCGGCAGGCCCTAATCCTCAACAGCCGACATAGCTCCCTCATCAGCCGGGACGTAACATTGGTCCCTTGGTCGGTTAAGATTTCCTTTGGGACCCCAACCCGCAAGAAGATTTTAACCAACTCGGCTGCCAGAATGGGGGTCCAGGTGTTCCGAAGGGGCACAGCTTCTGGGTACCGGGTGGTGTAATCAACCAACAACATTATGTATTGATGTCCCCGGCGGGAGGGTTCGAGAGGCCCCACCAACTTCAGAGCTATGTGCTCAAAGGGGACCCCCACCATGGGTAGCGGTATCAAGGGGGCCTGCGGCACCCCGGTCAGGGCCGTTTTCTGACATTCGGGGCAGGAGTCACAGTAGTCCCATATGGCCCTGTACATGCCGGGCCAATAGAACCGCCATATCAGTCGTGCCAAGGTCTTTTCCCTCCCCAGGTGTCCGGACCACGGGTTCACGTGTGAGAGTTCCAGAACCGTCCGCCTGTACGCCGTGGGTACCACCAGTTGCCGGATCTCGCCTCCCCCCTCGGACTCCGGGGCCAACCTATACAACTGGTCGGCGTGTACCTGGAAGTAGGGTTCTTGGGGATGATCCCGCGGGGGGTTGTCGGCGTCCTCTTCTGCCGTCGCCTTGTCCCATGCATTCTGTAGGGACGGGTCCTCCCGCTGGGCTTGAAGGAAGTCAGGGCTCCCCTCGTGTATGTGACCTTGCTCGGTAGCTCGGTCTCCCCTCTCCTCGAGGCTGCCAGGCCTTCCTGTACTACCCATCCGTTGGCTTTCGCTCGGGGTCGGGGTTGCGCCTGCAACAGTCGACTGACCCCCGGCCAGTCCCTTCCCAATAATACTGGGAAAGGCAGCGAGGAGGCCTTGCCCACCTTCCATAGGTTACTCCGCCCCCCGTCAGCTAGGTGGACCCACACTGTCGGGGAGGGCCTTACTTCCCCATGTACACACCGTATCCACACGAGCTTCCCTACCTCTCGGCCCTCCAGTACCAACTCCTCTCGGACCAGCGTCACGGCTGACCCTGAGTCGACCAGGGCTGTTGCAGGTTTCCCCTCCACCTTCACCGTCGTTAGCACTGCCGTGCCTCCTTTGGATCCCGCGCTGGCTAGGGTAGTCCCCTCGCAGCACCCCACCGTGCAATCCATTAACGGGCTCTCCCTTTTAAAATGGCCCTCCTGCCCGCATTGAAAGCAGGCTCCCCGGGAGGGGGGTCTCCGGTCTCCTGTCACCGGCTCCGTTGGTTCTGCTTCCCCAGCTTCTTCCTGCACCCTCTCGGGCCACACCGGGGCAAGCCGTTGGCCCCCGGGTTGCGCCCCTCGCTGGGTGGGGGTTTGGTCCTTGCTCCCCACCTTCCCCCAGGGGCGCCATTCCCCTACCTTAGCTCCTGGTGCGGGTCCTCGGGACAGTCCAGGGTCATCGCCCTCCACCGCCAGGTGGGCTTCCATCAGGGAGATGGCCTCATTCAGCGTCATCGGCTGATGTTTCCTTACCCATTTTTGCCCCTCACGGGGCAAGATTTGCACAAATTGTTCCAAGACCAAAGCTTCCATTATTTGGGCAGCTGTCTTTTGGTCCGGCTCAATCCATTGCCAGGCGAAGTCCCACAACCGTTGAGCCACTGCCCACGGCCTATCTCCCGTTTTAAACCGCTCCTGTCGAAAGCGTTGGCGGCAGGTCTCTGGTGTGATCCCTAGCTGATCGAGAATGGCCTCCTTCACATTGAAATACCGTAGCGTGTCCCTCATGGCTAGGCTCTGGTAGGCCATTTGTGTGGGTCCCGACAAGTATGGAGCGATCAAGGTGGCCCATTGAGCTTCCAGCCCCTGGGCAACCGTGGCCACCTGCTTGAACATGGTCAGGAAGGCCTCCGGGTCATCTCCGGGGCCCATCTTCGTTAGTCTAATGGGTAAGAGAGGGTTCTCTCCTGCCCCTCCCATGGCAGTCGCGCCGGTGCGGGGTCCTTGCCCTGCCGCCTGCAACCAGCGGTCCTGCTGGGTGGTCACCTCCCGCACCAGTTGGCGCTGCTGCTCCTGGAACTGGGCTGCTAACTGTTGAATCAGTTGGGTCTGTAGCTGCTGTTGCTGTTGCTGCTGCTGTCTCTGATTCTCCCCCAGCCACTCTAGGAACTTGCCCGGCTCCATTTTGGTGGGGTCCAAGCTTTCCACCAACCTAATAGACAAACCAACAAGTGTTGGGGCGCATGCTTGCCCCCCCTTTACTGGGTCGACACCCACATTCTCCACCACATGTCACAGGTCCTGGGGGTGCGAGTACCCGCCCTGGCTTGGGCGGAACCCAGCGAGCCCCCGCCCGCCTGTCTTGGCTTCCTTTGGGGCGTCCCTCTAGGTGCGAGCTCCCATCCCCTAGTCCAAGGACAGGGCCCAGCGAGCCCTCCGTCTTTACTGGGTCAGAGACCACCGGGTCTCTGGGGCTCCTTGGGCCCTCTTTGAAAGTATTGATCTTCTATCAATGCCGAGGGAGGTGGGGGGGGGGTTTAGGGGCACCCGGGCCCTCCCTCACCACCGGGTCCCAACCCGGGGCCCTAAGGGTGGGGTTTGCTCACCCCAACCCGGCTGACGGGGATCCAACCTGAAGCTCACCAGCCCACGGGCACCAAAAGCGCTCTGCCCTGGGTTGCTTCCTAACCCCCTCTACCAGACCCCGTTCTGGGGGCCGTCCCCAGTGTCCTACCGGTGGCTCGGCTTCTGGCTCCTGCCGAGTCGTATCGCTGTCTCCTGGGCTCCTCGGAGGTCCCTCTGGCCGGGGCGTTGGGGAGGCTCCTTGCCCGCCACGGCTAGGGTCCGACCCGCACCCCCGCCCCAGCCCTCTCCCGGGCCCAGTTTAAATGGCCCACCGTCGGATGTCAAGGGGCGCTGCTCTGCCCCTCCCACATCCCTCCATTCCGGTGCACCCTGGTCACACGCCGGGCTGCCGTCCCTGTGTGGTGGGGCCACGCGCTGGAAGCGTGGTCCTAAAGCCCTCTGGCCGCGCTCCTGCTGCGGTGCCGGCGGCCGCTTCGCGGGCGGCTGGTCCCTCACGTGGTCCCCAGTCATAGTGCGGGCTTTGGTGAGCCCGTCACACCTCCCTGCCTCCCTCTCCCTCATCCCACCTTCTGTACTAAATCTGATTTGTCAGTTTAATAACTTTTTTCATTGTATTCCTTTGATATATATGGTCATGCCAATTCTCTTCCAGAATATGATCCGAGGAAGTGGCCCACGAAAGCTCATCACCTATTAAACCATCTTGTTAGTCTGATCTTGCTAAAACAAAAGGAAAAACTATGTAGCACTTTAAAGACTAACACAGCTACCTCTGTATTACTATTCAACTTAGTAAATGAGACGAAGGAAAAAATGAAACTATTCACAGATCACTTTAGGAGACAGAACTGCCACTTGATTGCAGGAAAGTGAATAAAAAATCACTTCAAAGTAAAAAAGGCCATGAAATTGATACATTAACACATGGAGTTGCCTAAACACAGTTAACTACAGCCAAAAAGACACTCCTGAAATCCATTTGGGATGCATACAAAAGCAAAAGACACTGGGGGAATAAATTCAGGTTTTACAAGACAGGTAACTATCCTCATTCTCTTCTCAGAGCCAGGATAAAAATCCAGGGTGTTGGTTCCCAACTGCTTTAACCCACAGAACTACACTGTATGCTCATAGGATATAAAAGAAACTTAACTGGTATGTAAAAATAGTTGAGAAAGAACGGTATATTTTTACCTTTCTCAGTGTGATAAACTCACTGCTGCTGCCTGTACTTTAAAATAACTTGATAGAGGAAATTTCCACTGGCTAAAGTCTCAGTAACTTTCTAGGTTGCTCTTCACTCCCCATTCCCCACCCCTCTCCAGCTCTCCTCATTTCAGTTCTCTCAGTTTTAAAGATTACAGTTTTTTTGCAAAAAATATCTCCAAAAGATAAAGCAATTGCAATCAGAACAAAGAAGAAAACAAGGTAAAACCTTTATATAAATCCAGTAAATTATTTATATTAACACTTTAGAAATATTGCAAAAATTACTAGCTAGAATTACTTCTTTCTTAAAGATGTGGTTGCTAAAAAACAGAAATGCCAACTCACTTCTAATCCAAATCACTGACTAATATTTAAAACATGTGTTTTCCTTATTTCCAGATAGCAGAGTTTTAAAATAAAGTTAATATAAAGTAAAGGAAAATGCCTTCAGTTACTGAATTAATACAATACGTTTGGCAAATAATACATATATTTATTAACTTTTAATACAAGTTTTAAACAAAAAGGTAATAACTTAATTATTTAAATATTTAAACCTTTTATTTTTGTTTGCCTTATCCTGTATGTCTTCTGTGTTGTGTGTGTCATGTGACTTACTTTTTATCATTTTATTTTGTTCAACAAAAGTCAATTTTATAGCTTTTTAAAAAAAATATAAGTTGTGTCATACTATGTATGGACTATAACCATCATAATATTATTAATATCATTTTCCAAAGTTCAGAAGAGTTTCAGTTTATATGTATTTCTGCTTTCATAATACAATTGCAAACAAAAATAATTCTCTTTTTTCTTAATCAGGGTTTTGTTTAATTATTAAAATGTAAGGGAAAACTCAACATTAAGGTAAAAGCAATATTAGCAAAATATCAATTTCTTGTTTGGATTTTTATGAACCTGTTTGCACTTTTAAAATATAGTATAAAAGGTCATAGCAAAAATGTTTAAAAATAACAATTTATTCATAAAGGTAACCTACATTTAAAATTCATTTTGGTTTAAGTTTTATTCTCATTTATGTTTGAACTCTAAAAAGCGTGGTAAAAATTATTACTGATTTAGAGTTCTCAGCAGACAAAAGTAACACACCCTCTTATAGAAGATTGTGTACACCTATTTTAGCAATTAATCATTATATTAATATATAATACTAGTATTGCATCTCTAATACTAGTAATGCAAGTTAAAATAAGTGTCTATACAACAATTGCAAAAGTGTAACTTGCATTATAAAAGACTTGGTCCCTATTACATTGTAAACACACTAAATTTGAGTATTAAATTTGGGTTATTGAAAACAAGAGAAATATAAAACAAACAAATAACTTTATTAGATTAACATACATATGCCGCTTAAGACTGCATCCTACAGGTCTAAGACATCTAGAAATATCACATCACAAAGACACCAGAAGAAATCTCTGTATAGTAAAGGATGCCCCAAGCATTTAGAGAAAAAAAATAAAGTGCTTTAAAAATAAAAGACTACAACTACATCTCAGTCTGCCATATGTGGGCAATTAAGTTGCCAATCAACTAAAAAGCATTCTCAGTTAATTTAAACTTGGCTATGTAAAAGCAACTGTATTATAGCTGTATTATTGCTATACACCGTTTACAATGTGCATAACATTGCTGAACTGTTTAACCAAAACAGGTAAAAATGATAAAACAAAAGGTAGCAAGCAGCACAGAGGCAAGAAAGATAATTGGTAAAAAAAATTGGTATTGCTTATAAATGCTACATAGTAACTAACATAGTCAATTTATTAGGATACATTTTAAAAAAGAAAAGAGAGCAATTGGTGACCATTGGTTAACTAATAGCTGACCAGAAAGCAATTGGGGATAATATTTTTCAACAGTGTATACGTGCTGTGCTGCACCAGACACAGTGAGTTTGCACTTTAAGCCCAATAATGATGGTGGTTCAAATGATTACCACCAGCATGGGCTTGGAAATGTTCTGCTGGGTAATAAACTTGAAAAAGAGAGCACAAAAAGGAATATAATGCAAATGAAACAAATGCTGACATAAAAAGAACATTAGAAGCAGGATATTGTAGCTAAATCTTGGTTCAAAAATAAGCTATTAACACCTGGAGGGCGGTCTCATTTTTTTTGGAAGATAGGATTAGGAAGGAAATAAATTATTACGTTGAAAACAGAATGTTTGTGCTAAATAAGATAAGTAAATAGGCCCTAGGCCGAGAAGACAGAATGTCTAAGCCAACTCAGATAAGAGGGAAAACAAAAGAACTAGTTACTGTGAAATATATAACAAGGGACAAAGAACATAGTGATGAGGTAAAGAGCAGTTGAATCATAGTGTGTGGATATATAGAAAAAGCAACAAGATGTATAATGTATATAAAGGGATTTAAAACTACACCCCTCAATCAAAGTCTCAGACCTAATATTCTCAGGCCCACCATGAGGAATTAAAAACAATTGAAAAATAAAATCTGTCTATCAGTTGTATGAAAGGATGTGCAGAAAAGGGGCAGATGGGGAATGAATATGTGGATGGGAAAGCAAGGTAGCCACATAACGGTGTTTATTCTACTGGGGGCTTCATTAGTCCATGTATTATGTTTTTCTGGGATGATGAGTAAACATCATCCCCATAAAAAGAGACAAAAGTGGGGGAATGTAGTAGGAAGAGACCTAGTACGAAGCAGGGTCTGCTCACAGAATCTGGCAAGAATAGGGCTGATATTGCTTAGAAGAGCGAGTCAGAGTAAGCATTCAAATACATCTCAATATCAAGTGGTACCAGCACATCCCAATATCAAGGATGGTACAAAAAACATTCTACATGGATAACAGGAACACACTGACCCCCTCCTAAAAACATAAGGTCAGGATGACAGAATGCAACAGATATGTTTTGATCATACTGACATGTACAAGATGAGGAGTGATAACTAGACACATGAGGGGGGCAATAACTACCGTAACGATGTTAGAGGGGCAGTACTAATTTGTATGTATCAGGGTATATAGATGCATCTCAGAAGCAGTATCTTTGTCTGGTCTATGGAGGAACAGAAAGTCCTGCCATTCACTGAGCTGATGCACTGTTATGGGCATACATGTATTAGTGGTCTGGTAGAGTCTTCAGGATACTAATATAGTGCTTTGACTGTAAACTTGGCTGGATGCCTTTGTTCCTTAACAGATCTTGTGGTCTTTGGGCAGTTCTCTCAAGGTTTGTCATGCTAGCTTTCAGCACAGGGCTGAGGTGGCACACAAGAGGGAACACCCACATACACAGCCAAACATCCATCAACTTTTAACCACAGGAATAATATAACAGACCTCATTCTACTGGATAAAGATACATTGATCACTGAGATAAACATTGATGGCAACGTAGGTGTCAGTGATCATGACCTAATTTAATTTGCTTTATGCATATAAAATATATTTCTGTCCAGTAAAGTATATATTTACTGCATTAAAAAGGGCCAATTTCCCAAAGTTGAAAACAATGAGAAAAATTGGAATGGGAGGAAAAATAAAAGAGAAACGTGTGACTGAGAACAGAGAATTGTCTGAGACTGCCAAAAATTGGAGGCCAAGAAACTCATAATTATGCAACCATGAAAGAAGGCTTTTTGATGTACGTAAATACGTGATTTAAAGGGGAAATGAAAGTAGTGATTAAAAATAAATCCAAAATATATAGCAAAAGAAAAAATGGAGAAGTTGTTAGTGATGAGTACAAAATGGCAGTTAGGAAGCCCAGATAATTGATAAAGAAAGGTAACAGTTTAATTGAAAAATCTACAGCGAGTATTGTTAAGGACAATAAGAAGGAACAAACATAATCCTAGTAATGACAGGGTACGTCTACACAGCAGAGTTAACGTCAAATTAAGCTATGCAACTTCAGCTACATCAATTGCGTAGCTTAAATCAAAATAGCTTAATTTGGCTTTAGGCACTGTCTACACAGCAGGAAGTCAAGGGAAAAACACTCTTCCTTTGACTTCCCTTACTCCTCTTAAAATGTGGGTTACAGGAGCTGGAGTAAGAAGTCCTCCAGCTCGACATTATTTTGAAATAAAGGCTTGTAGTGTAGATGTGCTCTTTGTTATTTCAGAATAACGTCAAGTTATTCTGAAATAACGCTGCTGTGTAGACATGTCCATACAGATCATATGCTAGACAAGAATGGTAAAATTGTCACTCATGATACTGAAATATCAGAAATATTTAATAAACATGTCTGTTCTATATTTGGAAAGAAGTAGGATGACAGTCATATATTACAATGGTAATGAAATACAATACATTCTGTTCTAAAAGCTGGGGACATGTTAAAACATTTTGAAACTGAAATTCTGAATAATTTGCATACAAGATTATTAAAAGAATTAGCTGAAGAGTTCACTGAATCATTGATATAAATTTTTAACAAAATTTGGAATACTGGAAAAGCTCCAGAGTTCCAGAGAAAAGCTGATGTTCTGACAATATTTTAAGAAACTGATGAGTCAGAAAACTCTAGGTCTGTTAGACTGACATCTGTTCTGGGCAAAATTATGGAAAAGTTAATATGAGACACTGTCAATAAAGAATTAAAAGCTGGCATCATAATTAATACCAATAAGCATAGTTTCTTGGAAAATAAGTCTTGTAAGCTAAAATAACTTGATACCATTTCTGGATAAGATTACAAATTTGCTTGATAAAATTAGTAATGTTGATATAATATACTTAGACCCTGCAAGGCACTTGTCTTAATTCCAAATGACAGTATGATAAAAATAAGTAATATACAAAATCAACATAGTTATTATTTAATGACTTAAAAGTGGATTAACTGGTTGATAGATCACAAAAAATAACTGTAAATGTGTAATACTGTAAGGTTTTTTTCTAGTGAAGTTCTGCAGGCATTTGTTCTTAATTCAACACAATTCAATATTTTTATCAATGATCTAGAAGAAAATATGAAGTCATTGCTGGTAAAGTTTGAAGATGATACCAAAAGTTGACGAAGAGGTAAACAGTGACAGGGACAGGTCCGTCATACAGACTGACCTGGATTGCTGGATAAGATGAGCTCATTTGAACCACAACTTTTTAACACAGCCACATGTAAGGTTACACCTCTAGAAATAAAGAATGTAGGTCACATTTATAAGATCGGGGAATGGTATCCTGTAAAGATGTGACCCTGAAAAGGACTGAATGACACGGTAGGTAACCAACTGAACATGAGATTCTAGTACAATGCTGTAGCTAAGTGGATGAACACAGTCCCTGGGTATATATGCTGGGGAATATCAAATAGGAGTGGAGGTTTTATCTGTGTATATGGCATTAGTGAGACCATTGCTGGAATGCTGTGCCCAGTAAATGCTGGTGTCTTCACTTCAAGAAGGGTGTTGAAAAATTGGAAATAGCTCAGAAAAGAGCTACCGGAATGTTTAGAGGTCTGGAAACACACCTGCGAATGACTTTCATTAGTCTCCCACTGTACTTAGTTTATCAAATAATAGGTTCAGATGTGACTTTACCACAGTCTACAAGTATTTACATGAGCAAAAGATTTCTAATAGTAGACAGCTCTTCACTCTATCAGAAAAAAGCACAACAATGAGGAAGCCAGACAAATTCAGATGAAAAATAAGGCATCAGTGTTTAACAGCAAAGGTAAGTAAGAGTTAGAACAACTTATCTCGGGATATGGTGGATTCTCCATCAATTTCAGTTATCCCAGTTAGTTGTTTCTGAAAGATATATTTAACTCAAATGTAAGTCATAGGTCTGCTGCAGAGATTATTGGATGAGGTTCTTAGGTCTACGGTATCCAGGAGGCCAGACTAGATGAGTACAATGGTTCCTTCCAGAGGAACTGACAGCCAGAATGAAAGTCAAGAGAGTTCTGCCAACTTAAATGGCTGAGGCTCTTATCCCATGATCTGAATCTGCAAGATAATGAGCAACTCCCATGAGGTCAAATTCTACCATCTTTAAGGGTAGTTGAGGGTGTTCAGAATCCCATAAATTGGGGCCCTTGGGAACTGGCAGTTCAGTTTTGCTGCAGATTTACTGTTGCTGAAATATCATTAATTACTTTATCTTGCTTTAGAGCAGTGGTTCCCAAACTTTTTGGCATCACGCCCCCTTTTTGATTTTTGAGAAACCCTCACACCTCCCCACCTCTTCTTTACCATCATCCAACTTCCCTTTTAACAAAAAATTCAATTTGTAATTTAAAATTAAAAATAAACACAAAAACATGGTATAAAATTTTATTTAACATTAAAAATAAACACAAATAGTGGGGGTCGGGGCAGGGGGACAGAGTACTCATGGGCATCTGGGCAGGGGGCAGGATACTCATGGGGTTCTGGGTGGGGGGAGGGGACAGGGACAGCTCAGCTGGTATCTGGGGGTCCCACAGCTGCGCGCCAGGTCTGGGTCTCAGGAAGCACCTGTGCTGCTTTCCCCCTCCCCAAACAGCCAGTGCGTTTCCTGAAATGCCAGGTCTGTCATGCCACCGGGGACATGCAGAGGTGGGAGGGGAGTAGGAGTCCTGGGATTGCGCCAGCTCCAACTGCTCAGGCAACGCGTACCCTGCTCCTGCATTCCCTACAGCAACTGCGCGCTGCCTGAGCAGTTGGAGCTGGCACAGTCCCAGGACTCCTGCTCCCCCTCTGCCCCTTCCCTGCACAGGCAGGAAGCAGGGGGAAGGAAGTCCTCGGCAGCATGATAGACCTGGCATTTCAGGAAATGCACCGGCTGTTTGGGGGAGGGGAAACAGTGCACGTCCTTCCTGAGACGCCTGCTCTGGTGTGCAGCTGTGGGACTCCCCCCCCCACCCCCCCACTGCAGGAAGCCGGCGCTACCTCCATGTTCGCAGGAGGTAGTGCCAATGCAGGCTCTTTCTTGGGATGGGAGGTAATGACGGGGAGGGGACTGGGTCGCCTCACATCCCCCGCAGAATTTCTGTGCCCCCCAGTATGGGAACCGACGCTTTAGAGCTTTCATAATATAAGTTCAGCTTTGCTACTGCAGGAAAGTACTTCCTTTTCCTTGTGCATGGAAGTGTTCAGCTTAGAAAAACCAAACCATCTTTAGACTCTTAAACCTACGGACAATAAGAGTCCTGATCTGGAAAAACTTTAGAGCATCCCTCCAGCTTATTTGAAAGAAAAGCTTTAGATAATCATTTTTGAGGGAATCATTTTACTTAAAAGTATCTTGTTTGTGGCGTATATTAAAAATGATTAGCTATAATATATTGCTATATATATATAATATATATTGCAAGCACAATCTAAAGATGATATGATGCAAAGAGTGTGCTAACCTGATAATTTGCTCATACCTTATCATGCTTGTAAAAACCAAATGAAACAAGTATTTTCAATATTATGTAAATAAATATGCATTTTAATAACACCTAATGTTGGTTTACAGCAGAAAGCACATTAGGAGCTGTTGTTATAAGAAGAATAGTCTCAGTGCAATGGCCCTTGCTAGACAGGGCTCAAAAACAAAACAACTATATCTATCTATCTATCTATATAAAAACTTTTTTAAAAGACAATCTTTCTAAAAGCACACCAAAAGAGTAAAAATAAAGTTTCAGCTAACAATGTAGGAGAAAGATTGGATGGCTAAGTATGATTCAAAGTAGTTGCTAACTGTTAGCCATCCAATCTTTCTCCTAAATTGGTAGCTGAAAACTTTATTTTTACTCTTTTGGTGCGCTTTTAGAAAGATTGTCTTTTAAAAAAGTTTATAATATATATATTTTTTGTCTTTTTGGTCTTTCCTCTCCACACACACTGTGGAATTGCTGCCCCCCACACACTTTGGGGATGCTCCCCTCTCCCCAACTCTGGGGCTGCTACCCCCTCTTGGTGTTGGGCTGCTGGGGGGCTGTGAGCCACACGGTGTGGCCCAGAGGCAGGTGGGCCGTGTGCAGAAGCTGGTGAGGGTGGCTTGCCGAGGGGGGGTGGGATTTGGTCCGGGAGCTGGAGCTGGCGGGGGTGGCCTGCCACGTTGGCAGCCTGCTGGGGAGGCCGAGAGCCATGCAGGGCAGCCTGCCGTGTCGGCCCTGAGGGGGCCAGTGGCAGAGCACGCCTACAGAAGCTGCTGCAGGAGCTGGCGGGGCACATACGTACGAGGGGCAAGTTGAAAATCCTGTGACAGACAGACAAGAACGGTGATGGCTCAATAGAAAGATTGTCTAATAAACACAATATGCAAAATGTGGCATCCAGTGTGGAATAAAGTTCCCAGCTCCACTTTGTTCTTTTTCCCCTATTAAAGGTTGAAAGTGGAAAAGCATTATTAAAGTGTATCAGTTGTATCTGGGGGATCTTTATTGTATGACATTAACTGGGATTAGGGTGATTTACTTGGGGGCTGGCCTGTTTTGAGCAGCGGGTTGGACTAGATCGGCTCCTGAGGTCCCTTCCAACCCTCAAGCTACATCTAGACCTGTGGTCACCAACCCGTCGATCGCGATCGACTGGTCGATCGCGAGGCCTCGACCAGTCAATCGCGAGGCCTCGACCAGTCAATCGCGAGGCGTTCGGGCAACCCCGCCCCCCCATTTTCCACCCACCCCCGAGAAGCCCCACTACCTATTTCTAATGTAGTGCCGGCTTCCCGCGGGGTGGACGGAAGTCCTCTCTGAAGCCCGCGTCACTTCCAGGGGTTCCGGAAGTGCGCGGGCTGCTCCCCCTCCCACAGCTCTGTTGCGTGCTGCGGGAGGGGGCGTTGGCCCTAGAGGAGGAGTGCGGAGGCTTCCCTGAGCTGCCGGCGCCGGAGGGGTGAGTTGGGCGCAGGGGTTTCCCTGCGCCGTGGGAGCGGGGGTCGGTCCTGGGGTTTGGCCGTGCTGCGGGAGGGAAGGGATTTGGCCGGGCCGTGCCGCGCCGTGCCATGGGAGGGAGGTTTGACCCCGGGGCAGGCGCCTGCGGGGGTTGGCCATACTGCAGGAGGGGGGTTGGCCGCGCTGCGCCGCGGGAGGGGGCTTTGGCCCTGGGGCAGGTGCCCGCGGGGGCTGGCCGCGCTGCGGGAGGGGAGGGGCAGGGCCGCGCCGCGCCACGGAAGGGGGGGTTTGGCCCCGCCGCGGGAGGGGTGGGGGTTGCCCCTGGTGCAGCCTCCGCAGGGGTTTGGCCCTGCTGCGGAATGGGTGGGGTTGCCCCCGAGGCAGGCTCCCGCGGGGGTTTGGCCCCGCCGCGGGAGGTGGGGGTTAGCCCCGGGGCAGGCACGCTCATGGAATGAAGGGCACCAGTAGTTCGAATTAGCCGTGTAGCCGCGGGCACGGAGTTCGACCTAAGGGGATTTTAAAATGGTGCCCGCCCGGCAAGATGCAAGTGAAGCCCGGGATATTTAAATCCCGGGCTTCATTCGCAACTTCGAATGCCTACATTAGCCACCCTAGTTCGAACTAGGGTGGCAGTGTAGACATACCCCAAGGCTGCGTCTAGACTGGCATGAATTTGCGCAAATGCTTTTAACGGAAAAGAGAGCATCTTTTTGCGCAAAAGCGTCTGTGGCCAATCTAGACGCGTTTTTGTGCAAGAAAGCCCCGATCGCCATTTTAGCCATCGGGGCTTTTTTGTGCAAAACAAAACTGAGCTGTCTACACTGGCCCTTTTGTGCAAAAGGTTTTGCGCAAAAGGACTTTTGCCCGAACGGGAGTGTCAAAGTATTTGCGCGAGAAGCACTGATTTCTTACATTAGAACGTCAATGCTCTTGCGCAAATTCAAGCGGCCAGTGTAGACAGCTGGCAAGTTTTTGCGCAAAAGCAACTGCTTTTGCGGAAAAACTGGCCAGTCTAGACACAGTCCAAGAGAAACGGCCTGCTGCTTTATGACTCGCTGACTTAGACCGGGCTAACATCTGTCCTTAAATAGTAGTGATCATGTTGCATCACAAGTGAATGCTGTATAAAATATTTAATATATAATATATTTCCCTTGACATGACTCACTTAGGCTACGTCTACACTGCACAGTTATTTTGGGATAAGCTATTCTGGAATAGTTATTCCAAAATAGTTTATTTCAGAATAGCACATCTACACTGCAGGGAAGTCTTAAAATTAGTCTGAGGTAGGCTTCCCTAATGTAGATGTTCTGTCCTGATTTAGAGCCCCAGGAGGAATAACTTAGAATGGCCCTGCTGAGGGGCTATTTTGAAATAGCAGAAGTGGAGCGTCTACACACGCCTTATTTTGAAACAGCTATTTTGGAATAGGTGTTATTCTTCATAGAATGAAGTTTACAGAAGTCGGAATAAGCCGTCGTTATTTAGAAATTATTTTGAAATAATGGAATTGCTGTGTAGACTCTCATATAGTTATTTTGGAATAATGGCCATTATTCTGAAATAACTTTACTGTGCAGACACACCCTTAATGTCCTATAGCCCACGAAGCAGTCTGGCAAAGCGGGGGTGGTTCTTGTGGGGGCTATATCCCTCCTCAAAATTTGTCTTAGCCCCCTCCAACTTCCTCACAACACAAATGTCAAACATTATGCAGAATTCAGGGTGGTACTGCTACCCTTACTTCTCCATTGCTGCTGGAGGCTGGGCTGCTGAGCTGGGTAGCCAGCGAGCAGCAGCTGCTGGCTGGGCACCCAGTTCTGAAGGCAATGTTGCTGCCATCAGCTGTGCCTACCATCCTTACTTCTCTGTACTGCTGTTGGCAACTCTGCTTTGAGAGCTAGGTGCTTGATCAGAAGCCACTACCCCTCTGGGACCCGGCTCTGAAAAGAGAGAGTAGAGAGGAGTGGTTTCTGATTGGATACCCAGTTCTGGAGTCAGCACCACACCCAGAAGCAATGCAGAAGTAAGAGTGGCAATGTCATGCCATGCCATGCCATCCTAACCTCTGCAGTCCTGTGCTGCTACTGCTGGTGGTGGTCTGGTGGCCCAGTTCTGAATGTTGATGGCTGGCCTTAGGAAAAATGGTGCCTTGGGCAAATGGAGGGGGAAGGGGAAAGCTCCTCATACAATGACCCTTTCCCCCCATAGCAGAAGAGTGATGGGGCAGGAGACAAGGAGGGGCATGTTAAGCCTCCTGAAGCTAGGGGAAGTTCCGAGAAGTGGGTCTGACCTGGCCCTGGGAGTGTCATGTGTAGGAGAAGAGGAAGTCTCATTCTTCCCCAGCCTGGCTGGCACTAGTAGCTGGAGCCAAGCACATGGTAGAGCCTCTGACTAGGGCAACCCCAGACCTGCCTCTCCCCAGTTCTGGACCCAGGACACAGAGGTTAAAGGGGCCTTCAGAGATGCCAAGGGTTGGCTGTCCTCAGAGTGAGATTTACACCCTCATAGAGTGAGATTCAAGGCCAATGAGCAAGTCTTTCCAGGTGGAATTTTAGTGTTGTACCAATAAAAGCGAGCAGGATCTTATGAGGGGGATAAGGCAAAAAGCCACATTTATTGTAAAGATAATAATAAAGAAAAGATAGAAGCAAACATTCATTCAGTCATTCATTCAGGTTCTGTGTAGTTGTTATAGTTACCAGCCTGGAAGTTGCTTGTGACAGAGTACTGGCCAGGTATTCTGTACACAAGTGATGGTAGTGGGGAGCGAAGTCCTGATCAGATGCGCATCTGAAGCTCCTGGTAGGCTGGCAGCAGAACCTTGGACTCTGACTCCATAGTCTTTTGGTCCAGTCTTTATAGGAATTTCTTCCTATGCCAGTCTATGGGAATTGCTGCATCATGCTGATGTCTACAGGGTGGCTGCCAGGTGCTCGTCAGTGATCTCATAGGGTGGACCTCCAGTCTCCAGTTTTTCTCCACTTGACACCTTTTGGTTGCACTGGCACCTGACGCCTTCTTCAGCCCTTTGATACTGTATTCTCAGGCTGGCACCTCTCAAACCATTCATTCATTGTCCAAGCACTCTCTCTCTTACATACATTCCCTAATTAATGTTTCACATACAGTATTTTGTATAATAATTTTACATATACAAGAGTTGTAGTTACAAAAAGTTACAAAAGTTTCTGGGTGGCATTTCTTAAAACATTCTCTCTGAGTGCTGAGTTAGTTACTGTTATAGTTACAATGTTTCACTTTGCGATTAGGGATAATTGGTTCACAATGCTTTGAAGAGAAGGGGCGTCAATTGTGTAACAATGCCCTTAATCAATTACAGGGGTTGGCTCCCAGAGCAGAGTTAGTGGCTTGACAAGCAGCCACTTGCAAAAGTTTGAGCGTGCCCTGGGACACAGAGAGGGGAGCTGTTTCTGGCTACATAGTATTATATTCTTAACAAATTATATTCTAGAGGGGCAATAATTATAAATCTAAACATTTAACAATCTTAACAAATAATAATAATAATAATAATAATAATAAATCTAAACACTTATCAAGCTTGATAACACTAAATCTAAACACTTTAACAAGAATAAATCTAAACACTTATATGCTTCTTCTACTTGGGGAATCATTTTTAATACTTTAATATGTTATCCCTACATTAATTAGATCATTGCTTAAGACACGGACTCTCATTTTTGGTCCTTGGCAACATCCAATAGTCTATTTTTAAAATCCAACTAGCACTTAACAGTAGGTTTTAAAATTTAAACCAATTAATATTGAATATGAAACATTTACATATCCTAATTGGCACATGAGAATTCTATATGTAATGTAAACCAGTGTATTTGAATTAAAACAATTTTTTACTTGTTAGAACAAAAATCTGAATGTTTAGCAATCTCTGAGGACTAGAGTTAACAGCTGGGGATTTAGGCACACTGTGACCAGGGTACCAGGAGGACTGCAGTAGAGTTACTTAATTATAGTGAACTGCAAAGAATGGGACTGCCTAGACTTCTCTGATTATAATTAAGGCTTCAAACACGGTCAGCGCACAGAATCTCAAAAGACATTTTTATTTCTTGCATGATGACTATCATTAACTTCATCTCCATTTCACTGATAGGGCTTGCCACCTGCCACCACCTGCCCATGATGAGTCACTTGCTCCTGCCAAAAGTGGCATTTTGTGGCATTGGCTATGAGACTGGCATCCTGTTGGGCCTGGGGAATGCTATAGAGGTACAAGAAGTGGTCTTCCTAGTTGCTACAGTAGATAACAATGTTGTCTATTCAGGCTGCCACATAGCAGTCATCAGGTTTCAACACTTTGTTCGTTGCCCTTTGGAAGTTGGCAGCTGTTCCATGCTATCCAAAGAGTATTGCTATGAAATGATTGAAGTCATGTAGCATAGGAAAGACAATTTTCATTCAGGAATTAGGCATCGGGGTATTTGCCAGTATCCTTTCATCAAGTCCATGGTAAATAAGTATTTGGCTCCTCCTCGTCACTCTAGCACAGGGGTGGGGAACCTAAGGTGCAGGGGCCAGATGTGGTCTCTGGCTTGCCCGTATCTGGCCCACGGGGCTCAGGGCTCCTCCCCCAACAGCACTGGGGAGCCTGCACTGGTGCTCTAGTCCCCAGTGCCTCCTGCCTGTCTGAGTTTTCCGTGGGTCAGCAGCCCCTGGCCCAAAAAAGGTTCCCTATCTCCGCTCTAACAGTTTGTCAATGTGAGGCATTAGATATGCATCGAACTGGGAGAGTATGTTAACTTGGTGAAATTTGTTACAAAATCGAAGGGTCCTGTCAGGTTTCAGAACCAAAATGATGGGGCTCCTCCATTTACTCCACAATTCCTCAACTACTCCCATGTCGAGCATCGTGTCAGGTTCCTGTGGACAGCCGCCTGCAGCTTTTGGGGGCAGAGGTCAGTTGTTGTCCCTTACTTTCTGCCCTGGAGTTATCTGTGGCTGGCTCTCAGCTCAAGCTTGCACTGGAGGTCCTTCTTCTCCAATATCCAGCCCAGACTGAGATGATCTGTTTCCTTTTATGCTGGCCCAGCAATTTGAGCATGCCCAATATGGCCAGGGGTGTGGGACTTCCTTCTCTCATAGGGTGATGATAACCCTTCTATCCTAGTGCTGGTATGCACATCCATTACAGTATGGCTGACCATTTAATAGGCAATATTACTAAATAACCGTCTTACCTGACTGGCCACTGCTATTCAAATAAATAACAGAGCAAATTTGGTGTTGCAATTGTTAAATGGCTCCCTAATTCACAAAATTCCTCAATTTTCAGTGCTTGGGGCCCCTGTTCTACACTGCAAATGAGCAGGGAACTGCTGTAATTTCATTTTGCAGGCCAGAATTCCTTGCCATATAGGGAACCTGGCAGTGGCCAAAGAAAGTAGACCCCAAAACCTAAGCAATTCTCAATTCTTAGTGACCCTGTATCTGGCTGTCTATCGAATCATTACATTTTTAAGTGGAAAATATTTTATTTTGTGGGCCAGAGGACCCTGCCTGCTGTTAGGTCACACATACATAACTATTTAACAATACTGGCAAAACAAAAATAATAGTAATAGATAGTAAAGTAGCTGAGGTGGCCTTTCATGTTTTAAAAAACCTACACGAGTTAGAAAGGGGACATGCCAAGAAGCAGAGTGGGGGACTATGGAAAGAAACTTCATCATTATCTTCCAACCATTCATGCAATTGTGCCTCTAAATGTCAGAAGATGCTGCATTAGTTCTAACTAGCCATGGTGCTAGCTAGTTAAGATCCCTAACTAGCCATTGAGGAAATAGAAGTAAGATGCTGCTGAAGTGGCCAACAGAGGTGATCTGGGGATGTCTTTGTGTCACTAACTGAACGTGACATTGCCTCATGAAATGGGGAAGGTGTAACTTTGTGTGGTAATACTGTACCAGTGAGGACCCAGAGTGCACATGAGAGACTGAGGAAGGAGTACTAAATAGTACTGTACAGGCTGAAAACATGCTCCATAATGACTTTCACTAATATTGCCAAATGCAATGGAAGTGATGGGCAGTCTTCTTTCCTGAAGACTGCCCCTGTGGATCTGCAGGGAGAAGGATGACCATGTAGGTCCCCCAAAGACTACATATGTAAGGGAAGGTTGTTATTATGATTTATTTTTTCTATGATGATTGGGGAAAGGGATGGTTTACCCAGAAGTCAACCAAATGTAAATGGGGGAACAGAAAAGACTTGGTGGTTGATAGTGATCATGCTCTGGGATTCAAACTAGGCCAAATTTAGCAGTTTCAGCTGAATTTAACTTTGAATTTAACAGGCTCTTCTGCATCTGAAGCTTTAGGTACAGATTGAACCTGTCTAGCCCAGCACTCCCTGATCCAGCAACATCTGTGGTCTGTCATGATTTTAGTTAGTCGGATGTCTTCTTACTGTGAGTGTGGCTCAGTTTCCTGTGGTTCCATACAGTTTGTTTACAGCCCCCAGTCCTGGCTCTCAGTGTTCTGTGCTATTATTTAGCTCTAAATGTCTTCTAAGAGCCTAGTAAGCAGTGGAAGTGTGGGTAATGCTGCTAGACACTACTGACCTTCTGTGGTTCAGCAAATTTTTGGTTTGGCACGTGTCAGGTCCCGAGGGTGCCAGACTAGAGAGATTCAATCTGTATAACCAAAGGGAAACATGAGTACCTGCTGTGAAATAATACTGGCTCTGTCTGCCAGTGAGAACTTTCCTGCTAACTATTCTTACAGGGAATGTCTTTTCCTTCTTGCTGTTGTATTTTACAGTTTGTTCCTTTGGTGGAAAGCCAGTGCTATTTTTGCCAGTAGCCTTGCAGCTGGGAGCTGTCAGGCTTGTACATTTTACAGTGGAAGAAGCAGCATTTCACTGCGATTTGTCCTTTTGGTTATCACAAGATACAAATATTTTCCTGGGGCTCTAGCAATTACATTTAACAAGCTGCACATTTTATACATCTCCCTTTTTGAATGTACTGTTACATTTTATCTCGGAATGTGGTAAATGTTTCTGGTCTGTGCTGAACAGAGAACTTGCATACACTGTCTCCCTGGGTTTTCACATAAAATGATAACCTCTTCAGTAATAGCTCAAGGAACACTGTGGTTTTGTTGCTGTCACTGACCATGATTATTAAAAAAAATGCAACTCCACTACCACCACCACCACTGAGAGGAAGCATATAAATATCCCACTCTGACTCATAAAATAGGAAACGTCAAAATGCTGGATAGATATATGACACTTAAGCATTGCATTAATGCTGTTCTACTGGAGAATAATAAAGCATTTAAAATGCTGTTCTTAGTCAGAATGATATATGTTAAGCATAAAATATGACTTTATTTTTAAGGAGGTTTCATTCTAGTTCTCTCAAGTCACTCCCATATGCAATTTAATATTACTGAATCAAGTGTGTGAGGATGAATCATATCTCTGATACATTCCTGAATCTTGTAAAATTCCACAAATATTTCCCCTCCTTTAAGCCATCTCTTCTCATCAGCACTCACACTGCAGACCACCAACTTTTGGCCATGGAGAATTGGGTACAGCTTATTTCAAAGCCCTTGCAACGCAAGTTTTAAAGTCTTGTCTGTTCTTAAGAAGTGCTTGTGCTTGACACTGGGGGGTGTTGAGGGCACTATGTACCTTGTAGAAAATACAAAGCACCTCTTAGCACTGGACCCATGAGTGGTCTCAGTTGGGAATATAAGGCTTGAGGCAAAAATATTTAAATCAATGGGAGTCTTACTATATAATTAATTGGGCTATGTGATGATACAGGGCTCATTGTTATATCCGATAAGAAGAATATTGCATACACGGCTCTCTAAGGCTATGTCTACACTACAAAGAAAAGTCGGAAAAAGATACGCAAATTTCAAACCGCAATTTGCATATCTTTTCCCACTTTTCTTCCAAAAGAGGATTTTCTGACATTTGACCCATCTACATGGGGCCAAATGTTGGAAAAAAAAACCCTCTTTCAGCATATCCCTTCTTCCTCGTAGAACAAGGTTAACAGAGCTGCTGAAAAATGCATCTGCATTTCCAAATTGTTTTTTGGAAAAGCAGACATGTTCCTTGGACATGGCAGAGCTTTTCTGGGATACCTCTGGTATCCCAGAAAAGCTCTGCCATGTAGACATAGCCCAAGATCCTGCAAGCTCCAGGAAGGAGACAGACAGTACAGAGATGGAATTTGGATATCTTTCACACAGCCCAAGAGAAACTCCCACTCCTCCAGCCCCTCTCACCTGCACTGTACCGTCTCAGCTTCACGATTTGCTTGTTTTTATTCAGTTTTTTTATTCCTTTCGGATTATGTTAAAAGGTAGAAAAAAATCCCAAAGCAAAACAAAACACCCCTCCCCCCCAACCCTGCCACAGAATGCTTCTTATCTAGAGGGAATTAAATTACTCTAATACAGAAAGAGGAATAGAATTAAAAATACAGATTGTCCAAAGTGCTAATTGTTTTGCTGAGGGACGTGTATGCCTTCTAATACACTTGTAATGATTTATACCTCAGAGTCCAGGCTCTTCTTGGTTATCTGAGTGCCCAAGTCAGAATGGGTGCAAAGAACCTCCCAAACTTACTCCCCTGAAAAAATCTCCAGGGCACTATGACCTTTCCCTATAACCTACCAGTTGGGATGGGACATGTGCTGCAACTCTGAACAAAGTGCTACAGTATTTTGCCTTTGCACTTCTCGGGCCTCGAGGAGACATTGCTCATCCTTTTATTTTTTCCAACAATCAGGTAGATTTTCTCTCTGCTGGTCTGCTGAACTCCTGTAGGTAGAAGTGCTTGGAATTTCTGTTGTATAATTTCTGGCTCCTTTAGTGACTCCCCAGAGTATTGTTTTCAGTATAGAGTAGTTTATTCATTCTCATCGACCCAGGAGAGATTTGAGAGGAGATGGAGGCAGCATGTAACTTCCCCCTAAGACACATACACACACACATGGCCATTGGTTATGGAGGTTCCCACTGACAATCCACAGAGAACAGGATGAGTAAGATCATTACAATTGACTGAAGGAACCCCTAAGAACCACCCGGGTATATATATTTTACTTTACATGTGGTGATAAGTTTTCTATTGTTCTTCTTAACAAAGAAAAAAAAGATTCTCTGTGTGGGCATGTAATTTTGCATTTTATATACAGAAGAAAATAGAGATTACAATTTGCCTCAATAAAATATGTAGCTAAATTACTTGGCTTGGTCTGCAGCTGTGTGTGGGAGAGAGCAGTCTGGAATTTCATACTCTGAATGATTCATTTTCGGGTTTGCCAAGGAGCAACACTGGAAAAGAAACAACCCCTATTACTCCAGCAAAGGGACGCACAGGCCTGACACTGGACTGTGATGGATAGCAACCACCCACAATGCCTCTGCTTAGCTGGGAGATAGTCTCATGCCAAAGGTACTACCTATTAGATTGTGTCACCAGCAGAAGTTCTTACTAGAACCAGCCCCACTACTGCTGATGGCATAAGTGATGACTCTGTGGGTGCTCCAAGGCTGGAGCACCCATAAAAAAATAGTGGGTGTTCAGTACCCACTAGCCAGGTCCACGGATCAATGCCTCCTCCCCTCGTGCCTCCCACCTACTGATCGGCTCCTCCTACTCCCACCCTATGCCTCCTGCGCACCATGGATCAACTGTTCAGTGGTGTGCAGGAGGCCTTGGGGTGGGAAGGGAAGGAGCAGAGGCAGGAAGAGGTGGGGGAGAGGGTGGGAAGAGGCAGGTCAGGGGCTTGGAGGAAGGGGTAGAGTTGGGACAGGGTCTGGGGGCTGATTTAAATGCAATGGCCAGACACAGACAACCCTGTACAGAGCAGGTATTGGGAATACAGGATCCACTGCACTGGGGCAATGCCACTGTTTCTTTTGCTTGTGTTCCCATGTTTTTCTCCTAAGGCTGGTGAAGTGGGACATCTCAAGAAAAGGGCTCAAGAGTTTTTTTTATCTTGCAATCTTGGCATGTCCTTTTCTCCTAGTTTCCTAGGTGGGGGAACAGGCAGCATATAACCCCTTGTCTGCTGGCCTTACAACCCGCTTTCTGCAGCACACACACTCAAGCATGCCTGCATTCGCCTGTCCAATAGAAAGATGCATTAGCCACTCTTTGCCTGGCTTTTGGGAAATGGCGGGACATACCCTGATCTCATTGAGGTCAATTGCAAACCTTCCATGAATTTTAATGGGAGCTTGATCAGGTCCAATGTATCCTGCAGACTTCCCCTGATGTTTGGATGCACTTTAGGCCTGGTCTTCTAAGGTACTGAGCATCCACCTCTTCCACTGACTTCAGTGGCAGTTGGGGTATCTCTGACACCAAGTCATTTATGTACCTGTTGCCCAATAGACCTTGTGCTGTCAGGGCTTGATTGGCATTTGCACTCCAATTTTCCTTGCCATGACCTCTGCAGTATTTCCAGAGGTAAAACCTTTGACTTCTATAGTGAATAATTTTGCCCATGGGAAATAAATTTTATGAAAAGTTCTGAAGCTTTAAATAAAACTCAAAATCTTGTCTCATATGCTGGTATCACTACCTCGGCCTCCATGTCCTTCTTTGAACCTGAAGCTCCACCATGAAATAGTGTTGTTGTCACAAATCAAACGTATTATTATTATTAATGACTATTTATTTATTTAATTTATTTATTTAATCATAATTAATTCCTCTGTGAGGTGATAGTCTGAATGTGATTAAAGAAACTAGGAAAGCACACTTTCAATCCGCTCACAGATGAAATCAATTACCATATCCCCAAAGACCACATTACTGTCAGCTGTATGTTCCTTGGGATAGAACAATAGGCTTAAAGCAATGTACTGTCAGTAGACATCACAAGAGAGAAAGAGTTAGTTGCTATGGAAAGAGTTGTAGCTTTGTAAACACAGTACATAAATTGCAAGGTCAAAAATTCTTCAGCATAATGAATATACACATTCCTGAATCATGAAAATGCGTTGCCTATATAGGAGCTATTAATTTAAAATAACTATTATTTTAATTGATTTTATAAATGGAAACCATCACCTGAGTATTTGGACATCTTCTATTTAAAGAATAAGAATGGGATTCAGAAAATGAAAGTTAAAAGAGATCTTTGTCCCTGTTACACTTGAAAGCAATTCCTGTGGGCCAAAACCTAACAGGTGCTGAGTAGTTTCAACTGGCTTTTCTTTACATAGACTCTCAGGACGGGAGCTAAGAAGCTCTTTCACACTGGGCTAAAGAGTCTGAGTGCAGAACTGAGATGTCTCTATAGAAAACTTATATATCCTAGCTCTAAAATTGCCCAGAGGTCAGATAAGAGCTTGGACCAAACAAATGAATTTTACTTTGCACCCTGAAATGTGACAAACTTTATAGATGTAAAGAAAATATAACTACCACATGATGATTATTTTTTCATATTTTCATTGCATATCACACACATATATTACCATTATTTTGTTACATGTAGAAAAAAAATAAAAGTGCAAGGTGCAGAGAGTGTTTGTTGTGATTCCTACCCTGAAGAAGAGCAGACTGGAGTGAGGAGTTTACAGTAGTTTTAGTCTCAGTCAAAGGTGAAAGAATAATTTAATATATCATTGCCTCACAGGATGGAATAATATGAGTGTAGAGGAGGAAGAATACAATACTCCCCCTATTACTTTTAAGGGGAACAGCTAGAAAACTGGGTGAAGGGTCACAAATCAAATACATTTGGTTTTCTTGTTCTACTAGATGTGAGTGGCCACTGGCTGACACCACAAAATCACCACATAATTTGTCACAATTCTTCATAAGTGGCAGCTGGTTCTAAAAAGGCCTAGCAGGAAAACAATAGGAATTTCCCATTAAATGGAACCAGGCATAATGCTCACTTTGCATATTGGACCATTCTCTAACTCTCATTTTTACAGTTACCAAATTAACAACTAAAGAAATTGCATAGGAGATAATATCTGGAGTGAAAATTGGATCTTAACCCACTTCATCCCACACATGGCATTGCAGAAATATTTCTCATTTCTAGAAAAGCCTGTTGACACTACAAATTATAAATTTACTTCCAGGAATGCTCTGCGATACCCTATTTATCAACTTAGTAATAATGTTGTTGAGTGGTGCTTCCTTTTGAACATGATAATAAAACTCAGAAAATTATGGTACAAATATATTTGTCTTTGTTAAAATAAGTAAATTCCTATAATAGGATTAACAGATTCATTAATAATTTATAATTGCAGTAGTGGATCGGATTTATTTTTATGAGCCCATTAACTCTTCCTGAGGAACCTTTTCTTTGGTTACAAAAGTCCCTTCCAAATCAGGAATCTAAACCTCGTAGGATTTGTCTGTGTAAGGCAGATAAGTCTGCAGTTTGGGTCTTCATTCTAACCTTCTGGATTCAGTTTCTCTTTGCTACTGAATGGAACTGTGAACAGGCTGCTAGCATCCTTCATAACAAACCTTCCTGCACCATTATTATTGTACCTATTATTGTATTGTATTATTGTACCTGTGACACTCTCACACAGGGAAAGATGGATTTATTTGGGGTTTTAATCTCATTTGGGGGCTGGTTTCCTGAATTTTGTGTCTGGAACTGCATTCTCCTCAGAGCTGAAATGATTTGGTGTCTGCATTGCTCTTGGGGTTGGCAGCAGTGGCGATAGTTTCAGCTCTATTCTTTGTCTGGGGGAGACCAGAAGATCTGGCCAAGCAGGTCAGGGTGGTGAGGAGCCCCAGAGAGCAAGAAGGCCAAAGATGTCAGCACTCTGGGATGTGGCCCCAAGGAGTCTTCTGTGACCACATCCCATCACAGAAAGATTGGTGTGTATATGATAGAATGAAGGGTACAGTGATATGAGGGAAATTGGTTCTGAAAGTAGAGACTAGAATGATCTGCTACCTATTTAAAAAATGCTACAGGGTCTTTAATTGCCTGATGAGTAACTAGAGCCATTTAAACCTGGCTAGAATTATCCTGAAACCAAAAAAAAAAAAAAAAAAATTAAAAAAAAAAAGGCTATTCTGAAAGAAAGAGCACACTGAATAGTTCCTGAATAGTTCTCTCTCTGCTGAAAACTAGTAAACACTTTTGTTCATGTTGACGTATTGAGGGATCACTCCCTTTACTACTGAAATGCAGCCACTCTTGGAGTGACACAGTGCAAAACTTTCTAAGGTCTTCATCAGACAGAAAAGGGTGCATTTTTTTGGTAAGCTGAAGTAAAGCACTCCAGTGTCTTAGCTTAGAAACATATTTTAAATCACATTCTGCATCAATTCCCTTGGGAAAACAATATTTTCCAAAAAAAAGTCTTCAACTGATTTTTTTTAGAGTCTTCTGTAATTTCTTAAATCTTAAAATTTGTTCTGAGTACTTTCATTCCTAATTAAAGGTCACCTACTGGCTGGCAAACAACTGTTAATGAAATAGTTTAATTATGCAGATGACAGCAGTAAAAATCCTCTGCCTGACTAGTTTACTGTGACAAGACCCAACAATTCATATATGTGCCTGGTCCCAAGCAGTATTCATTCTAAAGTCCAGCTGTAGGTGCAACCCAGCTTTTCATGCACAGTGCAATAGTGTGTGAACTCATATTAAGAGCTGTGACACTCTGTACCTCAGAATGTCGCCCTGTAACACCCATAGTTTTAAACATTTGGGCTTGAATCTATTTTTGTGTATGGTACATTCTCCTTTAAGGATAAATCACTTCTGAATATCATTACCATTTCTTTAAAACAAAGCTGCATAAATTACAAAGTAGGATTGCCTCATAGGTCTTCAATAGAGTTATAAAGAGGGAACACACAGAAAGAAAGTATAGTAAGATGACTTGGTACTGAGCTATGGCACCTGATTTGCATTCAGACTATCAGATCCACTCCAGACCACATCTGCGACAAATATATATTTTGTCTGTGCACATCCCCCTCTCAAATGTTAAAGATAATGGATTTGTTAAAATTCATCTGCTAAAGAGCCACTGATATATCATAGAGAATTCTGGAAACCATTCTCTTGAGACATGTTAGAAGCAATTGGATGTGTATTACAGTGAATGTCAATGAAAATGAGACAGGATTGCAGGCTACAATAGGGAAAGAACAAGTTAAAATTACACAGACAAGTTACATGTAGGCACTTGTCCATGGGAGCTGAGCTTATTGGTCCATTTCACGTTGTCTACAAGAGTATGACAATGCTAATGAATGGTATTCTCTTACTACCAACTCGGGGCAGATAAAGTAAAAGGCCCTGTATCTTTTTAACCAATACCCTATACATTCCACTCCTGAGGAAGTTATGTTGTCAAGCACACAAAGACAGTTTTATGATTATTTTAAAGGAAGCAGATTTGCTGTTCCTTTAGCTTTTGTGTCTCTCCGTGAAAAGAGAGTGGATATTGACCACATCTAACTAACTGGTGGTTCCAATGACATGGGCAAGTCCCCAGCAGGAATTGATCTACCTGGCTTATATGCCCCTGCCAGGCTCCCTCCTCTCCCCCTCCCTGAGTGTGGGGAAATGCCAGGGAAGATAGGAAATGTGACCAGAAGATACTGCAACTCTGGCCATTTTCAGCTGGCAGATGGTCTTTTGGGACCCATTACCAGCTGGCACAGCTTACAGCAGCCTCTAAGCTAGTCTACAGGAGCCAGAGCTGGGCAGAGAATCAATGCCTTCATGCCCCCCCTTTCTGTGAGCTTAAACCAAGCAAAGCAGAGATTTTAGTCCCTTGTTTTTTAAAAGGGTAGAGAAGATAAATATGTATAAAGATAAATATATATAAAGTCATATAAGCAGAACTGTTTCTAAGTAAATTTCTTTTTAAAGGATTTCCATGAGGAAAAGGCTGTTTTTATTCCACTGTATATATAAATGAAAGGATTAGATCAGCTAAAGCAAAGACATTTTGCTGCAACTAAGTCATCCATTTCATAACACTCCCAGGTATGTTTTTGTGTTTTCTCAGTGTTTCACAGCAACTATATAGACAGTTATCCTCAGAAAAAGTCTTTTACAGAGTGAGTTCCTTCAGTAGGTCATAATGACCCTGCCTGTGGAGGATGTACTGGAGCTACAGATAAGTAATACATTTACTATATACTTCATCAACATATCTGTCTTGAGCTGTGCATTTTTTCTCATGATATTTTGGTTTTATATTTATAAAATAGATTTCAGAAATAAAAATGTAAACTAATTTAAAGATAATCCACATAAACAGATTAGCCAGTGCTTAGAAAGTCTGCTTCTAGTATCAATAAACTGTTCATATCATTCCCCACTAGCTTGACTGAAATGTGTTATGTTATGTCAGTTATTTTTCTTAAAATATTTAAAAAATGTAGATGTGACTGACGAACCAGAGGCTCGAAAGATTGTCTAGGGGTGACGTGTGGCGAGGCACTGAGGCCACAAAGGAGGAACGCCTGGACTTAAATGTACTTAACCAATTACAAACTTTATTGACTACAGTTTGGTTATATTAAATTGCTGTCTCTGATTCGTCTTAGACAACGCAGCATGCAAAAAAAGAATATAGCAAATAAAACCAATACAGCAATAATAAAAACTCCTCCTACACCCAGTCCTTCTATGGTTATCTTTGAACAGCTGGTGGAGTTAGTCATTAGTCTATATATACTTAACAACTTCTAAATATGAAATGGTTAATACAATATAGTAAGCAATACTTACAAGCCCAGTAACGGTTATGATGCACAGACAAAAAACAACGTGTAGCATGGTCAGGATTCGTACACCCCTTTTTTTGATTCGGTGGGTGGGAGGCAGCCTTGGGTGATCAGCTCCTCAGCCAGGCTGGACGATACGTGCCTTCTACCTTGATGCGGAACCTCCCCGAGCTTAGGGCTCAGGGTGCTTTATACTATAATTTTTATATCCGGTACCATATTAGGGTTCCTTCCTTTTGACATGACGTCTGCCTCAGGGCCTTGTGTTCAGTGCCTGATGCAGACATGACTGGCACACGTGAGAGCAAGCTTTGTTTTTTCTTTCCCTGTTCCAGGTGTATATGACAGCTCATTTCCCTATTCCTATCTTGTCCTGTTTTTAGTGCTCATTAATTTAGTGTATGTGACAGCTCGTTTCCCTACTCTTATCTTCCTGGCCCAGGTGCTTGCCAAGTTAAGTTCCGTTTACTGAGAACTGTGCTGAGGCTTGAAGGCCCCTGGCCCGGGTGCTTGCCAAGTTAAGTTCTGTTTTCTGAGAACTGTGCTGAGCACCCGAGGGACTTTAAGTTCTGTCTCTGGATCCGCCTCAGCGGCCTGTGTTTTTCTTGTGAGGGGCCTTAGTGTGGCAGTATGGGCAATAGGCGTGAGGCCGTGGTCAAAAGGACCTGCTCCACAGTGACATTATCTGACAGGAGACCCTCACAAGTTGTGGAATCGCTATTTGTCATTTTACGTATTTGTGGATCGCCTTCCTGCCACTGTCCTGCTCTCTCCCCTCCTCCATTGTACCCCATCTCCAGGCTGGGGTGTGTGTGTGTGTGTGGCCTGGGAGGGGCCCTGTTGCAGGGTGGTCAGTCAGTCAGTCAGCAATGTCAGACCCCTCCCCCTCACACTCGTCTCAGTCATTGGGAGCTGTGGGGAACTCACTGTGGCAGGCAGGAGCCACATGCAAATGGAGCGCTTGCTCCACTTCCCTGCACCCCCAGTATTTGTGTAGGTTTTGCCATTTATGGTGGTGTCTGAAATGTATCCACCACAAAGGGTGAGAGTTTACTGTAGATCACTGTTCTATATTTGCAACAAATCTTGTACAAAGTGGGCCAAGTGAGCTGTTTATGAAAAGCTAAGGATTCACTGGTTATGGTTATGTTATGTGTATGCATGTATCGTTTTTGTATTTGAAGTTATGAGCTTTGGCTATGTACTTGTATTTCAATGCGTTTGTTTCCGAATAGCACCAGTGAGGCATTTGGCTAGCCTATTGTGAAAGTTCTATTCAGATACTTGAAGTACTTGACTGACAAAGGGCCTTGGGAGGTGCAAATCCACATCCATTGAGACTTCCTATGAATGTTCAGACTAGCATGGGAGCAATGTCTTCTACCTGTAAAAAACCAAAACATGCATGGACAGGTGACTTGCCCATGTGACTCCATCTTGCTGCTGTAATTTTCCACATTAAGACCAATGGGTTTCCTTCTATATGAGTATATAAAAGGCCCTGGAAACCTCTCAATTTTGTCTTCAATCCTCCCTTTTACTTCTGGAGGATTTTTGCTCTAAACAAAGGCCTGAATTACTCATTCAAGCTGTGGATATCTGACAGAGACTTGACTTACGCCAGCAATTTATTCCATCACTGCTACAAACCTGAGTAAAGAACTTTCAAATTATTGTGTATATTTGATTCTTTTAACAACTGTGACTTTCATCCTCTCTATTTTTCTCTATATTAAATCGGTGGTGATAATGGGCAAGAAAGGAATTGATACAAAGAGCTTGGTTGCCAGTAATTCCCATCAGTGTTATCTGTCATGTCTTCCATCATGGTATCCTTAGTCTGCACACTTGGCCACAGGGCACGGGTCTCAATCCGAGTCTAGAACACAAAGTTCAGATAAAATCCATCCAGAGTCCTCTGATGCAATTCTGTCCCAACCAAAAACTTGTGATTTCACAGATCATATACTGTGTTTACAAGCAATACCAGCTCTTTCAGACTTTCCCTAATGGTGAGTCTTCAAGGGTGAGCCCTAAAACTCTCCACCTAAGTTCCATGTAAACTGTGCGGCTGCGTGGCTATGCAACAACCTAGTAAGTGCTATGCAAGCAGTCAGGGAACTCGCTTGGTCCAGACCTGTCATGGTGGAGGGAAGGATGTCTCAAACCCAACTCAAACCCAGCCTCAGCCTAGATCTGCCAGGGCCAGTGGATGGGTGCTCTTCATCCCCCTTAAACCCAGGTGCCCAGCTACTGTTGCAGAGAGAGAGAGAGAGAAAGAGAGCTGGGGAGAGTCCTCTTTCCCTGCAGTATCCCTGGGCCAGCCTTCATCCCAGAGCCCACACTCTGCCCTGGTCTACACTAGGAAGTTATTTTGAAATAACCCTCCTTATTTCAAAATAACAAGTGGAGCGTCCACACTACCAAGCCCATTATTTCAAAATCTTTCCTTGGGGAATAATGCTTATTTCAATATAGTTATTTCGAAATAACGTTACTGTGGACATTCTGGTGCTGCTAATTTGAAATAATTGGCCTTCAGAGGCCTCTCACAGATGCACTTGTGGCTTCTCTGGCCACACCTGCCAGCTGCATTGTTCCCCTTCTGCTGAAGAGCTTAAAACAGCAGCTTGCAGGAGAAGAGGTTGTGGCATGTGGTCAGCTTGGCAAGCCCCGTGCCATTAAGCAGGGGCCAGTGGAGCCATGACAGACCCCAACACTCCCTCTGAGCCTCCCTCTGGCTGCCAGCAGCACCACAGCACCCTCAACTGCCACTGACCAGGGAAGCAGGAGAGCACCGGCCTGGATTGGTGCAGAGATCCTGGACCTCATCGAGGTCTGAGGCAAGGAGACCAGCCTCCAGGATCTCTGCATCAGAAAGCTCAATGCTGATGTGTATGGCCAGATGGTTGCTTGCCTGGTTGACAAAGACCACACCCAGACCCTCCACCAGGTCCGGATGAAGCTAAAAGAGCTCTGACAGGCCTACAACAAGGTCAGAGAGCAGAGTGGGCACTTTGGGCCAGCACCACACATGTGCCACTCTGGGAGGGGGACCAATCACCCCCTACACCATCGTCATCAAATCTGGCCAGGACATGCCTGGTGTCAGCCTCCATGAGGTTGGGATTGTGGACAAGGAGGAGAAGGCCAGCCGGGTGAACATGCCCACTAGCTAGGACCTGCTCCCCATCCTGAAACTAGTACCATGTCCCCCAGGATGTCTCCCAGGGCATGGACAATCCTGCGGAAGCCACTTCAAGTGAGTTCCATCACTTTCCCTATAAACACACGGGGGCAGGTGGCAGGCTGCAAGCTACTGTGTGCTCCTCTCTTGGCCTATTCATCCTGGGGGTCACACAATAGCCTGTGCACATAGGACGCTGTCACACAGGAACCCCTCAGTCCTTCTCACAAAGTTCCTGGACAGGGCTGCTTTACTTCAGCCTCTGTGGTGGGACACCCTCCCATGACACGCCACCACTAACAAGTCTGGGGTCATGGAAAAACACAGCAGTGCCGCATGCGGCATAGTGTCATGCCTGCTCTTGGTCAAGTGCAGCGATGTGGAGGAGACTAATCCTGTGCATGGGGTACCTGCCAGGGGGAGGATGTGAAGGGGGCCCCAGTAGCACACTCTCCAGCAAGTGGCATCTGCTACTTACACACACCTCCCCCCAACTACCAGTGGGCAGGGATAGAAGTGGGGCACTGCCAGTGTTGGACCCGGCGTGTGCGGGACACAGTAGGAAGCTGAGCCACCCTGTCTCCTCCTACTGCCCACAGGTTCCTGGCCTGGATCACACATTCCCATGCCTGCTTGTCCCTGGGCCCTGGGTGTTGTGATGCTTGCCCGGAACATCTGTACCCCTGCAGGAAAGTACCTGCTGTCTAGACAACATATGGCTTTGCTCGAAGCACATCGCCATCACCTGAACTGAGACCTTCAGTGTCAGCTCAGAGATTAGGTCTAGGCTTCATACACAATGTCTCCTGGGATGACTGCCCTTGTAACTGTTCTTCACAGCTGGGCCAGCTGCAAGCGTGGCATGTCCCTCACTTCCCACGCCATCTGCATGACTCCATGGGATCTGCAGGAGGAAGAGAACCCACGAGAACCTAATGGGGGAGCAGATGGCCTGTCTGTAGTCCCTTGTCAGGGAACTTGAGGAGTAGCACCGGAAGCAGGCGGCTGACTGGGAGCAGTGGAAGGATGCCTGGGACCAGCTGGTGTGCCAGCATGAGGCCATGTGCTTTTCCCCCACCTCGGTGATGGAGTGCATAGCCTTGTGCATGGAGCAGGCCACCAGCTACCTCCCCCCCCATGTCTTCTGCTCCTAGTGCCCCCCCCCAGGGGCTGCCAGGGCCCCAGAACATGTGGCACCTCTCAGGCAGCCGAAGCCTCCTGAGCTACCCAAGGCAGGCACCCTGAGACCTCTTTCCCCATTCCAGGTTCTTTCCCCAGGGGGAGGGGGTGGGGAGGAAAGGCACACAGAAGGAATGCAGGGGTCCCTTGTGGAGAGGAATGGGGGAGAGTCTCACAGCTGGTCTTGGGTTAAACTCTACCTCAAGGCATCCCTGATGAGTCCCTAGATTTGCTCACCAGTGGCACTGGTGTCTGGCTGCTCGTATGTCCTGGCCAGCTATTCAGCCTCTGTCCCGCACGCTGACAGGAAAGTCTCCCCCTTGTTCTTACAGAGGTTGTGGAACACACAACAGGCCACCACCATGAAGGGTGAGGAGCCAGGTTTCACTTGCTGAGGTCCAGGTGGGTGAGGAGACTCCAGAACCTCCCCTTTAAGCAGCCAAACGCACAGTCCATGACCATGTGGCACCTGCTCAGCCTGGCATTGAAGTGCTCCTTGGTGTGGTCCAGGCTGCCCGTATAGGAGCAGGAGTATGGCCCCGACTGTGGATTTCCCCATGACAAACTGGTTTTCAACAGAGCAGTAGCTGTCTGGTGTGGCGAGCTTCCACAGGGTGATAGTGACGTACTTCTGCATGAGGATGGCTGGTCTCAGTTGGGTGTCCTGTCACCTGAGGGCAGGAATGAGCCACTCAGAGTTCCAAGAAGGTGGCCTGCATGTGGAAGTTCTGGAGCCACTGCTGGTCATCCCATCGCTGCAGACGATGCAGTTCCACCAGTTGGAACTGGCCTCCCTTTGCCAGAAGTGGCATTCCACAGTGTCCAGGGGACTGAGGGGCATTTGCAGCAGCAGGAGCACCAGGACCTAGGTGATGAGGGCCTCCAGTTGGGGCTGGTCATCATCCTGTTGGA
The DNA here is from genome assembly GCA_032595735.1 of Pelochelys cantorii. NCBI lineage: Eukaryota > Metazoa > Chordata > Testudines > Trionychidae > Pelochelys > Pelochelys cantorii. The sequence goes on from CM064328.1 coordinate 172,739,513, forward strand.
GCAGCACGCAGGCAGTCTAGATGAACTGCACCATGAGGTGTAGCACGAGGCCCATGAGCCTGGCACTGTTTTGTAGCAGCTCCGGCTCCATGTTGTGAGTGGTGTGGCATCCACAAGGGCAACCAGCGCACACTGCATCTGTTTGGTATCCCACAAGGGAAGAGGCAGTGGAGGAGTGGCTTGTGAGACTCAGCCATAGAGAGGAGCCCCTGAAAGCAGACGTCACAGCTTGCCTGACCAAGCAGACACAGGAATGTCTGCCCTCCTGGTACCCTTTCCAGAGTGCTTCTGGGGTCTCTAAGTCTGAGTCAGGCTCCAATCAGTGTGGACACGCTAGTTCAAAATAATTCTGAGTAATTTCGAAGCTCCCTAATAGTGGGGACAAGCTATTTCGATTTTGTTATTTTGGGACTTAGTATTTCGATTTTATTTATTTCAAAATTATTTCCTAGTGTAGACATGCCCTCCCAGCCAGAGCCCTCATCCTTAACCCAGCCCTGAGCCCCTCATCCTTGGCCCAACTCCACAGCCTGCACCCCCAGTCTACAGCCCTCATACCCTTGCTTCTCAACCCTCTGCTGCAATCCTGTGTCCCCTTCCCACGCTGTTGCACATCATTTCCATATTGGTGTACAGAACAAAATTCATTCTGCAAATTGTGGGAAAAATTAGAGGGAACATTACCTTTTAGATCAGCCCCCAAAAGATTTTTGCAAAAGCTCACCCCAATCCTGCATAGTTAATGGGCTCATTTCCTTCAAAGTCACTGAGTAAACCTGTTCCAGTTATTCCTGACAGGGTGTCCTAAGACCTTAACAAGGAACTCCAGCTCCTAGATGCAAAGGGAAGAGGTTTCACTAGAAATCTTTATAGGAACATGCATGCACCCTGCTACATAATTACATCCCCTAGTTATATTATGACCTGTGGGAAACCCTCTAGGAGCCTCCTGTCATACTGGCATTTCCACAGGTGGGCTTGTAAGTTTGCCACTTGTTCACAAACTGATTCCTCTCTGATCTCCACACAGCTTTCACTCTTTTCCAAAAACATCTCATTAGGTTATACCACATGTATTTTCTATCTTTTGTTTTGCTCTTCCAGCCATGTCTTACCTTTCTAATTTGTGTACCTGGTCTGTCAAATTCTTCACCTGCTGATTTAAGGCCCCACTTCCCAATAATAAGCCTTGTAATAACAGCTTTTTATTTTCCTCTTTGTACATTTTCTATCCAGCACTATCTGATGGAATTCTTCACACACTTCAGGAGTGGATGGAATTCTTCACACACATTTCTCACACACTTCAGGAGATGGCTGAATTCAGCTTCCGTTTTTTAGGACAACAGCGTAATCAGACTTGTAAATAATGTTGCTGAAACTCAATGAAATCTAAACACCCTTTTTGTACCAAACATCAATTTTATCTGTGTTCATTATACAAACTACTGTAAAAGATGTTCATCTGGAAAGAAAAACACATAGTTTGAATAATTACTTCTGGTGCAATAATTATTTTAAATGCTATTGTAGCACTCCTCTGGTTAAAAAACATATTTTATCTCATGTGTTAATTTCTGACAGTTTTTTCCCCCTGAAATGCCATGAGAAAAGAAATACACTGAAATAAGACTGACACTATGGACTATGGTTTTTTGAACAGTCAAAACATATATTACATTATCGGAGGCCTCTATGGCTTAATAATCCTTATTGGGTACATAAGAAGGTAGGTTGAGGACAGCAGCTTTCTGCATTTCAAACAAAAATTAAATGTTTTATGCAATCAAATTAATAGTTTTTCTAAAAAAGGTAAAACTTTGTCTCTGCTCTTCAACAGAATAATAAAGGAGAGCTGGAACACTGGACAGGGGTGGGCCAGGGCTCTGTGGTAGCATTGGGTGTTCAGGTATTTGGCTGGCTGGTTTTTCTTATATGCTCGGGGTCTTATCACCATGCGTGGGGTCAGGAAGGAATTTTTCACCAAGACTGATTGGTAGTGCTATGGGTGTTTTTCAACTTCCTCAGCTGCACAGAATACAAGTAGTTTGCCAGTATTATCTGGTATGGCTCATTTAATCATTTTGCTGCCATGGCAGGAGCCTTGAGCATTGATGCACATTGGTCCCCCCCTATCTGTCTCTGGTGAATAATAGCCTGGTGTCTTGTGGGCTGTAATATTTGGTCTAATTTTGGTTGTGAGATTTAATGTGTGGGTGCTGGGCGGTGATCTGTAACATACAAGAAGTCAGACTAGATAATCTGGGGTGGCCCCTTCTAGGCCTTAAACTCTATGATTTCTGGGCAAGTTATAATCTCAATAAGACGAAGGTTTTAAACCTGTACTGCACAAGTACAAAAATTTGCAGTTATAAAGCAGGACTTGGTACATGAGGGGACTTGGTCTTCCATTAATGAGAAGACTGATGTGTGACTGCTAAATTACTCTTGCCAAGTAGCAGGGGTAAAGCCTAAGAAGAAATGTAGAATTAACAAATTCATTAGCAAGATGAAGGTTGCATCTAAGTGTAGGTCTCCTAATGAGTTCAGTTTCCCTTACTGATATGTTCACACTTGTAAGGAACCAAGTGCACAGTGGACTTGAGACGAACTACAGCTCAGCGGGAATGATAATGTACTTACTAGGGAACATTTTCTAAAGGGATCAGTGATTCTAAATGGGCTTGATTTTTAGATGGCAGATACCCAACACTTTCTTAAGCTGGGCAGTCAAAAATTAAGGCACCTAAAATTACTAATCACTTTTGAAAGTGTAGGTTCTAGTGCTTAAACTAGTTTGTACCCTTAACCTCTCCTTGAACTCGAACTGGAGAACAAACATCTTGCACTCACTCTTGAGCATTGTTTCATGTACCAGATGCTAAATAACAACAAGAGAGGATTCCATATTTCTAAAACTAAATTGACTCTTTATTAAGATAAGTATGTACAGTGATGCTGCAACTGCAGCTTGCATTCCAATTATATGCACACAGATTGGCTGTTGCCCCCTCCAAACTCTGTCCCCCTGCAGCCTATGTGCTTCCCTCCAAATTCCATGATGCTTGCTACAGGCCTCACACAGAGATTTGCAGGGGCAAGGGGTTTGTCCATTCGCATGTGAGAATCTGGTGATACAAAATCACAAATACTCTTAATCACCAGATTCAACCAATGTTGTTTTGAAATGAGAGTGATTGCTATAGCTACATTCAGCTCACTGAGGAAAAGTGTATTAACTATTCACTGGTGGACTTTTCTGTGCACATTGGGACACTTCCCACCACATGGATTTGGGCCAGGAATGGACCAGTACTGACTTGAAGGTACCTTTTAGCCTCCTGTTTTGGTGAGTGGAAATGAAAACAATGTGAACTAAAATTTCTTCTTCAAATACCATTGTGCGAGGGTAAGTGAAATAATCTTGCACTTTAGCTCCTGTCAGCTGAATGCGTAATACATATTACTACTTTTTCAAGTTATTGTACCCTTAACAAGATCTCTAGTATGTTTGACAGCAAAACATTTTAATTCTGCATTTTTTCCTTTCAGCTATTGATAGTCAACACTGACTTCTCAAACACAATGCAGTACACAGCCAAGCACAGCTTTAAAAAAATATGGGGCAAGAAGATATTCTCCGGAGCTTACATAATTCTTCAGAAATTCTTTAAAGAAAACATTAGCTGAAAATGTGTTGGTTGTTCTTCAAGAACTGAAGATAATATGTCACTTTTTGCTGGCTGGTCATAAAAATTAAATGTACAGCAGAAAAAAGAAAAAATTTTTTTTCACTGAAAATGTTACTTTACATGTTATGTTAAAATCATTTTACAAATTCACAGTTAAAAACAATAATGCTGCCATATGCATAAATCCATCAAGTATTTCAGTTCAAGTGATTCAGAGGAACCAATGAATAAATAGTTCCATCACTGGTTTTAGAAGCTGGGGTATAATGGCCATTTCTCATATGAGAATTATGGACAGATGAGGAAGTTTCTGTTCTGTAAATCTGGGCTTGCATTTCGCAGCAACCAAACTTGCTCAATAAGATGAAGAAATCCCTGCGGAAGGTCTTTGTGAAAATTGCATACAAGAAAGGATTGGCACATGAATTGATTGGGTAGAACAAAACCAGAAGGATCTTGGATTTGGACACAGTGATGAGAGGAAGCTTGAGCGATGCCGATATGGCAAAAAAGGATATTGGTGCCATGCACAGGAAATCGGTGAAAATCAGTATAGCCATACGCTTGGCAATTTTGGTGTCACTGTTTGAAGAGATAACATTAGGGTTTCTCACTGTGAAGTAGATGCAGATGTAACAGGCACAGATAATCATAAATGCGAGAACATTCAGCACTAAAAGGAATATGATATAAGCCTGGGAAAGGGGTGTTTCTATATCCATGGGCAAGCAAATGCTGACTTTCATGTAGCTGCTGACTCCAAATACAGGAAGAAGAGCCACAGTGAAGGCAAATATCCAACCAAAAATCATAATAACCATGCCATGCCGAAATCGAACCTTGCGGTCCAGCTGCATGGCATAGGTGATTGTATGCCATCTTTCCAGAGTGATCACAGTCAATGTGTAAACTGAAAGTTCGCTAGCAAACACTGTGAAAAACCCTGCAGCACTGCATCCTGAACCAGTTTGCCAGTCTATGGCATAGTTGTAATATTGGCTTTTGGTCTGTATATCTACAGACGCAATCAGCAACAGGTAGATGCCTATACATAGGTCTGCAAATGCAAGATTGCACATTAGAAATCGAGGGACAGTGAGTTTATATTGACTGCTTATTAAAATAACCAGTACAGTGATGTTCCCGGTGATAGCTAGAATGTTGATAAACCATATCAGAACTCGGAGAATATTGTATCCCATGATGTCTTCACAAGGATTAAAGGCATCAGGTTTAGGAGAGCAAGCCACATGAACGACTTCATTACATAAGCCGTAGTCAAAGTCAAATTCATTTTCTAGCAAGTCAAAACCTATGTAATCATTGGAAACGTAATCCTCAGATGCAGATCTTTTGTGCAACCTGTCTTCAAGCTGCTCGTCAGGGTCTTGCACGACATTGGATTTATTACATATTGGATGCAATGAAGAACTAGAATGGAAAACAGAATATAGTTAGTGCCTAAAATACAGCAGAAGAAATACAATACATAAGAGTTATCATGGTATTCCCATTAATAGCCCTGCCCCTCTTGTTAATTGGTTATTCACCCCAAATCAAGATTTGAGGTCCCAGTCCTGCAAATCTTATGCACATGCTTAACTTTATAGAGATGAGTGACCTCATTGGTTTCAGTGGGATTACTGTCATGCATAAAGTTAAGCATGTGCATAAAGGTTTTTAGAGTCAGGGCCTGTAGATGCTACTTATCCCTAAAGTATAGTGAGAAACCACACAAACAATGACAAAATATAATTGTATTGTAAGTATAGGACATTGTGGGTTGGCTCACGGGTGGGCTGGGAGGCTGGTGGCAAGGGGGCCAGAAATGACCTCCCGTGGTCTGGTAAAATCCCTCATTCAGGACTGGTCAGGGAGTGTCCAACCTGTAGTAGATGAAAGAAGATCAAATAAAACTGCCAGTCACTCTGTAAGATTTGAATCACAGTGTTTCATGGTAAATACTGCAGGTAAAAAGTTTGAAGTGCCTTTATAAGTCAGTATTTTCAAAAGTGATAGGTGTGTGTGTGTGTGTGTGTGTGTGTGTGCATGCGCACGCATGTGCTAAGGGTCCCAATGGGTGACTTAGGCATTTTTGGAAAAATACCCTGTATCTGGAATTATTTTTTGTATGTTTTCATCATTTTAGTTAATCTTTTATGGTAATTAAAATTTTGGTTTTTTTAAAGGAAAGGAATTTGAATAATTCTCTAACTCTTCTTAAAGTATTCAGGAGCATTTTCAGAGTGGAAATAGTTTATGAAGTCAACAATATCTTGAAAACTTAGCTATAATTACAAAACAGTAGTTTTACCTTTCACCTAAAAGATTGCACAGTACCATTTATAGCTACCTATTCTTGTACAATGAAGAGCAAAAATAAATTTCTCTTAGAAGATACTAGATCCCTTAAAGGAACTTAAATGTAGGCAGTCAGATTAAGGAATTACTTTATTACAAATTACTTTTCTCAAGATCACAAAAGCCAATGGCAGAGCTAGGAAAAGCTCCCCTTCTCAGTCTCGTACTCAGTCCACCAAACTATGCTGCCCATTTAAATGGGGAGAAATGGATTAGTAAATCCTTATCTAGAAACAGAGAAAATATATCTGTGTTTACCAACCTTCTAATACACAGAGTATGAACTATTCAAAACCACAGAGCACAGATGAAGAAAGGAAAGCCAAATATATTGCAAGGCAAACAAAGAGGATAGTTGGGCCATGAGGTCAGAAATTGACTCAGCAGAATAAATAGGCCAAATCTAGATTCCACATGGACATTATCTCTAAGTAATTAGGATTACTGGAAAGTGACAGAGTGAGGCCTGGTCTATACTACAGGGTTAGGTCATAGAATCCTAGGGCTGGAAGAGACCTCAGGAGGTCATCGAGTCCAGCCCCCTGCCCAAAACAGGACCAATACCAACTAAATCATCTCAGCCAGGGCTTTGTCAAATCGAGACTTAAAAACCTCTAGGGATTGAGATTCCACCACCTCCCTAGGTAACCCATTCCAATACTTCACCACCCTCCTAGTGAAATAGTTTTTCCTAATATCCAACCTAGACCTCCCCCACTGTAACTTGAGACCATTGCTCCTTGTTTTACCATCTGTCACTACTGAGAAGAGCCTCTCTCCATCCTCTTTGGAACCACCTTTCAGGAAGTTGAAGGCTGCTATCAAATCCCTCCTCATTCTTCTCTTCTGCAGACTAAATAAGCCCAAATCCCTCAGCTTCTCCTCGTAGGTCCAGTGTTCCAGCCCCCTAATCATTTTAGTTGCCTTCCACTGGTCCCTCTCTAGTGCATTCACATCCTTTCTATAGTGGGGGGCCCAGAATTGGACGCAATATTCTAGATGTGGCCTCGCTAGTGCCAAATAAAGGGGAATAATCACTTCTCTAAATCTGCTAGCAATACTCCTCCTAATGCAACCTAATATGCCATTGGTCTTCTTGGCTACAATGGCACACTGTTGACTCATATCCAGCTTCTCATCCACTGTAATCCCCAGGTCCTTTTCTGCCAAACTGCTGTTAGCCTGTCAGTCCCCAGCCTGTAACAATGCTTGGGATTCTTCTGTCCCAAGGGCAGGACTCTGCACTTGTTCTTGTTGAACTTCATCAGATTTCTTTTGGCCCAATCCTCTAATCTGTCTAGGTCACTCTGGACTCTATCCATACCTTCCAATGTATCTACTTCTCCCCTTAGGTTAGTGTCATCTGTGAACTTGCTGAGGGTACAATACATCCCCTCATTCAGATCATTAATGAAGATGTTGAATAAAACCGGCCCTAGAACCAATCTTTGGGGTACTCCACTTTAAACCGACTGCCAACCAGACATCGAGCCATTGTTCACTACCCATTGGGCCTGACAGTCTAGCCAGCTTTCTATCCACCTTACAGTCCATTTATCCAATCCATATTTCCTTAATCTGCTGGCAAGAATATTGTGGGAGACCGTATCAAAAGCTTTGTTAAAGTCAAGTTATATCACATCCACTGACTTCCCTATGTCCACAGAGCCAGTTACCTCATCATAGAAGCTAATTAGATTGGTCAGGCATAACTTGTCCTTGGTGAATTCATGTTGACTATTCCTGATCACATTCCCCTCTTCCAAGTGATTCAAAATGTATTCCATGATTTTTCCAGGGACTGAGGTAAGGCTGACTGGTCTGTTGTTCCCTGGATTGTCCTTCTTCCCTTTTTAAAAGATGGGCACTACATTTGACTTTTCCCAATCATCTGGGATCTCTCCCGATCTCCACGAGTTTTCAAAGATAATGGCCAAAAGCTCTGCAATGACATTTGCAACTCCCTAGTACCCTCAGATGCATTACATCTGGACCCATGGATTTGTGTTTGTCTAGCTTTTCTAAATAGTTCTTGACCTGTTCTTTCTCCACCAAGAGCTGCCCACTTCCTTCCTATACTGTGTTGCCTAGTGCAGCAGTCTGGGCGCTGACATTGTCAGTGAAGACAGAGGCCAAAAAAAACATTGAGTACCCCACATCCTCTGACACTAGGTTACCTCCCTCATCCAGTAAGGGGCCCACACCTCTCTGATCACCCTGTTATTGCTAATATGCCTGTAGAGACCTTTCTTGTTACCCTTCACATCCCTTGCTAGCTGCAATTCCAATTGTGTTTTCACCTTCCTGATTACTCCCCTGCATTCTCGAGCATTATATTTATACTCCTCCCTAGCCATCAGTTTCCACTTCTTATAAGATTCCTTTTTGTATTTAAGCTCACCAAGGATTTCCCTGGTAAGCCAATCTGGTCACCTACCATATTTGCTTTTCTTACTGCTGCCTTGCCTTAACCTAATTGTACAAGGGTTATCACTTCAATTTAGTTCCTGCCAATGTAAGTGTTTCTCTGATACACTGTTACTGGTCTTCAGGAGCCAACCCACAATGTCCGATACTTACAATACAATTGATATGAGTCCTTCTGGAGAGGGCACATACCACTAATACAACAAGCCAAATGTGCACACACACAAGTGATTTAATAACTGCATTAGCTATATGTTGACATAAATTAGGTCAACATAATTTTGTTGTGTAGACACAGCCTCCAAAGGACAGTTTCAAATGTAAGACGAGAGTCATATCATCATGATTCTTTTAGACAGAAACTGATCTTTATGTCAAAAGAAACAAACCAATGGCTGGAGTTTCTGATGGGAATTGCCAGCTTCAGGGACATACACAGAGAAGAAAATTTATTTTTTTGAATCCTAGACAGAGGGACTTCAACACATCTGTAACACACACTTTACAAAATTTGTATAAAATAGAGTGCATTTTTATTCGCTCAACATCAGACCTTTTAGTATTATGATTCTATTGCCCAATGCTACAGCCATAAACTCTCACAAAATTAGGGCCAGATCCTATGGGCCAAATCAGCCATGTGTTGTGCAAGAACAGGGAGCTTGGATTGAAGGAACAATGCTGTTTTCTCTTTAATCCACCTTTAGAAGTCCTCTATCCTGAGACTGGTCCATTTTTTACCAGATCCTGTACACCAGTTAGAACAGCCACAGGGTTCTTGTATCTTACATTGGTTGCCCATAGACTCAAAGTGGTTCTTCTGGGAGCCAGGGATCACTGACATATAGCAGCGCTTCGCTAGAAGAAAGGATAATGTAAGAGCTGTGGCAGCTGTTAGTACCTAAAGATTCTCCAATAGAGCAGAGTCCTCAGAGTGTTGCTTAACTGCTGTTAGGGTAGCTTGAATCAGGGGAGCAGCCAGATGGGGCTGAGGATCTGACCCTTGACATCCTTTGAAAGTTCATGTGTGACAATCATAAAGCTAAAATTTTCTTAAAAATGGATAATCCAGATTATCAGGTAGATAATTTTTATCCTCCCTGACAAATCACATCCTAGAGAAAATCCTGAAAGAAGATATAATGGTCTTGAGATAATGTATGATAAAGTCAAGTGACACCGGTACTCTCATGATGATGAATCTTTCTTCCAATTATCAAGTGTAGTCCTTGATCTAGCAATCATCACAGTGGGGTTGAACATGTACTACCAGCCATTAAGGACTCTTCAAAACAATTGAACAATCTTGAGTACACATAGAGCTTGTGCCAGACCCAGAAAATGCTTTGACATGGAAGCACATGTATCTGTTACATTCTATTCCCAATATCTAAGCTAATGTACATGCAAATGACTTTGAGATTCAGTTTCAAAACATATCATGACTCTTCTGAATTAAAACGTTTTTTGATTTAAAACTCTATAGTACAGGGTAGTTCTTAAGTCATCTGGTTATTTCACTACAAGGATGGGATTTCAATAGAATCCCTTCTCCATATTGTCTCTGCTTGAATGATTTGCTCCAGATAAGATTTTCTCAGTAGCTTAATAAAAAGTTAAAAATTTGGAGAAAGTTTTGCAAATGAATGTTACACTTCATTTTAAAAAAACTCTGAACATCTTTCTCTTAAAAGAGGGATTAGTGGTTAAAAAGAAGCAAATTCCACTATCCATATACTTTAGATATAGGCTTGAAATACTCTGAAGTGTTAGGTTGATGTAAGCTGCCTTGTGTCAATGTAACTGTGGAAGTGTCTTCATTTACTTTTGGCTCCTGTTGATGTAAATGCCTCTGGGTATGTCTACACAGCAAAGTTATTTCAAAATAACAGCCGTTATTTCGAAATAACTTTACTAGCGTCTACACAGCCAAACCGCTATTTCGAAATTAATTTGAAATAGCGGAGCGCTTATTTTGAATTTGGTAAACCTCATTCCATGAGGAATAATGCCAAATTCGAAATAGCTATTTTGAAATAAGTGCTGTGTAGACACTTATTTTGAAATAGGGGGCCTCCAGCCTTCCCAGGGTGCCCTGGTGGCCACTCCAGCCTCAACCAAGAACACTCCTCTCCCTCCCCCCTCCCCAGAGCCCTTAAAGGGGTTGACTCTGGCCACAGTGCCTGTGCCAGCTCCAAGCCTGCCAGCCCAGAACCAGCAGTCACTGCCCCTGACCCAGTAGCCCCAAAACATGAGCCAGCAAGCCACTGGCAGCCAGCCCTCCACTGCTCCCCAAGAGCAGTCTGCCAGCTCCCAGGAGCCTGCCAGGGCCCAGAGAAGGCAGACACCTTCCTGGTCCAGGTTGGAGATCATGGACCTTATTCAGGTTTGGGGGGGATGACCCCAACGTCCATGATCTCTGCACTAGATGGAGGAACGCAGCCGTCTATGGCAGGATAGCTGCCAGCCTGGCCACCAAAGGCCACATGCGAACCCAGGAGCAGGTCTGCATGAAAATCAAGGTGGTCCGGCGAAACCCCCAACCCTGAGCCCTCCCTCCCCCTTCTTCCTCTTGCTTCCCCCTTCCAGCTCCCTCCTCCCAGGTTTCCCCCTCCCCTCTCTCACCCTCTCTCTTCCCCTCTCCTGCCTCCTTTCCCCAGTCTCACCAGAGTTTCATCTCCCCCCCAGTTTTGTTAAATAAAGAGAGTTTGTGTTCATGAAAATACATGTATTTTATTTGACATCAGGAAGGAGGGTTAGGGAGGGGTAAGTGGAAGGACATGAGGAAGGAATGAGATACAAGCCAGGGAGGCTCTTAGTGCTCCTCAGGGTGGAAGTTCTCCCGCAGGGCTTCCTGGATACTGACAGCCCCCGATGGACCTCCCGGATGGCAGCCTGCAGAAAGTGCAGCCAGGCTCGCAGCAACGCATCCACGAGAAGCACCAGAGTGCCCAGGGGCAGCTCTGGCTCCATGTTGCAGAGTGCTGTGGTGTCCTGCGTGAGGGCAACCAGAGCACACAGAGAGAAAAATGCTTTGCTGTCCCTCAGCGAGGTAGGCAAGGAAGCAGGAAAACCTGAGAACTGGTTGTCCAGGGGGGTCCCTTTAAGCACAGGCCTCAGATAGCCTCAGGCAGCAGCTACACAAAGTAACTCCTGACCTGATGCCCTGCCGAACCTGGTTCTGGCCGGCCTTAAATGCAATTCAGCGTCCACTCAGTGTGGATGCACTATTTTGAAATAGCAAAAAGCTATTTTGAAATGCATTTTGTGTGTAGATGCGTTGTTTCAAAATAAGATATTTCGAAATAAGATATTTTGAAATAACGCTGTAGTGTAGACATACCCTCTATGTGCTGATTTATGCCATGAAGAACACAATGTGACTGTGAACTGTGAATCAAAGTGAATCTGTGGTGCCTCCCCTGCCATGTGCCATCAAAAGAAATAATTCAAGTGTGCTGCTGGTATTCATGGAGCAGCTGCACATGGTAGACTGTTAGTACTAGGCTCAGGAAACAAGCACTGGAATCACAATACAATGCATGTATGGGATGATGAGCAGTGGCTTCAGAACTTTTGACTTTGCAAATCCACCATCCTTAAATTGTGTGCAGAATTTGCCCCACCCATGTGGCACAAGGACACCAGAATGAGAGCTGCTTTCACAGTGGAAATATTAGTGGCAATTATTGTGTGTTAGCTGGCAATTCCAGACTGCTACTGGTCAGTCATGAATCAGTTTGGATTTGAAAAGTCCATTGCAGGGGCTGTGATGATATAAGTGTGCAGGGCCATTAATCATCACCTGCTACAAAGGACTATGATTCTTGGTAATGTGTTGGAAATACTTGATGATTTTGAGTTCTCTAAGGGTACGTCTACACTTGCTCCCTATCTCGAGATAGGGATGCAAATGTAGTGTACTGAAATTGCTAATGAAGCGCGGGATTTAAATATCCCATGCTTCATTAGCATAATCTCATCTGGGCGCCATTTTGAAATCGCGTTATTGCAAAACACTACATTTGCATCCCTATCTCGAGATAGGGAACAGGTGTAGATGTACCCTAACTGTGGTAGGGCAATAGATGGAACATATTCCAATTTTGGCCCCACACCATCTTGTGATAGAGTTCATCAACCAAAAGGGCTACTTCTCCATGTTCTTTCAGATGCTTGTGGATGACCGGGGCCATTTCACCAACATCAATGGAAGATGGTCAGGGAATGCGCATGATGTGTGCATCTTTAGGAACAGTGGTATAGAAAGCTGCATGCTGGAACTTTCTTCCCAGACCAGACGATTCCAACAGGGGATCTGGAAATGCCCATAATGGTCCTGAGAGATCTTGCATACCCTTTTGCTCCCGTGACTCATGAAGCCATAGAATAGGAACTTAAGCTTCCACAAGGAGCTCTTCAGCAACAGTCTCAGAAGGTGCCAAGTGACTTTTGAACACGCCTTTTGCAGATTAAAAAATCACTGGTGCTGCATTTATGGCAGGTTATACCTTACTGAAAAAAATATTCCAATGGTCATAGCAGCCTATTATGTTCTGCATAACATTTATGAAGCAAAGAGAAAACGTTTCCCCAGGAGTGGAGCAACGAGGAAGATTGGCTGGCTATTGATTTTGAGCATACAATCATAGAATGGAACAGCGGTTCTCAAACTTTTTGGGTTCCGGAGCCCTTTACATGTGTAAAAATTTATGTGGCACCCTAGCGGTCTACTGATTGGATGTGTTGCACCTATCAATGTTTCCAGTTTGTCAACCTCACAGAGCCCCTGGAGATGTCTCGCAGAGCCCTGGGGCTCCGCGGAACACAGTTTGAGAAACACTGGAAGAGAATGATAGAATCCTAGGGCTGGAAGAGACCTCAGGAAGTCATTGAGTCCAGCCCTCTGCTCAAAGCAGGACCAACCCCAACTAAATCATCCCAGCCAGGGCTTTGTCAGGCTGGGATTTAAAAACCTTTAGGGATGGAGATTCCACATTCCAATGATTCATCACCCTCCTAGTGAAACGGTTTTTCCTAATATCCAACCTAGACCTCCCGCACTGTAACTTGAGACCACTGATCCTTATTCTGCCATCTGTCACAACTGAGAACAGCCTCTCTCCATCCTCTTTGGAACCTCCCTTTCAGGTAGTTAAAGGCTGCTATCAGATCCCCCCTCATTCTTCTCTTCTGTAGACTAAATAAGCCCAAATCCCTCAGCCTCTCATTGTAAGTCATGTGCTCCAGCTCCCTAGTAATTATTTTGCCATTCACTGGACTTTCTCCAATTTGTCCACATCCTTCCTGTAATGGGAGCCCCAGAATTGAATGCAGTACTCCAGATCTAGCCTCAACAGTGCCAAATAAAGGTGAATAATCACTTCTCCAGATCTGCTGGCAACGCTCCTCCTAATGCACCCTAATAAGCCATTAGCCTTCTTGGCTAGAAGGACACACTGTTGACTCATATCCATCTTCTCATCCACTGTAATCCCCAGGTCCTTTTCTGCCAAACTGCTGTTTAGCCTGTCAGTCCCCAGCCCATAACAATGCTTGAGATTCTTCCATCCCAAGTGCAGGACTCTGCACTTGTCCTTGGTGAACCTCATCAGATTTCTTTTGGCGCAATCCTCCAATTTGTCTAGGTCACTCTGGACCCTATTCCTGCCCTCCAACGTATCTACCTCTCCCCTTAGGTTAGTGTCATCTGCGAAGTTGCTGAGGGTGCAATCCATCCCCTCATCCTGGTCATTAATAAAGATGTTGAACAAAACTGGCCCTAGAACAGACTCTTGGGGCACTCAGCTTGATACCAACTGCCAACCAGGCATCAAGCCATTGATCAGTACCCGTTGAGCTGGACCATCTAGCCAGCTTTCTATCCACTTTACAGTCCATTTATCCAATCCATACACTTCCTTAATTTGCAGGCAAGAATACTGTGAGAGACTGTATCAAAAGCTTTGTTTAAGTCAAGGTACATCACATCCACCACCTTCCCCATGTCCACAGAGCGAGTTACCTCATCATAGAAGGTAATCAGATTGATCAGGGATGACTTGGTAAATCATGTTGACTATTTCTGATCACTTTCCCCTCTTCCAAATGCTTCCAAATGGATTCCTTGAGGATCCCCTGTATGATTTTTCTGGGGACTGAGGTAAGACTGAATAGTTTGTCATTCCTTGGATTGTCCTTTTTTAAAGATGGGTACTACATTTGCCTTTTTCCAATCATCCGGGACTTCTCCCGATCTCCATGAATTTTCAAAGATAATGGCCAAAGACTGCAATGACATTTGACAACTCCTTCAGTACTCTCAGATGCATTAAATCTGGACCCAGGGATTTGTGTATGTCTAGTTTTTCTAAATAGTTTCTAACCTGTTCTTTCTCCTTTGAAGGCTGCCCACCTCCTTCCCATACTGTGTTGCCTAACAGCCAGATTAGGCTGTTCAAGGGGCACACTGGGGTGCTGTTAGAAGTAGGCAGGCTTTGAATTTTGCCAGTGATTCTCAGTAATGTATCTTTATGTGATGCCTTTGGCCAGGCAATGTTTGCTTGTTTCCTTGAGTGACTACTGTAGTGTTTGCTTCCAGAATGTTAATAGTACTGAACAAATATTTCTGCCTCTAGCCACTGTGTTTGAATGTCAGCATCAACTAATGTGCGTATGACACAAATAAAAACTCATTTCATTTCAAAAACTAAAGTTTAATAGCAGACAACACAGAGACATTTTATCAAAAAGAGACGTGGTAATGAAGAACAGTCAGTTATTGCTCTCGCAGTTGCTTGTAACTCTGGCAATTACTGTGAAACCAGTCTCTAATGGTGGAGTGCATAGGGTATTGTGAATGGCCAGGAATATGTGTGGAATGTGGTGAGGAGATTTGGGGAGAGCATGGAACAAAGTTCTGTATTGGCTGCAGATGTGCTAAGTGTACAGATCACTTCTTTCTGGTCTTCTTTTCTAGGCTATCCAGTCTGAGTGTTTCATTGATTGTTGCCCTCCATGTTTTTGTTTCACTGTCTCCAGCATCTGTTCACTGCAGCATGTTGGGAAACATATCCTCCTTACTCCTTCTGTTCACACCTTATCTGTTGGAGGCACTCCACCATTATGAAGGCGCCTTCAAGGATACATCTGCAGAATCCAAGAAACAATGAACAGAGACAGTATTATGAGTTCACTTGCCACTGAATTCACTTGCCGCTGTGAATCACAAAAGTCACACACATCTTTTTCTTACTCCCCCTTTGCTAGCACACAGCTCGGAGCAAGTATGAAATATGGTGAGTTTGGTTGGGTGAAGGAAGTTGGGATACCACACCCGGGATGCTCAGATACATCACCTAAATGTGTGGTGTGCATGTGTGCGGTTTGCATGCTGCTCCCTTGTGTGAAATAATTCCCTGCAGAAATAATTGCTTGTTTTCATGGCAAAGTTTCCTACAGAAGTGAAACAAGGCAGCTCTGACAATGAATCTTTGGCAGAAGGTTGCAGAATATCTATAGATTACTATGGAGGATTCCTGAGATATCTTGGTGTACATTAACACATTTTTCTACTAGGCCCCAACGCATAACTGCATAAGCTCATTTGTTATTTTCTGTTCCATATCCCTCCTCTGCCCTATAACAAAGTACATGAGCACTCAATCCCTTCTCACCATGCAGAATCAAAGCAAAATGTGTGCTTACCAGAGCTTGCATCTCCTGCTTCATGTACACCAGGGCTGTACTGCTGGGGCTGGCTAGATCCTTCTGGATTCAAATAGCAGTCCTGACACATACTGGACGACCTTATTGTTCATTCCACACCCTCCTCCAACTCCACTTTGCGCTTGAGGTTGACTGTGCTGGCCGCTGCCTTCAGTCCCCCCAAAGTATCCAAGGGCTTCTTGGCGATTGAGGTGGGGTCATCCCTGAAGATGGTATGCAGCTTTTTGTAGAGTCCTCATGTCTTTAGCACTGCACTAGAGCAACGATTGGCCTCCCTTGCCCTCTGGTATGCCTGCGTGGCTCCTTGATCTTGCCTCCTTTTTGGGGTGGAGGCTGCATATCCTTTATATGCCCCTTCTCCTGCATGCCACTAGAATGTAGGTATTGAAGTTCTTACAGATCGAGTGAAACTGTAACTTCACAGCCTCCTTACCCCAGACACGCAGCAGGTTCAACAGCTCGGGTGTACCCCAGGCAGGATCACATTTACAGTGGAAAACTAGCTTGGTGAGTGGGGAAGATGCTGTGTGAACTGTCCATGCCATAGATCGGCTGGTGACAGACTTGCTGGAGTGCTGGGCAAGATGCACGGGGGGCTTAACTCTTGCCCTCCTGAAAGACATGGGGTCTTGAGCAGAAGGGGTGGGGCTGGGGTACCAGGACAACACCATGTGGGACTCTAGCAGTGATTTAATGGGCCTGGGGGCTCTGGGCATTGTTGCTGTTGTGGTAGCAGCAGTGGCAGCTGGGAGCCCTAGTCCCTTTTAAATTGGTGGGCCTGAGGCAGCTGTACCCTTTGCCTCCCCTGTCAGCAGCTCTGATTGTGGGACACCTCCTGGAGGCCAGTCGGAGTGACCTAAGCAAGTGCACACTCTCTACACTGGCACTGTGTCTATCTAGGTTTGTTGAAAAAAAAAAAAAAGCTCTATTCCTATCACTGAGGTGATTTTATTTTGTTGGCATGGCAGGCGAGTTAAATTGGCAGGATTATTACTGCGTGCTCACCTCTACTGCTTTGTTGATGAAACTGTGTAGTATAGACAAGGCCTTAGTAACGCCACCTTCCTGAGGAGATAGAAAGAGTTTTGAGCTGCTCTATTTTGTTTCTAGGCACAACTCTAAATAATCCCCATTGCTTTGCTGCCATTAACTGAAAAGAGGGGGAAATCCAAAGCAAAATTGATTAAATTGGTAAGAAATAAGGTGTCAATCGTAGACCATCACAATGAGATGCATAAGTTAACAAATAAGTATATATTAAAGAAATAAGGTGATGGTTTATTGTTTTAGAAATCTAGTAATTTTCAGTATGCGGTCAATGTTGTCACACAGCTAAGGACAGTGAAATAATGGTTTTAACTAATTCTGCCAATGACTTATGTATTCTTAGGCAGGATGTTAACTGAGGTTTGGAAAAGGTCACTTCAAAATCTGAAGGGACAGGTCAGTCAAGCATGATGCAGATTTTCCAATCAGGGACAGCTTTGAGTGACAGATGTGTTCAGCAGCTGCAACTGGTTCATAAGAATAGACTAATCAGGGAAGGCTTAAAGGTGATTGGTGGATGGGTATGCTATCGATAAGGATTGAGGAAACAACCCACTGGAATAGATCAAAACCTAAAGCAGAGAGTCAGGCATGGAAGCAGAAGATGGAGAAGGAAGATCAGAAGTGAGATTAAATCACTGAAGAAGGGAGGAGTTGGGGCACCAGCGATAATTAAAAAGTAGCTGGGACAGAGCAAAAGGATCATAGACAGACGAGAGGAAAAGAAAACCGTGGAAAAGCATGATGACCATAGAATAAGGGTCCAGTAGACTGTACAAGTGTGTAGGCCTGAGATAATGAAGTTGGATGTTTGTGTGCATATGTTTTCTACTATGTTTGCAGTTCTAACGTAAGAACTTGCAGCCAGTACTCTGCATGTGACTGATCTTCACACATAAAGTCTAACCACTTAAAAGCCATTTAAGTGGTATTGCAGTATTAATCACTTTGATATGCATACCAGTGGTAACAGGATTTGTCTTTTGTTTCTTGATACATGCTCTTAATGTTTATTGTATCAGGGAATATATGTATATTGAATAGAAATTTTATTGTCTTTTGAATAATTTCTGCCTGAGTATCAATCCTTTGATCGAAGGCTGTATCTGTGTCCTCCCCAGGATTAAGAGTTAGTCTATCCTGGGGGAGTTTTCCAAAGGTTGGAGGAAAACCCTTAGTAAAACCCTGGCAAGTTCACTAGAGCAGGACACCCCCTTTCACCTACCAAAACAGTCACATTGACAAGTGGGTTACTGATAAGCAGGCCATAATGAAGGTGCCTGAAGTCTGATGTTTGGAAGTAATGGGCACAGGTTCACAGTGAATGAAATCAGGTTGATGCAATGTCAGAGTAGACACTGCATCGCTTATGTCAACTGTTACTGGCTTTCAGGAGCCATCCCATAATGCTGCACACTGCCAATAAAAAGTGGTACAAGAGCTCCTAATGAGAACGTGCACTGGTGACACAAGGAGCCAACTGTGCACACACACAGGTGATTTCATAACTGTGATGGATGTATGGAAGCATAATTTAGGTTGACATAATTTTGGAGTGTCCTGGACTTACACTGGGCAATGAATAATGATTTCAGCCAGATTTTCACCTTATTTTTATAGCCTCAACCATTAGATTCACATTCTTAAAACAGAAATCACTGTAGTCTCTGAAAGTGATATTTATTATTAAGGAAGATTAAATGTTTTTCTCTGCCTAGTAAAATTAGTGTCAAGATAAATTATAAAATTAAAATTAGTTTAGTACTCTAAGGGCTTTGCATTTTTTGTTTTCTTTCTCTGAAGCACTAAATATAGGCCATTTCTAAACACAGGATGCTGGACAGCTAGAATAATCTGGATTTTTCTGACATGGTAATTCCTATGTTTAAGGATGTCCAACAAAACAAGAGTTTACATCAATCTCAAAAGTTTTCATGGAACACCATCTACTGCTTTATCAATTATAGAAACTGAGGGGTTTATGGATTGATTAAACCAATTAATGTGCAGAATTGTAATAATGCTTGATGACATGAAAATACTTAAATGAGAACCCTTGGAGATCCAATGCTCCCTTCACCAGCCAGGTGTGAGAGGCATGCACAGAATGCAAGTATTTTCCCCTCCCTCCCTTAGCATCCGGGGAATGAGATGAAACGCAAGCTACATCCTGGAGCGCACGGCTGCTGCCCCCCTGTCCTCACAAAATTCTGCCCTTGCCTACAAGGGCTTCAGTGTTGCTCCAGAAGGGTCCACCATAGCAAAGTCCATTGAAACTGACTGAATGGAATGGTAATGGAGGTATGGCCATTTAGACCAGAAGAGGATGGCCCCTAATATGCATTTTGCTCTCAGTATACACAAATGTATATATGTTATAAATCCTCCATACCCATCTTTATTCTATTTTCCCTGGATTAAGTTTAATTATTTGATTAATTGTCAGAAATGGAAAGAAAAATGAAATTACTCACATTTGTCTTTTCCAATTGGCAAATGCACAGCAATGGCTAGGATAGGTGAGGTTTGCCTCAATCAGGGCAACAAATTTCTCTAAGGCAGGCAGCTTTTTTAAATTGTAGGTAGACCGTGCTCTTAGTTTCTTAATATTTTCTAATCCAGAGGTGGGCAGGAAACTGATTCTTGTCCTTGAAATATCCCTTTAAGAAGACATAAAATATTGTTTGCAAAAAAGTAAATTAATAACCCTCTCCTTCCACCTATTTAGTATCATTTTTTGGCTTCTGCACATTATAAGAGAAAGAAGTATCTGGAGCCACACAGAGAACAGGATCAGGGATGAAGTTGTACTTTTTCATTTCATACAGCTGACATCTGCCTTGGAAAGATTCTAAAACTCACTAATGTAGAACAAAATAAGAGAAGAGTTGGACAGGTATAGACATCAAAGACAATCATAGCAGGTCTTAGAAAGGAGGGAAAGCATACTCAACAAATAGGATTAATTTCCTTGAGGTGTTGGCAATAAAAGTCAGCACATATGAAACAGAAAACCATATAACTGGGCTTCAAGAAGGCTTGAAACACAAAACTGCATAAAAAAAGAAAGAAAGAAGCAGCTTATAACATTAGCAAGCAACCTATTAATGGTGAAATTTTAGACTGGGTAAAAAATTGCTTTAGTAACCAAAGCACATAGATACAAATCATGTGGAAGGAAAATGCCCACAAGAGAAGATCAGCAATGGAGGTTCAGCCCAATCTTTTAAAAACTATACATCAATGAAAGGAGGAGGAAACAAACACAAAATTATGGCTGTTTGTAGATGATGAAAAAATGGTTGAGTGAATCAGTACCAAAGGAAAAACGAGAGACTGGGTTTAAATTGGGAGATCTGGGCAGATGTTCATTGAAGTCTACAGTTGAAAGTATTACAGATTTATTAAAAAAAAAAAAGACAAGTGATCTACAATCTGTGATAGCAATAAAAAAAAATCTCATCTTTAACGACAACCATTAGCTCTTTGTGAGGCAGGGTTTAGGAAATACTGAAATGCATGAAACAGTGAGGAAGATTATTATGACACTATACAATGGGCTAGTGAAGTCACACCTGAATTTTTAATATGGACAATCCTGGACATCTTATTATGGGAAGGAAAGCAAGGAACTGGAACAAAATGCAGAAAGCAGCAGATAGGATGATAGAAATTCACAGGGGGGTAACAGCTGTGTGGAAAGGTTGGGAAAATTAAGTTTGTGTTCATTAAAAAACAGATTAAAAAGGGATAAGCTTCAAATTGCTAGAAGTGAAAAACAACAAAACATTTCCAGAGTGTAACTGGCTCAAAAAGGAAACAGAACAGAGACTGAATCTAAGAAGAGAGCGAGCATTACAGAAGATACAGATAAATGTATTTATGTGGAAGGCAATTACTTTGTGAAATGGAATATCAAAGGTAGCAATGGAGGCTGCAACTATGAAGTAATTAAAAAAAGAACAAGACAGGTAATGAGAGTTAAATATCCTGTGATGCAAACACAAAATCCTTCCTCCTGTGACTCATCGACCTGGTAGCAAAAAAGGAAGCTTCACTGCTAATGCAATGTGGATATGGGGAAGGCGGTGGACGTGATGTACCTTGACTTTAACAAAGCTTTTGATACAGTCTCTCCCAGTATTTTTGCCAGCAAATTGAGGAAATATGGATTGGATAAATGGACTGTAAGGTAGAAAGCTGGCTAGATGGTCCGGCTCAACGGGTAGTGATCAATGGCTTGATGCCTGGTTGGCAGTTGGTATCAAGCTGAGTACCCCAAGGCTGGTTCTAGGGCCGGTTTTGTTCAACATCTTTATTAATGACCTGGATGAGGGGATGGATTGCACCCTCAGTAACTTCGCAGATGACACTAACCTAAGGGGAGAGGTAGATACGTTGGAGGGCAGGAATAGGGTCCAGAGTGACCTAGACAAATTGGAGGATTGCGCCAAAAGAAATCTGATGAGGTTCACCAAGGACAAGTGCAGAGTCCTGCACTTGGGATGGAAGAATCCCAAGCATTGTTATGGGCTGGGGACTGACAGGCTAAACAGCAGTTTGGCAGAAAAGGACCTGGGGATTACAGTGGATGAGAAGCTGGATACGAGTCAACAGTGTGCCATTGTAGCCAAGAATGTTAGTGGCATATTAGGGTGCATTAGGAGGAACATTGTCAGCAGATCTAGAGAAGTAATTATTTCTCTTTATTTGGCACTGTTGAGGCCACATCTGGAGTACTGCATCCTATTCTGGGCCCCCCATTACAGGAAGGATGTGGATGAATTGGAGAAAGTCCAGTGGATGGCAAAAAAAATTATTAGGGGGCTGGAGCACATGACTTACAATGAGAGGCTGAGGGATTTGGGCTTATTTAGTCTACAGAAGAGAAGAATGAGGGGGGATCTGATAGCAGCCTTTAACTACCTGAAAGGGAGTTCCAGAAAGGATGGAGAGAGGCTGTTCTCAATAGTGAGAGATAACAGAATGAGGATCAGTGGTCTCAAGTTACAGTGGGGGAGGTCTAGGTTGGATATTAGAAAAAAACATTTAACCAGGAGGGCAGTGAAGAACTGGAATGAATTACATAGGGAGGTGGTGGAATAACCATCCACAGAGGTTTTTAAGTCCCAATTTGACAAAGCCCTGGCTGGGATGATTTAGTTGGATTGATCCTGCTTTTGGCAGGGGATTGAATTTGATGACCTCCTGAAGTCTCTTCCAACCCTATGATTCTATGATTCTAAATGACTGATTGTTAATGCTAGAAACATTAAAATTGAAAATAAAGTGCACATTTTTAACAGTAAGGATGTTTATCCACTGGAACTTACGTAAAGAAGTGGTGGATTCTCTATCACTTGAAGTCTTTAAATCAAGATTGGACGTCTTTTTAAAAGATATGACTCTAATACAGTGTTTCTCAAAATGGTCCATGGATCCACTCGGAGGAAGCTTCTACCAGGCTGCTCTGGTGTGTTTACTCAGCAGCTCTGCACTCTGTGGCTCCCATTGGCTTCAGTTCAACATTTGCAGCCAATGTGAGCCACGGGAAGCAGCAGGACCCAGGCCGCTGCTTCCCGTGGCTCCCATTGGCTGCAAATGGTGAGCCACAGTCAATGGGAGCCATTATGCTCCGTGGCTGTGGAGCTGGTAATAAACAAACCGGAGTGGCCCGGTAGTAGTTTTCTCAGAGTGGGTCTGCGGAGCACTTTGAGAAACACTCCTCTAATGCTACCAACATTATGGGCTTGATGCTGGAATTACTGGGTGAAATTCTATAATCTGTGTTACACGAGAGTTCAGATTAGAGGATCACAATGGTCCCTTCTCATTTTAACATCTATGACTCTATGAACCTGTTATATTATTTCAATATTTTGAGATGCAAGATACAAGGAGATACTTATTGCCAAATGGATGCTGGTTCAGGAAGAACAAGAGGTAAAATAATTAGATGTACCATCTAATAAAATATTGCAGTCTGCACCACAAATTTGATATAAGCAATTCTGTTTTTCCCAGCATAGATGTTATTAAAGGTCAATAATTTCCATAATTGAAAGCACTTTTCTGGTGTACGCTACAATGACAGATGACAGGAAGATCTTTCTTTTGTGATCTCAGTCAGGATAAAAAGGCAATTTACCATATAACTGTGGATACAGTAGTAATAGTACAGAATAATTCCTATACAAATAATTCAGTGTTTGAATATGAAATATCAAATAAATTTGAACTATAGTTAAATCAATTTGATAAATCATCAGAATACAATTGTATTGGCTCCAGCTTGCACAGGTAATACATTCAATTTTCACCACTGGAAACAATGCTTTTCCCCCAAAAGAAACAGCATTTGTGTTGGTGCTAAGAAATGCCTCAGTAAGCAGTTTATCCAAAGGTGAAAGGCATATATAGGGGCTTGTAGCTATCCGGTGTTGAAAAAATATGGAGGAAAAATATGGAGGAACTCCTCAGGTCTGCATTGAGCATCCCAGAATGGAGGGAAGGCATGGGAAGCACAGATATAAGCCTCATAGAAGGGTTCCTATCTGATTCTGGAGTTAAAAGTTCTATTTTCCTCTCTCATTTTTTATGTTGTCTAGCCAAAAATTTTTCTGCCACTTAAATAATAAAATTCCCCTCCACCCCCCCAGTTCTACTAAGGGCAGCTGTTGCTAATATGACCTGAAGGAGGACAGAAGGAACATTACCACTCACAATTACAGCTGCCCCTCACTTTCACTCACTTGGGTAACCCATGCCTCTCTCTTGTCAGCATGAGGCATGCTGAGTTGAGCACTGAGGGAAAAGAGATAGATGCATAGATGGGCTAGTGCTGAAAATGAAATAATGCATCTTCTGTTGCTGCTCACATGAAATTATGAACAGAAGCATGAGCAACTGCTCACACTCTTAGGTAAGTCTCAGATCTATGCTAAAACTAGGCCTGAGACAATGTTACCAACTGCCATCTGTTTCCCAGTGTCCACAATTAATGTATAGAGCAATTTATAATATGAAGTGTTACAATGTGAAGTAAGAACAGGTGAACATAGGGCACGTCTACACTAAAGGGGAAGGTCGACTTAAGGTACGCAACTCCAGCTATGTTAATTACATAGGTGGAGTCAATGTATCTTAAATCACTGTCCACACAGCAGGAGGTTGATGGGAGTAAATTGATGGGAGATTGATGGAAAGCCCATTGGCTTTCCTTACTCCTCATGAGGAGCAGTACTACAGACTCCGATGGGGCTCCCTCTCAGTTCAAATTAGCAAGTTTTCACTAGACCCGCTAAATTGAACAAGGAAGATCGACTGTGGCAGTGTCGATCTTCAGCATAGCGTAGACAAGCCCATAGTGTTTTTGGAGGATAGTGAAATTGTGCAAGGTGCAGGGTATGATTTGCAGCATTAGAGCTAGGCTTCAAAGTTGTAAGGACCGATTCTCAGCTGGTTCAAGCTGTCCTAGCTCCATTGAAGTTAATGGAGTAGGACAATGTTCATTAGCTGAGGAGCTCCCCACTTCGGATTGGATCAGGACAATAAAATAGGAAAATAAGCAGTGTTTCCTTTTGCATAAAGTGCATTACAGCCACTTTCTAACAGACCTTACTGAAAAGTGGAGATCAACATTAAACAACACCCCGGATTCAATTCTCTTAAACTTTGTGGAGGAGTATGAAACCTGAACCTGACCCATATCTGCAAATCTGAATCTGGATTCAGACCCACAGTTTACATTTGGAAATAAATCTCCAAACCTGATCTCTCCTGATTTATGAGTATTAGACATTCAGATCCGCAACCAAATTTGAATTTTGTGTCTAGAACCCATCTCTAATAGAAAGTTAATAATGAGGAAAAGAACAGATGATTGTTACTTACAGAACAACTGGACCATTGGCTCCTTGAAAAACCTCATTAGGTAATTTTTCTAGATTGTGATTATCACTAAGATTTCTGTAAAACATAAACATAATCCTAAGACAATCAGGGTTAATAACTCTGCTACAGTTACTACTTCCCAGTAATTGTTGTGCTGAGTACCAAATAATAAGTATAGTTACAGCTCATCCAAGGAGGTTCCATTAAATGCATAGTTCTGAATTTCCCGAATTCCATTTTTATTGAGCCATCTGAAACAAAGAAACACTTTTAAAATACTGATTACAAAAAATTATGCTTGTGCACATTAAGTAAGATGTTTCAAATTCTGAAACATCAGTAAAATTATTGGGTGATATCAAATCAGTTAAATAAATAGATAAATAAATAAATGGTGATCTCTGGGATTAACAGAAAGCTATTACAAAATCCCAGCCACTGTTATTGGGGATAAATTGTATTAAATTTCTTGGTCCAGGTTCTGCTTTCACTTAAAACCAGAGTAGCTGTATTGAAATTAAAGGTGGTCATCCAGATTTACATGAGAGCTAGTGAGATCACAATGTTTCTGACAGTTAGCATTAATGACATACAAACTGCATTTGCAAAGTGTTGTGCAAATCGTGGGCTAACTGCAGAGAAGAATAAAACGCAACAGGAAAGACTTCAAAGAAATGGAAGGGGAAGAGCAGGAGCTTCACTGAAAGCACTCACTAGCCTCCATAAAGTGACCTAGTGCTGCAGGATTGGGTTTCAGAAGCTTTGGCATGGAGAAATAGCTGTGGATGAAAAAGGGGACTCCGAGGAGCCATCAGACTCTTTAGCACCTCCTCTAACTTATCATGAAAAGTGCTGCTGGGACCAGCAGTAACTCCCCATCTGTGCCCTCTCTCTCTCTCGCTCTCCCTCTCTGTGAGATAAGAGCACTGGCAGAGCAGTGAGATTGGCTGCACATCAAGACAGTCGGAGGGTGCTGGGTGGAAAGAGTGCAGAATATGCCAAGATAGCTGCTGAGTTTCTAATGCATCTGCTGCTTTCACCAACTGCGTTCCCTGTATGCGCCATAGTCCTCCTACTGTCTTGTGTTTTCCCCTCTGAGGAAAGAATCAGGGTTCCATAAATTCATGGAGTTCTCTGCTGAGTTTTAACTGTGGTGTTTAACAAATTAATGTTTAATGTCCTTATCCCACAATCCCTCTGTGATTCTAAAAATTGACATTGGGGTCAGTTATACTGATCATTTATACAGTAGAGTTTTTCATCTTCTTCATTGTTACTCTGTATCACTCACCCCCTCAGGCACTGAATGACAGGCCTGAGTGATGGAATGAAACAAACAATTTAATTTAACTGTCAGACAACCTACACATTTTACTTCTCATTCACAGCGAAACCATATAAGCTTCCCACTAGTTGAAGGTTCAAGATGGTGGATTTAGGTCAACATGAAAATCAATAATAGGCCTGGCTGGAAAGATTACTCTTTTGATCAGGAACGACAGATGTACATGATCCAATGTCCACAATGTATGTCAGATCAGACTATGGAAACTCTCTTCCATCCCATCCACTGGCACTATTAGAAATGAATGAGCCAACACATAAAAGCAAGACAATCAGATTCAGTTTATACCATCTGGCACATTTATTATATTACATCATTCATATTAGCTAGCATCTGCCACTCTGTTTTTTTTTTTAAATAATAATAATATTGGCACTCATTGTCTTCTATCATTGCATATGGTGCTAACATGCTAAGGTACTACTGGGCTGATTGTGGCGCACATAGTGACAACTACTGCTGCCATACAACCCTGACTATGCATGGCAATGACCTGGCAGAAAAATACACCCACCACTTTCAAGAAAAAAAAAAGTTTGCCTTTGAGCTAAACGCTGGAGTCCTCAGTCACTTTTTACTCAGTTCTCACATAGCCAACCTCCCTTTGGCCCAAATTCTTTTCTTAAACCAGCACATATCTTGATTGGCTTCAGATTAAATGGAAGTCTTGTTTAAGTAAGATGCGTAAAAATGACTTGAGAGCTATGGAATTTAGCCTCTTCTATTTATGTTTGATCACTGTATTGGGACATTTACAAAAGAAGGATGAAATTCACTCCTGTCCAGAAGGTCAACACAAAACCTACATTACCATTTAAGTTTCATTTATATTTAATTTTAAAAGTTAAGGTGGGACTTACACCTTGCATTGGGGTGAATTTTAATCTTTTATATATTTTTAGGAATTAACTGAATCTATATAAAAATTCAGTTTGCCCTCCCCCAAAGCCTTGTGATACTATCTTCAGATGTGGTTTGTCTTTCTGGTCTAAACACACTATTAACTTCTAAGAAGAAATTCTGGCACAATGAAATCAATAATGTTTAGTGGGTATTGAAAAGGATCTGACTGAGAAAGCTGTTGAAGCATAAAATTGACTGGAGAGAGAGTTGTGTGAGAGTGGAAGTGACTCACATTATACCTTGCCTTTTTAAAAACATCTCTTTAAGAATATAATTTTTGGGAGGAGGGTTATTTGTGAAGCAGTCTAGCACTTTAGTCTAAGTTGGCTAAAGAGTGCAGCAGTGATCAGCTATGCCTGCCAAGGTTGGAACATGGAAGCTAAATAACATCATGGTGCTGGGGCTGTACACGATGTGAGATCTATTATTTTACATAATAATCTTAGTTTCATGGGTTACTATTTCTGACAGTAAAATTTCACAATAGTGAAAAGAACATTAGCGTTATGTGGGAATGGAGGCAAATTTGGGTTTAAAATGAGGTATTTCCTTTCTATGGAGAGATATGTAGTATTGAGAGGAATGCCAAAAACTGAATCAACTAGATATTGTACTTCATTCTTGGAAGAAATTAGTTCTACTTTGTGGATAAAAGTAGGGTAGCTGCAATGAAGTCAAAGATGTGTAAAACAGCTGTGTCCTATTTTTCTGTGGCCCATCCACTAAATTATCTGTGGATAAAATTCACCCATGTGGAAGACTACCACAGAACTATGCACAATTTTAGGGGATGTTGATATCGAGATTTAGTTTGTGGCAAGCTGTAATGTAATCTATCTTGTTCTATCCTGTCACTCAGGATCACTGTCTGTGTGGATTCTCCTGCCTTGCAATAATAATTTTATAGTGCACTTTAATCTATTCCCATTTCAAAGCAGAAAGATCAAAATGAACTATGGCTCTTTTAGTGCACTGTAGTAAAGTCCACATGGACAATCAGGCTAGGTCTACACTGCACAGTTATTTCGGAATAGTTATTCCAAAATAGCTTATTTTGAAAGCCTCAAAATTACTTGGGGGCAGGCTTCCCTAATGCAGACGTGCTATCTTGATTTAGAGCCCCAGGAGGAATAACTTAGAATGGCCCTGGTGAGGGGCTATTTTGAAATAGCAGAAGTGGAGCATCTACACATGCTTTATTTTGAAATAGTTATTTCGGAATAGGCGTTATTCTTCATAGAATGAGGTTTACAGAAGTTGGAATAAGCCATCCAATATTAATAATTCTGAAATAATGGAATTGCTGTGTAGACACTTGCCTAGTTATTTTGGAATAACGTCTATTATTCTCAAATAACTTTGCTGTGTAAACATACCCTCAGTGTACAGAAGGGTAGATTTACTCCCCAGTTTTCTGCATCTAAGTGTTTGTGTAGACAATCTGAACTACATCAGCCTTTCATCCTCAAATCATCCCATCCAGCAACATGAGACCACCTTCCCTATCGCATCTTCACTTTATGGGTCACAGTCCAAAAAAAAAAAAAAAAAAAAAAGTCTGAGATTCACTGGTCTAGTTAATTGAGATTAGTTACACACTCCAGAATTCTAATCCTAGAATGTGTCATTGGTTCACTGGGTAGTCTTGGATAGGTCACCTAACCTTTGTGTCTGTTTTCTTTCTATAAAGATAGTGGGCTGGATTCTCAGCTGCATCCATATATTTATATACATAATCATAAGCTTTCATGGGCAAAAGCAGATGAGCAGAGTAGAGAAAAAAAGGAGAAACCTTACAATTTAAAACAGAAAAAGAAGGCGGGAGGAGGATTACCTGTCAATTATAGTGCCAGTGCTAATGAGGCTAATCGAATGGGTTGGAAGTATCCCATACTTAGCTTTTGATGTCAATTGGGTGTTGAATATAATGGCCCAAGTTCATGTCTTTTTTCAGGCCATGAGAGATTGTGTCAAATTTGTACAGGAAGGCCAGTTTTGCAGTTTCTCTCTATAGATGGTTTTTGAAATTCCTTTGAAGAAGAATGGCTACTTTTCAATCCATTAATGAGTGCCCACGTTAAAATGTGTTTCTACAGGTTTTTGTGTATTACAAAGGGGCATTGCTGGCACTTGATGGCATATATCACATTAGAGAATGTGCAGTTGTATGAGCCCTTGATGTTGTCATTTATGTGGTTAGGTCCTGTGATGGTGTTGCTTGTATAGATGTGTGGACAGAGTTGGCAATAGGGTTTATTGCAGGAATAGGTTCCTGAGTGAGTATGATGGAGGTGTGATGCGTGGTTGCTGGAAATAATTTGCTTCAGGTTAGGGGGTTGTCTGTAGGTGAGGACCTGCCTGTCTCCCAAGGCTCGTGAGAGTGAGGGATAATTTTCCAGGACATGTTGTAGATTGTTAATGATGTGCTGAAGGGGTTCAAGCTGGTGGCTTTGGGTGATGACTAGTGGTGGTCTCTTATTTTCTTTGTTGAGCCTGTCTAGAAGAAGCAGATTCCTGGGTACTCATCTAGCTCTGTCAGTCTGTTTTTTCACTTCCCCAGGTGGGTTTTTAAGTTTTAAGAATGCCTGATAAAGATCCTGTAGGTGCTTATCTGTCTGTGGGATTGGAGCAAATACGGTTGTATCTTAGGGCCTGGCCTGGCTGTAAACAATTGATCGTGTGATGTATCCTGAATGGAAGCTAGAGGCATGTAGGTAAGTATAATGGTTTGTAGGTTTCCAGTATAAGGTGGGGGCAATGTGGCCATCATTTAATTGTTCTGTAGTGTCAAGGAAGTGGATCTCTTATGTCGAGTGGTCCAGGCTAAGGTTGATCGTGGGGTGTTTGTTGAAATCCAGGTTTGTCATCATCTCTGTGGCTTCTGGAAAGATGGAATGAATCAAATCTGTCCCACTCAGGAAGGGTCTTAGATGTCAGCAATTCACTACATAGTTCATTGCGTGACTGTCTTCTCCACATTTGCATACTGGGCTGTCCTTCATTTTCTGTGGATGTAGTTGATGAGGAGGAACATAGGAACTGGATGTGATTCTCTGATTCTGGGTCTAGTTCCATGGCAACCCCAACTCTCATGTAGTTTAGTGCAGCATGAGGTCTGCTCTAAAGTTGGCTGGCTCTGACCCCATGGGCCCATTACACCAGCACAGAATAAATGCAGTGCAACAGTACTCAGGTCTCACTCCTCCCCCTAATGATCACTATACTATGGGATGGATGGCGCAAAAGCCTCAGGGTCATCATGGTACAACTACAGGTGTTGGGAATTATGTGTTAAGGAGATAAGGAGTTTTCTGATCCCTTTATGTTGCTAGGGTGGCATAAAGAAATCAGATGAGAAGAAAGAATCTGGCTCCACAGTAATTAGTTATCTCATCTCTTAAGGGTTTGTAGAAATTCAGAGGATGTTGTTGGTACGTGGCGTCCAACCAGTTCTGAAGCAATAGCCATTATAGTGGCTACTGCTATAGTGAATTAGCCACACTCAACTGGCCAAATTGCCACACTGTTCAAGCCAACTGGCCATACTTAACCAGCCAAATAGCCACATGTGGCTAGCGTGTTGGGCCCCACAGGCTTAGAAGATGCAAAGGGCTAAATATAGGTGGTATGAATTATTATTAAATAACACAGAAAAGGTAAACAACTAAGATTTAGAGTCTCATTCCATGTGTATCTATTCCACATAACAGTGTGGATCTCTCTCATAATACTTTTAACTCTTCAGGGAATACTATCCACATTTGGTAGATTTTCAGGAGGATGGGATGGATAAATGGTGTAGCAGACAATAGAGGGATGATAGCAGTTAACCTTGCCTAAGCTCTATCTTCAAATATTCAGGATCTGATCCTGCTTCCATCCAAATCAATATGAACAGACTTGGTCCCTTGCTACATGACCCCAGGTTCCTGTATCAAGATGTAGTGAGTACGGTACATTTTCCAAATTAGGCGCTGGCCGCGGTGGAATGAAAACAGCTTTGTAACACAGCATGTATACATTCAATGTCCCTATAAAAAGGATCAAGAAACTCAGCTAGTTCATTAAAAACCATAATTGTTAAGTCAGATAAGAAGTCATCTAACTACACAGCATGAAATCACATTGTGAACTACCCTATAACGATATAGTAATGTTATGTACAAGTATACCGTATTTTACACATATCTACATGTAATTTGCTTGAATAATGAATGTTTTTGAATGATGTATCTGATGGTGAATATGTATGTATTTATCCTTTGGAACAAAACTTGTATCTGCTGGAACCATCGTGGTCTTTAACTTTGGTAGCATTAATTATTAAATTTGCTTTATGCTCTGTGGTGAGGTTCTAAAATACAGAGCAGGGATGAAACGGCAGGAGGGAGAGATTAGTGCATATTGAAAGTATAAAAGAAGAAAAGAAATATGTCTTAGAAGCTTTGCCCATTTGCAAACCCATTTAAATGTGATCGGGCTTTTAAAGTGGTTTTGGGTTTGCTTTCTACTTAACAAAAAAGGAGCACAAAGGGGTCAGAGAGAAGAAATCCAGTGAAATCTGAGGAGGACAAATGATGCAGAGCATGGACAGCTGGAAGAATAAGCAAAGGCTGTATAAAAAGAGCAGTAGTAATGGGGAGACACCATTCTGATGGAAAAAACGAGGACATCTAACAATGCTCTGCTGCCCGGAGTTTATACTTGGTATAGCAAAGAGGAGACAGCCATCAGGGTTATTGGCTTCATGACACTCTGCTGGCCCCATTTGCAGGCTTGTCAGCCTAACTTTTGGGGAGCAGCTCTGTCCCTGATACATATCACATATATAGCTAGAATTTGTTTTAAACAAATTTGGTTTTCATGGGGTAAAAAATCCCACACAGGACTGAATTAAAGGGTGAAAAGGCCTCACACACTTAAATTAGTTTTGCAAACCCATAAAATAGCACCCAATAAGGTTTCTCAGGCCCTGTTCTATAGAAGATGTGAACTGAGAGATGATATTTGCCAATTCTTACTCACATAATGACACTTTCAGAACTCAGGCCCATGAAGGAATTCTTTTCTATTGTACGTATATTTATATTATCTTGAATATCTCTGAAAAAGAATGTACAGTAAAAATTAAAACAATTTTGTAGCTCTCTGATTCATTCATCTCTTTGACAGGAAATGATGCTTCAACCACCAAAGTGATTGTTATTTATATTAGATCTGAGAAAATACGTTACATGTAGGTTTCCTGAAAGACATAACTTTAAGTTTGTCCATGTACTGCTAGGGAATGACGTGGGAGAAATCATTTCCATATCATTACTTTTTGTTTTCTAGAGCATGCATCTTAAGCAAGGTAAAATCCACAATATGCATTTAGGATTAGATCCTATTACCCTTAGACACATCAATAATACTGACACAGGTAATTAAAGGAGTTGCAGGATTGACCCCTAAACTAATGCAGAGAAGAGTGGTCCTTTGGCCCTGAATCATCAAGCTACATAAGCATGTAATTCCAGCATTAGCTGGAGCAACTGGGCCAGGGTGCCTGACCTACTTAGGCAACCCCAGTGCCAGCTCCTCTGCCTACTGAAGAAGTCATAGAGCCCATGGAAAGTCATGAAATCTGAGACACTTCCACGACCACTGTGACAAACTCACAGCCTTAACCATAGGCTTAAAACAGGCACTGGCTAAACTGGGGTCTCGGACAGTCTGTTGCATTGACCAATATTCATTTCAGTCATTTCCACAGTAATACATTTTTCACTGATATATAAAAAAAGATGCCCATACACATTACTGTTACTTGTTCAAAATACAGCTCCAAGAAGTTAAACAGTATTACTCATAATTTAGACTGTGAAAATTGTAATTTTCATGCTGTTTTAAATGGAAAGCAGTGAACATAATGAATTTCTAGCCAACCCTGAAACCTAATGTAGCTCCAAACTTGTCTCATTCTAAGAGCTATATATGCCCATGATACTGAATTATCTGACAGATAAACAGGGGCCTCATTCTGCAAGTGTAATTCCCATTGAAATCAATAGGAGAATTTGTAAGTGAAATTCACCCAAAGAGCCAACACAAAGTCTTGTAACATTTACATTGGGGTAGGTAAGATATAGCTCATAGGCCGGATCTGGCCTGCCAAGCCTTTTAATCTGACCTGCCCACCCCTGAAGCATGAAACAGCATTGCTCAAAGTGGCTAGCTGCTTCCTTTGGCTATCTGCACTGCGGGGGGATGAGGAGGCTTCATGTGCTGTCCCCGCCCCCAGCAAAATCTCTCAGCTCCTATTGGCTGAGAACTGGTCAAAAAGAGCTGAGAGATTTGGCTGGGGGCTAGTACAGCACAGTTTCTCAGCTCTCATTAATCACTTTCTGGCCAATAGGAGCTAAAAGATTTTGCTGGGGGAGGAGGCCGCATGCAAAGCCTCTCCGCCTCTGCAGTGCAGAGCCGTATGGAACAGACAGCCGGGGGCCGCTGGCAAGGAGGGAAGCTTGCTTGAGTGTGCTACTGGCCAGGAGCTGCTTAGGTAAGCACCTCTCAGCCAGATCCAGCATCTGGCACCCCATCCCCTCTCACACTCAACTCCCTCCCAGACCCAGCATTCTCTCTTACAACCCTCCCACAGGACAGAATCCACTCCTATACCCATACCCCTTTCTAGAATCATAGAATCATAGAACCATAGAGCTGAAAGAGACCTCAGGAGGTCATCAAGTCCAGCCCCCTGCTCTAGGCAGGACAAATCCCAA
This sequence comes from Pelochelys cantorii, assembly GCA_032595735.1. Taxonomy (NCBI): domain Eukaryota; kingdom Metazoa; phylum Chordata; order Testudines; family Trionychidae; genus Pelochelys; species Pelochelys cantorii. The sequence continues at coordinate 172,773,673 of CM064328.1, forward strand.
TTAGCTCAACCCAGTCAGGGCTTTGTCAAGCCGAGACTTAAATACCTTTAGGGATGGAGACTCCACTACTTCCTTAGGTAACCCATTCCAGTGTTTCACCACTCTCCTAATGAAATAGTTTTTCCTACTATTCAACCTGGACCTCTCCCCCCACAACTTAAGACCATTTCTCCTTGTTCTGCCATCCGTCATTACTGAGAACAGCCTTTCTCCATCCTCTTTGGTACCTCCCTTCAGGAAGTTGAAGGCTGCTATCGAATCCCCCCTCACTCTTCGCTTCTGCAGACTAAACAGACCCAACTCCCTCAGCCTCTCCTCATAGGTCGTATGCTCCAGCCCCCTAATCATTTTGGTTGCCCTCCGCTGGACCCTCTCCAATGCGTCCACATCCTTTTTTGTAGTGGGGGGCCCGTGCCTGCACCATGCCCCCTCCTGAACCCTGAACCCCAATCACCTGCCTCAAGTCACAACCTCCTCCTTCCTCTAAATTCCCTTCTTAGACCCCCCCACCCTCTCCTGAACCCCAGTTCCCTACCCTGAACTCCGTTCTGCATCTAACCTCCATCCCAAACCCCTGCACCCTCACCATAGAAAAGTGCAGTCCTTGACCACTTACCAAAATCTTGGAGTGGCCCCCCTCATCAGACATTACTGCTCACCCCTGATTTACACACACACACACACACACACACACACACACACACACACACACACTTATGGAGTGAAATCCTGCACCCCCATCCCTAAGTCAACAGGAATTTTGCAAGTGAATTTAATAGGGCCAGGATTTCAACCAAGATCTATTTTGGACCATGAATGGTATGTAGGCCTCCATGCTGACCTTCTGCAAAGGGAGGAATTTTACCTCAGGCAAATAACTCCAGATTTACTAGCACAAACTGATCCAGGGTAGCTAAGTCTGAAGATGATTGCAAGGCTGTGTAGAAAAAGGTTGCATGGCTTTTTGCATGCTATATGTGACATAGAGAGTCACAAAGAGCTACAGTACAATTCCAGAAACTCCAAACTCCACACTTGGCGAAACAGAGCACCTAGTTTGTTTTTGAGTTCTAGATGTATGTGTAAATAGCGGCACCCAAGACAGGTGGTAGATTAATATTTCTAAAGAATAATGTTTTGTAAGATTTATTAAAGATAAGCAAAAGTCGTGGAAAGATTTCCCAGTAAACTCACTATTAATATAAGGGTGAAAAAAAGAGAACCTATTCATTCCCTGGCTACCCAGCCCATGACTGACAACCAGGACTGTTGAAAATTTTCTGCCAAAATTGTGTTTTAGATAGTGAATTCCTGGACCTATTAAAGTCAGTTGTAAAATTCCCATTGATTTTGAGGGGTCAGGATTATTAATGTTGTATTTTTATGGAAAAACTGGATTTTTGACTAAATAAAAATGTTCAGAGAGAGAGAGTGTGAGTGAAACACTTTCACGGACAGTCTTGAATTTTTGTTGAAAACACAAACAACAACTGAATAATGTCTGCATTTCTGTTTTTTCAACAAAAAGTCAAAATTTTCCATAGACAATTTAAAAAAATGATTTGTTCTTAATTTTTGTTGAAAAATTTTAAGGGAAAAATTACCCATTTTCCAGCCACCTCTATTGCTAACAGGGGCATCAACTGCAGTGATTTTTCTGTAGCCTGTCCACTGGAAACTGGAGTGAGGCCAACTTGTTTCACACGGACCATAGAATAGTCAACAGATGACAACAAATTTCTGACTCTACCAGCCTAGCTTGAATTTAAATTGGTGACTTAAAAATGAAAGGCTATTGTTGATCCCATGAACCAAATAAAAAATTGTTTGTCAAGCACTATATATAAAATCTTGTATAGAGAAATCAAATAATGTCAATACCTACAAGAATACAATCAATGATGCAGTGACAAACTCACTAAACAAATGCAAATTGAGATAACAAAAAGTTAAAAGCAGCCAATATAAACTTACAATAAAACCTTCTGGAGAGACTGTAGCTTATGTACAGCAGGTAAAAACTTAATGCCAGTATTTGATATTAACCTAAAGAGGGAGAGAACAAATGAAGATTATTAGCAGTGGCTCATGAGCAAAACAATACTAACAACAACAAAAAAAAACAAACCCACCAAACAAACAAACAAAAAAAGAAAGAAATACTGGAATAAAACTGGCGATCATGTAAGTGAAATTGAGCAATATGAACAGGGTCTGCAAACCAGCGAAGCCCTGTGTATGTTGCACAGTTTAGGCAGGATTTTCAAAAGTGGTAGCCTAATTCTGCTCCCTCTGAAGTCAGGAGTAAAACTCTCAGGGTATGTCTACACAGCAGCATTATTTCAGAATAAATGACGTTATACTGAAATAACAAAGCGCACATCTACACAATAAGCCATTATTTCAAAATAATGGCAAGCTGGAGGACTTCCTACTCCAACTCCTGTAATCCTCATTTCACGAGGAGTAAGGGAAGTAGAAGGAAGAGTTTTCTGGTATTGATAGTACCAAAGAAGTCGAAGGAAGAGTGTTTTGGTGTAGATAGTACTAAAAGCCGAATTAAGCTATTTCACCTTCAGCTACGCACTTGATGTAGCTGAAGTTGCGTAGCTTAATTTGACTTTAGCCTTGCTGTGTAGACGTACCCTCACTGACTTCCATGGGAGAGGAGTAAGGGCAATGCTGAATGCTTTCTGAAATGCTGTCGTTGGCTTAAAATGGTGTTGCCTAGGGGCTTTGAACTGGTCCCCTATAGGGGTACATTTTAGCCTCAATTTTTTAGGTTTCATAAATGTATTTTTCTTAGATGTGAGTTCATCACTAATGCTTTGGTTCATCAACTGAAAGACCAAGGTTAGGGGCTGATTTTATCGTTCCCAAAATAAAATGGCATAGCCTGGGGGGCTTCCGGATCAAGAGGAGAAAATATTCAATTTCTAATTTTACACCCTCTATTGATTTATTCAAATATGAACTAATAGACTGAGAATAATTAAAATATCTGACTTACAGGCCTGAAGGAAGCTTCTGTCATGGTGTTTGTTTATCCACTATCTTTTAAGCTGATTAACCACAGTGATACAGAATAACAGATTTTTATTATATGTATTTGTAGATATGAACCCATTTTAACCACAATTTTTACCCTCCACTTTAGAGGAATTTTGATTTCCACTGAAAAATGACAGCATTTCACAGAGTTGGAAAAAACGGGACTATTTGGAAATCTTAGAGACTTAAAAATATATATATTACTATGACTTTTCATGGGTAAGACCCACTTCATCAAAGGAGCTGGCTAGGACATGACATTTTTCACAGTCCTGAGCAATGTAGTTAGTCTAATTTAACATTATAGATTAAACCAGGCTTTTGTATTAGCACTTATACAGAACAGTTATCTTCTGTTACTGAATGTAATTTTTTGCACACTTAGGGTACATCTACATTTGCTCCCTATCTCGAGATAGAGATGCAAACGTAGTGTACCGAAATTGCTAATGAAGTGCGGGACTTAAATATCCTGCACTTAATTAGCATAATCGCGTCCGGGCGCCATTTTGAAATCACGTTATTGCGAAATAAAACGCCCCGTGTAGCAGCATTATTTCGAGAGAAAACCCTTCTCTCAAAATAACTGTTACTCCTCATAAAACGGAGGAGTAACAGTTATTTTGAGAGAAGGGTTTTCTCTCGAAATAACGCTGCTACACGGGGCGTTTTATTTCGCAATAACGTGATTTCAAAATCGCTCCCGGACGCAATTATGCTAATTAAGCGTGGGATATTTAAATCCCGTGCTTCATTAGCCATTTTGGTACACTACATTTGCATCCCTATCTCGAGATAGGGAGCAAGTGTAGACGTACCCTTACATTCTTCAATAATTGGATGATGATGAAAAACCTTGGTTGAGACTCACTCTGGAAAACATAATGAGCATTCTTATAATGTTCAATGTGAACCTGAAGAGTTTTGGAACACTTTTTAAAAGCCCTTTTAGGTATTTATGACTGAATGTGGTAATCTAAACAGGACATCAAAATTCTACATTTGAGCATATAAATTGACACGTAGGTCCATAAAATGGCCATTTAGATATCTAAGTGCTGATTCAAGCTCTCAAATGTGGAATCTGGATATGCTATTTAGACAAATTGAAAAATGGGTTCTTTTGCAGTCTGATTTTATAACCACAATTCTTCCTATTGCATGAAAGTGCATTAAAAAGAACGACAGTGAACATTCAAGGACACACTTTGGGGACAATTTATTAAATGTCACAATTACTTTGTCTTGCAAACAGGGATGCTCATACTGGATAAAAACAACTTGAACTTGTCACCAAGAAAGTGCAACGATAAAGTATGTACTTCAGAAAACTATCACATGCAGATAAAATGAAAAACATAATTAATGCAGTAGATGGGTCATCACAAGATTTTTATTTTAATGTACATCTTGCAATGCTACATCTTGAATATAGTGAGCAAAGCAACCATTAAAAGAGATAGAAAGATAATGTCTGCATCTCCTTCCTTATGGCACTTAAAGTTCAATTCCCAAATTAGCTGAGAATTGTGTGCAGTTTGAACTACACAGCTGCCTTTGATTTTCAATGACTGTCAGGAGGTTACTATTTCATGCAATTATTCATGGTGTTACATGTGAGAGTCACTTGCATTTACATACAAATTATACTATGCATTTGTTTCACTAATATCTGACTCTGATGATAATCCACTGTCAGATTATGTAGGGATATAGTAGAACGGAGGGAAGGAATGAATAGTTTTCCTCCCCATATCACTCTGTGACAGGGCGTCTGCCATGCACTGGCCCTTTAAGGGCAAAACCCCAACCCTGAGTGGGAGTGAGAGCACAGCCCCCAGCTGAGGCAGTTCTGGCTAATGAGGGCCCAGCTGGGGGCTATATAAAGAAGGACTCCTGAAGGGAGAAGGAGAACTGACTGCTGCTCTGGATAGAGAGCAGTAGGGACCTGACTACGGGGGAAGCAGGAGGTTTTCTGGAGGTAGAGCAGTGCTGAGGCAGGCAGGCAGGCAGGGCTGGGGAGGCTCCGGCCAACCAGGCTCCCAGACTGCAAGGCCTGAAGCTACTGGGGCTGCCTCAGGGGCAGCAGGTCCACACCCCTTTGGCAGTGATGAATGGCCATTACAGACTGCAGTTTGCCTGAGGCAGGGGCTACATGAAGACTTGCAGTGGGTCACTGAGGCCAGGTGGATACAGGGGAACTGGGTGTTCCCTGGGTGGAGAACAGGGTGCCCTGGGGTAGGGAAGACCCTGGAGTGCAAGCAGGCTAAACACCAACCCCCAGAAGGGGGCTCAGACACTGGAGAGGACAGTGCCGGAGGACAGTGTCCTGAAGAGTACACCGTGGTCAAAGAGAAACACGGGGAGACACCAGTGAGGGAGGCATCCAGTGAGTCATTAAGCTAATTCCCAGAGCAACCAGCTGGAGGCGCCATGGTGATGAGTCTGCCTGGTGACATGCTGCCAATAACTAAGCTTGTCTTTCTGTTCACACAGTGCAAGGTCTATAATACTCTTATATCACCACCACTAGTTCCCCCAAGCAGGGTCGGTCCACAACATTTTGGCACCTGAGGTGGGGAGCTCAAATGATGCCCCCATGCCCCCTTGCTTGGGCCAAAACTTTGAAAGGTCTCAATTCTCTGGGTCCTAGTGGTGCCCCCCCTACAGTCTGGCACCTGAAGTGGCCACCTGAGTTTGCCTCATGATAAGGCCAGTCTTGCCCCCAAGGAATGTGTTATATTGGTCAGCAGACCTTGAACCCCACAAGTGGGAAGTGGAACTGGTAATATTTACATGATGCAGCAGTCACAAGCCTTCTGTTCTTCCAAAGGTTTTGGGCAGGATACTGATATCCTCAGGTGGTTTTATGGCATGAGATTATGGAATGTACAATTTAGAAAATCTTAACACTTAGTAAATCTGTAGGTGGTACAGTATGTGGAGTGCACTGGTGGACAGGACAATGATTAGAAACAGGAGAGACTCTTTTTTAGCAAGTCGTGTTGCAGAAAATCTAAAAACTCTGGTTAGATAATAGTCCTGTTGGGCCTCCCTCTCTCTCCGTATTTACTCAACTACATATCTCTACTCTAGAGGCCTGTAAGTGGATAGTTAGAATGTAGATAATCCCTTTTACTGCAGAACAATTTTTATAATATATTTACTATATAATATATTTTTTATGTATGTTCCCTTTAAACAAGTGTCGCCTTTAATCTACATTATAACCAAATCACATCTATCATGCATATAAATAGCTCTGTAGCAGCTCGCTTCTCTTTAGATTGCAAATGGCTGCATTCCAAAATAATAATTGTGTTTTTTAACAAAGGTTTCACGGGTGGAGAAAAAGTTTAAAAAAATCACCACCCTCACACCGCTGTTGGATTTTCTGCCTGCTAATTTGTAGATACTGAGCCAAAGTCTACTTTTATTTATACAACCAACATAAGAGCTGCCCTATAAAACCGAGACTATGATTTAATTTATTAACTTATTGTACATATTTGTTAAATGAACCACATATGTAAATCAGAGCATAAAATGAGATTGCTAATTTGTCTCACTAGTTTATGAATATTATAAACATATATATTACAAATCCTAATGAAAAATGCAAAGATCAGAGGTTAGTTTTAAATACAGAAGCCTGTTGAGATGCAAGTAAAGCTTAGTAAACAATTCAGCAGTTAAGAACACACTCAAAGAACTTTTCCAAACAAAAAGCTGTACACCATCGGCTAGATCCTCACCAGAAGTCAATTGACTCAGTTTCAGATCTGATCCTGTATGTTACATGCAAATCTCAAAAGATGGTTATGTATAACATGGATGAAAACATTCTAAACAAAATGGGAAATTCGCTAATATTTTGGTTGGTGTGTTTCATTTCTAATTGTTGTTCTAAATAATCCAGTGGAATGTTAGTATTTGCCTGCTAGAGCTTACAGAACTAAATAGTTCAGTACATGCTAGCATTCCATAGGACAGTGAGTAGTGTTTATTCAAGATTACCATAACATTTTTAAGGAGAGACAAGCCCACCAGCAGGGGGGAAGGGAGCAGTTGCCCCAAGGCCCGGAGATCCAAGGGGACCTGGTGCTCTTGAGCCCGTTTGAACTGTGCTGGAGCACTGCTATGAAGCTCTGCACGGCTCTAAGGACTAGGGGAGGGTGCTACAGTCTGAATGGTGCTAAGGTCTGACTTGCCCTCAGCCCTGCCCCTTCTGCACGAGGCCCTGGCCCTTTGAGGGTGCAGAGCCACCCTCCCACACTTTGCCCTGCGGCTGCGGTAGCTGTGGGCCCTGTTGGGATAGACTGAGCCACTTAGCTACAGTCCTGAGTTAAAAGAATTGCAGAGGGGAGCTGCTGGAGCAGATTGTACCTCAGGGAAACATAACTAATTTCAGATATCAGATAGTACAGCCTGCTCCTTTTCAGAGTGTCCAGCTCAGTCCATGGACTGGTATGGAAGGAGTTGTATAATCAAAGTGCTTTCCTAAGTGCAAGGGCTACAAATGACCCTGACCCTTATGCAGAATATGCATATAGGTGAGGCGGTGCATGCCTGCATTCCCCTCCTTTCTTGAGGACACACTCAAGGATCAGGGACTATGTGGATTTCAGCATAAAACATCATTATGCTGTATGGTATCCCTGTAGTAAGTCCAATCATCTCTGTGTTTAGGAGATATGCTATTAATTTTTGTGTGTCAACTCTCCCAAAAAAGCCTGACAGTAACTTTTGCCATCTACGATGTAAACTACATTTTGCACATAACATGGACATGGTTTTGACATTTTCCTGAGACCTAGTTACAGCCACGCTAATGTTTTGAAAATGTTATCTTTAAATCCTCCTTTCCAGTTTAAATTGAAATCATTCAGTGTAGGAGCTAGACATACCCACTGCAACAGCATCATAGGTCCTATATTGCAACTGTGAACTAATTTTGGAAAGAAAACAGAGGCTTGAAAAAAGACTGCTACTTGCCTACATTCGATACCTCATTTTACTATTCTTTCCCTAATGAGATTAGTTAAATGATCTTGTACTTGTGAAAAGGTCAACAAGTTACCATTTTGAAACACTCTCCCGTTGGCATATATCCAAGAAAGCCAATTAACAATTCTGTCTCTGCTATAGAAAAACCTGGTGAGGAAGTTTAAGGAGTTGTTTTTTAATATGATAATTTTGTTATATTTTAGTACAGGATTTTTTCCTCAGACGTTTTCCCAGTGATGATATAGGATGTTAATGGATTACAGTGGACTTAATTACTAAATCTGGGGATGCCATTGCTGACAGAAATACATGCAATACCATATTAATATTCAGTACTTAGAAAGTGTAAATGTACCATTTGTTGATGGGAATACAGGCTAAACCTCCTATATATGAGACTTTCTGGACAGTTACGTCCATGGTCCAGATGTTGCCGGACCAGAGAGCCCTGGTGCTAGGGAGTGAGAGTCAGCTGGAAGTCCAGTGTCAGGAAGCCCCGCAGCAGCTGTCGTGTAGCTATCTCACTTCGGACATAATTCAAGACCTTTTGAAGTCAATGAAAAAACTCCCAATGGCTCCAATGAATTACTGGGCTGGGAAAGCTTATCTCTTCCTTGAGCATCCTATTCTAAGCATCTCCATTTGGAAAATGAATGAGAGCAGTGTATTGATATCTATGCAAAGATAGGTGATTTTTGTTTCCATATATCAATTAGTTGGGAAATATGCTCTCATTCACTCAGGCTATGTCTAGACTGCAGGCTTCTTTCGGAAGAAGTTTTTCCGGAAGAGATCTTCTGAAAAAACTTCTTCTGAAAGAGAATGTTCACACTGCCAAAGCGCATCGAAAAAACAATCTGCTTTTTCGAAAGATAGCGCCCACACTGAATGGACGCTATCTCGCATTTCAGCTGTGATTACTATGGATGGAGTGGCCGCCAGGGCACCTATGCATTTTCCCCTTTCCTTTTTTTTCAAAAGAACTCCCTCTTCCCCATCCACACACACCTTTTTCTGAAAGAGCTCTTTCAGGAAAAGGTTTCTTCCTCATAAAAAGAGGCTTACCAATGTCGGAAAAACCCCTCTGTTCTTTTGATTTTTTTCGAAAGAACATGATCGCAGTGTGGACATAAATGAAGTTTTTTTAGAAAAACGCCTGTTTTCCTGAAAACTCTGTAGTGTAGACATACCCTCAGTCAAACATAGAAATGTAGTAGTATCATTCAACCAGATAGGCAAAAGAAAAAGGCATGTAAATGCTACTCATGACAACTGGAGTTCCAGTCATTTTCCCCAACGCCAGCAAAATATACCTCTACCCAAAAAGATGACACTTTTCTTTGATTCAGTATTTGCCTTATTTCCTTTTCAACACCCTGACATTCAGTTAGTCAACTAACGTTAGTACAGCAGATACTCACCCAGACTCTAGCCAGGTGAGAGCCCCATCGCTTCTCAGTAGAAACCAGCAGTAGAATCCATTAAGGATCCTCTATCACTAGTGCAATTCAGAGTTGCCTGGCTGCAACTAGAAGTGGCTTCAGGACAACCTCTGGCCCTGCTTATCAGGGAACTATAACTTTCTGACAAGTGCCCCCATCTATAGTGCTGAGTGAATCTAGCTCTAGCACACTATCTCCATTCATGAAAGGAATGCCACACAACAGCACAGAAGGGGCATACTATGGGAACGGAGGACCCCAACAACACACAACTCACAAGGTTTTCTTTTTTTTTTAAATACCTTGGGTCAGGTCAGATCTATAAGACATCTAGTGAACTGAAATGCACAGAACAGACAACTTCATTAGCAAGAGGATCTGTAGGTTCCAAGGATCTCCTAGATTTGAATTAGCAAACAATTGTCATGGTGTAGCTCCATTTTTAAAAGAAGCCTGCAACAAAATACCAGTGTTATGGCTAACATTTAGCAGAGAGCATTCTGGAGCTCAAGTGGCAGAATTACTGCATATGCTTCCCTTCTCACACTGTGGATTCCTATGGAGTTATTTCTGATTTACACCACTTTAACAGGTGGCTTAGGGCCAGCTATCTTGTTAAATCAAAGGTGAATCCCAGCAGGTGAAGATTCCACACAGTCTGAAAAGGTGTTTACTTATCAGCTTAACAAGTGTGATTTAATTGGGCTGCTAGGAACACAACTGTGCTCACAGAATGCTTTCTGGAAGCTTGCGGTTGTTCTACAAAGGCATTTCCAAGCAGTTCAGCACGACGATCTTGTACCTGGACTATCCAACGAGATGGCCCCTAAAACACCAAACAACAAGTCAACTTTCAGCTACCTTCACAACCGGAACAAGGATTTTTTTACTGCTACTCATACAGCTACAATCTTTCGTAATTCCCTGTGAAGATTATTTCAGTTTAACATAATTGTGCGAATGTTACAGGTACTTATTCATCAGAATCAAATGTGGGGTTGAGGTGGGGATAAGTCTAGGATCTAATACTACAAGATATCGTGGGCCTGGGAACATCACTTCTTTCTCCTTGCCTTAGCTGAACAAGTTTGCACTTGATTTTGTTATAAAGAGAAAACAATGGCAGAAGAAGACTCATATCACATTTTAATGAAATAAGTGAAAAGACTAAAATTCACCATGTTTTGTTTTACTTGTGAAACTTCTCACAATCTTTATTGAAGGAAACACAGCTGCAATTCATGTGCAAAGACTATGATGTGATAAGAAGAGACAAGGAAACTTTTACAACAAGTAATAGAGTTGATAAACCCTTCTATTTTTATTTTCCTGAACATTCTAGCACTTAATGAGATTATTTCCTCTTCTCGATTATTTTGAGGTATATAAATTGATCTAATATAATGAAATGACTGGAGATAATTCATCATCTGTCACAGTGCTACATATTATAACTGAAATAAGTGTCTATTCTTTACTGAATTTGTATGCACTTAGCCCTTTTTGTTTATTTTTTAAAATTTTGACTCTCTATTAATAACTTCTATTAGCAGTATATAATGCAGCTGATTTCATCTCAATGAAATCCACATTTAGGATTTTAGGAATATAGCATTACTGGACCAGACTAGTCCACTATCATGTTTCCTAGAGCAGCAAGCACCCAAAACTTCAGAGGATGGTGCAAGAAACCCTGTCATATGCAGACATCTATCCTCATGAATGTCTACTCTCCCTAACTAAAACTGCTGTAGAGATGAAAGTATGAGGTTTATATCCCTTCCAATATTTAGCAATAATTATGACCACTCTGGATATTTTTGTTATGTATATACATATTCTCCTCCTATTTGAATTGCCCTAAATTCTTGAACATGCCCATATCATGTGGCAATGAGTTCTGCAGTCTAATAGGCACAGGATGATCAAAAAAAGCATTTGCTTTTATCAGTTTTGGATTTGCTCCCTTTCAGTTTCCTGGCATGGAAGTTCTCCATTTACCTTCTCCAAACCCTTTCAGTGTTTTATATACTTTTATCAGTACTGCAGGGTGCATAATTGGTTTAAAAAAATCTAACTATATGGAAGCAAGAGAGGGATGGAACATGGCTCCAATACACAGTATGCTGAGTAACCCAGTTAACTCCTTAATCACCATTTTACTACAATCTGTGTGATCAAAACATAAGCTTCTGCCCTCCAAAGTGTAATCTTAAATATTTATATAAAAGCAGTTAAGAACTGATCACTTGGACTTTTAATTCTAAAGTGCTGGCCAGTCAATGTTTTCTGTCCTTTTTCCTGATCTCAGTCTCATATTTCTCTCCTTTCTCGTAACCATTGCCTACATCTTACACATTTAATAGAAAGAGGTATCTTCAAAGCTCCTCTAGTTCACCAATGAAAGGTCCTTGTAGAGCGAAAAATCCAAATTTGGAAGCAATACTAGAAACAACTTCTTCTGTTAGGTAAAAGGGATTTGAAAATTGCAGAAAGATATTGTCATCTGATGCTTTGCTTATCATTCAGCTGTTTGTCCTTCCTAGCTCAGTCTGGACCATACAGTCTGCTAAAGTGTATAATAAAGTATCCTGTAAGAAGAGACACAACTCCTTTGCTAAGCCCCACAGCTGGAGTTCGTAGAGACAGCACACAGTGAGATGAAAGACAGCAGACTGAGGTGGTTTTCTTTTCATACTCCATAATGTAGACTTATGGTTCCAGGTGGCTGCTGAGCTTATACTAACCTCCTTAAATTCCACATATTGTAGTTGTCTCATGATCCCTTCCTATTGGCTGAAATGTCAGAAGCTCAAATACAGAGAGGAAACTGAACAATTACTGAGGAGAGAAAAAAGGACAAAATTCCATCTGGATTACACTGAATACATGATGATAAATAAAAGAGGTGTCCCCAGTACCCTCCATCCATCTGCACTTAGGATGGAAAAATCCCATGCACTGCTGAAGCTGAATTAGTAAGAGCATTGCCAGCAGATCAAGGGAATTGATTATTCTCATCTATTTGGCACGGGTAAGGCTGCATCTGGAGTACTGCCTCCATTTTTGGGTCCCCTGCTACAGAAAAAAATGGACGAATTGAAGAGAGTCTAAGTGGAGGGCAACCAAAGAATTAGAGGGTTGGGACACCTGACTTATGAGGAGAGGCTGAGGGATGAGGAGAGGCTGAGGGAAGAGGGCTCATTTAATCTGCAGAAAAGGGAAGAATTGGGAGAACTGGATAGCAGCCTTCAACTACTGGAAAGGGGGTTCCAAAGAGGATGGAGCTAAACTGTTCTCAGTCATGGCTGATGACAGAACCAGGAGCAATGGTCTCAAGTTGCAGTAGGGAAGGTCTATATTGGATATGAAGAAAAATTATTTTACTAGGAGGGTGGTGAAGCTCTGGAATGGGTTACCTAAAGAGGTGGTGTAATCACCATCCTTAGAGGTTTTTAGGACTAGGCTTGACAAAGCCTTGGCTGAAATGATTTAGTTGGGGTTGCTCCTGCTTTGAGTGGGAGGTTGGATTAAATGACCTCTTGAAGTCTCTTCCAAGCCTAATCTTTATGATTCTATGATTTGCCTTCTTCTTCTCACCTTATATCTTTTTTGAGGCTGTGCCTTGGAAACATTCCCCTCTAGCTGGCTATGTAGGATGGGCATCCCTTCACTCAAGTGCTCTATGACTTCCATAATGGCCCTCCAGGACAACTGAGTTAAAGTTGGAGCAGCTTCCAAGGAATTGTGTCAACCCCAGGTTTGGGGGAGAGAGGGAGGGAGAAAGAGGAGGAGGGAGGGAAGAAAGAAAGACAGACCTTCAGCTGTACTTCCATTATTGTAGTATGACAAATACAGGCCTGGTTCTCTTTCCATTTGCACCAGTTATACCTAATTAACCCTGGGAAAGGAGAATCAGGCCCTTTGTCCATACATTGATCTAATTTATGCTGTCATCAGTTACAAGCAGTGTAATTAATTAGCCCTGGTAATTAATCAGCCCTGCCCAGTCAGAGGCTCAGGGAGGAGCTGACTGGCTGGAAGGAGCTGATTAATCACCTGTGAAGCTGTGCCACTGCTTAGCGTAAAGGGAATACTGGTTACAAGGCGATGTTCTAGCAGTAGGGAATCATGGGACAGCCACAGCTGTTGCACTAACTGCTAGGAGTGGGAGGTAATGCAAGAGATATTCAAAAGCTATGTCTACACTGGCGGGTTCTTGCTCAAGAATGGCTGTTCTTGCACAAGAACCCGCGGAGGTATCCTATTCATCCAATTAACAGTGCACCATAATAGTAGAGATGGAACTTTGGTTACTGAACTATGCTGAAGAAAAGTAAAATGATTTTAGCTGAGTATTATGGCTTCTAGCAAATGAAATGATATGCCAGAGCAAACTCTCAGTTCTTATCTTACAGGAAAAAAAAATCAGATCTCTGATTTAATTCAAAACTCTGGCCAAACATGAAAAGTGGCAGGAGTTTGCTCTCAGGAATCTGAGCAGGTAGAAGTTCCTACTGGGACCTCTCAAGATTCACAGCACTTGGAGTCTGACCCAAATTCCACAGAAGTCAAAGAGAATCTTTCTATTGTTGTCAGGGACTTTATATCAGGCCCTTCATTGTCCAGGTAATTTTAATTGCTTGTCCATATTGCACAATATATGTTCCTGGTTAAAAAAAGTGACCAAATCCATTCAGGAGAGGCAACCTGACAAGGAAAGGGAAACTTTTCATGTATATCTGCACAGATGCCTTTACGGATTTTTTTCTGTCTAGTATCCAGTTGCAATACAAAACTCATTGGCCTTGGATTTCTAAAATTAGCCAGCTAACTCCCTATTCAGAATCATATCTAAAAGAGGTCTCATTTACAGATGTGTTTTTCACCCACAATATACACTGAAGGAAATGGGAAATGTGCCTGCTGAGTTTCTGAAAGTCAGTCCACTTTTACTTAGGAATTTAAACTGTAATTTAGATGTCTAAACTTAGACACCCATGTTTGAAAACTGTGGCCAATGGGACTGCTTACATGAATAAGGCAAGCAGGATATGGGCTTTTGTTTTTAAAGGTGTGGGTTAGAGCATGAAAATAAGCTATGTTATATCCTGGACTATACAGATATATATCAAAGATATTCCAGGAACTTACTTAAATTTGCTACCACTAAACACAGTTGCTGTTAAAGAGAAGCCATTGGATTTCATTTGTTTTTTAAATATACAGTTGAGAGATTCAGTCAGGTAAAGGTTGCATTCCAGAAGCTACAAGAATATTTTTGTATAATAATAATTAAATTTGCCCTTAAAATAAAGTAACACTGAATTATGATAGTATTCCCATGCAGATATGGCAACTACATTAGTGCAAACGGCATTCACATAATGAGCACTATTTAAATGAAAATAAAATGAAGCTGAATACCAAATGAACTCGTATTAAAAGGATTTAATCATTCAATGCCAAGTGTAAAAGCCATTGCTAAAGCACTTCCATTGTTCCATTGTTGAAAGAATGTAGAGCAAAAATATTTATGGAATTTGCATGGAAGATAATAGAAATGGATTCATATTGTTTCAAACAAGGATTATAATTGCAAGTGCAAAATTCTTACAGATATCTGAGGCTAGGAAGATTCTGGAAGGCATCTTTGTCAATATACACAAGGTTATTCGCTTTCTCAATTCTTCTGCAAAAAAGAGAAAGTAACACATTTCAACATGTGGATCAGCGATTTATAAAAACAGATCTAGAGATTCTCTTACATACAGAACACATTAAATCTGGGGGCTTTTCTAACATGAGGATTTCTCTACATGACCTTACTACAGCAATCAGCCAGAAAGTAGGACACACAAAATCCCAGGCCTTTACCTATTTTAACATGTTGCTAACAGTGTTTTAGCTCAAAGAAAAAAACAACAAATGGTCTGGTAGCACTTTATAGACTAACAAAACATGTAGATGGTATCATGAGCTTTCGTGGGTACAGCCCACTTCTTCAGATGACCGGAGTTATGAGTAGGGGAAATGAAAACTTGAAATAAATAGGAGAAGGGGGTGGGGGAGAGAAAGATGCTCTGTCTCCCACCCTTCCCCCCCCCTTTTTTCTTAAAGTATCTGGAGAAAGGATGCTAAGCCTGAGCAAATAAAAATCAAAGTCAGTAGATAGATTGCTAAGGTAGGAAGGATACCATTCAGAAAGCTGTTAGCACCTTCAGTGATAAAGACTCCACCATCCTCTATCTCGATTGAGCCCATTAGCATGTGAATTGAATTTGTATATGTATTGTAATTCCAAGCTTTCCCTGTGGATTTGGTTTGAGGAGCTGGCCTGTGACAAGACCGCCACCTGCAGATTTGTTAGATTATGGTTAGGTAAGCAGAAATGTTCTCCCACTGGCTTCTGAGTATTCCCTTTACGTATATCTGATTTGTGTCCATTGATTCTTTCCCGCAGAGAACGTCCAGTTTGACCAATATATATAGCAGAGGGGCACTATTGGCATTTGATGGCATAGATCAAATTACTTGATGAGCAGTCAAATGACCCTTTTCTCAAAAAGAGAGTGTTGATGGCAAGAGACAAAAGAAGCATCTGGTTGAGGAAAGGTGTGTGGGAAGAGAAGGTGGGAGGCAGATGGCAAGAGGTCTCAAACATATACATATGCATTTAAATTCTTTAAGGTTCATCTGGAACCAACCAAGATCATTTGATATCTGACCAACACTAGTCTTTAGATTTCTATCTTACAAACTTACATTGCTCACTTACATTTCATGTAGTTTGGGAAGGCTGGAAAATACATTAGCTTCTATGACTTCCAAGGCATCATTCTGGGAGATCTCTCTGTGGAGAAAATAAGTTGAGATCTCATGCAACGGTAGAAGTGAAATGATGAAGCAAAGAAGTATCGGTATTTGGTGAAGAATGATACCTAGAATTTAAATGGCACCTTTCGTCCACAGGTCTCAAAGTACTTTACAATTTATCATTACAGTACTTTATCATTAGTCCCATTTTATAGATGAGGAAACAGGGGCTCAGAGAGGTGAAGCAGGCGTGTGACATACCTGGGAATAAAATGCAGGTCTGTTGAGTGGCAGACCTTTTTTTCTATTCATTAGACCACACTGCTTCCCAAAGGTTTTATCAGTTATCATAGGAGCCTGCACATGACATTACAGAGCACTATTTATGGACCACAGACTATTTACTGGATCACAGACATCACTGAATGTTAATATAGATTTAGTCAAGTCTTCGATAACCTCAAATTGGGAGAAATTACAAATTACCATCCATTGAGCCAGACAATGTAGCCAGCTTTCTATCTGCCTTATAGTCTATTCATTCAAGGCATAGCTTGCTGACAAGAATATTGCAGGAGACTGTATCAAATGCTTTGCTAAAGTGAATGTGAAAGTGATATATTTTGACTTTAGCAAAGCTTTTGATATGGTCTCCCATGGTATCCTTGCCAGCAAAAGAAGTATGGCTTGGAGGAATGGATTGTAAGACGGCTAGAAATCTGACTAGATCATTGGGCTCAATGGATAGTGATCAATAGCTTGATGTCAAGTTGGCAGCCAGCATTAAGCAGAGTACCCCTGGGGTTGATCCTCAGGCCAGTTTTGTTTAACATCTTCATTAATAAGCTGGATGAGGAGATGGATTGCACCCTCAGCAAGTTTGAGAATGACAGTAAGCGGGGGGGAGAGGTAAATATGTTGGAGGGTAGGGATAGGGTCCAGAGTGACCTAGACAAATTGAGAATTGGGCAAAAAGAAACTTGATGAAGTTCAACAAGGAAAAGTGCTGAGTCCTGCACTTGGGATGGAAAAATCCCGAGCACTGCTACAGGCTGGGGACCGACTGACCACGGGGAAATTCTGCAGAAAAGGACCTGAGGATTAGAGTGGATGAGAAGCTGGATATGAGAGTCAACAGTGTACCCTTTTGCCAAGAAGGCTAATGGCATATTGGTCTGCATTAGCAGGAGCATTGCCAGGAAATGGACGGAAATGATTTATTTAGCACTGATGAGGCCATATCTGGAGTCTGCATCCAGTGGCAGATTTATAGTTAGTGGGGCCTTGTGTGCAGCTTCATGGGAATGAGCAGGGGTGAGGGGTGTGGGCTCTGGGTTGGGGCAGAGGTTTGTGGTGTAGAAGAGGGTCAGTGTTTACTTTGGGCGGTGTGACTCCCAAAGCAATTGGCACACCCCTTTGGCAGTGATTCCTAGGCATGGGAGGCGAGGTGGTCTCCTCTCACTACTGCCCACAAGCACTGCCCCCATAGCTCTCACTGGCTGCAGTTCCTGGCCAATGGGAGCTGCAGAGTTGGCTCTCAGGGCAGAGGCAATGCATGGAGACACTCCCCTGCTCCTTCAGGGGCTGCAAGGATGGTGCCAGCCACTTCTGGGAGCAATGTGATGCGGAGGCAGGGAGTCAGAGTTTCCTGCAATCTAAAAATCAGTCATCTAGAAGAAGATATGTAACCATCCTGTCAAGTGGGGCCTGCAAGCAACCATGGCTGGGTTCAAGATCTGAGGGTTCCTTTCCATCAGTACAACACAGAACTGGCTCAACCCCCCATGCAGAGACCTGAGAAAGTTACACACTACCCTAGGGGCCTCTGAGGGGCAATACATCCCAACTCACAAGGAAACTTTTAATGAAATGAGGGCAGTCACCTGACAATAATTAGGGAAAATGCCACAAGCAGGATTTATAATCATAGAACTACGAGCTGGACACCCACCCCAAAGGGTGCGGGGCTGTGCTTGTGCCTCATGTTCTTCTACCACTAAAAGCTCCTTTACTGTTCCCTTGTCTGTTCCCTCACCAAACCCCACCCACAGTGGTTGTCTTTGGTCAGAAAGGACCCAGAGTTTGGAGGTGCATCTGTGTGAGTTCACCTGCCACCCAGGAATAAGACACCTTGCTTGTTCCACCATCTGAGCACACGCTCCGGCTGTATGCTTTTCACCCTCTCTCTGTCTACCCTCTGCTCAGCCATCCTGGGAGCTGCAGTTCCTGGCTGCCTTGCCACCCACTTGTTCTGCTCAGTGCCTCACCAGTCACTCATTCATCAGCAGACTGTTAGTCACCTTCTGATGCCACCCACCTCTTTACTGTGATCTCTGCACATAAGTCTCTTAGCAATTTTAAGCCCATTGCAGGCTGAGCATAAACACTGTCCCATTTCAAGTGATTTTAGCTCTGAGTGATTATTAGCTTTTAGTAGGCTGGACAGAAATAGCCCCATTACAACTAATTTCAGCTCTAAGCATTTAAAAATAACACAGAGGCTTCTAATGATGCTTTTTTTGAGTAATGAGGAGGAACAGGTTAAACCAGTTCAGAAACCCCCTAGGAAGAGTCCACAGATCTCCTGGCTGAGACACCTATCCTCACCCCTCTTACTTTCTCAGGGCTCTGGCATTTGAGCTCCTGTTTTACTAAGTTCCTATGGGTATGTCTACACTACAGTGCTATTTCGAATTAACTTATTTCAAATTAGTTAATTCGAAATAAGCTAATTCAAAATAATGCATCTAGAGACAAAAACTAATTCGAAATAGCGTTTTTCTAATTCGAAATAGCACGTCCACATTGAGTGGACCCTGAATCGAAGGTAAGGCTGTCCAGAACCAGTGCCAAAAGGGCACCAGGGTTGGACTTAGTGTGTGGGGCTGCTGCCTCAGGCTAGCCGACGTCTGTGCTTAAAGGGACCTGACCCCCCCATCCCGGAAAGACAGTTCTCAGGTTTCTCTGCTTGCTGGTCTACCTCGCTGAGACAGGAAAGCATTTGTGTCTCGGAGTGCTCTGCTTGCCCTCACTCGGGACATCACGGCACTCTGCAACATGGAACCAGACCTGCCCCCGGGGACTCTGCTGCGTCTTGTAGATACGTTGCCAGCAGCCTGGCTGCACTGTCTGCAGGCTGCCATCCAGGAGCACCATCGAGGGGCTGTCAGGATCCAGGGGGCCCTGCGGGAGAGCTTCCACCCTGAGGAGCGCTAACAGTCTCCCTGGTCTGCCCCACTGGGGGCTTGTGCCCCATTCCTCCCTCTCGTCCTTCCACTTACCCTTCCCTAGCCCCCCCTTCCTGATGTCAAATAAAATACACGTATTTTCAAAAATATAAACTGTCTTTATTTAACACAACTGGGGAGGGGGAATGAAACTGTGGGGAGACGGGGGAAAGGAGGCGGGAGAGGGCAGGAGAGAGGGTGGGAGAGGGGAGGGGGAAAACTGGGAGGAGGGAGCTGGAATGGGGAAGCAAGGGGAAGAAGGGGGAGGGGAAGCTCAGCACTCAGGGCTGGGGGTCTCGCCAGGCCAACCGCCTCCCAGCACGGCGGGGGAGGGGGCCTTGGCGTCCCGGGGGAATGGGGAGGAGGGTGTGGAGGTTGAGGTGGGGTGTGTGGAGATTGAGGAGGAGGGTGTGGAGGTTGAGGAGGAAGAGGTGGGATGGTGGGCAGGCATGTGTGGAGGAACAGTAGTTGGGGGGGCAGCAGGCGCAGGACCGGCCCAGGGCATCATGCTCTGCAGCAGGGCCTGCAGGTTTGAGTTCATAGCTCGGTCCTGAGCAAGCTGCTCCTGACGGAGCTGCAGGTCCTCCTGCATCCAGGCCTGAATGGTATGGTGCAGGGCTCACAGGGCCCCCAGGTGCTGGTCCCGGTACCCCTGCTGCGTGGTGGTGGTCCTGCTTGGGCCGCGGGTGCGGGAGCATGTCCCCGGCAGGGTGGTGCGCCCTGCACAAGCAGCTGGTGCAGCTGTAGAGAAAGAAGAGAAGTGGTCAGTTCTCCCTGGGGACACAGTGGATGATGCCCAGCCCCCCCCGCGACATGAGGGCGACCGTGCCCTGCACTGTCAGAGCTGCTGTGCTTGCACAGAGGCCATGGTCAGGATGTCTGGCTCTCCCCGGGACTGGGAGCTGCCCCAACACCGCACCCGTGCCCCTGTGCTGTGTATAGTGTGGCTGGGGCGGGGGGGGAGATGTCCCCTGCCTCTGTGTAGAGGGGGCGTGTGAAGATAGAGTGTCCTGCTGGGTCCCGCCCCGGGGTCGGGAGCGTGTCAGGTCTCTTCACACATGCATGTGCCTATTGGGCCATGGTCCCTGGGTGTCACGCAGCTGGAGCCACCTGCCCAAGGGTGGCATGGCACGTGCTCGCACGTGCACAGGTGGCTGCATGATCCGTGGGAAACGTGGCCCATGCATGCGGTCCCTGGTCTCCCTCCCCCCTGGGTAGGGGACAGTGCTGGCACTTACCCGGTATGGCCTCCCCGGACGACCCTGCCGACTCCGGTGCCGGGACAGCTGATGGTGGCCCCTCTGGTGCGCCCGGGTCAGGGCCCTCCGGTCCTGGCTCGCTGCCTCCTGGGCTGGCGTGGACCGCCCCGCCCCCCAGGAGATGGTCGAGGGCGGGGAAGTAGGGGCAGGTGTACGCCCCTGGTGTACACCTGCCGCAGCTCCTTCACCTTCAGGCGCATCTGCTCTTGGGTGCGCCTGTGGCCTTTCCTGTCCATGGTGGCCGCTATGCGGCCTTAGACGGCTGCGTTCCTCTGCCTAGTGTGGTGATCATGGACGTTGGGGGCCTCCCCACAAACCTCAATGAGGTCCATGATCGCCGCACTAGTCCATGAGGGCGCGCGCTGTCTACGGCCCCTGGCTGGCCCCTGGGTGCTGAGGGACTGGGCGTGGGACAGCTGGCTGCCACTGGCTGCCATCGTGTGGCCACTGGCTGAGGGTCTGCGGCTGCTGGCAGGCTTGGCTCTTGCACATGCCCAGTGGCCAGAGTCTACCCCTTTAAGGGCCCCGGGGCTGGGGAAGAGGAAAAGAGTTTTCCTGGTTTGGCACAGAGTGGCCACCAGGAGAAACTGGGAAGGGCTGGAGACCCCCTAATTCGAAATAAGTGTCTACACAGCACTTATTTCGAATTAGTTATTTCAAATTAGGTGTTATTCCTCATAGAATGAGGTTTACCTAATTTGAAATAAGGGCTCCACTATTTTGATTTTATTTCGAAATAGCAGTTTGTATGTGTAGACGCTATTAAATTTAATTCGAAATAACAGCGGTTATTTCGAATTAACTTTGTAGTGTAGACATACCCTATGAGTTGAGAGTGACCCCCTCCTCTGGGACAGGCTAGGCACAAACCTCCTTTCCTGTATCCATACAACAATGAAAACAAACAGCATTTCACCACTCCTGCATTCAGTACTAAAGTGATCTTTTGTAACCCAACATTTGAAGTTTATCACTTTGTACAACACCATTCTATCGCTAGATCAGTGTTTCTCAATTTTATTTGGCCACAGAATCCTTTTAAATGCAAAATAATTTTGCAGAAACCCTAAGAACAGTCTTATATATGGAGCTGAAAAAGTAGACCACAAATAAGCCAGGATAATAATAAACAAATACTAAACAAGTATGACATAAGTATTATTATGTATTGTAGATATGTAGATTAATCTATCACAGTCAATTTATATTTGTCACGGTTAAATTTTTAAATACAAGAAATCATGCGACTATACTGAAATAAAATATTTGTGAGAGCACGGCCTGTGCACTCCCATATAAGCAACTGGTTTGACAGCTGAAGCTTCAACTTTGTCTGACGTGGTGCTAATATACTCGTATTCAGTCACCCATGTGATCCAGGCTCCCTGAGAGTGAGTACAGGGATTTACGGTGGTATATAACAGGCAAGCGCACCACTGAATGACTGCGCTGAGTAGTGACATCATCATCCCCACTCTCTGGCTAAGCTGGCATTACACAGGGACACTTATGGTGGCAAACACAAATGAAAATTGTTTTCAATAAAATTCATAAATGCTTAAATATTAATTTTTAAAAAAATAATAAAATGTTATTATAATGGAATTTTCTCGTGGAACTCTTATTTTCATTTCACGGAACCCCGGGGTTCTGCGGAACACCATTTGAGAAACCATTTGTGCTAGATATCTCAGAGTAGGTTTGTTCATATAAATACAGTTTGCTCCTAAACCCTCTCCTTTCCATCAGCTAGCTCTCAGAAGAATTAATTCAGACCCTGCTTACAGGCAAAACCACAGAAAATTCAGAACATTTTACACCTGGAAATGAGATTAGTCAGGAAAGAGTCCATGCTGCAAAACAGCATAGGAACGAGGTCTGCATATTTATTTACCCTTTGTAACTGTAGGTTTTTTGCATGTCACAGTAAAGGCTCCAAGATACAGTCAACTATACCGTATGAGCTCCCCAACAGATGGTGCTGCTGAGGTTTCAAGAGTTGACCCAATATAATGTGAATCCAGTACTGTAATAGCGCTGGAAAGATTTCTCTCTCATATAATTTGGGTATGTTTTTATAGGTTGCTTATATATTAACGGTCTATGTGTCAGAGATATGCTTTTGACTTTGGGACATTATGGCAGGTTGTATGTTGCTTTTAAGAAATCCATTTATAGGTCAGACTAAATCTTAGACTAAGCAGTCCACATTGTTTTTGAAAGGGAAGAGAATAAAAGATTAAAAAGGAAAGGAAGGAAGATAGAAATCTGTTTTTTGTTTAAAAGATTTAAAAAGTTCTAACCACACTATTGACAGAAAATGAGTTTTGTTCAAACATTTTGGGGAATAAATATCCTCGTATACATTCAAATATGAATATTTGTGCACAAACTAGAGTATTTTCTATTTGTTATTCTCCTGTTTAAAAGAAAATTTTAATCAGTTAAGGAGGAGAAACAAGAGCACATGATTTACGTGACCAATCCCACCCAATGAATAGCAAATTGAAGTGAGCAGTTTGCAAACCAAGCACCTAATTATGTGTGTGCATTAGTTGTTTGAATAATTATGAAAAATTCAATTAGTCACTCTCTTGGTCTGTTGATGGAGAAAATACAAACATGTGACAATTGTTCTTTTGGCTGATAGCAGGGACTGAACTATAGACTAGTTTGGTTAAAATAATCTGGACTTTTGGCATTTTTCCATATAGATTTATAACTTTGACCCTTTTCTCTCCTGCTCCTGAGAAGCCCAGCACTCTACATTTTTTATCATGAAAAACTACAAGTTGTACACATGATCTGTTGGATGCACTGTACTTACAAAACTGGTTGCCACAAACCCTCCTGACATTTCAGTGGGGAACTCTTAAGTTAACTGTTATTCTGTCTGTACTCAATTTAAACTCAGAGTATAAACTCTGTTTAATCAAATCTGGTCTTGTATTGAGTTAATTTAATCAAGGCAAAAGCTGTATGCCAACAAATCCTAAATGGGTGTCATCCAGATCCTACAACATGGAATAACTGCAGTCCTACTTCAGTAGTATGAGATAAGAGCACAACACCAAAATACATTAACTGAGACATGGGGGGTAAGTACTGGAAGTTTCTGCATACCACACACAGCAGCCGGTGTCTCCACTGGGGATTTATATTAGGGCCTGAGCAGCATACCAACTGTCCCCAAGAAAGTCCTTTGAACGTTTTGTGGCATCAAATTAATTAATTGACAATGTAGCAGTATTAAATTGATCTTTCAAAGTGCCTGATTCGTTGGTGGGATGTGAACTGAGTACCATGGGATTCAAAAGCAGGAGTTGCATTGATATAAATACTGATTGTATAACTCTCACAGCACTGGTACATAGATGTGTTTCCATGATGTCCTACAGAAAGGATAGACTAAACTAATCTTAATGTTCCATGAATCTGGAAATGTGTCGGGCTTCCTGATCCAAATAAACACCAACACTGCTGCATATTCAGAGGAAATGGCAGTTTACCACAGAAGTCCAATTTCCACTCCCAACAGTTATGGAGCATCTTGGATGTGGAGAATGCACTTACTGTGCTCCACCACTCTTGAATTTTAACATTGGCTTTTTGCATGTAATATCTCTGATGGTTAGTTATATCTATACAGGTGATTCTTATTTTCATATTCAACTTCTGAATCTCCATCTAATTCTTGAATGGTAGCTCTTCAAATTTTCTGTAATCAACAGGTTTCAGCTTGTATCTCCAAATAAAGGTATGAGGTGGGAGTGGTTATATTGAATAAAGGTGAACGATGGCTATGCATGTACATTTAAGAAGAAAATTTCTCCAGAATGATGGCCTAATTTTACACATAACAAGGAAGTTTACAGTGTTTTTGCCTCCTCATTAGTTATATTGGTTTAGGAAAGATGATTATGAAGCTGTGGTCTTTTGGGAAAGGCAAGTATAATTAATTTCCTAGAAAATACAAACATGTACTATAGAAGAGACACATCTTTCTTGAAATATAATGGTCATTGAGAATTTTGAGATTTTAATCTAACTAACTGATAGGGAGCCTTTGTATCACAAAGTTGCATGGAATAGTCCATAGCTTGTAACACAATCTTTGAGTTCATTTAGTAAACATTTTTCAGATTATTACTAGATGAATTTATTGCCACATGTTTTTTATTTTGTAACTTCCCCTCTTGGTTTTGATTATTTGTAAATAATAATAGTTGTGTGCAATGGAATCAGAGCTAAACTTCCATTCCTTTACATGGAAAATTTAGAAATTCTGATCAGAACAAATCTAAAATGTCATATGATTGAAATCCCCCAATGAAATGGAATCACCTTTCTTTTCTTAACTCTTGTATGGAGTCATATTTCTGCACATCAGGTTGGTAGAACATTTGGTTACACAGTGATGGGTTCTCTCTTTATAGTCAGATAATTACCCCTTGCATCCCATTTCCTTTTTCTTATCCTCTCCCAACATTTCCTCACCTAAAACTCAAATAATTGGATATATATATTGCCAGACTTTCAAAAAGCATGATTCACCCTCCCTCACAAAAGAATAAGGAGGTTGACTTTTTAAAAAGAGATAGTTTCAGATGGTTCTTTCCTTAGTTGTATTCTGGCAGTTGAGCTGATAGGGTAGACGCAGGTCACATTTTCCAGTTATTCTCTATAAACATGAAGCAGAGATTCTCAAAAAGGCTCCAGGAGCTGTGGCTTTTATTCCAAATATCCAGAGATTCATAATAGAATCACAAGAGTAGGCAATGCTGAGGTTCACATCATGTGGAATCTTTGTACTTTAAGAACATAAGAATGGCCATACTGAGTCAGACCAAAGGTCCATCTAGCCCAGTATCCTGTCTGACAACAGTGGCCAATACTAGGTGCCCCAGAGGGAGGGAACACAACAGGTAATCTTCATGTGATCCCTCTCCTATCACCCATTTACAGAGGCTAGAGACATAATTCCTACCCATCCTGGCTAACAGCCATTGATTGACCTAACCTCTATGAATCTATCTAGCTCTTTTTTGAACCCTGTAAGATTCTAGTCTTCACCACTTTCTCTGGCAAGGAGTTCCACAGATTGACTGTGTGCTGAGTGAAGAAAAACTTCCTTTTGTTTGTTTTAATCCTGCTGTCTATTAATTTCATTTGGTGATCCTGAGTTCTTATATTGTGGGAATAAATAAATAACTTTTCCTTATTCACTTTTTCCACACCAGTAATGATTTTATAGACCTCTATCATATCCTCCCTTAGTTGCCTCTTTTCTAAGCTGAAAAAGTCCAATTATTTTTATTTTGTCTTCAAGTGGGACCTGTTCCAAACCTCTAATCATTTTAGTTGCCCTTCTCTAAACCTTTTCAAATGCCAATATATCTTTTTTTGAAATGAGGTGCCCACTTCTGTACACAGTATTCAAGAGGTGGGCGTATCATGGATTTATATAGAGGCAATAAAATATTCTCTGTCTTATTCTCTATCCCTCTTTTAATGATTCCTAACATTCTGTTTGCTTTTTTGACTGCCGCTGCACATTGAGTGGATGTTTTCAGAGAACTATCCACAATGACTCCAAGATCTCTCTCTCTCTTTCTCTTCTTCAAAACAAGATGAAGTGTCCCACATGCACGCAGCCTTGAACCAAATTTATCATCATATACAGGGCTCGACAATGTAATCCACTCGCCCGTGGTGAGTAGATTACAAGCCAGCACAGCCGCGCAGCAAGGTCTGCGCATGTGTGGCACGGTCTGCGCATGCGCAGCATGCAGAACTGCGTGGCTGGCGAGCGGGGCTCGCTGCCACTTGGCGAGCCCTGATCATGTAGGAAGAACAAAATGCAAGAATTGCCTGTAGTTTTTGATGATAGTGCGCACACAAACACCATTAGGGGAAAATTCTGTTAGTAATTCTAATACATTAAACAAAGTATTGAAGCTGAGAAGAGCAGATGTCTCCTATTGGCACAGTACTTTCTGAAAAGGACAACTAAAAACTATGTTCCCAAGTTTATAAGTTGACTTTGAATAGTTAGCAAAACTGCACACCCAGGTTTGTCACCACCATATCATGAAAATAAATCATAATAGGTAGAACAATGAGGTTTTCTATAACATTTTGAAACACAAATTAAGATAAACATTTTTCATGAGAAACTAATACATTTGATGACAACAATTTTGAGAATTTGAACTAAACAAAGACATTTAAAATAAAAAATAGTTTTTGTTAAAAACAATTGCAATTAGCTCTAATAAAAAACTGGGATTGTTTGTGCTGGAGAAAGTAAAACCACCACTTAATTTGGGCCAGGGGAGATCTTATTTCATAGAGGGATAAGGGATCTTTCAGAAAAGGCTTTATTTTCCGCAAGATCAGCGTCTAGACTGGCGCTTTTTTCCGGCAAAGCTCCATGCGGAAAAAAAGCGGCAGCCATTTTAATGCTAATGAAGCGGGGGAGATTTAAATCCCCGCTTCATTAGCAATTGCGATACGTCTAATTTACATCCCTTTTCCGAAAAAGGGATGTAGTCTAGACGTAGCCCACATGCCTAATTTCTACAACATCCATCTATATCAGTGGTCCCCAACCTTTTGGGGCTGCTGGGCGCCCAGGGGCGGGGCCACGCATGCGCCGCGTGCTCAGGGACGGGGGCCGCGCATGCGCTGTGCGCCCAGGGTGCAAGAATGGCTCGGGCTGGTCCTGGTCACTAGGCGGGCGCACATAAATGCCCCGGTGGGCGCCATGGTACCCACGGGCATCACGTTGGGGACCACTGATCTATATAGTTGAAAATACTGTTACTTTCCACAAATAAAGAGCAATAGATATACTTTGAGATGAGGTAACTTATTTTAAATTAAAGAAAACAAGGAACAAATATAAGTCTCCACAAATGAAACATAGTATATTTCTCATTCTGTAAGATTATTTTCAGTTAACTAACATCCCTCCAGGGAGGTAGTCCTGTTATATTTAAAGTGGATGTACACAAAAGACAAGAACAGAGAGAATGTATACTCTTCTTTCTTTGATAGAATAAAGTAAGGGTTAAAGTCTTCATGCTGCCAATCAGTTTGCTTTGGGACCATGAGACATTTTAAAAAGTGTGATTCCTATTCAATAACAACATATGTCAGAGCTCCAAAATGGTACTAAACTAGGGCTGTCAATTGACCGTAATTTTTTTAATGTGTTAATTGCAGGCGTTAATGCTGTGCTGCCCCTTTGAAGTGCTGCTCTGGCGCTTCAAAGGGGCAGCACAAGCAGAGCTGGGTATCAGCCGGAGTCTTAATGCACTAGAGGCTCCTAATGCGCTGCCCCTTGGAAACGCCGCTGTGGTGCTTCCAAGGGGGAGCACTGCATGAGCCCGGGTTCGGCTGGGGACTCCAGCTAATCCTGGGTTCCATGAAGTGCTGCCCCGATGAAACGCCGCCACGGCATTTCAAAGGGGAAGCACACACGATTAATCACGCAATTAATTGTGATTAAATTTTTTAATCGCTTGACAGCACTATACAAAACCTTAATGAGATGCTCTTCTTTTGAGGTATGAGTGACTTGATCCTGATTTAGTTTAAACATAGTCCTAACTGATCGAAGCTAAATCAATATAGGACAGGTTTATATCGATTTAAAAGTATTCACACAATCTTGTGTAGTGATTTAACTAAATCAATTTTAAATCCCATCTTTAGTCAAATCAGTGAAATTTAGCGTGCTGGAAGCCCTGAGTCACAAAGGAGGAATCTAAGGCATTTCATTTTGAAAGTACATTAAAGACATTATTATTTTGACAAAAGTGACTGCATTTTTCTCACCTACTGCTGTAAACTCTGCTACTCTACAAGTGCATTTAAGGACTTGAGCAGTACACAGGACTTTGTGAAACTTCTCCACCAGAGTATAGTAAATTCAAGTATTTCTGCTATTCAGTACAATACATCTAACATGCAGACATATGATACTAAATGTAATGTCAGTTCTCTCCTCTTCAAAGAGAGCAGCAAGCTCATATATCATTTAAGACCATTATCTTGTTCAGTTTTTTGTCTTAAATATGTGTGCTCGCATACATATCATGAATGGCATGCTTTTTGTATGTGTGCGTATTTAAAATGGGTTTTGGCAAAGGAATAGAGAAGGAAGTGGCAATTCTGTGAATAGTTAGGACAGAAGTGACTTTTTGGTTTGTGGCTTATGTTTGAAAAATAATGTGAAGTGAAGATATTACCTATGACAGATACTGGACCAAAAGCCCTGGAGATTTATTTCTTTTTACCCCAGAAGTAGCAAGGTCAAGTCAGCGAAAGGGCTTACTTCCTATAATGCCTCACAAGTGTGACTACTTCACCCAGTAGAAAGTGAGAGGATAGCCTTTTCAACCTTTGGCCAAGAAGGTTGCCCATTAATGCTAATGGTGGTGGTGGGTTAAAATATGGGTGACTACTCCCTAGGAGTTGGATTGAGCTATCCATCATAAAATAAACTTTCCAGTCCAGCAACGTGAGCTGTATTTCATCATGTGAACATTTTGTGTGTGTGTGTGTGTGTGGGGGGGGGTGTTAAAGTTTGTTTTATACTTTAGCTCTAAAATTATACATAACTTTAAAAAAGAAAAATAAAAGAGTAAAAATGAGGATGAAGGGGAAAAATGTGGTAGCAAGGGAAAAGCTTCCCAGTTACAGATAACATCTTCATATGAATTATATTTTTAATTTGTACTTCCTAGCTGTATTACGAGTCACCACGCATAAGTGGTTTTCTAATATTGTCTCTTTAAATATATGACTCAAGTATTACCATAGTAACTTGCTTTCTAATTAGCCTTCAATTGCTAACCATCAATATGGTTAGGCAAGGTCAACATGGGAGTAAGCCCTATAGATTTTTTTTAAAAAGACTATGGAGAGTCAGTAACAGCAAGAAAGAAGCACACTATTGAACAATCTCTCCCCAAGGTTGGATGCTCTTCCTTTATTATTCGACACCTGTGTAAAGAAAGAGACCTGTCCAATGGCAATAAGCTTTTCATCTGCGAACTGCACAAGATAGAGATGACAAGTGTATTCAAGATTTACAGTTTTTAAAGAGGACATCTCCCTTTCATTATGCTGGGCCTGCTTCTGATCTCACACCTGTAGTACTCAGTAGTAACTACTAAAAATTAATGAAGTTACACTGTGCACATCTAGTGCAATCAAATCTGTCTCTGGAAGATTTCACTTTAGGTAGTGTGACACTGGACAGCGTATGTCTTCACCTCATTGTGGCACGTACATATTTCTTGTCTTCAAGATGGACCATTTTGGGGGTGGGGAGAGGGCTATCTTTTTGTGACCAGAAGCAGTTGCTAGCACTGGCATAATTTTCTACTCACTTTACAGAGAGCCTTCCTGTTGCTGATCTGCTATGTTTCATCCTGAAAGTATAGCACCTGGTAACACAATGGACTGAAAACATAATATGCTTTTTAGGATATGTTTACACTGCAACTGGAGCAATGGATTGCATCATATGTAGACATATGCAGATCTAGCTTAATTAACCTAGTTTAGGTACCAGTGCAGTTCTGGGTTTCAGGGTAGGCTGTACAAGCTTGCCTGGGATCCTGGGTATGTACTTCGGTAGGTAATTCACAGGATTGAGGCTTTGCTGCTATTGGATTCTCAAATAGCTTAAATCTTGCTAATGATTATATTTATATGCACTGCAATCACTCCTGTGATTGTAATATAGCCATATTGATAGAGGATCTCCTTATACTCTTGGTTCCATTAACATGAAAGATGCAACATATACAGCCAGATATTTTGAACAAATATGGTAGCTGAGACCATATAAAAAGACTCACTTTTTAAAAATGTGTGACTAGGTTCAAAGTTTAAATGCTGGGAGAGTTCCACTGAGTACCTTTCAAGAAACACACCTTATAATATCAAAGACAGCAAATACTACATTGTGCTTCTAAAATCTTTTGTGAGTAACAGTTTGTCAGCAATTCAACAGGAGCCATCATCAAATTTAAGACATTCTAGTTAGTTTTCCAGTAACTGAAAGATTTTTCACATCTGGTTGACTCTTTAAAGCCAGTTCTACAAACATAAATGTTTAACTTTAAATATGTAAGTAGCTGTAATGTATTCAGGGTGCTATTAGTGTGCTTAAGCACATGCATAAATCTTAAAAGACTGAGGCCTGAATCTCCTCTCACCTATATCAGTGAACTACCAGTGGAAGTGAGGTCAAAATGAGGGAATTCATTGCCAAAAAGTGTTAAAGATTTAATTAAGGACATTTTATAACTAATTATAATATAATATACCTTTATAGAAGTAGCTAGAAAAAAGCTTGGAATTGTAGCCTGTTTAAACATTCACTTCAGTTCCAGGTAAATTGCTAAAAGTGATCATTAAAAATAAAAATGATAAAACATCTAGATGAAGAAGATATGATGAGGTAAGCTAGCATGGCTCCTGTAAAGAAAAAAAAACCATGCCTCTCTAAGCTACAATAAATTCTCTTGAACAGGTCACCCAAATTCTGGAGAAAAGAGACATTTTTATACGGACTTGCAGAAAACCTGAGAGAGAGTCCCTCAAAAGAGGCCAAGAGATATGAAACAGTCAAGATAAATAAAGAATTTTCAGTATGATCAGTGTTTAGCATAATTGATATTTGTATTAATTTATATATGTATTAATGGTAAGGGAAAGTATGCATACTGGATTAGGAAAATATACAGGGGACATAAAATGATTTAAGTAAAGCAGGTCAGAATTCAGAAGGACCTAAGGTAAATAAATGGGTACCATAAAAGTGAACAGAATTCAGTGTCAATAAATTCTACTTAATGGATGTGGGAAAGAATTAGTTAGAATTATTTAATATTCATGCACATTGCTAAATTAACTGTATCTGCTGAGGAAAAAATTTGCCTTTCACAGTGGGCAGAAAACTGAAATGCTTTGCTACACATGCAGAATATTCAACAGTATTAAGATGTATAAAGCATAGAAAATAATTCTCAAAATTCTTTAACATCACTATGTAAATTAATTGTATGCCACCGTTTACCTTTGGTCACTATCTCAGAATGGGTTTAGCAGAAAGAGCAGAGGTTCAGCATAGTCTAACAAAAAATGACAAGGGATCAGGAGAGACCTTTGTGTAAAAAAAAAATATATATATATATATGGGGACCAGCCAGGGTTAGGGACTAACCCTGGCTGGCCACAGCCACTATATTTACTTGTGCCTCTGCCGGTATTGGGGAATTGCGGCTCTTGTTGGCCACAGATTGCTGTTTGCAGCTAATGGGAGTGGCAGAGAATGGGGCAGACTGGGACACTACTTCCTGCTGCTCCCATTGGCTGCGATTGGCCAACAAGAGCTGCAATCAGCTGATCCCCACAGAGATGCAGGTAAATATAGAGGTGGAGGCCTGCCACGGACTAACCCTGTGGACTGGATCTGGCCTATGGGTCAGAATTTGCCCACCCCTGGTGAAAGGTATGTCCCAAGTCCTAATAAGCTGCTGAATGTATTAAAAATGCACAGTCACTAGTATTTGTCAATATTTTACATTTTTCTCCTGTTAATTCTCAATTTAAAACTGATATGATTACCTTATTAAATATGTCAAACTGGTTTCATTCTAAACCATAATTTGTGCAAGCCAGCCAAACAAATCTTAAACATATTCTATTCTTAAGAGTATTTTAAAATATTACATTTTATGATTATTAGGTATAGATTCCCAGAAATATGCCTGGTGTTTTACAGACAAATAAAACATTATGTACCTTTGCCACATGGACTACATATGCTAGGTATGTAAGGAGACAGAACAGTTACTATCTGAGATGCTTACACAAGTGGGAAGACAAAATACCAACAACACACAGGACTGACACAATTAGAAACAGCTATTAGGCATAGGAGGTTGCAATGGCTTGGTCATATCAAAACAATGGGAGGAGACTGTATCCCCAACAATATTTTATACAGTGAGATTTACGATGGCTCTAGATAGCAGGGTTACTCTTTATGGT
This sequence comes from Pelochelys cantorii, assembly GCA_032595735.1. Taxonomy (NCBI): domain Eukaryota; kingdom Metazoa; phylum Chordata; order Testudines; family Trionychidae; genus Pelochelys; species Pelochelys cantorii. The sequence continues at coordinate 172,806,550 of CM064328.1, forward strand.
GGTACCATGGTGTGTGTAAAAATCTCATTCGGCATCCGTGTAGAATCATAGACTACTAGAACTAGAAGGGACCTTGAGAGATCATCAAGTCCAGCCCCCTGCCCTCATGGCTGCTAGGAGGAGGATGGAAACAAAGTGTGAAAGAAGAAAGTAGCATTCTAACTCAGACAACACACAGATCTGTGAAACTTGTAATAATCTGTGATGCTCTCAAATTGGGCTTGTCAGACATAAGCAGATTCAGACACCAGACTACACTTCTTATGCATACACCATAATCCAGCAGATCAACAATTGCCTAGACCTATCCCAAAAATCTAAAATTATTTTGAGTAAGCTGTTCAGAGATTGGCTAATGCACATAACATGCTAAGTGCATTCTTGCTGTACACTCTCTAAAGACAGTAGATTTACATATAGGATGAATCAGGTCCAGTGAGTTTTTTTATAGAACAATCAGGATATATCTCACTAATAAAGGTAGAGTAATAGCCAGCCACTCCACTTAAATCAGAAGTAAGAACCTGCTAACACTATGACCATAAACAGTACAATCTGCATTGGTCAACGCTGAGTGCTGGGTGGCAGTTAATTAACCCTGAAACCTCAGGAAGTGACAATGGGTTCGGGCAGGTGAGTACTGAAGAGGGTATCAAAGCAGTAGCCATGTGAGTTTGCATCTGGAAAAACAATAAGGAGTCCTGTGGCAACTTAAAGACTAAGATTTATTTGGGCATAAGCTTTTGTGGGCAAAAGCACACTTCATCAGATGCATGGAGTGGAAATTACAGAAGCAGCATAAATATACTAGCACATGAAAAGGGAGTGACCTTATCAAGTACTAAAGAGAGTTAACGAGACCAACTCATTCTGGGTGGATGTGGCCCACTCTCAGCAGTTCATAAACGCTAGCTATTGCAGCCACATTGCACAGGGAGGGCACTCTCTCCTTGCTGTTAGCTACACTAACATAACACAGATGGCAGTAGTTATGGGGTATAAGTTCTGACTTGATTCATGCAGAGGAGGTCTCCACAGGTCACCTTTGATGTGGGAGGAATCCTTGCATTCCACTGGCCACCCACAGCCACCCACAAAGCCACGCAGCCTCTGGACAGGTAGGTGCTGATCCTTCTTGGTCTATCTGCATCATGGGGTATGTGGTACTAGACCAAAAACTGAAAGGCAGACTGCAAGCTTGCACCTGGAACAATAAGAAATCAAGAACTTTCTGGCTTGGAAGCTAGAATGCCAGGACCAGGTGTCTGGGATTGATAGAGGATAATGATGACCTACAATACACAAGCAGCATACAAAAGTCAGCTTTGATAGATCTGAGCTGTACAAATTCAACATTGAGATTGCAGCACTCTAGGAAACAAGACTTTCAGATGCTGATTCTGTCCAAAATACCAATTGTACCTTCTTTTAGCACAGTAAAAATAGCAAAGAAAACTGTGAAAGATAAATGGGTAAAGCTGCTAGAAATTCCCATTAGAAAGGCAGAGTGGATTATCTCACTTAAACTTCAGATGACCACCAGCTCTGTGATCATTAGTGCTTATGCACCAACATGCAATTCAAGCTCCAAAGAAGAGGATACATTTTACAAATCTCTGGATCAAGTGATCAAAAGAATACCATCAAGTGAGTAACTTTTCCTTCTTGATTATTTCAATGCAAGAATTGTTGCAGACAACTACTCATGCCAAGGCTGTTTACACATTTTGACATCCAAAAGATGAATGAGAAGGCCAATGATTTCTTGAATTCCACACTGAAAATAAACAGTGCGTTTCCAGGTCATATTTTATAGGAAGCCAACTGAGAGCACCAACGTGAGACTTTAACATGCAAAAATTAAGTTAAGTGAGCAAGCAGACAATGTTCAAATCATGACTAGACCAAATTCCGTGAAGAAATGCAGACAGCCTCAGACTCAGGATAACTACTCAAAGTCATGTATAATGGCCTGAAGAAAGGTCTAGGCCCTACCGTCAAAAAGGACATCCCTCTCAAATCATATTGTGGTGAAATCATTACAGATAGAAGCAAGCAGTTGTCTTGTTGGGTTGAACATTCTTTAAAGCAAAAAAAAAAAAAAAATCACCAGTGAATCATTGGACCAAACACCAACTCATGCCACAGCTAGGAGTGGAGCCCATGGTGGAAGAGCTAAGCAAAATCAATGATTTGTTAACAAGTAGAAAGGCTCCGAGGAAAGATGGCATTCCAGCAGAAATTCTCAAGTACAGGAAAGAAAGTTTACTATCATATCTTCATCAGCTGCTACTTCAATGCTGAGAGGAGGGTGAGGTACCACAAGAGATATGAGACACAAACATTATCTCTCTCAAGAGTAAAAAGTGACTGGAACATCTCACTATTAAGCGTAGCAAGAAAACCTTTTGCAAAAAAGGTCATCTTAGTGCAGGGGTGGGCAAAAGGGTCTCTGTGGGCCGAATCCAGCCCACCAAACAAGTGGATCCAGTCCGTGGAGGCCCTGCTGTTCCCCCACCCCCAGGCTTTAATTGGCCTGCAGGCAGGGGAGCACCCAAAGCCTTCTCCGCTCTGCCCCCACCCTGCGAGCAGCATGCGGTGCTTAGAAGTGCCGCATGTTGCTCACAGGGTGGGGGCAGGGCGGAGAAGGCTTTGCGCGCTCCCCTGCCCCCAGGCCAATTAAGGTCTGGGGGCGGGAAGCTTCCTCTCGCCCTGCCAGGAGCATGTGGTGCTTTGAAGTACTGCACTCTGCTTGCGGGGCGGGGGCAGAGTAAAGAAGGCTTTGTGCACTCCCCTGCTCCCAGGCCAATCAGGGCCTGGGGGCGGGGGAGCTGTGTGAAGCTTTCTTCACACTGCCTCGGCTCTGTTGTGTGACTACAACAGCTGGCAAATTGTGTCCATCCAAAATCATAGTGTGGATTTAGGGTCTGAAGATCAATTATAGACATATTTTCTGTGTGTCAACTCCAAGAAAAAAGTCAAGAGCAAAATCAACCATTGTACATGGACCTAACCAGAGCACATGCAGTCAGTGGAGAAGGTCTATTTGCAATTGTAGGAAAGATAGGAGGCTCACCAAATCTGGTAAGTCTTATATGTTTATGCCACAATAACATAAGAGCAACTGTCCAGTTCAGTGGGTCCACTTTGGACAGCTTTGAAATGAAAAATGAACTGAAGCAAGGATATGTTCTTGCCCTTACACTCCAGCTCTCATGTCTTTAAATGTGCAGTTTGGGATTACTGAGGATAAGATTCCAAGGACTGTATCTCCATACATGATCAGATGGAACCTTTTATGATTAAGGTAAAGTCTAACATGAAAAAAGGTACTAATCAGGGAACTTCTTTTTGCTGCTGGGTGCCCACCATTAAGATCTACTTTAAAAAAAACTATGGACTGCCTTTCAAGTGCTTGTCAGGCATTTGCTCTCACTGTCTGCATTAAGAAAACAACTGTATGAAGATTCTTCAATCACCTTAAATGCAAATTCAACAATAATCCAAAAGTTCAGCAACTTAGTGACTGCCAACAGCTCTCTGGATGAAGAACTAAATATTCACATTGGAAAGGCTGCAACCACCATTAGCAGACCAACCAAAAGAACACTGGAAAAACTCCAAGTGTAATCAAGACCAAAGTGGTTTTACTAAGCTTTTGTCCTCGGCACACTCCTGTATGATGGGGAAATATGAACAACTTAACCTTTTCTCTGATAAGCATAACAGTTTCCATCTGTGCTGTTTACAGCACATACTTAACACCAAATAGCAAGATACAGTTATTAACTCAGAGATTCTTCTAAGGGAAAATTTACCAAGTGTGACAGTCTCTCTCAAACAAAGATCATAGTATCATAAAATCATAGAATCCTAGAACTGGAAGGGATCTCGAGAGGTCATTGAGTCCAGTCCCCTGCCCTCATGGCAGGACCAAGCACTGTCTAGATCATCCCTGATAAATGTCTATCCAACCTGCTCCAGCCTTGTGTGTGTGCTCCAGTCTTGTGGTGGAGGGGGGAAGGCAGAGTGCTGGAGTACCAGCATGGGCTCCCCAGTGCAGGATTGGGTGGCTCTGAACCTTAGGGGCCATCCCTGATATAGACTCTCTCTCTTTCTCTCTCAACTTGTGGGAAATTCAGTCATACAGGGTTAGGGAAAGGTGTGATGTATCCAGAACTAGTATATTTGTCAGGCAAGGTCAGGGGAATAATGGATTTAAGTTCCTACTAAAGAAGAGGATGGGTAACCAAAGACCTGCCTTTACTTTAGTTTCCTCTTTCTGGATTCAAACAGTCAAATAGTTCAGACGGATTAGTGGTAGCTTGTAAAGTATTCACCATACATATAGGAAGATGGATCTCCACTATTCTGGCTACTTTTTTGCATCTAGAAGTTTATAAAATAAGAACCATGAATGGTCTTCTTCACAATTCTTGTGTCATACACACTTTAATTTTTACTGTCAGTTAGATGTAAGCAGGATCTGAATCAATGTTTCCATTACGCCAGCTGGAATTGGGAAGAAATCCTTGGTGTGGTTATGTAAAAACAGTTCACTCAGTTTTAGGCCTGCTAAATATTCAATTGTTAGAATGGTATTTTGCTATTGTATTGTATTTGGCTGTTGTGGAGTCAAACCATGTTAACCCTAAATGTGGGAATTGTAAAATATGACCACCAATGCTTGCAGTTTTTGGGAATGCAGAAAAGCAGACTGGGTTTAACTGAGTTCAAATGAGAGACAACGTCATTGTAAAGAATCTCGGATGGACAAGGCTTTCTCCTCCAAAGTCTGTAGAGTCAACTGGGGCGGAAGGGCAGAGTCTGAACCATTAGGCTACATGCCCTTGAGGCGTGAGCTGTAAGGCTGGTTCAACCTGTTTCTCTCCCTTCTGCCTTCTAACGATAGAACTAAAACAGATTCCATAAGGCAGTGTTTCTCAACCAGTAGTATGAGTACCCGCAGGAGTACTCAAGCGAAGTCTGGGAGGTTCATCAACACAACTGAAATTTGGAGAAAACTGAATTTTGGTTTTAAGTTTTACAGCGCTTTATTATTTTTGTACTTTTTACACCCAAAAATGTCATTTCCCACCCAGGTACGATTAAGTTGTTTAAACAAATGTGTTGCAATGGTAGGAAAAAAACATTATGTGCCTGAAAACTGTAGGTACTAGGGGTACTTATATTTTTTTTGAAAAAGGGGTACTTTATAAAAAAAGGTTGAGAAACACTGCCATAAGAAGTCTATTTATTATTTTAAAATGTTATTCCAGTGGATGCTAGAATCTTTTGGATGGACTGTGCTGCAGGCCAAGAGCTGAAATCACTGAGAAGCTGATATCACAGAGAGCTGAAATCACTGGGTATGTCTAGACGACGTGCCTCTGTCACCAGAGGCACGTAAATTAGACTACCCGACATAGTCAATGAAGCCAGGATTTAAATATCCCCGGCTTCATTAAAATAAAAATGGCTGCCGCGCTGTGCCAGCGCAGCTGATCATTGGCACAGCGCGGCAGTCAAGATGTGGATCGGTCAACAGGGAATGCCTTTGTCGACTGCTTCCTTATGCCTCGTGAAATGAGGTTTACAGGAGCGATCGACAAAGGCATTCCCTGTCGACCGATCCGCGTCTTGACTGCCACGCTGTGCTGACGATCAGCTGAGCCAGCACAGCGCGGTGGCCATTTTTATTTTAATGAAGCCGGGGATATTTAAATCCTGGCTTCATTGACTATGTCGGGTAGTCTAATGTACATGCCTCTGGCAACAGAGGCATGTAGTCTAGACATACCGACTAGGTTTGGCATAAAGCCAAATCTATCACAAAGCCAGCTGGTAGAAGCAGTGGCTGGTGGGAGTAGCCGGTAGGAGTCCAGCGGAAGCAGCAACAGGAGCAAGTGGGCGGCTGGCAGAAGCGGCTGGCAAACAGCTGGCGGGAGCAGTGGCAGGTGGCCAGTGGGTGGCTGGCAGGAGTGGCTGGCTGACTGGGCAGCTGGCAGGGTGGCCAGTGGGGTGGCTGGAGGGACCAGCAGCCGGTAGGGTGGCTGGCGAGAGCAGCGGCTGGCGGCCAGTGGGAGCCAGCTGGAGCAGCACGTGGGAGGCATTGCCACATGCTTAACAAGTGGAGACATCAGGATGATGTACTTATGGACTCTGGGTCTGCACTGACTGGACATAGCTGTGACTAGGTTGCTTGAATTAGGGGCAAACCATGCGATATGAGATAGGAGTTGGAGTAAATATCTTTAAGCAAAAGACTGCCCTGCAGACTCTGGGGATGGTACCTTGCTTATGGGTTTTCTTTGTTTATGTGTGTTCCTGTAGGTTGATGCTAGATTACTGTTATTAAACAGACTGTTTCTATCTCCAATTCAGTGCTTGTGAGAGGGGAAAAATTGCCTCTAAAAGCTCCCAGTGGATGAGTTGGAATTTTCCCAGTTTACTGGGTGGGGGCTTGAGTCAGTTTGGTTACCTTGTTGAAAGAACCTCCGTAGATACTGAACTCATCCCTTCTGGGTGCTGACTGCTATCAGTAGGAAGGTTACATAAATAATGATACTACTACAACAAATTAAAACAAAATGCTCATTCTTGCTAAATAAAATAAAGCAATAGCAAACTTATATTAGGAAAGGTTACATAGAATAATCTAGCATAAGCTATTACAAAAAATTCAAGAACAAAAAATGCTCATTCTTGCTAAATAAAATAAAGCAATAGCAAAACATAATTGTATTTCTTTCTAAAGATATATTTATCCACGTAGCAAACAGTAGCAAAATATATAAACACAACTGAGGTAACTATGAAATTAAAAAAAAATAGGAATACGTACTTTAATTTACATATGCAAATATAAACATAATATTGCAATCAGGGCTTTCTTGTACATTTTTCAAAATAAAGAAATGGAAAAAAATAGTACTGACATTTTGAATTAATTTTACAATTACTGAACTCTATTTTAAAGAAAATTTTTAAAATTCTGTTCAGTCCAAAAGTTAGCAAAAACATTTCCACCTAACCTAATCTCTGTGCTAAGCATTCAGTGGATTATAATAATATTTTGACTGAAATTTATGCTTTTGAACACCAAATGTTAGTTACTGGCAAAGGTAGTTAAAGAGAAATTCACTTTTCCGTTTGTGTATGAAGAATAACAGGAGTAATACAAACTTCAAGGTCTCTCCTACAGATAGGCCTTGGCAGAAAAAGGCAGGCTAGCAGGTGGTGGTGTAGCACAAGCATTCTACAGATTAAAAACTTAAATAGATAGTCTTAGTCCATTATTGATTACATTTAGAATTCACACATATCCTTTATTCCCAGACAATAATCTTAATTAAAATAGTAACATGCCACCCATGTTTTCTTATATGCAGAAAACTTAAGATAACTATCCCAAAAGGGGTATTTGCAGGAGCTACTAACAGCATTGTTGGTAGTGAGCCCACATCTTGAGAATTTACTGTTGATTGAAATTCAAATAAATCAAATCCAGCCACATTCAGAAGCAGCAGCAAAATGAATCTCAGTTTAGGTTGGTATAGTGGAACCCCTGGAGAGAACAGCATACTCAGCCACTATAGGAATAAACTTCAAAGGGTAATGTATGGTTCTGTTGGAGATGGGGAAGTGGCAATTCTACCATCATCTGCTTGTCTGTGGGTGTGCTCAATACAGGGCACTTTATCTAACAGAGCATATATGCAAACACCAAGGCACTGGATGTACATCACACTGGATGTACAGTGACAGTGTAAGCTTCCTTACATTGTTTTGCTATTGAACTACAGTTCTGAGTCAGAGACATCATCTCTAGGGATTAGCAGAGATGGTATCACTTTAGGTTTCAAAAGAGAGTGTTCAATCTTTTTACCCAGTCAGTCCTTGACCTCTATACAAAACCTGCAACTAGGATGCTGTATTTTGGGATGTAGAATCCCACCTTGAGGAATGGGACCAAGACCTCTGATTCTTCATGACATACAGATTATCAAATATTTATTAGATGGTAGCAATTTTCAGTCATGGCTGCCCTATACTGCATTTGAGATGCTGAATCAGGAATAAAAAGTTCTATATAACATCAGACTCATGAAATATTCAGTCACTGACATGTCAGTTTTAACTCTGTACTTCCTCACTTTTGTTGGTTTATATAAGAGCCCTCACTTGTTTTAAAAAGCGTAGTTCTCTATTGCCTGAGAGAAAATGCATATTTATACTCACATAAATCAGGGGTGTAGCCGGAGTGGGCCCACCTACTCTCAACCCTTCCTCTGCTGCTGCCACCTACTCTCAGCCCTTCTTATGCTGCTTCCAGAGAGTGGGGACTAGCCCCTCTACCTACTGCTACAGCTGGGCCAGGGAGTGGGGTCAGGGGCTTGCTTTGCTCCATTCAGCAGGTGCTCTTTACAGGGAGCAGAGTCAGGGGCTTGCAAGCCTCTGTGCCCTGACCCAGCTCCCAAGCAGGAGTGCTGGACAGGCAGGCAGACCAGGGTAGGCTCCAGGAGTCCGCTCTCACTCTTGTGCTAGAACACTGGGCAGGTGGAGCAGCCCCAGTACCCCAGTTCTCCTCCTCAGCAAGAGCTCACAGTTTTACAAGGCCCATGGCCAGAGCATTTATTCCTCCCACTTTTCCAAGGCCAGCTGGAAGAGGGTGGTGAGGTGACCCCATTGCTCCTACCCCTTCCAGTCATTGCCCACCCACACAAAGTTGGGACCCACCCACCTGTACTAATGTAAATGCAGTAGCAGGCTGATTTGCATCCCTATCTACTTTCATGATAACCTCATAATCTGGTAAACTAGGCTATAACATTCATGGTGTTACACCCTTGACTATTTCTGGTGAAAACCGTGATCTTTATTTATTTTGCTATGAATGCCATGTAGATCTGTTCTCCCTTATGCTTGGTGGTGTTTAATACTTCTGTGGATGCACATTTACTTGACATATCAGTTCAAGCAAGTCCATATTCTGTCTTTTTCCAAGACTGTAGCTTTGTCCAGAGGGACCATAATAGTCCAGAAGGTCGCTACTATCTGGAACCAGTTTCCAGGAGGTCTCTCAAGTTCATGTTCTAAAAGTGCTGTCAGAATAATTCACAATTACTGTTTTCTTTTTTCTGCTATCTCACTACTACCAAAAGATGCAATACACCATGCATTCCAAAGGAAAAAAAAATCAAAGGAGTGGCAGCGTTGCCATTTCCAAAATGGAAGCATTCTTGGTAGAACCAGACCTATGCTGCCCATCCTTGCCTGATGATTTAAATTCCTCAGGACATGCACTACTGAATTTAGTGCAAGATTGTGCCATTAAGTATAAGCCCATGATGGGTCTGTGTGAAGTTGAATCACCTAAGTTGCTGCAAAGGGTTATGCATGTGCCACAACGCTCATCTGTCACAAGATCTCATCTGGAACCAGTTAGCTTTAATGGCGAATGGAGAGGGAGGCAGGGCTATTGGCCCACTTACTGCCCACCCTTTCAGGAGGGATTACAATCAACAGTCTTTGAAAAAAAATTCTAGATAGATAACAAAAAAAGAGAACTTAGTACTAGTGATGCTATCCTGTGTGCCAAGTTCCAGCCATGGCAAGCATTTTACAGCCAAGATAGAAATGTTTTAAAGTAGAGAGGCTCAGATTCAACAGGTAGTTAAGTATGTGCCCAGGTCCACTGATGCAACTGCCCTGGGGTCTGCTGATTCAAAATGGCCTGGGGCTCCTGGCCACCACTGCTGCAGCATTGGTACCAGCTGGAGCCCTGGGCCCTTTAAATTGCTGCAGGAACTCTTGGTGGCTCGAGGGTTGGTGGGGGTGGAGGTGCATTCCAGGCAACACTGAAGGGCATGCCCCAGCCTCACCCCTTCCACCTGAGGCCCGGGGCCAAGCAATTCTCTCGCCTGCCCTGCATGTATTTATCTCTCATCACATAAATGGGTACATTATCTTTCTGATTCTTATCATTTAATGCCTTGATTCAGCAACCACTTGGTTTTAAATCTTTTTTTGTTAAAAAAATGCAGTTGGGTCCAATTCAAAACTCACTGAAATCAGTGGAAAGAGTTCAGTGAGTTTGAGATTAGGATCTTGTGTCATGATGAGACTGGATAGCTTGAATTTCAGAGGATGGAATTGACTAAGAGTTCTTAGGACTGTACAGCTGTTTGGTTGCCTTAATATAAAATTAGTTTGGTGATTTTACTCATATCTTGTTCCTACTAGAGCAATATAAATCAGTACCAGATATGGCACCAGTTGTTACTTCGTTGATAGTTTCAGCAGAGAAGTTAAAGTTGACCAAATTAGCAGGTCTGCACTAGACCTGGAAGCTCGGTTTAAGGTACACAACTCCAGCTATGAAGAATATGTAGCTGGAGTCAGCTTATGTTAAGCTGAGTTTGGCAGCATCCCCACAGTGGGAGGCCGATGGGAGCAAATGCTCCCATCAGCTTCCCTTACTCTTTGCAAAAGGAGGAGGACTGAATTCTGGTGGGGGTACCCTCTCATTTCAATTTAGTGAGTCTTAACTAGACTCGCTAAATTGAACTCCGGAAGATTGATTGTGGCAGCAATCGTCTATGTAGTGAAGATAAGCTCTTCTCCACAGATAATTCCTCTAGACTACAGGTGAAGGACATTAAGGCCGTGTCTAAACTACACCCCTCCTCAAAAAATGAGTACAGAATCTTTCAAAATGTGGCATTTCTGTCAAAAATGCCCCATCTAAACTGCCATTTTTTCGAAAAGCCCTGTTTAAAAAAAAGCGGTGGTCACCATTATGCAAATGAAGCATGGGATATTTAAATCCCTGCTTCATTTGCACTTTCGATACATCTAATTTACATCCCTCTGCCGACAGGTGGGTGTCGTTTAGACTTAGCCTAAAGGGGAAATAAAGAGAAACGAGGGCTTGTATTACCACTGTCTGTTCTATAGACAGGAGGACTTCAATCTCCAGGGCTTTTGCTATGGCTGCTTCCTTAAGCTCTGAAGTTTTCATGATTTAGGAGTACAAATTCCATTATGAACTGTGTTCCTAAATCTCTTGGGAACTTTTGAAAACCTTTCCTTAACCATTTAAAAGCTCCTGTCCCCCCCAACTGTGATAAAGCTTTTTTCTCCTTAGCAACATGTAGTCACAGAATATAGTCACACATCAGGGAGACTGTTTCTTGGACTGAGCAAAGAAGAAGAGTGTTCCATTCCATCATAGGTCAGGGAATGGGTGGTGAAGCAAAACATTATGCTTTAGCATTAGTCTTACAAAAGTAGAGCTATGAATTCTCAAAGGATCATGTCCTAGAGAATAATGAAGCTCTGGCCTGGAGGCTCAATAGCAAAGGGTTCATTGCTCCATGTTAGTTTATGAGGATTGTTAGGAGCTGCTGTCTACACCTGGCACACTGCTACAGTTATGCATAAAGAACAGTGTGTGGAGTCTTTAATGAATGATAAAGGCACACTGGTCATTAATGTTTTGTGAAATGTATGCATAGATGATACTAAGTAGTTATGCATATATATATATATATATATATATATATATATATATATAAAATGCATTCCTAAAAGTCTGAACAAGGCAGGGTTGACAAGTTTCTGTCACACAGAAAGGATGTACAGACAGTTGTCTGCTGGGGATCACATGTAAATGAATCATAGTAAGCTCTGTTTGCATCCATGATCAACATGAGGATGTGAAGTCAAAGTCACCAGACTAGTGAATAAACTGTGGTGAGTGAACCTCACTCTGGGAACAAACAATAGATTCTGGAGAATATAAAGAGAAGGCAACAGGAAACCATTTTATCTTTCATTCAAGGAAATAAATGGACAAAATGTTTACATTCACTGAAACAGGATCCCAACCAGCTTTGGTCAGAAACACTGTAAATCTGATCCCAAATGTCTTTTGCATATTAACCACCTATCTAAAGAATTTAAGTTTAGTCTCTAGGAATCATGTTATGATTGTGTTTTATAGGGTTTCTGTTATCTTTACTCACTACCTCTTAAATCTTAACCTTTGATAATGAACTCATTTCAGTGCTGTAATTTTAGTAATTTTTTCTATAAGATCTGATGCTGCTCAGTTTCATCAAACAAGCTAATTTGCGCTCCCCCTCCTAGAACAGCAAATCTGGTATTTCTGAGAGTAGCCGGTGACAGGGGCTGAACTATAAAAAGAAATGTTTCATAGGGCCTCAGGGATTGAGATGCAACTATTGTAGTCTTGAAAAAGAAATGTGCATTGCCCCGAGATTGTTTGGGCAGCTAACAGACTGACACCTGGGTAAACACCAACATGACTCTCTTTCCCCTTCCTCTCCCCTACAGTGGGGGCAGGTGAGCAAGAAGGTACCCAGAGAAAGCATCACAGATGCTACTTTGGGCTTGCATGGGATAAGGAAATCATGACCTTTCACCTTCAGTAGCACAGAAGAAAGATCTGATCACAGTGTCTCTTTCTCCCAACAAAGATGCACTTAAGTAGAATGATCCAGATTCTCAGAGTACCTTCCTTCTAGGTGTTTCAGTGACACTTAAATATGCCCCCAAATAGGATCTCAATAAAAACCAATGTTGTACTTTGGAATATCTGCTTCATTTGAATCCTGGCACCTTTGTCTTTATTAATGAAGTCAGACAGCCCCCATATGGTGTTTTTTTCTAAGAGCTACTGAATATAAGCTTGTCATTTCATTCTGAGACATCTAAATGTCACTGACATGACAATGCTGTTGCTCATTTTTTAAAAAAGGTTTATTTGCATATTTCCTTGAATTCAAAAGCATATCCAATCATCTCTGCTATAGTTTCTATTCTTCCTTATCTCATTTCACTAAATATTAAACTCAGGGGTGGCCCGTGGATGTAGGCAACCTCGACAGTTGCCTAGGGTGCCACGTTTAATGCGGCGCCCAATAATGACATCACACCATTGAGGGCTATGGAGGCGGGGGCGCTGATCGCGCATTCTGCCTAGGGCGCCAGTTGCCGGCAGCTCTCCTCGAGCCGCTCCTGATTAAACTTCATCATCACAGATGGCTTGTATTCAACACTTTCAGGATTTTTACATACAGTATGGATTTCAGCACATCTCCAACTTGCAGATACATAAAGTAAGCATGGGTGTGCTACTCAAAAGCTTCTCATTACTGTTCTCCCCCTCTCCCAAATTCAGGTCAGCTATTTAGTGTCAGATCTCACTACCTATAAACTGCTAGGCTATGTCTACACTGCAGGCTTTTTGCACAAGAACGGCTGTTCTTACGCAAAAACTTGCAGAATGTCTACACTGCATGCATGTTCTTGCGCAAGTAAATTTACAGTACAGCGTTGGAAAACAGGGCTTCTTCTGGAAGAGTTATTCCTCTCCCCATGATGAATAAGCCCTCTTGCGCAAGAGCTCTTCCACAAGAAGGCAGTGTAGACAGGCAACATGAATTTCTTGCGCAAGAAACCCCTATGGCTAAAATGGCCATCAGAGCTTTCTTGCGCAAGAGAGCATCCATGGGCAAAAGCACATGGCAGTGTGGACGCGCTCTTGTGGAAGACCTTTTGCAGAAGAACTCTTGGGCAAAACAGTTCTTGCGCAATAAGCCTTCAGCGTAGACATAGCCCTATTGTATGGGGGGTTAAACGAGTCATGTATGTCACATCTGCATTCAGAACCACTGTCATATAAACATGAGGAAAGTTTATAGAGGAAACCTCCTTTTAAATGCTTCAGATTTTCTCTAATTAAGAACTTTCAAGCCAACACTTAGGCTACGTCTACACTACGAGCCTCTTCCTCAAGAGGAAATGCAAATGGAGTGCATTTCCTCTTCCTTTCCCTTTTGTGCAAGAGGTTTTTGCGCAAAAAAAAGCGCTGTGTAGATGGCGCCTTTTGCACAAGAGCCATTCTTCCTCATTTTTTGGAAGACCTTAATCTGACCTTCTGGGTCTAGTATAGACCTGGCCATAAAGTGGGGCAGAGCAGAACAGAAACTTTAGTCACTAGTTTAAGTTGGCAAGGTTGCTATTTTAGAGCTTTCATTCTTTGAAACTTCCTTTGTGAGCAAATACATTTCCTCAAATATCTATTTCCTGCTAAATACAGATTTGATGGCCCTAATCACAATTTGAGTTTGAATGAGAGTATAAGACTTAGGATTCTTATCCAGATTTTCTGGAGGACAACCTCCCCCCACCCCCAGAATGCTTCCACATACTGAGAGGTTCTCCCTCTGTGACAACTCCACTACTTGTAAATGGTAAGCTGGTGTCCAAGACAGGCTCAGTTATGGACCATAAGACCAACCCCATTCTCAAAAGCTCATTTACAAATGGTTCTAACTATCTTTGTAAATAAATTAAAATGGTCTTTTAGGCTTTGGGGAAATCTATTTTCCTTTAATGTCTCATTCACTAATATACTCAGCAAATTTAGTCAGTCTCTTGATGTTTAATCTTTGAGTATATATTACAGTATGGTCAGGTATATAATTTGTACACCAGACAAACCAAATTTGACCACATTGAGACATCACGTTATTAATAGCTGGTTCCTTTAAATAGCCTTTAACTTGCTTTTAATTTTCTTTTGTACATAATCTTGAGAGAGAAAAGGTTTTCATTCAGTGCTTTATTTTATATGCAAATAAATCATTTGATTACACACTTTTTTGTTCCTGTGTTATCATGAATATTTGCACAGAATGATTTGTGGGTTATATTTGTGATGTGTAAGCTATTTCATATTTTAGCTGCTTGCCTTCTCATCTGCATATACAATATCTCTGTTAATGTTCATTTGTCTCATTTACATATTAATTGCTCTTATTTTCAAAGACATTTTGTTATAACTGATTTTCCCCAGAGTATACATAGATGTAGTTTCAAAGTGAACTCCTCTCCATATGTTAACAATAAATCACCACTTCACATATTCAATGTTGTCACACTTTATATAGCTCTGACATATGGGTTCTGAGTAATTAAAGACCATGCAAACAGTTTACAACCCACTTTTCAATCCACTTCATAGTCCAATGACTTTAGTGATGTTCTACAAGTACCAAACAAAAAAGGAAATCCTCAATCATCACTGCAAACTATGCTTTGTGAAAAGCAAGGGCCAACAAAAACTACCTGTATGATCAGATTTGATTTTATTCCTAACCAGTGAACTCCATAACTATAAGAAGTGTGACCTCCTGATGACTATTTGCTGTATTTGAGTGATAAACAAAACTAAACAGTGCAGGAAATCCTTTGAAATAAAATTTAGTAGATTGGATTAGCAATAGTGTTACTCCAATATAATACTTGTTGAATTAAATGTATGGATGTAAAGCAGCTGGAATAAAGCAGGGGAGAATCAGGCCTGCTACCTTGGGTTATCAGATGTCCCAAGTTTGCTTTTTATGGGCCCATTTGCATCAATAACTCCTTTATAGATGCCCCTTGGCTGCAATACAGTTTTCTCCCAACATGGTTTAAACATGGTTGATCATGCAGCGTAGGTGAACCAAGTTGTGTTTTAACTATGTTCCTGAACCATAAACACGAGCACTGATGAAGATTTCATCTAAGATAGAAGATCAAACAATGTTATAAACATGTAATGTATAACTACTACCATGTTGGGGTACCTGATTACAAGTTCGGCCCATTTTGTTCTTGATTCAAATCTGTTACTATGTGACCACTGTTCAGCAATTTATGTTGAAATGCACTGATGATCTGTGTGGAGGGTCTATGCACAGACGTTCACTTCCACAAAAGCACTTCTGCCACTAATTGGTATGTACACTTGTAACCCACACACCTAGGCTAGGTCTACACTGCCGGCTTTGCCGGCAGAGAATATGCAAATAAAGCGCCGATTAGCATTTTGCCGTGCTTCATTTGCTTAATCTTTTCAAGCCATTTCTGCGCCAAAACAAACAGTGTGGACATTTCCTTTTTGCGTGAAAACCTCTTTTTGTGCAAGATCCTTGTCCCTCTCCAGGAGAGGGATAAGGATCTTGTGCAAAAAGGGGTTTTTGCGCAAAAAGGAAACATCCACACTATTTATTTTTGCTCAAAAACCCCTCGTGCAAAAATGGCTCAAATAGATTAAGCAAATAAAGCGTGACAAAATGGTAATTAACGCTTCATTTGCATACTCTCTGCTGGCAAAACCGGCAGTGTAGACATAGCCCTAGTGTGGTTCAACGCCCCATGTAGTGGCACTTAGACAACTTACAGTGAGAGATAAGAACAAGGGAGCTCTACAGCCTAAACTGAGTGTCAGTTGGCTTTATAGCTCAAGCTGTAGAGGCTCCTCCACTAAGCTCCGGAGGTCCATGCTCAGATCTGCCTCAGGGTGGTTACACACTGGCACTGTAAAAAGCAAGATGGATACTGAATGAACAGGCCATGGAGTCTGGGCTACACTATGACTCTTAAAGTTAGTTGCTCTACTACTTCACAGCTGATGCTGCACTGGTGGGTTGTTATAGACACAAATGTTATTGTCACCTGGTCAAAAATTCATTATTTCATCTTCTTAAAAAAAAGGAATGCAATTCTGATGAAGAGATTAATCTAAATCACATGAGGCAAATGAGAGCTTTTACACTGACTTCACTTCAGAGTTGAATTGAGAATAAGAGGAGAAACATTTAATCAAAATCAAACATTTTGTTAAGGGTCTGAAGTCACATTTTGGTGTGTAACAGAAAATTTAACACTACCAATTAAAAAAGGCTTTTTGTTTTGCTTCCAATGAGACAAACATGCACTTAACATTAAGCATATTCTTTAAGAGTTTTGCTAAAATTTGGATGGTATAATCCACACGTTTAGAGTTAAACAGATGCTTATGTGCCTTGAAGTACCAGGGAGTCTGCCATTATAGGTCTTTGTCCAGGTCATGAAGCCATACCCACGATAACTAAAATCATGCTGAACTATGGATATTGCTGGACCAGAGAGTGTTGGACTAGAGAGGTTCAACCTCTACATGATCACGGTAGTCCTTTCTGACCTTTTAGACTGAGTCTACGACTTTCTATTGCTAAAGAAAATTGGACAGAGTGGTTGAGGAATACTTGGAACAAGGCTGTGTCATGGACATAGTACAGAACTGGGTGCATTACACATCTGTTTACCAGTGACACCTTAACTATATAGTCATAGAGTCCTAGGGCTGGAAAAGACTTCAGGAGGTATTTGAATCCAGCCCCCTTCCCAAAGCAGGATCAATCCCAACTCAATCAACCCAGCCAGGGCTTTGTCAAGCCAAGACTTGAAAACCTCTAGGGATGGAGATTCCACTACCTCCCTAGGAAACCCATTCCAGTACTTCACCACTCTCCTAGTGAAATAGTTTTCCCCAATATCCAACCTAGACCTCCACCCACTGTAACTTGAGACCATTCTCTTTGTTCTGCCATCTGTCACTACTGAGAACAACCCTTCAGGAAGTTAAAGGCTGCTATCAAATCCCCCATCACTCTTTTTCTTTTGCAGACTAAGCCCAATCCTTCTGCCTCTCCTCGTGGATCATGTGCTCCAGCCCCCTAATCATTTTGGTTGCCCTCTGCTGGACCCTCTCTAATGCATCCACATCCTTTCTGTAGTGGGGGGCCCAGAATTGGATGCAATAATCCAGATGTGGAACAAATTAATCAGTGATTAATAATAGCTCAAGCCTCCTGTAATTATATCTGCTTATTCATCATGGTATGTGAGAACTACAATTAATAGGAAATTAATGTTTCAATCCTGTGACTAGCTTTGTAAAAATCTCAGCACAAATCAGTTATTTCCCTTCCTCTCCATAAGAAATAGAATACCAGTCCAAATTTTCACTGGTGAAATGGAAATTGGCTGACCCATAGCTCTGAATGGTGGTGTTCTTCTCACTGATCCTGAGTTGAAATACTATAATGAAGCTCAGAGTTCTCGGATTGTTCAGATTTGCATGCACTTTTGCTATGACATTTTATTTGTTGATTGTGCTGACATTATGTGCTGATCTCAGCCCTTGTCCAAACACTATTCCTTGCAGATGTATGTGTGACATTGTTTTAGAACGCTGGTTTACTTTTTTTTTATTGTTGCATTTTTTGCAGATCTGTAGTTAGATAAAAACATATTCCTGCAGTGACTTGCTTGCAGAACTGGGCAGTAAAAGGATCAGTAACCCCAAATCACTGTTTAAAACAACACAGTTAGGTTCCCAGTAAATGCGATACATACATTTTCTCTAGGTCACCCAGTCCGGAGAAAGCTCCTCTTGCAATGACTCTCACCTTGGTGAGGACAAATCTCCTGAAATAATAACAAAAAAATTATGATTATTGCATGTATATCACAATACTGCCTAGTGGCCCCGGTCAGAATTGCAGATCCACTATTCTATGGATGGCATATACACAGAGTCAGATTTTTGCCCTGAAGATTTCTGCCATGGGAGCATTCAGTGAGGCCAAATGTTACTCCGTGAGTCATAATTTCTCTTTGGTCTCCTCACTGCTTTAGCAGGGACTAAACAGTTCTAGGTCCATAACCATTGGCCAATGCAATGTGAGGCAGAGGATGGAGACATTCTCCATTCCCTTCAGCCCTTTCCCACCCCACCTGTATGTGGTGGTGGAAGAATGGTTCTGCTAGGCCTTATTCACCTTCTACACTGTAAGTGGTGAGAGGGGTTACTGGCAGAAAGTTGCCTTATACTCCATTTACCATGCATAATCAGGCCACAGTCTGGCCCTAAATAACAGAAGTGAACAGACAATAAGGTCTCATCTAATATTGGATGTAACTTTAGAACTCTCTCTATAGAGTACAGTGTTTCAGTATGTGCTGATATTTACCTACAGTACTCTACTGAATGGTGGTGGAACTAATAAGACCTTCAGGAAGTATTACATGGTTGATGGGAGAATCTCCCATATTGACCTGGATAAGGTTTTAATAGACTTCAATGGACCTCCGGGGGAAAAAAAATTGAGGAGGAACATAATCATCAATGCACTTCTTTAGGCCCTCTCTGCTATGTATGGATCATTTCTTTTAGCACAGTAAATACAAGGAGGTACAGGTATGTGCTGTAGTATTCAACAAAAAATAAGATTATCTATTGATCCTTGGATAAGTAACATTATCCTAATTAATGGCTAATTAATTAAATTGTGTATAGAAATAAAAATATAAAGAATTATTTATATGCTAAAATGACCTGTTTATCAGGTTACACAATACCACCTGATATACCATTATGTATTAGTAACCGGGACAAGAAGCTGGGATATGGAGGGAATGGGCCACACATCATACAGTGTGTTGGTAAAGGAGTTTATCCTTATTTTGACAGCTGCTGCTAGCAATGGAAGTCACATTCAAACCCTTTCAGGTGCAAAGACAGACACTATCTATAAAAGGAAAAATGGGCTTTTTAATGTCAAATAGCCACACAGTTTTGTTAACTATCCCATTCTTTCTCCCAGAGCCCGAGCAGATTATGCGTCCTTGGGCTAGGCACACCAGCTGCTGTGGGGGAAGTCTCAGCCCCCACCACACTGCATCTCAACAACAGCAGGAGGAGTTTGTGTGGGGAGTGTAAGATGGTGAGGCTCTTGGCAGCACTTTACCTTGGGGGTGCAGGAGTGGGAGGAAGACTCTGGAAGCAGCCACTTGTCCCTTCCTTTCAGTTCCTAGCCTCAAAAAAACTCCCTCCACCTGCAGCCACGATAGCTCCCATTGGCCATGATTTCTGGCCAATGGGAACTGACAAGCTGGCTGCACATGGAGCTAAGGGAGGGAAATGTTGCTGCTTCCAAGAAGCTGGCTAGGAAGCCACCCAGCCCCTCCAACACGAGTCCTGCTCCCATCTAAGCTCTCATAGCACTGTCCCCTGAGGTGCTCCCCCTGCACCCACAAGCACTCTCTGCATTTAAGATTTAATCAGACATATAATACAAGTCATGGACAGGTCACAGGTCCATGAATTTTTGTTTACTGCCCATGATCTGTACTAAAAATACCCATGACTAAAATGTAGCCTTAATTATTAATTAAAACTGTTCAGAAATAGCTTACATACACAGTGTCACATAAGAATTACAGTACTGAGATTATGCAAATGTTGAGGGATTAAAGAGCTTCCAGAAAAGGCCTATCCTGGATTAGGCAATTTGTAAAGTTTCTCAAAACATGGTAAATGTAATTCATGCAAAGTTATGTCTAGATTTCCTTAGTTTAGCTAAATACAATGGAAGCCTTCAAGATATCCCATAGGCTTACATTACAAAGCTGAATGAATTAGGAAACTGTTTCAATTTGATCTACTTTGAAATAGAGATGTCAGTGAGTAGTCAACTACTCATTTTCCCCCCCTTGTTGCCTCTGTATTGGAGGCAGCAAAGTGTGTGTGTGTGTGGGGGGGAAGCAGGATTCAATGTTAGGGGAACAGGTTTAAAAGCCTCCTTCCCCCTGCACCGTCTCTGCAGTGCAACCTGCCTCCCCCACCACTGCTGCCTCTATCAGCACTGCAGTATGCTGTAGAAGCTTTTTCATTGCTTAACTGCTTTTATGGTTGATGTTCTAATTAACTTTTTTCCTACCCCAGACTAAATTATCTGTTCTTGTAACTAATGAGAATTTATTTCTGCTTTATTTTTAATATCCTTGTGTGTCTTTATGTACGGACATGTCTCTCCTCTGACTTAGTTTCTCTGCATTGAATATGCACAGGTGTAAAAGGTTTGGGAAAACATTGGATTATTTTAGTTGCTCTCTTATGAGCTAACAACGGAAGGCCTGTCATTTAGGACACATGGATGTGCAACAATGTTCTAATTAAGGCCTGATCAGTGCAGAGTGCAAAGGAAACTTCACCAGTTGATTTATTCAGGATATAATACAGATAGATTCTTACCAGTAGTGTCTCAAATGTTTTAAATAACCGCATCTAGATTTAACTACCATACAATAATCAATGCACAACTTCATGTCACAATGAAAGAACAAATAGCTCACCAGAACCAAAGCATGCCCTACAAGCAAAATGTCAGATTGATCCACAGGCACAACAGACAACTGAGAAGTGGTGCCAGGGATTCATCTGATGATTAAAGCCAAAACCCTAACCCAAAGTCTAATGGTTAGAGCTGAGAATAGGAACCAGTAGTCAGAGGGAGAGCTAGGGCAGGGAACAGGACTAGAACACACAGGAACAAGGCTAGGAACAAATCAGGCCCAGAAGAGATCACAGGCATTAGTACTGAGTAGCTGCTGATCTTAAATACAGACCTGTTGGCTCCTGGCAGCCAATCAGGGAATTCTGCCATGGCCCAGTTGGAGTCATTAACCGGCCTGAGAACTGACCTGACTAGCTCCAAGCTCAGATGACAGAATTCAAGCCCACAGTTCCTGACAGAAAGGGAAGCAGAGAACAGAAAAGTGAAGTGAATGTCTTGACCTCCATCTGGTCCTATCTGAACTAATGGCAGAAAGCAGACCCATTCCAGCATATAACAACTCTCAAGAAAGAATCACACAAAAACCTAGGATATAAATAAGTATTTAAAGAGCAGACAAATAAGAACACAACAAAAATGCATTTCAAGGCTAATTTGTTTTTAAGTACCAAAGTTGGATATGCAAACCATGCATGTGTAGAGAGAGAAGTACTGGTATTTGTGCATGTAAGACATGTAGTTTATGCATCAACAGGCATTAGCACAAGCAGATATGTTTTGTGTACCGAGTTAATGGTTTATACCTGAATGCAAATATACCAGTATTTGGTTTGTCCACCTAATTTGAGGACTTTGTCCTAAAGTATCTTCTTAGCTGACACTGGGAAGGATGTTTTAGGCAAAGAGCTTTACCTAACCACGCACTAGATTCTTATCCTTACTTCTTAAAGGAGCTAAACTGAAATCAAACTACCAGCTCCTATAACAACTATTTCTCACAGCTGGCAATTACCTTGTACAACAAAGGACTTTCACTGATTATCATAAGTTATATTATCACAATCAAGAAAAGATTAATCTCTGAATCATAGAGCAAAAGCTGAATTTAGGTCTTTCAAAACACTCTTTTAAACTTATTTAACTGATCTACTTAAAAGTTACACAATGGGAATCAGAAAGCATATGTGTTATAAAATTTTCTTTGACTCATGTAAAATGCAAATTCATGATGTTAAAATGAACTACATCAAGTATATACCCATAAGCTTTATAATTCAAATAAAGAATCATAATAAAAGAAAATATAAATCCAAGACTCAGTGACCATAATGCCAAATCACCAGATTCAGTTCCAAAGAAGTAAATATGCTAAGATTTTAAGAGCATTTTACTTTAATCTCTGAGGTAATTCACTGATGTTATCACCTTTTAACCCTCTGCAGCGATGAGTGTTTTGTCAAAAGGAAAGATTTATTGAGAAATGTAATTTCCTTTCTTTGCACATTTTTTCTCTGTTTTTGCTCTATCACAAACAACAACAAATGAGTCTCTGCTTTACAATAACAAAAGCCATGAACCCTTTTGTGTACACTATTGCTTTCTCTTGCTAAGAAGAAAAAAAATCCTGGTCCAAGTTGTTATATTTTCTCTTGATTGACCAATGGAAGACACTTTGATTTTCATGTAACAACATTAGGAAAATAGACACGATGGGCAAGAGTCACAGGAAATGTAATTTAGTGTTGCTTCATTGATCTGGCTCTAAGCTTATGATCTTGTTACCATTTGAGTCAATGTAAAATTCCTTTGGGCCCAGTTCTGATCTTACTTAGACTTGAGAAAAATCCTGATTAGCTTTACTGAATTAAATTGAGTGAGATTAGAAATGGTCCTATTGACACCAGTGGGATGAATATAGGAGCAATGAACATAATTTTGCTAGAAAGGCCATAAGCAGAAATATATTAGCATAAGGATATTTTCCTCAACAGAATGGGAAAGGACCAGTACTTTCAGTAAGAAAAAAGACCTTATTAATAAATGTAATGTGACAAGTCCTGCCATACGTATGGGGAAGTAGGGTTTCAGGGCCTAGAAACCAGGGCTATGATTTTGTATTGGAAAGTCATATGATCAGTTTAGAGGTTTTATCTGAGAGAGTTTAATTGTTTTTGGCAATGCCCATTAATATTAAAAACATTCATACAGTACATGTTCAAAGTTTCCCTTTAAACCAACCATACAAACTCAACAGGAGTCTCTGAACATCATCACATCATCAGTTTTTAAGCAGAACTCAGTGATTTGGCAAATCCTCTGTAGTAGCTTAGTGGTGGTCCCTCCCCTTTGGGGTCAGTGAGAGGTCACTCTGCCTCACATCCTGTATTACCAGATTTTCTTTTTGGTGTGAGAGGGAGGGCAGAGAGTTCTGTTGGTGGAGGGTCCATGACTCTGGGCCGTGACTCTCCCCACAACTGCACACGTGGGCTCTTCCCAACCTGGCTCTGGTGAACCCCCAACTTTTGGGAGGGCTTTGGTACCTGTGGCAATGACGCAGAGCTGTGCCAAGCCTCTGACACTTGACTGCCCCCCACTTATCCCAAAAGACTTCCCGCATCACCACCTATCCCACCCCCACTGTACCTCATTCCCTGCTCCAGGTAGAAAGGATAAAATCCTGGGCCCTCATGTGCACAGCCACATTCCCAGGGGATTGTGTGAGAGCTCAGACTCTCCAATTAAGTTGAGGGGGCTGTAATGCATACTGACCTGGCCCAGGCAGAGAGTGGTGATAATGACTCTCCTTTCATAGAATAGGCTGCTGCCACCCACTACTTTACATTACAAAACCACACCTCTTTCAAAATGGCACTTGGCTCAATCCCTTCTGGGAACTGTGGTCCAAACAAGCTGGGGACTACACCTCCCAGAATGCCCAGTGGGCTGTGTGACCCAGAGAGCTGTGCTGCAGCCTGCAGGCTAGGTGACAGTTGCTCCATTCTGGTGCATCTGTACTACAGAGCCCTGTGTGGATACAAAATTTGTATCTGCATCTCAGCTGCTCGCCACACAAATGATCCATGGATATGAAGTGCATACCTGCAGATTGTGAGGGCTCTATCCAGTAGGGGAAGGCCCTGAGATAAGAGTAGAGAAGGTTGCAGAGCTGATGGAAAGTGGCCCAGGCAATTAGATAAAGGACCATGGCTGCTATCTACAGCAGGGTGGGCAATAAAATGGTGGTGGTTCACCAGGATTAGCCCCGGTGGGCCACTGCTACTATGTTTACCTGTGCCTCCACAGGTACTGGCAATTGCAGCTCCTATTGGCTGCAGATCACCATTCCTAGCCAATGTGAGAGCGGCTGGGGACACCATTTCCCGCAGCTACTATTGGTTGGGAACTGTGATCCACAGCCAATGTGAGCTGACATTGCCCGTATCTGTGGAGATGCAGGTAAATATAGTAGTGCAGGGGCTAATCCTGGACGACCAGATCTGGCCCGCAGACCGATATTTGCCCACCCCTGATCTACAAGGTCTCTTAAGTAGTGATGCCCTCCTTCCCTTAGTCACTGGGGCAAGTGATCTGGACTTCGAGGCATCCCAGAAGGAGAGCTGAAGTATTTGGTGCCCCAACAAGAGAGCTAGAGCCTGAAAGGCCCAAAAAAGGATGAGGACAGGTACTCTAGGACTTCCCTCCCAGAGGATGGCTTGATGCCAGGGCTGAGTCCATTGATGGACTACAGGACTAACTAAGGACCTGAACCTAAGGAGGGTTACAGGGAGAGAAAGTATAGGCATGCACACACTCAGCTAGGGACACTTATGAGAGGTAAGTACACTCCATCCATCATGGCTTTTCTTTTATTTGCCTTCCGGTTTCAGAGCCTTAGCATGCACTTATGTCATGTTTACAAGCTGTTCTCCATGACCATGAAGGATGGGAACATACTTTTAAAAAAAATGAGAGCTAAGAGTCTCATGATATCTCTTGATTTCAGGAGCTAGAAGGGAAAAAATGCCACATACCACACTGGCAACACCACTGACAGCTGGAAGCTCTGCATTCTAGGCTTGTTTAATCTCTAAGCCTGGATCTATTTCCATTTAGAAATAACTCCCCTTATTTTGAAATAACAAGTGGAGCATCCACACTACTAAGCCTGTTATATCAAAATAAGGGGCTGGTTATTTTGAAATAAATCCTGCCTTCCACAAGGAATACCGCTTATTTCAAAATAGTTATTTTGAAATAGCAGTAGTGTGGATGCTCCACTGCTGCTATTTTGAAATAACTACTCCCTAGAGTCATTCAGAGTAATTACTTCCCAGTGCTTCCTGGGGCTCTAAGTCGAGGTAGCGTGTCTACATTAAAGGAGCCTGCCTCGGACTAATTTCAAGGCTTCCCTGTAGTGTGGAAATGCTATTTTGAAATAGTTATTTTGGGAGTTATATCAAAATAAAAGACAGGACTATGCAGCACTTTAAAGACTAACAAGATGGTATATTAGGTGATGAGCTTTCGTGGGCCAGCCCCACTTCCTCAGATCACCTAATATACCATCTTGTTAGTCTTTAAAGTGCTGCATAGTCCTGTCTTTTGTTTCAGCTAGACCAGACTAACACGGCTGCATCTCTATCACTATATCAGACATGCCGTAAGTAGTCTGAAGGCTAAGTTCTATGTACAGCACATTAGAGTAGCCTGGCTTAAAAGTGATAGATTTGTGGATTAGAGCCAAAACATAAAAACAGCAATCACCAGCAGCTTTATAAAGTAGGATGAGAATCTACTGAGGTTACAGTAGTGGGTGGAGGTGAGAATTTCAAGGCGAAAATATAAATTTTTATAGAAAAGATTGAAAAATATTTCTTCATTGATGTTTCCGAGATGGACTGACAGACCACATAAATTTGTTGTTCTTACATATTGTTTTTAAATAAGGAAGACAAGATAGATCAGGTAAGAGCTTTTATTGGACCAACTTTTTTGTATAAGGTACAGTCTTTCAGGCTATATTTGGCACTTCTTTAGGTCTGGGGAAGGAAGTGGAGCATAAGCTAAATACCAATTGGGAAAAAATTGTTGAGCAGAAGGGGTAATGTATGTTGGAGGCAGTCATTTGACATTAAATGGATAATCAGAATAGATATGCATAAATGATCTTAAGCAGAAAATTAAGGGTAGCAGGCAGTGTGGTGGTATAAAAAGTCATATAACCATCATCTCTGCTAAATCCTTATTTTTGGTGTCTAGCAAAAATTATGAATTTAAACGCCCAGGCTTGTGTTTTGAAGGGATTGTGCAGGTTTCCCAAGAGGACAAAGATTAGCTGGAGCAAACACTTTGTGAAAAGGGTTCACTCATGAGTGATATGCTGTTTTTCCTCTTACCATTTTTCCACTGAGGATTCATTTCGGAGCATACTATTACGGAGCATACTGAAAGGAGCATCGTGTGAGGGTATTGGTCATTGTAGCAGTGGCTATATGTCAGCAACTTCTGCATCTGTTCTGACAGGGTTTACTGTTGTATTGAATTGATGTGAAGAGTTTTCTTCTGATGAGCTTGGTGAAGACAAGGGGTGATTTGAAAGGCAGAAAAGAGGGTTCATAAAATATTTCTTTCAGGATGTGGTCCCCATCAAATATGGGTTGTGTCTGAGTGAGGATATGCCACGTGGGTTCCAATATGGAATACTAGGTGAGAAGTAGGGGGTTTCTCTTTCCTGTATTAAAGCAGATTCTTTGGGGGAGGAGGGTATTTGGGCGGCCCTTTCCATGATTTAATCTATTTCTCTGAAGTGTGTTTGTTTAGTGAAGACAATTTTAAGTGTGTGTATCTGTGTAACCTGTTAACATTTTCCTGTTTCTTTAAAAGCCCAGCTCCTCAGCTGATATAAATTGGGGTAACTCCACAAAAAACAGAGCCATGGTGACTTATACCCAATGAGACTCTGGCCTGAAGAAGTTAGATCCATTCAATTATCCTTTGCCACTAAAGCATTAGAAAGTGATCCTGACATTCTCAACACTGTCTACGTTGAGCAATTGAGAAACAAGTTATACAAGCTGTAACAAACCTGCGATTTCCACAATAAAGTCGACACAAGTGCTGAAAATTTACTGTAAAATTATTCCAGTAGCATCCAGTAGTATTCCAAAAGCATCCAGTTCTGCCACAGAGAACATATCTTACTTTTCAAATAATTCCACTGAATTCCACAATCCTACTCACAGGATATAGTTAGTGGGATCAATGGGGATAGAATGTGACCTTAAAGGTCCTTCACATGATACCTCCTTCCCTTTCTTGCTCCCCTTTTAAAATTCAATAGACCTTTAGGACTAAAAATAATATATTGCAGCTGAGATCAGGGACCTAATGCTATTGATACTATACAACCATATAGTCAGTGATTGTTGTATTTTTGGGCAGGAAATATTCAAGACTCTCAAAGAGTTGAAAAAATTATCCCCATATTGCAGATGGGCAGCTGAGAAGCAAGGGGAAATCCTTGCCCCATGATAGTTAATGGTAAAGCTCCTTTTGATTTCAGTGAGACCTAAACTTCACCCACCAAGATTAAGTGTCCTCCCAAGGCCACAAAGGAAGTTCACAGCAGAGCCAGGTCTTGGACCCAGATCTCACTGTGCCTTTCTATGGTACCTTCTTTCTTATCTTTTTAATTCTATCAAAATGAAAACAATTTGTTTACAATTTTAGCAACCCAGAGAGGAAATACAAACTATTGAAAACATTAAAATCTTACAAGATCTACTGTAGTATAATTCATAAAATTCAAGTCACAGCATTGATGTAGTAACTTAAAGAGAGAACAGTTATGACATTCTACTATGTGACTGAAGATTGCATTGTAAGTCTGAAATGATAAATATTATACATGCCCTTTTCCAAGTTATAATAAATAGGAACAGATCTGACAGTTAAAGAGACAGAAATCTTCTACATTAATTAAAATGATTCACCATATGTTCTATGAAGCAACAAAGACAAAGTGGATATTTTAGAGATGGGATGAAGCCATTCTTCTTTGGAGATCTGAATGTATTGAAGACAATTTGTGCAGTTCCTTTTAAATTTACTGGGATCGTTATTTAGCTTGTGAAAACTGCCTCTGACCCTATGACAGTGGGTCACCTTTTAAAGTTTCATTTTACCTCCTGTATCAGTAGATAAATTGTACCAGTGGTATTCCCAGTCTTAAGTGTGAGCAAACCAGTAAAAAGAAACTTTTAAGGCCATCTAATATACTTGGCATATAAGTGATGCATATCTTTAGAATCAGGCCTGAGTTGGCTTTTCATTAATACAGGGTGCCTTAGATATCAACATTGCACAGCAACATAAGAATGACCATACTGGGTCAGACCAAAGGTCCATCTAGTCCAGTATCCCGTCTTCCAACTGTGGCCAATGCCAGGTGCCCCAGAGGGAATGAATAATGCAGGTAATCATCAAGTGATCCATCTCCTATTGCCCATTTCTAGTTTCTAACAGAGGCAAGGGACACTATTCCTGCCCATCCTGGCTAATAGCCATTGATGGACATATCCTTTATTAATTTATCTAGCTCTTTTTTGAACCCTGTTATAGTCTTGGACTTCACAACATCCTCTAGCAAAGCGTTCTACAGGTGGACTGTACGCTGTGTGAACAAATGCTTCCTTTTGTTTGTTTTAAACCTGCTGCCTATTAATTTCATTTGGTGAATCCCTAGGTCTAGTATTATAGGAAGGAGTAAATAAATAAGTAAGTAATTTTTATTCATTTTTTTCCCCACACTAGTCAAGATTTTATAGACCTCTATCATATTTCCCCTTAGTCGCCTCTTTTCCAACTGGAAAAGTCCCAGTCTTATTAATCTCTTCTCTCATGGCAGCCGTTCCATACCCCTAATAATTTTGATGCCCTTTTCTGAACTTTTTCCAATGCCAAATTATCTTTTTCGAGATGAGGTGATCACATCTGCACACAGTATTGAAGATGTGGGCATAGCATGAATTTATATAGAGGCAATAAAATGTTCTCTGTCTTATTCTCTATCCCTTTTAAAATGATTCCTAACATTCTATTCACTTTTTTTGGCTGCTGCTGCACATTGAGTGGATGTTTCCAGAGAACTATCCACAGTGACTCCCAAGATCTCTCTCTTGAGTGGTAGTAGCTAATTTAGCCCTCATCGTTTCTTATATATGGTTGGGATTACGTTTTCCAATATGCATTCATTTTCATTTATCAACATTAAAATTCATTTGCCATTTTGTTCCCCAGACACCTTTTTTTGTGAGATATTGTTGTAGCTCTTTACAGTCTGCTTGGGACATAATTATCTTGAGCAGTTTTATATCATCTGCAAACTTTGCCACCTCACTGTTTACCCCTTTCTTCAGATCATTTATGAATATATTGAATAGGATTGGTCCCAGTTAAGGACAGGACAACATTCTGAAAACTGACCATTTATTTCTACCCTTTGCTTCCTATATTTTAACCAGTTACCAATCCATGAGAGGATTTCCCTCTAATCCTATGACAACCTACTTGCTTGAGAACCTTTGATGAGGGACCTTGTAAGGCTTTCTGAAACTGTACATTGTAGTATCATGATATGCAACAGAGCAAGCCTATGCTGAAATGACTTAAATTCAATCTGTCCTACATAAGTATCCATATTATTTTCTTTCAGAAAAGCCATTTTTTCCTATCCAAGAAACCTGCTTAAGTCAGAACAAAGAGTCCTATGGCACTTTAAAGACAGGTAAAGCTCCAGCCATGAAAGCTTATTCCCAAACAGACTAACAGTTGGCTACCCCTCTGAAACTGCCTAAGTCAGCTAACTCATTTCCAAGGTTTTCCTGTCATGGGGGCTCTCAGGAGGGACTTTGAAGAGAGGCCAGGAAAAAGCCTAAAAGTGCTGTGAACAATGAGTGCCTTGGCATCTCTGGTAAAATGTTGTGATGCACAAGCCATCTATGAAGCAACATGCCTTCAAGCTTATTCTTTGTTTTAGTCCCCAAAACATGGCCTGTTCAGTCTCAACACTGATACACTTTTCATTTCTGGACAAAGCATCCACTGTCCTTAATAACATTACTCATCTACCACTCCAGATAGCCTCTGTTCAAGGCCACATGTGCAGGTAGTTAAAAAAAAAAAATCAGAAAAAAAAATCACCCCTGTCCCTCACACATACACATATACTCTAACCTCACATGGGTAAATTCAAGTTAAGTATCTGAAAACTTCTTATGACTTTATTTTTTTAAGGTAAAGAAAAAACTGGTTGTAAATTTTAGAGTTAGAAAAGGAATTATATGATGCTGCTGCTTTAGCTTAATCTGGACCAACTCAGATGAGTACATCCTCAGCAGATATAAACTGTCTGAGCTCTGAGGGTCTATTCTTCTGTACTTGTTTTGAGTCGGCTGAGACTGAAGTAAAGCTGAAAAGAAATTTATTTCAATAGAGCTACAAATTGGGCCTCCCTGGTCTGGCACCCTCATGACCTGATTAGTCCTGGAAGAGGGATTTCTGGCTCCTCTCCCGTGTCACTTTGGGCTCCCCTGCCATTGTCCCCCTGCCCTGGGGCCCCACTGGGCTCCCTTCCCCCCTGACAACCCAGCTGGACCATGCGCCAGGCTTCCCAGCCCCCTCCTAGTCCCCTTCCTCACAGCCCAGCTGACCCGTGGGCCAGGCTCCCGGCCCTCTCGATCCCGCAGCCCAGCTGCAGTGTGCCAGGCTCCTGGCCTTCCGTCCCTACAGCCCAGTGGACCAGGCTCCCAGTCTCCCTCATAACAGCCCAGCTGCTGCATGCCAGGTTTCTGGGCCAGACCAGAGAGTCCTGATTTAGAGAGGTGTTAACCTATATGACAATTTACAGCACCTGAACCTCTGCCCAAGTGAGTCAACTCATCTCACAAAGAAAATATCCAAGTGATTTTTGCATTAGATCTAGATACAGCAAGGCCTGAGGTTGTATTCTACTACTGAATCTACTTATCTACACGCACACGCTGATATTTTTAAAATGTATGATGTAGATTACAACCTTGGGCCTTGCTGTATCTACAGCAAAAAATCACTTGCCAAAGGTTTTCTTTGTGAAATGAATTGAGTAAGTCCAGAGAGGCGGTGACATCTTCAGCAGACAGCAGTCATTGGAATCAACAGCCTTGCTTAAGGGAATTCTGCAGTTCTCAAGGTGTCAGAATCCTCCCTTCTTGGCAGCTGGCTGGCAGCACAGCTGCTGTGTTCCTATCCTCTAGAGCAGGGATGAGGAATCTCAGGCCTGGGGGATGGATCAGCCCCCGGCTTGCCTGGATCTGGCCCCCAAAGCTCAGGGATTCCCCCACATTGGGGAGCCCACAATGACACTTTAGCACCCCTGCCACCCACCCACAGAGATGGAGCATAAAAAATCTACCCTGGACCCCGTAGGCTCTGGTGTGCGAGGGGATGTGGGGAATGTCTTTCTCCTCAGTCGGGGACTTCTCACTTTGCTTCTCACTTTCGTGTGTGTCACTGACCTGGCTGACTTTTCTGTGGGACAGTGGCCCCCGACCCAAAAAAGGTTCCCCACTCCTGCTCTAGAGCCACTGCCTGCATTCACTCCCTGATGTATGTGAGTAGATTCATGCAGTTACAGGTGAAGTGGCCAGCCACCACATTGCTGCCAATACTCCAGGCACCATTACAGCAGGTTGAATCTACCAGAGGCCAATGCTTAAACCGTCAGCACACGGATGAAGAAACTGTCTCTGTTGTGTATCCCTCGCACGATGGGGCTGGGGCCTCTTGCTGCTGATCTTACATGATCAAGTGCTTCTGAGGACAGAACTGTAAATACCTTACCCACTTACTATCTCTCTGAAGAAGAATCACAATGGTTCTTCTTTAGCTAAGGTCTCCTGGAGAAGGGGATATGGCCCTTTGACAATGATATGCTGATAAAGGCACACAGGAGACTGAACATGCAGTTACTAGTTGCATGTACTATTCTCAGAAACATGCTTGGAAAAGTATTTTGTATAAAATAAGTTCAAGTGACTGAAACCATCCCATGTTTGTTACTGAGAACCAGAAAGCAGTGAGTGCTTGCGGTATAGAAAGTTCTATAATAAGAACACTGATACCATTCTTTAATTAAACAACAAAAATTCATGCCCTCCTTCTGAAGGTTTCTTCATGTGGCCCTCTTAAAAATGTGAGGCTGTTGATATGAGGGCATCATCCTTGGCAATGATCTTGTTGTCTGCAGTCATTTTAACACTGTGGGGCCATTAAAAATGTATTCACCACAAGCAAGTGTTCTGACATGCACACAATTCTAATAAGTATCAGAGGGGTAGCCGTGTTAGTCTGAATCTGCAAAAGTGGCGAGGAGTCCTGTGGCACCTTATAGACTAACCGAAGTGTTGGAGCATAAGCTTTCGTGGTCAAAGACCCACTTCGTCAGATGCATGTAGTGGAAATTTCCAGAGGCAGGTATAAATATGCAGGCCAGAATCAGGCTAGAGATGACGAGGTGGATCCAATCAGGGAGGATGAGGCCCACTTCTAGTAGCTGATCTGGAGGTGTGAATACCAAGAGAG
This sequence comes from Pelochelys cantorii, assembly GCA_032595735.1. NCBI lineage: Eukaryota > Metazoa > Chordata > Testudines > Trionychidae > Pelochelys > Pelochelys cantorii. The sequence continues at coordinate 172,839,150 of CM064328.1, forward strand.
GAGAAGCTGCTTTTGTAGTTAGCTAGCCATTCGCAGTCTTTGTTTAATCTTTGATTGTGAATGACATGCATCTGACGAAGTGGGTCTTTGCCCACGAAAGCTTATGCTCCAACACTTCGGTTAGTCTATAAGGTGCCACAGGACTCCTCGCCGCTATTACAATTCTAATAAGTAACACTTCCCTGACAGACAAACAGAGCATTACATGACCGCTAGGTATTTTATGCTGTCACAGTGTGTGTTTTACTTCATATTCTTTCTGGTAACCTGTGCTGGCTCTGTGAATCCAAGCATGGTTATGGAGAATATCTAAAAATTCAACTGACCATTCTTCTTTCTCGTATTGTCTTTGTCAAAACTCTCCCTCTCTCTTCCCTACACTCTTTGTACCCTCTAATGCCAAGCAAGAAGCATCCTCCACCTCAGACAGAGCTGGTCACTTTGACGTTTTCACTGTCCCAAAATGTGTTAGGAAAATCTTCTAACTCAGGAGAGATAGATAGAGCAGTGCTTGGAGCAGCTGTTCAGGACATCAAAGGGAAGTAAAACATGCTTTATACTTAGAGTTTCCACATATAAGGACTCTGGGACCTTCTATGTTGGCTCAACCTTCATCCAAAATGCTATTTGTATTGATTTCAGGAAAAGCTGTTCAATTGCAAAATTATGAAATTCTGTGTTCTGTGCATCTTACTGTATGTAAAGCTTCCTTTAAAGAGCAAAATCACAGGAATAAGTTGTTGCTGACCTCTTCATTGATCGCTATTCGGCAATATGCCAAGTATCTCCTTTCTATCATTTATTTTGCTGGGCCAGATTTCTAGAGAATTAGTTCTATTCTTTATATCCTTTTCCATCTATAGTCTCACAGCTTCTATATCAGAGCTGTTTAATGAGACACAACCATGTTAAAGTGGGTAAAAAAAGGCCACTTTCTGCCAATTTCATTAATTAGTACACAGATGATAATCAGAACTCCATGAAATATTTAATTCCATTTGATAAACACAGTTTGTTTTCTCCTTTAGCAGGATATCTAGTACTTCCTGATTTGATTTTTGGGGTGTCGAAAATCATACAAGAAAGGTTTCTGATATCTATTACTGACCAAACTCAGAAAATTCAGTAGCTAATGCTTAAAATTAAAGTCCCTTCTAGTTCTGCTGCAGGATAGGAATGGATCTGGGGTAGGGTTTCACCAGGGAAGGAGAAGCCGTTCTCTGGCATGCATCACCCCTTTTTCCAAACCATTTCACACCAGATACATCAGAAGGCTGGGGTTCTGTTGGTTTGACATGGCAGATGGGAAGTGCTAGAGCTGGATATGCTCTGAGACCATCATCCCATGGGTGTTTTCAGAATATGTCCATACTAGCTTTGTATGCATTTCATGTTGTTTCCTCTTCTGCACACTCCCCCCTCAAATTGAGGTGAGGGGTTTGGAGCCATCAACGAAAAGGAGATTACAAGAGGGCAGCACAGTAACAAGGAGCCATGCTGCCAGGCTGCGTCTAGATTGGCATGATTTTCCGGAAATGCTTTTAACGGAAAAGTTTTTCGTTAAAAGCATTTTTGGAACAGAGCATCTAGATTGGCATGGACGCTTTTCCGCAAAAGCACTTTTTGTGGAAAAGTGTCCCTGGCCAATCTAGACGCGCTTTTGCGCAAGAAAGCCCCGATCGCCATTTTAGCCATCGGGGCTTTTTTGTGCAAAACAATACCACGTTGTCTACACTGGGCTTTTGCCCGAACGAGAGCAGCATAGTATTTCCGCAAGAACACTGACGATCATACACGAGATTGTCAGTGTTCTTGCGGAAATTCAAGCGGCCAGTCTAAACAGCTGGCAAGTTTTTCCGGAAAAGCGGCTGATTTTCCGGAAAAACTGGCCAGTCTAGACACAGCCCCATAGTTTAGGCCTTGAGAACTAGGCACTAGGCCTCCATCACATGACCCCCAAGGCTCCGTGTTCCTTCACCACTCTGCTTGGGCCATCTGGAGATTTGAAGGCAATACTATTATCTTTTCTGTAGGAGATAAAAGAGGATACAATCATCTGTACAAAATTCCATGGGTTTCCTGACTTGCTCCCATGTATACTTTCCTTCACTGTGGATGGTAAGGCCCAAATACTTTTATCCAAACTTTTTATCAGAATCTCAGAAGTTCAATCCACATTCTGGGTAAAAATCTAGCATGGTTCTTTATTTAAGCAAACACATCCCACACCTCCTTCAGGGTAGGTCACATTTTTTCTATCCCTATATCTGAATAGCTGCTGGGGATTTTCTCCTTGTTGTCCAATGGATTAAAGATATTTGTCTATTCAGATGGGCTGAACCACATGAGAAAAGATTCAGATACTTGATTACTGTGCAGATGCTGGCTGTGTGAGAAATCGCTTTCCCACCTACCTTGTACTAACTGCTGAGGATCTGGATAGCTGCACTCTCCAGCACATTATGTAGTAGAAGATAAGTTGAGGAGAGAGCCTCTGAATATATTGGTAGTGATTTTCTTTTGCCTCATAAACAGTAAATTATATGACTTGCAACACTTTGGAGATTAGGTGTGGCGTGGGGGTCTCTTTTTATAATGTTGTGGAAAACCCAGGAATATCTTCTATTCTAGGGATTTGGGAGTGAGAGAATGCATGCTACTGGGAGGAAAGATGAAGCAGTTGTGTATTCGGAATCAAGAACTTTAGCTATGTGCTCCATCATAGGAGGAGAAGAAGGGGAAATTCATATCAGAGTCTCATAGCTCTAGAGCTTTTAAAAACAAAGTTTTTAATGCTAATGTTTTGACATTCCAATCTGGAAAAGATATTTTAAACATCAAAATATTTTGTCAAGTGAATTTTTTAAAAAGTTAATGATTCAAAGCTCATCTAAACCTTACTTATTTTGATAGGCACAATCTGGCTCTAAATGCAAAGCTCTGGATGCATTTTACAGCACTGATCCAACTAAAGCAACACGGTGTACACTGACAAATTACTGTGTACGTGTATATCCATCTACAATTGTGCTGTTTTTTTATTCAAGTTTGAAAAAAATGCCAAGATACAAAAATACAGTGAGCGAAGATGTTAGCAGATATTGAGACAAATTTACTGCTGATAGTGGGCCATCGCATCATGTCCTATTTGGCTTTTATACAGGGGCCTCATCTTAATATATAACTTTTGTTGGCCATCAAGAGTCTCCTCTGTTTTTATCAGTGTTGAAAAATGTTTATTTCCAGCCTTTGCTGGTGATTGTGGAATAGCTTAATTTGGCTTTTCGCACTGTCTACACAGCAGGAAGTTGAAGGAAGAACACTCTTCCTTAGATTTCCCTTACTCCTCGTGAAATTAGGGTTACAGGAGTTGGAGTAAGAAGTCCTTCAGCTGAACATTATTTTGAAATAATGCTGCTGTGTAGACGTACTCTCAATTTCATGTGAGAATAGACGCGCAGGAATGCTGATTCTTGCTCACATACTTAGACTAAACTATTAATCACATACCAGTTTGGAAAGGAACACTAGAGAATGCAGTTCAAGAGGATAAGAGAGGTGAGCAGGGATTATCCTTTGAAACAGGTAGGAAGACTTTATATGTTAACTCTCTGTAACTATGAGAGGGAGGACTGTAAGCATCAGTCTTTTTTGTTTTCTATGCTTTTATTGGACAGATTTCAAACTAGGGATGGGTTCCAGGCAAATCTGTATAGCTAGCTGAGTGTTCTTTTGTTGAAAGAAAAAGGACCTTTTTTCAAAAGTGAAACTTTGTGAAAATAAACTTTTAGAGTGAAATTTTCCCGGTTTTTGACCAGCTGTAAAAAATCTGGACTTACAAACACTTTGAAACTAGAAATTATTGTTTAGATCTGGAGGTTTAGTTTGGTCCATTGTAGGAAAACTCTGAAATCTGGATCCTTTATTGTTTGTATTGGGCCAATCATTTAGTAAGAACACATTGATTCTTTGCTTTGGAACATGTGCATGGTACATGACAATTTTATTATGAAAATATTATATGAAACAAGAACCCACAACACTTTTACAAATATTTATAGCTCCCTCCCCAAACAAAATATAACGTGCCAACCCTGAATACATGTCAGCAAACAAATATAGTATAAATGCAGAAATTTTTGGCTGGCCACATCCCATCCCAGAGGTGGGAGAACAATGCAAGATACCAGTCACCACAGTTAACTTCTGTTCCGTCTCTAGTTAAATGGCTGGCATGAATTGTATGGGTTTTTGTGCCCACAAATAGACATAAGATACCTTATCATTGTTGTGGCTGTATTATAGATAAACACTGAAGGAAGAATAATACCCTTATAATAACAGAACAAACATGTGACAGATGTTAGTTACATTGTTTAATGCACTAATAGAAGGGACTCAGATACTGTGATGATGAACATTGTATAACCGTGGTCACCAACCAGGAGATCAGGATTTACCAGTGGATCTTGGAGCCTCTGACAGGTGATCCTGATTGGTTTGGCCAGGAAGCTATCCAGCGCTAGCATTTCAGTTGCCCCTTCACCCACTGTCATGCTGCTCCTGCCCTCTGTGTTGGAGTTGCTGCCCTGGGAGCCTCCTGCTTGCTGTGCAGGGTGTGGGAGGGAGAAGATGTCACGGTGTCCCTTCTTCCCCACTTCTGTACCCCATCTCCACACAAAGAGAAGGGGATGGAGGGAGCTTGACAATGCAAATCTCTGTCACTCTCACCCACTGTGTGTGTCTCTGTCATTCTCACAAACACACACTGTCCTTCACTCTCATCTCCCGACCCCACACACACATGGGGAGTGGTTGTTACTTTTCTACTGCTTGCAAAGTGTATGTTTTGGTTTTTGACTGGTGTGTGCATTTCATAATTTTCATTTCCTTCTTATGCTTAAATTTAATTCTTTGAGGAGTGAGTTCTAGAATGCCTAACCTGTCATGGATGAAGTAATTATCCCTTTGGAAATTGCTGTTCCTGGAAGTGGCTGGCATGTCCCTGCAGCCCCTGAGAGAGTCAGAGCAGGGGGTCTTCACATGCTGTCCTTGCCTGCAGACACCATTCCTGCAGCTCCCATTGATCAGTAATGTGGAACCATGACCAGTAGAAACTATGGGCTCAGTGTTTGTAGAAGAGGGGCAGCACATGATACCATGGAGCCACTGCTGTACATGCCAGCTGCTTTCAGGAGTGATGCAGGCTCAGGGTAAGAGTAAGTCTGTCTTAACCTCACTGCTCCACCACCCAGAAGCTGTGTCACTTAAATGGTGCCCAGCCAGAGCCTGCTTCCTGAATCCCTGTCCCAGCCCTGAACCTCCTCCTGCACCCAAACTCCTTCCCAGAGCTTACACCCTGAAACCCCTCCTGGACCCTAATCCCTCACCCTAGGCCAAGCCTGGAGCCCCTCCCACACTCCAAACCTTTTGGCCCAGACTAGAGCCTGCACCCCACTCCCCTACCCCAGCCTGGTGAAAGTGAGTCAGAATGGGGGAAGGAAGGAGATGGAGTGAGCAGGGTGAGGTCTCAGAGAAGGGGTGGAGCAGGGGCAGGTCTTAGAGAAGGGGCAGGAAGGAAGTGGGGCAAGGTATTTGGGTTTGAGGTAGATCTTACATTGAAAAAGTGACCTTGTGGTTAAGAAGGTTGGAGACCACTGCTGTATAGAAACCTATATACAACCGTAGAATGGCCTTCATTCTTCCCACTAATTCTCCAGAAGCCTTTCACATGTCAGAATTCCTTCTTTTATATCATCTTCAGCAACATAATATTGAATATGTGACAACAAATTAAGTTTAAATCCATAGGTGGTTTCTATTGTGATCCAATCTGAGGCAGAGTTCATAAAGTTGTATGGCAAGCAATGGCCTTGCCAGCAGATATACAACTCTCTCGGGCTGTGTCTATACTGCATGCTTATTTCAAAATAAGCCATTTTGGAATAAAAACTCCACAATAGCTTATTTTGAAATAGCACATCCACACTACAAATGCCCATTGAAATAGTGCTGAGCTATTTCAAAATAGAATGTTCACACTGATTGGAGCCTCAATCGCACGTAAAACCCCCTGGAAGCACTTCAGGCAGGACATCAATCACTTTCTGGAGCTGCTGCCTGAGGCTATCTGAGGCTCGTGCTTACAGGGCCCCCCCATATAGTCGTGTTTCAAGCTCTTCATCTTTGCTTACCTCCTCGAGGGACAGCAAAGCCTTCTTACTGCCTGCTCTGGTTGCCCTTGCAGACACCACAGTGCTCTAGCCATGGAGCCAGACCTGCTTCAACATAGTCGCCAGCTCTTAGACCTCATGCCACACCTCTTGGTGCAGTTACTGCAGACTGCCCTCACGGCCCTGCAGGAACAGGACCTGCAGCTCATTGTGAGGTGCATCCTCTTCTCTCTCCAGGTGCTCCTCATGCAGCACAACTCCTCCCACCCTCTCCTGAACACTGTATACCGCTGCTTCTGGCGATGGGACACAAGTTCCAACTGGTGGGATCACATCGTCATGGGACCACATCATCATGGAGTGGTGGGATGACCAGCAGTGACTACAGAATTTTCACATGCAGGAGGACACCTTTCTGGAGCTCTGCGAGTGGCTTGCCCCTGCCCTCAGGTGACAGGACACCCATATGTGACCTGCCATCCTTCTCCAGAAGTGGGTTGCTATCGCACTGTGGAAGCTAGCCATGCTGGGCAGCCTGCTCTGAGGGGAACCAGTTCGGCATGGGGAGGTTGACCATCGGAGCCGTGGTCATGCAGGTATGGCTCTCTCATGCTATTGCACCAGAGGGATGGTGAACTGTTGGAAGGGGGGGGGGGGAAGTGGTGGCACCTCCCTCCCTGGAAGGTGTTTCAGATCCGCCTTTATAAAGCCCTGCCAGAGAATGGGGTAAAGTTGCTCCTGGTGTGTAGGGAGAGGGGGTTGGGCTCGGGGAAACTCCCCAGGACCCTGGCAACCCTGTGATTCTCTTTTTGTATTTCTCTACAGGTGGTGAGGGCCATCAATGCCATACTGCTGTTCAGAGTCATCATCCTGGGTGATGTGGACATCGTTGCCGGCTTTGCCACCATGGGCTTCCTCAATTGTGGGGGGGGGGACATTGACGGCACCCACATCCTCTTCCAGTCTCCCGACAACCAAGCATCAGATTATATCAACTAGAAGGGAAACTTTTCATGGACCACTGAGGCTGGTTCACCAACCTTAACATCAGGTGGTTGGGGAAGGTGCACGATGCCTGCTTCTTCAGGAACTCCAGCCTCTTTCAGAAGCTACTTGCCAGCACTTTTTTCCTCTGACTGCTCCATCAGGGTTGAGGACATTGACATGCCCATGTGCATCGTGGGGGATGCTGCCTACAGTTTGCTCCCCTGGGTAATGAAGCCCTACACTGGACACCTGGACCTCACCAAGGAACATTTTAACACTAGGCTCAGCAGGGCACAAATTGTGATGCAGGGTGCCTTCGGCCATTTGAAAGGGAGTTTCCACTGCTTGGCTGAGCAGTTGGACAGGGCATTTGAACAGCTGTGCATGGCTGCCATCCAGCACACCCATCAGGGGCCTGTGTGCATCTGCGAGGCCCTGAGGGAGAATTTCAGACAATGACACCAGTTAGACTGGCAGTCCAGCACCCTGGCATTTAATTTCAAAAAGGGGAATTACACAAAAATGAGGAGGTTAGTTAAACAGAAATTAAAAGGCACAGTGACTAGAGCCAAATCTCTGCAAGCTGCATGGAAACTTTTTAAAGACACCATAATAGAGGCCCAACTTAAATGTATACCCCAAATTAAAAAACATAGCAAGAGACCTAAAAAAGAGTCACCGTGGCTTAACCACCATGTAAAAGAAGCAGTGAGGGACAAAAAGGCATCTTTTAAGAAGTGGAAGTCCAATCCTAGTGAGATAAATAGAAAGGAACACAAACACTGTCAAATCAAGTGTAAAAATGTAATAAGAAAAGCAAAAAAAGATTTTGAGGAACAGCTAGCCAAAAACTCAGAAAGAAATAACAAAATGTTTTTTAAGTACATTAGAAGCAGGAAGCCTGCTAAAAAACCTGTGGGTCCCCTAGACGATCGAACTATAAAAGGCGCAATCAAGGACGATAAAGCCATTGTGGAGAAACTAAATGATTTCTTTGCTTCAGTCTTCACGGCTGAGGACGTTGGGGAAATTCCCAAATCTGCACCATCCTTTGTGGGTGATGAATCTGAGGAACTGTCCCGGATTGAAGTGTCATTAGAGGAGGTTTTGGAACAAATAGAAAAACTTAATGTTAACAAATCTCCGGGACCGGATGGCATTCATCCAAGGGTTCTAAAAGAATTCAAATGGGAAATTGCTGAACTATTATCTGTGGTTTGTAACCTATCCCTTAAATCGGCTTCCGTACCTAATGACTGGAAGGTAGCCAACGTGACACCAATATTTAAAAAGGGCTCTAGAGGCAATCCGGGCAATTACAGACCGGTAAGTCTAACTTCAGTACCGGGCAAATTAGTCGAAACAATAGTAAAGAATAGAATTGTGAAGCATGTAGAAGAACATAATTTGTTGGACAAAAGTCAACATGGTTTCTGTAAAGGGAAATCATGTCTTACTAATCTATTAGAGTTCTTTGAAGGGGTTAACAAACATGTGGACAAGGGGGATCCAGTAGATATAGTATACTTAGATTTTCAGAAAGCCTTTGACAAGGTCCCTCACCAGAGGCTCTTGTGTAAATTACATGGCCATGGGATAAGAGGGAAGGTCCTTTCTTGGATTGAGAATTGGTTAAAAGACAGGAAACAAAGGGTAGGAATAAATGGTAAATTTTCAGAATGGAGAGGGGTAACTAGGGGTGTCCCCCAAGGGTCGGTCCTAGGACCAATCCTGTTCAACTTATTCATAAATGATCTGGAGAAAGGGGTAAGCAGTGAGGTGGTAAAGTTTGCAGCTGATACCAAACTGTTTAGGATAGTCAAGACAGAAGCAGACTGTGAGGGACTCCAAGAAGATCTCACCAAACTGAGTGATTGGGCAACAAAATGGCAAATGAAATTTAATGTGGATAAGTGTAAAGTAATGCACATCGGGAAAAATAACCCCAACTATACGTACAGTATGATGGGGGCTAATTTGGCTATGACAAATCAGGAAAGAGATCTTGGAGTTATCGTGGACAGTTCTCTGAAAATTTCCACGCAGTGTGCAGCGGCGGTCAAAAAGGCAAATAGGATGCTCAGAATTATTAAGAAAGGGATAGAAAATAAGACCCAGAATATCTTACTGCCCCTGTATAAAACTATGGTACGCCCACATCTTGAATACTGTGTACAGATGTGGTCTCCTCACCTCAAAAAAGATATTTTGGCCTTGGAAAGGGTTCAGAAAAGGGCAACTAAAATGATTAGGGGTTTGGAACGGGTCCCATATGAGGAGAGGTTAAAGCGACTGGGACTTTTCAGTTTAGAAAAGAGGAGACTGAGGGGGGATATGATAGAGGTATATAAAATCATGAGTGGTGTGGAGAGGGCCGATAAAGAGAAGTTAGTTATTAGTTCCCTAAATAGAAGAACTAGAGGACACCAAATGAAATGAATGGGTAGCAGGTTTAAAACTAATAAAAGAAAGTTCTTCTTCACACAGCGTGTAGTCAGCCTGTGGAACTCCTTGCCAGAGGAGGCTGTGAAGGCTAGGACTATAATAGAGTTTAAAGAGAAGCTAGATAATTTCATGGAGGTTAGGTCCATAAAAGGCTATTAGCCAGGGGATAAAATGGTGTCCTTGGCCTCTGTTTGTCAGAGGCTGGAGAGGGATGGCAGGAGACAAATCGCTTGATCATTGTCTTCGGTCCACCCTCTCTGGGGCACCTGGTGCTGGCCACTGTCGGCAGACAGGCTACTGGGCTAGATGGACCTTTGGTCTGACCCAGTACGGCCATTCTTATGTTCTTATGTTACGTTCTTAGACTCTGCCTGGAGCCTCCCCACAAAGGGTCTGTGCATTACCCCCCTGTGCCTTTCCTTCCCACCTTTCCCTTGCCCTGTCCTTCCTTCCCCCATTTCCCTGTTGATAAAATAAATCAGACCTTTTGTTTTGAACCAATAAACTCTGTTTTTTTTAATTGGGGTAAATGTAACTGGGGAGGGACTGGGGAAAGAACCTGGGAGGTGGAAGGGGGAGGAGGGTGAAGGAGAGGCTCAGGGGTGGGGCTGGGACTGGCAGCTGCTGTGGGTGGTCCCACCACCTCGTGTGCGAGGCCCCCAGTGGCCACAGGGGAGGTTAGGGGAAGAAGCTGGAGCGGTGGGAGCTGGGGTAGGAGCAGAAGCGGCCACCTGGCAGTTGACGGTGGTGGTGTAAGCCGCACACATAGTCTAGGCCTGCTGCAACAGCTCCTGTCCGGTGTTGCGGTGCAGCTCCAGGTCATCCTCCAGTCTGAGGTCCTGCCTGGCCAGAGACTGCTGCAGGGCATGCAGGCAGGTGATGTGCTCTTGCTACAGGCCGTCATGGGGTCTCCTTTGCCTGCGAATCTCATGGGGTCGGGAGGCTGGTGTGGGGGAGATGTGGCTTGCACCTCACTCGCAGCTGGTCCAGTTGTGAAGGAAAGTGAGAAGGGCAGTCATCCCACGATGCAGGGTGCATGAAGCCTAGCCCTCATCTCTGAGCAGACACCGAAAGGTCTCAGGTCAGATGAAGGCGATGTGCTTCGAGCAAGGCCATATGTGGCCTAGACAGTGGGCTCTTTCCTGCAGGGGCACAGATGTCCCAGAGGGAGACTTGCTACCCCTTCACTCCAGGGGCAAGCAGGCATGGGAAGGTGCCAGCCAGGCCAAGAGCCTGTGGGCAGGAGTGGGGCGATGTGGTGGCTCGACTTCTCTCCATGCCATGCATACGCCGGGTCCAGCAGTGGCGGTGTCCCTGCTCTTGTCCCTTGTATCCCTGCTCACTGGAGGACAGTGGGGGAGGGTATTGGAGGAAGGTGACCTGGCAAGGGGACTGGTGTCCTCAGCATTGCCGCGTTGGCCCATGAGAGCATGCTGCTCCGAGAGCATGGGCATGCCTGTGTGCCGTGTGCAGCACTGCTGTGTGTGTGTGTCCATGACCCGATTCTCCCTAGTGGTGGCTTGCGGCGGGAAGGTGTTACACCATGGAGTTGGGAGTAAGGCAGGCCTCTCCAGAAACCCTGTGTGCAGAAGCGCAAGGTTCCTGAGCTGCTGCCTCATTGCGGCTGTCTGCTCTGGACTGGCTCTCTGTGTGCACCCACGTGCACGGGCTGCTGTGTGATCCCCAGGCCAACAAGTCCAGGCAAGAAGCGTGTAGCTCCTCGCCACCCACTGCCTCTCTCTGCTTGTCCAGGATCTCTTCATTAGTTCGCAAGGTCTCCCTCCTCTTTCGCCCCTGGGCAGGGGCTTGGGAGGTGGCTGCCTGCACCCTTGCAGCCATAGGGGGCTTAGAGGGAGCACAGGGCAGCAGCAAAAGCAGTCAGGGCTCTGCTGTGTGGAACAGTGCGAGCTGGGCCTGCTTTGTGCCACAACACTTTTCCCCTGTGGCTGCAGCTTTAAGGGCTGCAGGGGAAGAGGAACTATAGAGTTCTGATGAGTGTGGATAGAGTGGCCACCAGGGCACCTGTGGGAAGGCGTGGAGGCCAGTTATTTCAAAATAACTTCAGCTACCCTGTCTACACACAACCTATTTCAAAATAACTATTTTGAAATAGATGTTATTCATCATAAAATGGGGGTTACAGATTTCAAAATAAGAAGCCTGTTATTTCAAAATTATTTCGAAATAACAGGCTTGCTGTGTGGCGCTCAATTTGTTACTTCAAAATAATGCTGCTGTGTAGACATGCCTTCAGCTCCAATAGAAACAAGAGGTTGACTGTATTCTGGTAAAAACGCCAGCAAAATACCAATTATGATTCAAGTGCAGTGTGATTTCCTATTCAGACAGGAAGAAATGATTTATCCAGCAGTGTCACTTACACTGTATTTATTATAAGACAACAAACATGATGAAAAAATTAGATGGGCTAGAGATGAGTGGCTTATCTGGACTGCTCACCTGGTAGGCAGTTAGTAAAACATAATACTCTCTACTGAGTATTAGGATATTTGGAACTTTCCTTTTCCTCCCCAATTTTTCTTCTTAGAATTTCAAAATAAATTAAAAAACACAAAACCCCACACACATTACCAGCAGAAACCAATGTAGAATGTACATCTTGCCATTCTGAAGCAGGATGCTCAATTAAATTAGCAATAACTTGCTGAGACAGAATAATTAAAGGTGTCTAATTTATATAAGAATTTAACTTCATCCAATTTTTTTTAGCCTATAGACATAAATGTTGATTACTCAGGAGAACAATGCAGGCATCGCTCAGTCACTAGTGGAGATTTCAGTGCTTATGACCAAATATTTAGACAATACAATAAAAGTGGTAACCCTCTATTAGGGCTTGATCCAAATGGAATCTATAGGAGACCTTGCATTAAATGGAATATATTTTGGATAAACTCTCTGCACTGTATGCAAGCTTGAAAATAGACACAGCTTAGCCATTTAATTACATAATGAAAAACCTTTTTAACTAAACATTCTGAGCTGGACTTTTAAAACACGCAATTATGCCAAAACTATTGACCTTACATTCTTATTGGACTGTATCCACAATCAGCAAATGTACTGTACATTAGGTACTGTACATCTTATCTGTTTGATAGTGATTGGTGGAAAAGGCTCATACTTAAATGGACCTGGTATTACATTGGGAATTTTGTTTTTTTCATTAGCACCTGCAAAAAGGAAAGGGTATGTTATTACACATCCTGAAATTTCTTTGGGAAGTTTCCTGAATATTCACATTTAAACAAACTTTCTTTGGAAGTGTTATGAAGTTTCATGTCATATCTGAGTTGCCTCCTCTAGTTACAATTTCATTATTTAGGGATATATTTTTTGTCTTGTTTTGTGAGGTTAATAGTTTGCTTAAGGGTTAAATGATTAGCTTGATTTGCAGAAAAAAAAGCATAGATTTTTGTAGTTGATCACTCACCAACCAAAATGTATCAGCTAGCTTAGTATCTAAAGTTTTTATGTACAATTAATTTACCATCTCTGAACTAGTCTCAGCAATTCAGTACTTTTATCTAAGTTTTTTTTTAATAAACAAGACAACAACAACAACATGCAATTTGTTGCCGGAAATACCTTAGTTAAATGATAGTTACAGTACGTATTACTGGAGAAGGTCATTCCCTCCCTGACTATCTCAAAAGAAAACAAGCTATACTTTGCTGTACTAAGAAATTGAGCTTAGCACTGGGAATCTGTCACTTGCTAAGGATGTTTATTTCCTAGTGTGTTACTTATCACTCTGCAGTTTTTAAAAGATTGTTACTATTGCAGCAATTCAGTAGTCTTATTGTGTGAGTGCTGTTATTACAGGTCACCAACCCAATATTTAGGTCACCAGTTATGAATTTTTTAACACTCAGACAAACACAAGTAAAGAATAGAAAGAGAATAACTTAATTGTCTAAGTTGGTTTCGTGGGTGTTCTTTGTTTTTGATACTTCTCCATTGCTTTCCTTCGTTCAAGGTCAACACTTGTAAGTACACAGAGTGTATCTGCCCACACATTTCTGTTGGGAAAGCCAGCATGTGATGTAATGATTATTAAGATTCAGAATCTGGGATGCAGAGACAACAGTACTTGGTTGATTTGGCACTTTTTGGATAGTGTATGTTTCAAGTCACCATCATCTTAATTTAAAACTGAGGTTTTAATGAGTGGCAAAGGGAGAAAAAAGAAACCACCCAAGAATTCTAGAATTAATGCACCAGTCGAATGTAAGTTGGAAATGTGTGGAGTTAGTCTGATAGTTACAAAAGTGCTTATGAATTTAGTACAAAGCTACGTTATATAAAATGTCAGTGCCTTAACCTTATCCTTTGAAAGCAACTTCAGTGACACAATAAAACCCAATCCCTATTTAGGGGCCATATTTAGGCCAGTATGGAGTTTGGGTGTTCTGTCTTCATGTGCATAAGCAAAAATAGCATATCCTGTACAAAAAATTAAAGCCCGATCCAATGTCCACTGAACTCAACTTTTCAGCAGAAGGAATTGAAAATTCAACATGTTGCTCATATGTTTGATACCAGTATATTGTTGTTTAAGTTTCTAGAATGAGCTAAAGAGTGAGGCACTGGCAGTAAAAAGAAAAGACTCCCATTTCTCCAATTTAAATGTTAACAAGCATTCATGGACTACAGAAAGTCTTCAAGGAGACTTCATGGTGGAGCTTTGAAACACCCCTGCCTTATTCCCTATTTCTGCTGATAACCACCACTGCATTCCTTCAGCTTGGAGGACATTAAACAGCTGAATCTATACCTAGAACCAAGGCCGCTCCTTGGCAGCCTGAAGGGGGGGGGGGAGGGAGGGAGATTCAAAACCTTGAACAAAAATGTGGCCTCCCTGATTTCCAGTGTGTGAAAGCATTTCTTCCAGACTGTGTTCATATCTCCGGCAGACAAACCTAATGGCAAGCATAACAAATTGAGATCCCACAGTCCTGAAACTACAAGCCATAAGTCTAGAACATGTCAGTGGTATGAATGGATTCCTGTAATACTATTCATTGATAGCCATTTCAGTGAGTCTAAGTGTTGAGGTTGCACCGCATTTCTGAAAAGCGCCCAAACCAAATCTCTGCATTCAAAGACTCTCTAACTCTGAAGGTGAGGTAGTCAAAAAACACAATCTAAATTTTGCAGATTGGTCCCATATATGTTATTTGCACACATAAAAACCAGCAGTAGCTAGTGTAGGAGTTACTTGAGCCAGAGAAAAATTTGAGTGTGTTTATATATATATTTATTTTCACATGGCAGTTCATCTATTTATGAAGAGATATAAACAAAACAGGAAGAGACATGGAAAGAGAAAAGCTAAATTTATGCAAAGGCATCTCCTATACAAGGGCTAAACCCCTCAATTTAGTAAGCTATCTGTAATTGAAATGTCCGCCAAAAATCTCTACCTCAGCTGTCCTTAAATTTACTAACTGTAACAGCACTCTGAAATGTTGCTCTTCTAATCAAAATCACAGAATGATGATACAAATGCAGGTCAGGCACCCTTGAGACCTGACTGGTCCGAAGGATGGAATTTGCTGGTTCAGGAGAGGTCCCCTGCTATCACCCATCCCAACCCCCAGCTCCTGCTGGCCCCACTTCTGGCCCCAGTTGGTCTCCCTGCCTCCAGCTAGCTAACTATGCTTCCAGCAATGGCTGGAGCTCTCCCTGCCATGGGGATCCTGGTCATGCCACTGCCTCCTGCCACAGGATTCTCTGGTCCAGGAACACCGATGGTCCGGTAACCAGAGAGTCCCAGTTTCAGGAGATACAACCTGTACAGAAATTAAGAGGATGGAAAAAAGTGATGATGCAAAATCATAGGGTTGGACAAAACCTCAGGAGGTCATTGAGCCCAACCCCCTGCTAAAAACAGAGTCAATACCTACTACATCATCCCAGCCAGGGCTTTGTCAAGCTGGGACTTAAAAATCTCTAGGGATGGAGATTCCACCACCTCCCTGCATGCATGTTTCTTAGCAAGCCCCAGGTGTAAGTAAGTCCTGGATGGGGGCCTCAGAGTGGCAATCATGAGACTCAGGAATAATGGTGGGATGGATGCGACTGGAGAGGCAGTGAGTGCCTGGGGGATGGATGTGGGGCCAGGAGAGACAGCAGAGGCCAGGGATAACAGGGGCATGGGGAGTCAGAGGTAGGTACCTGCTGCTGCATAGCCAGAGGCCAGCACCTGGGGCCAGCATCCATTGGAGCCTATGCCAGCTGGCCAGGGCTGAGGATTAGTGCCTGTGACCAACAACTGCTGCCACATGGCCAGCATTGAGTGCCAGCACCCAGGCTCTGCATCCAGGGCTGGGGGTTGGAGCCTGCCTCTGTGGATCTCTGTCTGGGGCCAGCATCTACTGCTGAATAGCTAGGACAGGGCATCTGCATCCAGGGCTGGTACCTGCTGAAGCCCAGATTGGCACCATCTACCACCTAGCTGGGGCTAAGGGTCAGTATCCGGGGCCAGGACCCATGATTGGTGGTCACTGGCTGTCAGGGCTGGTGCTCAGCAGCTGGGGTTGTTGGCCTGGGCTAGTGCCTGGGTCAGCCACTAGGGATGGGGGTCAGAGCAAGAGGCTGTGAGTCAGCACCCAGTGCCAGTGGCTGACACCAGGGTTTGTGGCCTTGTGGCCAGAGCTAGGATAAAAGCCTGCTGCTGTGTGTCTAGGGATTGGACCCTGATGCCGCATGGCCAAAGGCCAGGGCCACATGGTCAGTGCACAAAACTAAGGGTGTTAAGGACTAGTCAACTACCAATAAGCATTTGCTTATCGGATAGTTGAATCAATTAATCGATTCCCCCCCCTTGCTGCCTCTATCAGATAGAGACAGCAAAGGTGGGGATGAGGGGGTGCTTCAAAGGGCAGTGCTGCCCAGCTGATTCCGGGCTCAGCTGTGTGGCGCTGCCCCTTTGAAATGCCACCTTGGATACTTGACTAGTAAATTACTTGATATTTAACATCCTTCCCCAAAACTCTGCAGCTGGAACTGGGTGTGGGTGCCCAAAGCTCCCTGGTCCATGCAGCCAGGCTCCTTAAGTCCCACTGCCCAAGCCTGCTGACAATCACTCCAGGGGTGAAGCCTGAGCCCATTGCTCCCCCATAGATTAAGAACTCTCCTTGCTCTTTCTGTGTTGTGCTCCATCTGCCTCCAGAGGTGGTGCAGGGCAGTGCATCTAGGAGCAACAGGGAGAGAAGGAAAAGAGTGATGCTTTGCTCCTCCACCCAGGAGGTCTGTGGCCACATGAAAAACTCCTGATGGCTGCATTTGAGAAACAGTGTACTATACTATTTGTGCACACAAAGCAGGAGGTATGCATTTGATGCTGCTAAGAGTAAATGCAACCACCCTCAAGCAGATTTGAACCTGAGACCTCTGGAATTTAGTGTAGGAGCCTCTACTGCTTGAACTAAAATCCAGCCCGCTCTCACATTGGGCTGTAGCGCTCCCTTGTTCTTATTGCTCACTGTATGTGGACTAAGTGCCACCATATGGAACAGCAAACCACACTAGATGTGTAGGTTACATAAAGCTCTTTTGTGATGAGAAAGCTATTAGAAAGGTATATGAAGGTACAAGAGGTCCTTTAAACAACCCCACAAATATATCACAAAAGGAGTATAAGCTAAGGATTTGAGCAATGACTAGGTCTCAGTTTCAGCTCTGCCACTGATCTGTGACATTGTAGGCACCCTTGTGAAAGTCATTTCTCCTTTGACTGCCGTAGCTATCCATTTGTAAAATAGGCATAGTTATACCTACCTACTAATCAAGGCTGTTGCATCACTATCTGCACTGCTATCCAGGGTGTGTGACTGCAGATGTGTTGCACATCTCACTGGTTTCACTCACATCAGCACAGCTAATAGCAGCAGTACTGATGGCAGCAGCATAGACATGCATAGACTCCAGCCCAGACTAGCAATAAGAGCATTTATCTAGAGTCCCTGTGGGGAGGGAGGCAGGGGAGCATGTACAGACTGTATTGAAACCAAACTGCTGGTTTTAGAGTAGGTTTGTATATCTGGGCGGCAATTACACCTCAGATAGCAGTGTAGCTATAGCTTATTTAATTACTATTTGTGGACACCCTTAGATTCTTTGAAGAGAGATGCTACAAAAATGCTAAATACAATGGTATATAATAGTAAAAACAGAATAGTCCAAGATAAAGGATGTTAAAAAGTGTTTACTCAGGTAAATGTGTAACCACTGAAATTTGCAGTGATTACACATTTACACATGGGCTGTGTCTATACTGGCGCGATCTTGCACCAGAGCTATGCAAATGAGGCTCAGCGTGGAATACTGCCGAGCCTCATTTGCATAACTAATGAGCCGCTATTTTTGCGGAAGAGGCTCTTGTGCAAGACGGAGCTGTCTACACTGTCCCTTCTTGCGCAAGAAAAACCCTCTTGCGCAAAGCCGTTATGCCTGAAAATAATCAGCATAACGGCTTTGCGCAAGAGGGTTTTTCTTGCGCAAGAAGGGGCAGTGTAGACAGCTCCGACTTGCGCAAGAGCCTCTTCCGCAAAAATGGCGGCTCATTAGTTATGCAAATGAGGCTCGGCGATATTCCACGCTGAGCCTCATTTGCATAGCTCTGGCGCAAGATCGCGCCAGTATAGACACAGCCATGGGATGTAGGAGGGAAATCAACTCCCTGCGAGCTGGTGCATGTGGACAGCTTAAGTCAGCTCCTCACATACACCAGCTCCCGTGGAGTTGTTTGCCCCTCTTCCCTGCACTGCTGCCTCAGTATCAGAGGCAGCAGTGTGGGGGAAGGGACAGCGCAGCTTAAAAGATGGCTCCCCATGAGCACTGGCTCCTGTTTGCTCTCCCCCAGCCCTGCTGCCTCTGATACAGAGGCAGCAGTGGGGGTTTGGGGGAGGTGGCTTCTTGGGAGCTTAAAAGCCAGCTCCCCACATGTGCTGGCTCCTGCCTGCCCCCCCCACCACACTTGCAGAGTGTGGGGCAGAGGAGAGCTGCGTGTGACCATGAAGGTTAACCAATGAGCCCAGCCTCATTGGTTAACCATTTACACTATCACATCCCTACCCCAGATCTCTCTCTCTTTTTTAGAAAAAGTTACTCTTTACAACTAGTTCCGTGGGCTCTCCCCGTGACATTTCTTTCTTCGCTGAGGTGTTTTTCCTGCACCTTACAGCAATACGATATCTTGATAATTAGGATACAAATGCCGTGTGGTTCCAAACACAGTGGCACCAATGTGTAACTGACAGGAAAATGGAGAGTTCCCCAGCCTGTGGTACAATAATTATTGTCCAGAACCAGTTTTTTGGAGCACTATTCAAGTCAAAGGGAGCTGTTTTGAGTCAGGGCAGTTTTTGCTTTGCTGCTATCGCTGTCTGATGCAGTGTTTGTTGTATTATTCTCCATTAGTTGTTTTGTTTCTCACTAGAGCAGATACACCAGCCAGAACTGTCTTCAGGGACAGGGTGCTCTTCAGGGTCAACTCTCCCCCCTGATCAGGAGGAGATCTTTGCAGATCCTTTCCACTCTCATCTTACTTTCTCTGCTTTCTCCACATCTCTAGGAATGTTCTTGCTGGGAGATGTCAAGCCACCGTGAGTGCAGTTCAGGGTTGCCCACACCCCTGTGAGGAACATAAGCACAGAACATCATGGAAGGCCATAATGTGTGACTCTCTGCTCAGACTCTCTCTCAGCTGGGGAGAGAGACTGAGCCAGCAGGAAGGTAATTGCCTCCCATCTGCAGCCAATTTCCTGATGCAGGTGCTCAGGGGCTGTGTCCCAGACAGATTGTATTGCTTGCTAATCAGTGTAGTATCTTGTAGCAGTTGCAGAGTGCTGGTGCAGATGTTGGATGTTATGACCTTGAACATGGACTCTTTCCCTGAGTGTACTTGCTGGAGCCCTAAATGCAGTCACATGATGAAATGGGAGGCAGGGAATCAGAGATGAATTTGAAGGTAAGATCGAGATCCTAATTGCACCAAATTATATGGTGAGTGCAGGGGTATGAGGAAATGTTAAAGAGTGAAAGGACCAGATCCATCTTCAAATTAATATCAGGAGTTATTACAGAGGGCAAGTATAACATGGATTTGAAAGAGATATATAAAAGAAAGCTGGTCATATTCTTAACCTGCCAGCTTGACAGTCTTCCTCTATATTCATTTTTTTAAAAAATGTTTGTAACTATTTTTCCTTTGCCCCTCATGTTCTTGATGCTGAGAGAATATTTCAGTTAAACAAGAAAAAGACAGCACCTCCCTCCTTTCCCCACAGTATCTTTATCAAATATGAACACCCCCACCCCAATACAATTGTTCTCTGTCTTCCAGGTCTGTCTCCTTGGTCACAGCTTAAAATAAAATTGGGTCTCTTTCTCCCTCCCCACCCCTTCTCCTTTGATAAGAAAGCCCTCTACTAAAAGAAACCAAATGAAGAAAAAGAAAAGTGTTTGCCTCATCTCCCATCTTGCTGGATTTTCACTTTCATGCTATGTTTGGAATGTGCAGAGTACATCAGAAGCCCTTTTATCTAGCTCTGAACAATACTGTGTCCTCCTTTTTCTCCCCCATTCCTCTCAACATTTTCATTCTTTCCCAACGCTCTTGTTCCCAAACCCAAAGTTTCTTGAGCTTCTTTTAAAAACATTTCAAAGCATTACAGCAACTTGTATTCCTTCCCCCATCCCTGCCTCCCTCCACCTCCAAAGAATTTGAGTAGGGAGTTTTGTTTCCAGAAACATTTTGTGATTTTTGTGTTTAATAACTGACTGTTCCATCTGTCTGAAATTAAATAAAATATGCTGCATTCAGCCCTTTAGAAAATAGTGTACTTTCTAAGCCTGAACTTGAGAAACATTTTTCTAATTGGGCCTGGGATTCTTGAGGTGGTTTTGATATTCCAAATTATTTTCTGAAATTAGATTCTTCTTCTCATGATTCTTTTAACACTTCTGTTAGTGTTTGTGCGGAACAGGATGTGATGCTTTTTGGCTGCATATTGAACCCTACTGAAGACTGGGAACACAAATAGTGGAAGAGACTAAAAGGAAAAATAAGTCAAATCTTGAATTCACACTCCTGCAACTCTTACTCATGCATGGATTTCAGTGATGGGTTACATATAAGAACAAAGATCAACATGTTGCTATGGTCTGTGTTAAAACACCTATCTGATTTAGGATTGACAGTGACACACATGCTCCCAAGTGCCTAAATCCTTTTTGAAAATGAGATTTAGGCCTCTAAATCAGTTAGGGTTGCAATGTTGAGCACAGCAACAGGTAGGTTGTGTGTGTGGTTTTTTTTTTTTTTTTTAATCTCGCCTTTAGTAAGGGTTGTAGGATTGGATTCATATTGACATGCTTGAGTAAAGATGTCTCAGTAGGACTCCTTATTAAAGCTAATGTTGTCACAGGACAACTAGGAAGAATAATTGTCTATATTCTTAGAGCCTGTGTGAAATCCTGGCTTTAATCTGGCCTGTGACTTGATATGATCTAAATTTTAATTACCTAAATTTTACTACTGCTGAGAGCAGTCTAATCAAACAAGAGGCACACGGTGTAAAATCATTTACATCTTTTTCCTAGAAAGGACAACTTCTGAAAAAGAATGTGGCCATTTCAACAATGTTTACCCCTCATAAGCAAAACCAACATAAACCATTAAGAAAAATAGCACATACTTTTATAAAGGTATTTTTTGGTACAAAGATTAACATTACCAACAGCTGCTATTAAGAGTTGGCATTCTTCCATGTTGCTGACAGGGGGCCTGATCCTCAGCAGGTGAAAGTGTCAATTGAAGTTAACTGTGACCTTGTCCCAGATAGGGATGTAAACTTGGTTAATCAGTTAACTGGTTAAATGTTAGGCTTAAGCAACTAAGTGGGATCTGGGTGGGGGATTGTTCCAGCCCGTTGGAGTAGCCTGCAGGTGGAGAGCTGCTTCAGCCTCACCGTTAACCTTTCACATCCCTAGTTCCAAATACTTTCAAGGCTGTTACACAGTTTGCTATACAGTATTTCAAGTAAAACTAGATAAAGTAGAAACTGTTTTTCCTTTTCTTAGAAATAAAATAGATGAAAGATGGTAAATAACTTGATGATGATTTTTCCCTTGCAATTCTCATAGCTCCTGCTGTTCAGCCTCACAACTTAAACTAAAGAAATAATCCCATTGGTTTGTTGCAGTAGTAGGTGGTTATCCTGTGTGCATTAGTCACACCTATGACATTTTTTTTAAAGCATGTTTCACAATCTCCTTGAACTGCTTCAGTGTGTGCCTTTAAAAATTTGAACCATTTCAAAAGGTTCTACACTTTTTCTAGTGGGATTTCTCTGTGCACAGTTTAGAAACTTTGCTAGAAATAGTAAAGTTTTAAAATACCATGGATAACTTTAAAAAGCACCAAAGGCCCAGTGTTGCCAGGCTGAAAGTTCAGATCCCTACCTCCTATTAAAATAAATGGGCTGGTAAATCCCATGTTCAAAAGAGAATTAGACTCCTATGTCTTAATGAAAGGGAAAGGGCTAAAGTTTCTATGTGCCTAACTCATGTTTGAAATTGGGACATTGATTTTAAAGATATTTAGGCCGATCCCTAAAGATTCATATAGGTGCCTTGCTGGATTTTCTGAACCATGTAGACCTAACTCCTTACAGATATGTAGGTTCCAAACAGCCTTTTAAAACTCTAAGTCCATGACTTAGGCACCGCTGACATTTTCAAAACTGCTTCTCAGCTGTCTTTGCGCCTAAGTCCCCAAGGCACCTCAGTTTCTGTTGGTCTATATTTGCAAAGATGACTTCAATGTCAGATTTTTGGAGCCTAAAATAAGCAGTGAGGGACTTGGAGTCCCTAGAGTGCCTAGCTTGGGACCACTTCAGGTTTAGCTGTTGCAATGCTGAGTGGCACAATTCCTGAGTAACTTTGTAGATCTGGGACTTGAATCCAATTAATAACAATGGAAGTTAGGTGTTGAGGAGATTTTAAAAATCTTGCTATTGCCAGTCTTCATTTTTGGGCGCTTAAATAAATATTTTTAAAAATCTTGCCCTTAGGTCTTACAATGCTGAAAGTCAAGTCATTGTCCAAACCTGAAAGTTACTCTAGATAAGTAGTAAGCAAATTTAAAGTGAAATAGCCATGCCAGAAAAGACTCCATGCATGGACACTTTTATTCCACATTAAGATCACATTTTTCTGGTTTAGAATAGCCCACTTCCTAAGTAGATCAAACTAATTCAGAACAAGGCACCCTTACTCCAGACAAGTGTCCTCAGAAGGAGTTGTTCCTCAGGCTCTGGAGGCTATGTCTACACTTAGTCCTGGTCTACACTAAGAGGTTAGGTCAAAGTTAATTGCATTTATAATGAATATGTTGACACCAAGTCCCTTCTGCCGACCCTAAGGGCTCTACCTTGGCAAGAGTAGAGCTATATTCAACCTTCCAGAGTCAAATGTGTGATAGTGTAGACACAGTGTTGTTCAAGTCAACAT
This sequence comes from Pelochelys cantorii, assembly GCA_032595735.1. NCBI lineage: Eukaryota > Metazoa > Chordata > Testudines > Trionychidae > Pelochelys > Pelochelys cantorii. Next base: position 172,862,297 of record CM064328.1, read on the forward strand.
TCTGGGACTCCAGGAGGTGTCTCAGAGTGCACCAATATGACAACTCTGGCCAGCACTTTCAACTCTGCTGCGCTTCTTGGTACACGGGAAAACTCCTGGGAACTCTTGAATTTCATTTCCTGGTTGGTCAGCATAGCAAGTCCAGCAGCACACCTGACCATCAATTCCTAGAGTCGCAAGCAAGCACCAGCATAGAGCTTGCAGGATATACTGGATATGAATGCTCTGTGGGAGAAGAATCTGTACAGGCAGAACTCTGAACCAGCAGAAGAAATGCCAAAATGACATAGGCCATGGTGGGGGGGAAAGGATACAGCAGGGACACCCAGTAGTGCTGTGTGGAAAATAAAGGAACCCAGGCAAGTGTACCAGAAGACAAAGGAGGCACGCAGTCATTCTAGGTCAGAGCCACAGATCTGAAGCTTCTATGGTCAGAGTCACAGACATGCAGCTTCTTTGGACTCTAGGAGGGGACCCCGCTACTATCCCAAAACTGTCTGTGGTTATCTTCCCAATTGACTCTTCAGGCAGCCTCGGGCAACAATGAGAAGGACATTGTAGATGAGGAGGAGAATGCTCAGCAGGCAAGTGGAGGATCTGCTCTCCCCACTGCTAGGACTTTTTCCTAACTCTGGAGGCAATCCCCTCCCAGGACCTATTATTGCTGAATCCTGATGGTGGGGATGGCACATCTGGTGAGTGCACACTTGTAACCACACTACAGTGGTTACATGTAATTGGGTTTAATCTTTGAACTGCCCTGGGCAACAGGAATAATATACTGGTGTCCAGTCCCTCTACACAGTAGGTGCTTCATGGAGAAGTTTAATGTGCCTGGAGACGGTGCAGGGAAGATTCCTGCTTATCTCTACAAAGTCTCTAGGTGCACTGAAATCCTTCTCAGAAGGTTTCTGGGGAGGACTGCTTTATTCCATCCTCAATGGTAGTACTCCTTCTCATGCCAAGCCAGCAGTAAGAGATCTAGCATCATTGCAGCAAAAGGCAGAGCAGAATAAGGTCTCTGGTCACATTCATGTAGCTTCCGTTCCTTACCATCATTTTGGAAAAGACTGATATTACACATGGGGACCTGGATGCAATGGAGGAAATTCTGTAATTGATAAAACTGAGGCACTCCACCTCTGTTTGCTCACCCTCAACAAATTATTAGGCCATGTGTGCCATCCTGTTTGCAATGGGCTTGAAGGGATCATCTCTGGCTGTGCAGAAGGGAAGACCCCACTCTGACTGTGCACATCAGAGCCCCTGCCCCCCAAACCCATTGCCCCCCTTTGCAAATGCACACACGTGAACAAGGGCTATAGTTTGCAGGCACCCTTTCCCACATGTTTTCAAATGGAAGCAAAAAACCCCTCCCCATGTGCTGCTTACCATGCCTGTCTGTAAACAGAGCTCTTCTGTTAGATTTGGCAAATGAAATTTAATGTGGATAAGTGTAAAGTAATGCACATCGGGAAAAATAACCCCAACTATACGTACAGTATGATGGGGGCTAATTTGGCTATGACAAATCAGGAAAGAGATCTTGGAGTTATCGTGGACAGTTCTCTGAAAACTTCCACGCAGTGTGCAGCGGCGGTCAAAAAGGCAAATAGGATGCTCAGAATTATTAAGAAAGGGATAGAAAATAAGACCCAGAATATCTTACTGCCCCTGTATAAAACTATGGTACGCCCATATCTTGAATACTGTGTACAGATGTGGTCTCCTCACCTCAAAAAAGATATTTTGGCCTTGGAAAGGGTTCAGAAAAGGGCAACTAAAATGATTAGGGGTTTGGAACGGGTCCCATATGAGGAGAGGTTAAAGCGACTGGGACTTTTCAGTTTAGAAAAGAGGAGACTGAGGGGGGGATATGATAGAGGTATATAAAATCATGAGTGGTGTGGAGAGGGCCGATAAAGAGAAGTTAGTTATTAGTTCCCTAAATAGAAGAACTAGAGGACACCAAATGAAATGAATGGGTAGCAGGTTTAAAACTAATAAAAGAAAGTTCTTCTTCACACAGCGTGTAGTCAGCCTGTGGAACTCCTTGCCAGAGGAGGCTGTGAAGGCTAGGACTATAATAGAGTTTAAAGAGAAGCTAGATAATTTCATGGAGGTTAGGTCCATAAAAGGCTATTAGCCAGGGGATAAAATGGAGTCCTTGGCCTCTGTTTGTCAGAGGCTGGAGAGGGATGGCAGGAGACAAATCGCTTGATCATTGTCTTCGGTCCACTCTCTCTGGGGCACCTGGTGCTGGCCACTGTCAGCAGACAGGCTACTGGGCTAGATGGACCTTTGGTCTGACCCAGTACGGCCATTCTTATGTTCTTATGTTATTTCCAAAAGTAGACAGAGATTAGAGGCATGGGGGTAAGAGTAACTCCTCCAAAAGCAGTGTTGTGTGGAGGAGGGAGATGGAAGGAACCAGAAGGTAATGGTTAGGACTCTGCTATTGGAGAAGAAGGGCAGGGAACTGAGTGTTCTGAATCTGAACTACTGTGAGGTTCAGTATTTTTCATACACATCCTTGCTGCTGAGAAATAGATTTCCAAACTGGACTCTGATTTCAGGTGAGAAATGGAAAAATGCAAAAAACAAAACAAATAAACAACAACCAAAACCACCCACTATAACATGAAATTAGACACATACACAAAATCTATTTTCCTATTTTTGTACACATTTGTGTCTTTATCTTTCAAGGCTCCATCTAAACTTTCCATCCCAATGCCCTCCCTTACTCTTGTTTTTCTATTCCTTCTCTAGTTCTGCTTTTTTTTAAAAAAAAATCTTTTGAATTTAATTTCTTTCTGTGCTTGTCTTATCCCTTCTCCTATTGGTTACTGAATGTTTCTACTTCTGATGTTTCTGCTCCTGCACATACTTCTCTGTTCTTTGCCTCTTTCCATTTCCTGTGCCTGTTGGCCTTCCCTTTCTTATCATCTTCGCCTTTCTTCTACCTGTTTCAATATCTTCCCCCTCCTGTGGTACCACCTGCTTTTGATTTCTCCTTTAGTACTCCGTTTGTTTATTTCTCTCCTTTCCTCATTTTCTCCCTATACAGTATCTAGTTCCTTTAGGGTCCCTCAGAAAGCCTTTGGAAGAGTCCAAGATGGCCAGCCTCAAATAATCTATTCTAGGTTATACGCGGAGTCTAGTGCATGCTGGAACAGGACTCAGGTGACCTGATTCTCCTCTCACACAGGCTTTACAGCTGTATAATTTGATTGAGTCCTATTTATGCCAGTGCAAGATAGAAGAGCATCAAACTGTAGGGGGCTAGTCATTGCTGTTTTAAGAGACTTATTGATATTTGCACACAATTACAATTCTTATTATTGAATCACAGCCTGTACCAAAGTATCTCATCAGTAACCTGGGGCAATACACCCTGTTTTTAATGTAGCAAACCAGCACTGTTGAAAATGTGGGAACAGTTAATTCTTATGATAATTACCTGGTGACATTACAAGCCTTTATTTTATTTTTTTCTTAAAGATTGAGAGGAAATTATAGCAAATCCTGATACTACCCAAGCTTGACATGATAGTATAAAAATAAATATATTTGAGCACAAGTACAAAGACACCTACGTGGATGGCAAAGAAAATGCAATGTTTATGTATTGCAGAGGTTTAAGACAAAAAGTTCATTATACTCCTTAACGGTGATGCATCCTCAACAACTTAGTGAAACTGGAATGCTGATTTTTAAAATGAATATAGAGAACATGTGGTGAAATCTTGAGATGGAGTGACCAGAACTGCCCACAGTATTAGAGATGTGGGGCACATCATAGATCTATATACAAATATTATTTTTTTATTTTATATTCTATCCCTTTCCTAACACTGTTAGCTTTTTTGATTGCCACTGCTTATTGAGCAGATATTTCATAATAAATCCAAGATGTTTCTTGAATGGTAACAACTAATTTAGATCTCAATTTCAAGGTATACTTGGAATTATGTTTTTGAATATGCATTACTTTGCATTTATCAGCACTGAATTTCATCTGTCATTTTGCTGCCCAATCACTCAGCTCCCCTCAGATGAAAAGCCCGATAGAAGAATAGTGTATTATAATATGAGTAACTTCTTTTGTGATGTTTCTACTTCCACTTCCAGCTGAAAACATTAACTACAGCTGTTCATACTTTTTGTTGTTAAGTGTATTTTGCCAAATCCCAAGTTCTGAGAGTGAAGCAAATCTTAGGTTTTTTTTAACCCAGAGGTTCACCCACATCTAATTTTAATGTTAAAGAGCAGAAAGACTAAAACTTTAATGACTTTTTAAAAAGTGTAAATCCTTAATAAGCATAGTATCCTACATTTAAGCTTTTCTTTGAGACCACTGGTTTTTAGACTGCTCTCCCAACTGGCTTAATCAACCCTTTGATAGAAAATTTTGGGCTATTGTATCTGAAGTTTCAGCCAGGAATAAGAAACCACCATGGAGGTCTCCTTGAACTTCTGGCCCCTGCCAAATTCCATCCAGTCAGGTCTCCTAAACCAGCAAAAAAACAGAACATTCTCCTTCCAAAAGTTTGGCCTATGTTAGGGAGGCACAGAGACATCCTGAAATGGCTCAGAGCCTTCCTCTTGGACTAACCTCCCCCTCCCCCCAGGTGTGCAATCGGCAAGTCTTCCTCCATTTCTAAAACTTTCACATGTCGAGGCTCAGGGCTCATTCTATTATTCAATAGTTATATGAAGCTGTTAGATTAGCCGGTGGAAAAAACAGGGTGAAATGCCAGAAGTATGCTGAAGACATGCAGATCCCCTATCTCAAGCTCGTAGACAGTAAGGTCATAAAGGACCTTGGGAGCATCTAGTCTGATCTCCTGCACATTGCAGTCCACAGAACCTCCCCCACTCCTGATATACACCTCTAATTTCTGGTCGAGTTACCTAAGTTCTCAAATCACGGCTTAAATGCTTCAAGTTGCAGAGAATTCATCATTCACACTAGTTTCAACCTGCAAGTGACCATGCCTCATGCTGCAGAGGAAGGCAAAAAACATGAATATCACTGTGTCCTTGCTGTCATGCATGCAATCTGGACCTGAGTGAGAAGCAGCTGTCAGAAGCTGAATGCAAGCAGAAAGAAATGATGCCTGCAGAAGGAGGAAAGCTTTAGCCTTTTTTATAACACCCCTCATTAGTCATTATTCACATTATTAAAATGGTCAACAGTCCCTGCATCATTTTGAGCTCCTACATGTTGTCAGAGACATAAGGCTAGAATAGAATCTAGCTCCATTGAATCTGCAGTGCTAGTTGGAGTTCACAGTTAAATCAGTACATCTGACCCACAGCAAAGAGTGCTTTGAGTAGGAAGATGCCATTTTTACAAATTGTTTTCTGACACCACATGAACCTTTTTAAGGTTTGCCCATCACTAGTCTTGCCACAGTACATGGAAAGAGTCTGGTTCTAGTCTCACTTACACAGATATATATTAGGGATAGCTATGAGTAAAATCCTGAGCTAAGTGAAATCAATGAAAGTTTTTGTAATTGACTACAACGCAAAGATTTCATCAAAAGGATCGAAACTGTTCTAACTGAGAAGACAGTCTGGCCCAAAGCTTCTAACTCTCAAGGCTATATAATTAGATAGATAAATACTTTCTTCTTGAAATATTACTTACTATTTTTAATCATACAAAGCTATTCTCCAAATAGCTTGTTTCAGTTATTACACCCCACCGGAGTAGTAGTCATTCTGAAAAGCTGACGAATTTCCAATCCCCAATAATCTCTTACATGGTTACCCACACCTTACCACGTCCCCTCTTTAATAGGTGCCACTGTTTGGAGTTTCATTTCCTTATAAAAATAGGGATATACTGATTTGCTTATTCCTTAGATGGCAGATCCTAAATGTGTAATCTAAAGAAATGAATCAAACAAAATTAGCCATATATGTTTGGAGTGTGGCTCACCCAGGATTTAGACCACCCTAATTGTAGATGGATGATTTCCCCTCTAGCTGGTGTTTAATGGTTTAAATCCTCATGCCTTCCTGTAGTTCAGTTAGACATTTTTCTAGAGTCTCACTGCAGTCTATTGCTTTTAATTTAAGCAGTGTGCCTAATGCATCTTTTGACCATCCTTTCTGTTGATTTTAAAAATAGTGTTTATGCTAAGATGACTCCATAGCTTTTGAGCACAAAACAGATGTAAAATGATTTGTAAGATACAATTAGTAAACTATCATCTCTCTTATTCTACTTTAGTCCTTCAATCCAGACTGGCTTCTATAATTACCATTAAAGGATTTACCCAGGTATGCTCTTTTACATTAAGTTTTTTATGTTAGTTGACTACAGGTGTAGTTGCTTCAAAGCAAAGAAAAAGAAAACACATTTTGGCTTATTTTAATGTTCAATATTGGCTTGTATGTAAATTTTTTCACTTGCTTTGTCTCCAAATTAGGAGATATTGGATGTCCAACACTGTACTTGTTGTCCTATGGGGAACAACTAGAAATTCTAAGAATTATAAAGCCATTAGCTAAGACAACACTAAATCTTACTTTAACATTAATGGAGTCAGTGTTTCAAGAATCACCTTTTTCCTCAGATTTTTTTTTTGTGGGGGGGAAATGGGTAACCTTTTAAAGAGCTGCATGACTGCACATGAAAACCACAAATTCCTTTTTAGAAAATCAACACTTCTCTAGAAAGTTGCTACTGTACAAACACATGTCCAAAGTTTCCTATGGCAGGCAAAACATGGTACATATTCCACTTATTTTCAGTTACGCTAAAGCAGGTTGTAAAGAAAACTTATGTCCCTAGATACTAGGATAATAAAAATTATAGATTCCTTTTGAAACACATGGAACCAAAGAGAAGCTGTTTAAAATTTTGCATATGCTTTTATTTAACTGATCTTTTCTCAACTAAGTTCTTAAAATAGAGAGGAGAGGAACAGCAACTCATTATACAGACTATTAAGGTTTTGAAGAGGGGATATGGTGATTTAAGGAGAGTGCTCTGCTTTTAAAAAAGCTGTTATAAATCTCCTACACTAATTCCTGGACTCCTATGAAAATGAGCATAGTAAGTGAAGAAGCAGAAGTTTATTTTACAAGACAACAGTAAAGCTGCTCCTTGAAAATTGCAACAGCTCCCTTTCCTTACTTACAGTTCAGTGGAGTTCCTGGGAATGTCCTGAGGAATCTGGGTCACTTGGCTCTCCTGGCAGATGAATATCCTGTCAGAGCACTGACAGAGCTGATGCTGACATCCCAAGCAATCACCCATGAAAACCACCAAGCAGATTAAAAAAAGAGACATGTTTGTCTTTACATCTGTGCTTTCCTCCCTCATTTAAAAGAAAGGCTCCATAACCTTCTACTGTATGACTAGGAGTAACTCCCCTAATTTAAGATCCGCCTTAAAAGCTGGAATGAATCATGTGATTCTTAGGGGGCTGACTTCTTTTTAAGTTTCAGTTCATGGCCTGCCCTCCATAAGCATTTTAGGGAAGGTGTGGCGAGAGGAGCTGTATGCTATCAGGAATGTATCTGATAAAATATATGTTATATTTAAAATGGCATGGATGAAGCCACAGAACCTTAATAATCTAATTGAAGTGTCTGAAATCTTTTCACATATCTATTCTGCAAAAAGTTCTCTTTCTACAGTTGTGTTTGCATATACAATATTAAACAATAACTACTAAGGACCCAGAACTTTTACCTGTTATTGCTGGATCCCTCTCTCATTACAAATGCTGCAGTGTTTATACCTGTATGCTTGCTTTCACAGTCAAGAACTTGAATTCTTTGTTAGTACTTTGCAACTTCCCGTGATAAGAACACAAGAATTCTACAGTGGATTTTATTGAATAGGGTCTTGACTTAAAAAAGATGCAGCCTCCCCAAACCAAAATACACACTTTTAATTACAATTTCGCACACCATTTGAGCACATGTGTTGGCTTGTATCTTTGGAGAAACCCTGGTAGGAGATCATGAAGGGGCAATAAATGGTCCCTGATGAGCAAGGATTTGATTTAATTTCCACTTCCCTGGGGGTAGCTGTCTGGGAGACAGAGAAGGAAGTAGCTTTATGAAGTCTTGCCTTCCTGAAGACAAGTCACAGGCCTCTGTTTTGGGGAGTTAATTCATTTACTTTACACTTATGTTAAATTATTTTTCCTTACTGTTATAAAATTAGAATTCTTGAGGAATAGACCTTGCAAACTGCAGCTGTTTCCATTCACTGAACCATTCTATGAACTTACATCAGCTCATGTCTACAAGAAATAAGAAAGTAGACTTCTCCCTCATTTTCTAATTGAAATATTGGAATTAAAATTAAAAGGCTAAACCCTTGGGCTACGTCTGCACTGCGGGCTTTTTGCGCAAGAACAGCTGTTCTTGCTCTGCAAGTTTTTGCGCATCTATACTGCACACGTGTTCTTGCGCAAGTAAATTTACAGTAAAGCATCAGAAAAGAGGGCTTCTTGCGCAAGAGTTATTCTTCTCTCTACGAGGAATAAGCCCTCTTGCGCAAGAGCTCTTGCGCAAGAAGGCACTGTGGACAGGCAACACGGGTTTCTTCTGCAAGAAACCCCTATGGCTAAAATGGCCATCAGACCTTTCTTGCGCAAGAGAGCGTCCACACCGCCATGGGCGCTCTTGCGCAAAAGCACATCTCTTGTGCAAAAGCACATGGCAGTGTGGACGCACTCTTGAGCAAGATCTTTTGCGCAAGAATTCTTGTACAAAACAGTTCTTGCGCAAGAAGCCTGCAGTGTGGATGTAGCCTTGGTCTCTTCTTCTGTCCTCATTCAAACTGCCAATGATTTCCATGGCAAATTCCACATTACCTCATTGAACCTGGCTTGACTAAACACTTTGGGATTTGGACAACATTTAAAAGGACTAACTAAGATGAATGGGGCGTTTGTGTTGAATCTCTAGTTCTTGACGCTTTTCAACTGAAATTGCTATTGAAAGTACCAGGATATGGTGGAATTTATGTGGGGCAGAAGAACATTTAGTCAAAGAGAAATGTCTTAATCTTTTATGTTGAAACTTACCCTGTGCTGTCTGGGTCCGACATGGGGAAGGAGGGCTAGGAGCTTGGCAGGGAGGCATGGCCCAGGCATGAGGGTGGAGGGGTGGCCTGGAGCTTGGAGAGGGAGGCCAGACTGGGAACAGGGGCCAGTCCAGGACTGGAGGTTGGGACCATGCAGGTCTCTCCCAGGCCAGTGCCCCCTGGGCCTCGCAGTGTGTGGGGTAGGGTAAGAGGGTTGTGTGTGTGTCTGTCCATGCAGGCCTCCCCTGTTGGCATTCCCCAGGGCAGAAGGACGAGGGGTCCATGCAGGCCTCCCCTACTGGCATTCCCTGGGACAAGGCCATGTAGACGTTCTCCACTGATGCTCTCCAGGCCCCACCCGAGGGAATGGGGAAGGACTGCCAGGCTTCCCCTGCACCAATGCTCCCTCGGTTGGGGGGGGGGGAAGGCGGGGCCATGCAGGCCTCCCCCACATTGGCAGTCCCTGGGCCCAGGCCGAGGGAAAGGGGAGGGGGTGGGGCTGCACTGGCTAGGCTGTAGCAGCCATGCTGGATGGCCCAGCAGTGCAGGTGGTGGGGAAGGGTGCCAGTAGGCCCTGTGTGGGGTGGTGGGGCAAGGAGTGGGTGGGAGGGGTTTTAGCCAGGGAGTTTTAATCAGGAAAGCCACTTATGAAGTGGCAGACAAGATGGTGGAGCCCCATCCCCAGCTGGCCACTCTCTTGGTAGTACCTCCATGGTCACTCAGCAGGACAGCTGTCTCCTGTGCTCACTGCCCCTAGTGGTAAGTATGAGGATCACATCCCTCCTCTCTCTTTCCATGTTATGTAAAATGATCAGATTCCAGGCACATCCTGTTTTCCTGGCACAACCAAACCTTGACTTTGCTTTTAAGATAGAATAAGAGGAAGCTGCATGCCTAATTTGGTGGTCCTAGATCTTACAGTTTAGGAGGAATTCTTGAACAAATAGATTTGCAGACAGACACACAGACAGACACAAAGCTCTAAAAGCTCTCTAGATTTATCTGTATCAATATTCACTACATGAACATGTCTGTTAAACAGTATCCAGGCAGCATAACAGTACAGATCTCAATTTGATACATTTTGGGTCCATAAACCCAGCTACCTCTATTGTTTGGTTATGGTAAAAACTGTGTGAAAGAATTGGGATGCCAGAAATAAATTTAAACCATCATCATGGGACACAGAACCTTGTTTTACCAGTATTGACAACTCTAACAATTTAAAAATGAGTCGTCATGCCCCCCAAAATCATCAGGTTTTTTTCAAAGGTGGATTCTTCAGCTTAACCTTCGAGGATTGATAGACTCAAGCTTTTCTTTGCAACAGTGAAAGGAGAAATAAAAGCTGAGATTCTCATGAAGTAGTATGAGTCCAGGAGCCAGGGCTTTAAGAAAAAACACCAGCTCTTGGTTGCATTAGAGCCAGTCACTGATTCATAACAATCATTTAAGAATGAAAGGAGTTTCTTAAGACCATTGGAGTTGATGCAAGATATTCAACCTTTCCTCTTAAGGGACAGACTCTGTTCTCCTATGCTGCTTTGAAGTGGGAGTTGCTCCATTAACTTCAGCCAAGTTATTCTCAAATTACAACAGTGAAGGCCATTGACTACATTAGTTTACAACAGCTGAAGGTCTGGCTCTAAAATACTAGTACAACAATATGAAAAAATATATAATCACTGACACAATCCCAGCATCAATTAGATTCGTTAACCATTGCCTTAGAATAGTAATCTGTGGTCAAGCCACTGTGTCCAAGAAAAGAGTCCTGCTTTTTCTCAAACCTTAAACTAAATAAGGGTACATCTACACTTGCTCCCTGCTTCGAACTAGGGATGCAAATGTAGGCAACCGAAATTGCTAATGAAGTGGGGATTTAAATATCCCGCGCTTCATTAACATGATCTCGCCGGCACGTTACTCCGCTCAACAGCTGTTTTGAAAGTGAAAGTGCGTGCCGGGACACATTAGTTCGAACCAAACCCCTTGGTTTGAACTAACATTACTCCTCATTTTTTTGAAAATGAGGAGTAACGTTAGTTCGAACCAAGGGGTTTGGTTCGAACTAACGCGTCCTGACACTCACTTTCACTTTCAAAAACAGCTGTTGAGCGGAGTAACGCGCCGGCGAGATCATGCTAATGAAGCACGGGATATGTAAATCCTCGCTTCATTAGCAATTTCGGTCGCCTACATTTACATCCCTAGTTCGAACTAGGGAGCAAGTGTAGACGGACCCTAAGAGAATAAAGCTGTTTTCAGCTCTTCTAAATATCTTAACTGATCATCATGGCTAGAGATAGAGCTATCTTCCACTGCAGAATCACAGTGGTGTTGTTTTCAATACTCTTCCAATATTTTGGCTTGATGTGTAATGCAAATGCTCAAAAGTAAATTAGTTATTTAAGGCACTTAGAATTTTGAACATTTTGTTTCCTTTAAAAGATGCACTAAAGTGTTTTTTAACAAATTGTAGGACTCCTTGAATAGAAGACTGATTCACCAGCCAGCACAAACCCTCATGTCTGTGTATGGCACAGCAGAATTCTCTTCCCTGCTGCTCCTGCTTCTCAGCCACTCCAAACTTGTTACTTGGCCCAGCTACATCTATTGTTTGGTCACTTTCAGTTGCATCTTTTGTGGAATAACAGAATTCCATAAACAACAGTCCAGTGACTTTGCCAGGTCTTCAGTCTGATTCTGAGCTGAGTTGTCTTTCACCTCTTACCTCAGGGGAGGTGTCTTGGCTCTGGTCGACACTAGAGAGTTATTTTGAAATAACCACCCTTATTTCAAAATAATAAGTGGAAGTCAATGGGGACTAAGGACCTATCTGTCTTGTGTCTCTTTGAAATAACTGGCTGGTTATTTTGAAATCTGTACTCCTGATTTCCTTGGGGATTAACACTTATTTCAAAATAGTTATTTCAGAATAGTGTTAATGTGGGTGCTCCATTGCTGCTATTTTGAAATAACTACTCCCCAGAGTAATTCGAAGTAATTACTCCCCAGTGCTTCCTGGGGCTTTAAGTTGAGGTAGAATATCCACAATACTGGATCCTGCCTCTGATTAATTTCAGGGCACCTCCATAGTTTCCATTTGGTTGTTTTGGGAATTTATTATTTTGAATTTAGTTATTTCAAAATAATTTTGTAGTTTAGACATGCCTCTGGTCCTCCTTCTACACTAGGGACTCTGTAGCGAGCTGAGCTGCTTAACAAGGCGAGGCAGTAGTTATGTCAGCGGGAGAAACTTCTCTGCTGTTTACATGGAGGATTGAGGTTGGTATAACTGCATCACTTGGGGGGGGGGTATGGATTTGTTTGTAATTTACCAAAGTAAGTTTACAGTGTAGACCAAGTCTATGTCTTTTTCTGAAGTATCAAATTATCTTTAAAGAAATGTTCTAGCTTGGCCTTTTTCATGCATGTTGAAAATTCATATTTTTAAATACATTTAAGTGGTCAGACATTATTCCCTTGCACCTCAGTATTGTAGATACAAACCCCTCCCCGCACAGATGTTCGATTGATTAATAAAAGTACTGGTTTCACACCCAGTAAATGTAGTCACAGCCTTTGGTCAAACAGCAAAAATATTAAATTATACACTAGAGGGAGCCCTTTCACTCCCAGGAACAGAAACATTGAAACCAGGAAAGGAAAAATTAAAAAACAAAACCAAACACACACACAGCACCCTGAATTAAGTTGCACAGACATGCCCAATATTAGAGATCAAATTTCCTTCACTGTGATTGTCTAACTTTTGATTACATAATTGTCTATGACAAGCCTGCCTATTAAACAGAAGTTTTGCAGATGATGGAATAATGAACAGAATCTATAGGAACACACCGACTAAGGCGTTACATTTATCTTGCCAAACCCTACATTTTTTGGCCTCTCCTCACTCTTCCCCTTCCAGTTTCTTTAAGTTTAATCACCCACTGATAGCTCTGCTCTCACCATTTAGGTAGAGCCATGTATATAAGCTAGGGAAAGATTATTTTAGGCTGCGTCTCCCTTCAAATATGTTCCCTGACTGACTTTCACTCTGCCAGAGGAAAGCCTGCTCTTAGGTTAGGATTTTAGAGGATTTTCCAGTGCTGCTTAGTGGATTTCCCTGATATTATTCTCAGAAGTGGGATTCAGGATTCATGCAGGTAAAATGCACCAGGGAGGGCTGAGGGCGACTAAATTTATATGTTCAGTGCAGAATCAGAGGACAGGAATACTGCCCTTCCAGTGTTACCCAAACATCCTATAGCTGATACCCAGGCTCTAGGGCTTTGTCTACTCTACAAAATTTGCCGCAAAAGCCTATGCAAATGAAGCGTGGATTAGTATTTTCCCATGCTTCATTTGCATACTCTTTCAGACCATTTTTGCGCTAGGGGTTTTTGCACAAAAACAGGCAGTCTGGCTGTGGCCGTTTTGTGCAAAAAACCCTTTTTCCGTAAGATCCTTATGCCTCTCCAGGACAGGCATAAGGATCTTTCAGAAAAAGATTTTTTTAATGCAAAACGGCCACGGCCACACTGCCTGTTTTTGCGCAAAAACCCCTAGCGCAAAAGCGGACCGAAAGTGTACGCAAATGAAGCGCAGGAAAATGCTAATCTGTGCTTCATTTGCATGGGCTCTTGCGGCAAAAGTCATAGTGTAGCTGCAGCTGTGGCTGGAAAAACAGCTACAACCCCTCTTTCCATGTCTACCAGATGTTTCCATGTAAACACTTTTTCATTTCTCTGCCCTCAACAATTTTTTTGGGGGACCCCACATACTCACACCGAAGAGTGGAGGCATTTCCACAACCTTATCAAAGGATTTAAGTTCCCTGGGTAGCCTTTCAAGGGTTTTTTCACAGGATGTGGTGATTTGGCCTGATGTGAGGACAACTGCAGGACTGGGCCATAAAGGTGTAAAACAATAAGTAAAAGAAGAGATTTTTAGAGTCTTTCAGCATCCAATTCCCACTGGAAGTCAATGGGGATTAGGAACTTATCTGCCAGGTGTGCCCTCAGAAATTTCCCCTGCAACATTTAGAACGCTAACTAAGACCATACTTGTTCTTAAATTTTACGTTCTCAGATTTTTTTAGAATAGGCTTACAATATTTGACTCTGCTAGTAATACTAGTCAGGAACAATCTTTTAGCACACACATTGATTTTCATCATAATAAGAATAACATTTCCCTGACAATCTCACACACTCTTTATACTCCTGAAGTTCACATGCCTAATACTCAGGAACCTTTACAGCGTAATAACCACTTTAAAACTCTTATTTATTGAAATGTAAGAGATCTTAGATGCACTAAAGAATTCTTTATGAAATAAAATAAACAGTCTAATAAAATCTTCAAAATATGTTGCATCTTCTGCTAAGCAGAGATACAAGACTGAAAAAGCACAAATACATTCTGTCAAGCACTGAACTACATCAGAGAAAACTTGCCTTATACCTCTGGCTATTAACAACATATAACTTGGCCAGTGAAACTGAAGTCCACTGAATTCCTCTCAATTTGGAAGAATGTCAAGCATTAAGTATATCAGATGCATCAATGCAGATATTTTAACAGAAAGCCATATGTCCCTTAAACTTTCTACTACTTACACCTTTACTTTAAAGATACCCTGCAAAGAGTAAAACATTTCTCACCTCTTTTCTTGACCTCAAACTGCTTACAAGAAAACAGCTCTGCATGAGAAAAGTAAGAGCTCTGCACTGACTGATACATGAAAAACACTGAATAGCCTTCTGGGAAATGCATTTGATTCTGACACTTAATGAAATGGAGAGTTAAAAATGACAAATTAACATTTGTTAAACTCTCCAAAGAAGATGCAAATGAGTGACTAATTCCAGAAGCAAATTAAAGGAAAGAGGAGGAGGGAATGAAAGCAACATGAAATTAGCTCAGGTAATATTGATAGAAGATGGTTAAAATGACCCAATTGCTTTGTAACTTATTACAGAGTGTTGTATGCTTTTTACCATCATGCTAGATGAGTTAAATAAACCACATAAATACTAACCAGGGCTCTAACTGCCACTACCTATTTTGCAACATAATGGAAAGAGAAACTGAAGGTCTACTCTTCCTTTTAAAGCAGTGTTTCTCAACCAGGCTGGCTCAGTGAAGGTTTCAAGGGGTCTGCCAAGCAGGGCCAGCATTAGACTTGCTCGGTCTCAGGGCAGAAAGTCAACATCCCACTGCATGGGGCTGAAGCCCAGGATCCGAAGCCCAGCCACTCGCAGCCAAAGCCCTGTAGCTTTGTGTGGGCCCCTCTGGCATGGGGCCCCAGGCAATTGCCCTGCTTGCTACCCCTAATGCTGACCCTGGCTTTTATGTGTCAAAATCAGTTATTGTAGTACAGGTGGGCTGTGGAGTTTTTATACATGTTGCAGGGGCACAGAAAAGAGTGGCAGAGAACCCTTGTTTGAAGCGTCCACAAAAAAGCAGCTGATGCTAATTTTGCTCTGGGGGTTTCTGCTGTGAAAAAGGATTAAAAAAAATATATAATTAAGTTCCCATGAAGTAGTAATAGGATCTAAATAGCTTATCTCTAAGATATCCATCCCAAAGGGATATTACTGCTGTCCTGCTATTTAGAGCTGGATTTGGGTTCCTGCTACTCATGCTGGACAATTCTTTATTTCATGAGTAGTTCCACAGAAGTCAGTGCGATTATTTGTGAAACATGAGGCTACCAAACATGAATAAAAGTATCAGAATGTGGCCCTTAGCATATAATATAATAGAACATGCTTATAGACTACAATCATGCGAGGACATGTTTAGCTTTGCCTTCACTGCCCACTTACTTGAACTTCAGGGGGTAGCCGAGTTAGTCTGTTACAGAAAAAAACAACAAATGGTCTGGTAGCACTTTATAGACTAACAAAACATGTAGATAGTATCGTGGGCACAGCCCACAATTCCGGTCATCTGAAGAAGTGGGCTGTGCCCATGAAAGCTCATAATACCATCTACGTGTTTTGTTAGTCTATAAAGTGCTATCAGACCATTTGTTGCTCTTACTTGAAGTTAAACATTTTTAAGTCTTTACAGGATTGGGGTTATAGTGAGATGACTTTTCCAAGTGGCTTTAATAAATTTTAATTCCTGTAATATTTCATGCACCTTTGAGAATTCAGCTGGGATGGATTGTCAGGAAAGAGAAGTTAATCTGGTGGTAACACGCTCCCTTTTGAGAATGAAGATATGGCTTCTCAGTCCTTCCCTTTGCCCAACATTCCTGTGTCCCCTCTAACAGTGGGGGTGAAGTGTGGTCCTTCCATCAGTTCCAGGACAAAGAGGGAATTCCTAGTAAAACTCTGCAAATAGAGAAAAAGAAGCTTCACGTGCTAGACTACATCTGTTTGTCAGAAAAAGCTACATAAAATGTGATCTGTATTTTGCGTAGCTTTTTCTGATACTTTTGTTGGACGAGGCTTTTCGGACATTCAACCCATCTAGACTGGGCCTAATGTCGAAAAAACCCCTCTTTCGAAAGCCCCCTTCTTCCTCGTAGAATGAGGAATACAGGGGCTTCCGAAAGAGCATGTTTGCTCTTCCACAAAAAAAGTGGAAGAGCAAACGCGTTCCATGGACACGGTGGAGTTTTTCGGGATACCTCTGGTATCCCAAACCGCCCCCTCTCCATAGTCTAGCCGTACCCTCTCAACACTTTCAATGGCCTTCACTACTGTAGCATTAAGCACTTTTCATATTTTACTTGATGTTTTCTTCATATCACCCTTGTTACGGTAGCAGAGTTTTTGTTATCCCTTGTTCCCCAATGTTACAAATTTTGAGGGACTGAGGACCTAATTGACTTAACCAAGGTCAACAAGGATGTCTGAGTCAGAAAAGGGATTAAATCCAGTTCTTCTCAGACTCGTATGGACTGCTCTTCCTCTCTCTTTAAGATTTCATTAATCCTAATATTTATACAGTACTTGTTACTCAAAAGATCCCAATAAACTGTACAAACCAGACATAAAAGGGATCTTTTCATCTAGCAAAGAAATATAATTACTTTAATTGAAATTTAGTCAGGGCACCAAAATACCCTGACTTCTACAAAATGTATCATAGGATTTGACGAAACAGCAGGTGATCAGGATTTAAGGTTTATATCTGTTCCCCAAAAGAGAGCCTCTAGTTTTTTCTGGGCCCTAGGTCAATGCTGAAGCCAGAGGACAATGCTGGAGCTAAGTATTTGAAGTGACTGAAAGCTATTGAACATTTTGAATATAAAAGCAAACAAAATAATAATAATAAAAAAAAAAAACAATCCCCAAAACACTCCCCCAGCATATTTCATCTTTTCTGTGCCCCTAATGGAATTTTCTTTATCCTTTGGCTTATAGGCTATGGTTTGGTACGACACAATTTATCAAATAATGACATATCCTATTGTGTTATGTCTCGCTATGAAGAAAAATAAAAATGCCTTTTGGATCAAGCTGACAATAACAATTCAAGCAGCAACAAGCCAAACCCAAAAGTGTATGTGGATGGGTGCAAACTATTTTTACAAAGCTGGATCATTTTTTCTTGCCCTTTGTGACGCACACAGCACAAAGGAGAATAAGTGCTATGAAGAGATTTAAAAACCTCTAACAACATAGGAAGTGAAATTCCAACGTCAAAATGTTTGGAGGCTCAGTTAAGGCTCAACAGACTGGAGAGATTCAGTGCTGTGCCTGTTGGAAAGAGAACCTAGAGTACATAGGCTGAGGGAGGATTTAAATTCTCTTTGTCCCCTCTCAAACCATGGCTGCTCTGTGGGTTGGAGAGGCCCCTTTCTAAGTTATAGCAGCTTCCACCTCGGGCTACTGCAGTATACAACACAATGCTGACTGGAATTTTTTTGTCCTTAGGATTGCTATTCAGCCTTGCCCTGACACACCCTTTTCACCCCCTTCTCCTGAGATCATAATAAGGTTCTCAGGATAAGCCTATAGTTCCTATGTCAGGTGATCTTTTTCCAGCCAGATGTGGGATTTTTAGGTCCACTTAACACTACTCTACCTGTTACACAGTGTAATGTGGTGTAAGGATGTTAAATAGTGAGTAATTTACTAGTTGAGTAGTTGATGGAATTTCTATTGACTATTCAACTAGTCGTTAAGCACTTTGGCATTCCTCCTTTGAAATGTACAACAGCCCCCACTGGGGCTCTTGTACATTTCAAAGGAGGAATGTGGAACTCCATGTGCAGCCTGGGGCCAGCAGGAAGTCCTGTTGACTCTGGGCTGCACACGGCATGTCAACTTTGAAATGTACAAGATTCCCCAGTGGGGGCTCTTGTGCATTTCAAAGCAGAAGCACCCTCATGGAGCCTTGCACCAGTGGGGGAACTCAGAGTTCCCCACTGACCTGGCTCCATGCGGCATTGCTGATTTGAAATGCCACGCAGAACCCAGGTCAGCTGGGGACTGGTTCCATGGAAATGGAGCCTATGATCAGCCTGGGAGTCCCCAGCTGACCCCGGGCTCCATACGGTGCTGCCACTTTGAAACACTGTGGCAGGATTTCAAAGGGGCAGTGCTGCATGGAGCCCATGGTGGTGCTCCTTTGAAATGCTGAGGCAGCGCTGCGCAGCTGAACCCGGGATCAGCTGTGCGGTGCTGCTGCTTTAAAGTACTCCCTTTTCCCCGGTTTTCTCCTTCTGTCAGAGGCAGCAAGGGGGAAGGGAATCGACTGGACTATCCAATAAGCTTTTGCTTATCTGATAGTCGACTAGTCCTTAACATACTTAATGTGGTGTAGATCCAATCTCAGATTATTCTCTGAAATTTATCAAACCTTTCCAAGAAGATGAAGAGAAAATACCTCCAATGCTCCCCATAACCCTCCTGATGTCTTAGCATATGTTCTTAAGCAGTCTTGAGCCTAATGGTCAAATTACACAGGCCAGCGTCTCAACTGGTATTAACCATCATAGCACCATTTGAGGATCTACACCAATTTACGGCAGCTGCAGATCTGGTCCTCTGAGTCTATATTCTATTACAAAAATAAGCAAACCTACCAGAAACTCAATTAAAGGGAACCAGATACTCAGAGGGTGCAAACTGAAATAAGTCTATTGACTGAAGTAGTTTTGTCAACTTTCCTGCACTTTCCTAGTGGGGGTATAGTGCTAGTGGTCTCTGGATCCGGGTACTAATGGTGAGTAGTGTTTAAAGAGATCCAAAAGTCAAAGAGCCAATAAAAGAGTAAATGTAGTTGAGTTCATGTATCCTATATTGGGCCACCTTATATCAGCCATTTTTATAAGGAACTTTGCATTGCCTTCCCTTAGAGACTAATTGCATGGCATAGCCCATTATCTGGTCCAATGTCTTATCAAGACTATATTGGTACAATACTCATTTTGTCTAGGAACATCTGGGATGGAGAAGAAGAGGAAAAGCAATTCTTACCTTGCTTCTAAGTAATAAGCAATGATGCAAGAAGTAGCTGTAGTTAAGCGTCTATTCACTATAATTAAATTCAACAACCTTCTAGGAATGATTTTACTGAAAGCTAGCACTGTGATGCGGAACTGGAAAAAAACAAAGTATTGCATTTTTTAAATGAGGAAGCTGGCGGAAAAAAAAATCGGTGGACAAAATGTTAAAAAATTAAAATCTTCAGCATCAGCTTAGGGTCAGGGGAGCAGACAAACTCTCTGGGCCCCAAGGCAAGGTGTATGTTGGGGGAGGCTCAGCTCCGGGCTCCTGAAAGGGCAGGTCTTGTGCAGAAGGGGCAGGGCTGGGGGCAGCCAGCCTTCAGGGCTGTCTGGGCCACACCTCTGAGGGCTCTAGAACATGCTGCACAGGGCACCGGTGGCAATTTGAAGGGCCCAGGGCTCCAGCCACTGCAGCTGCCACAGTAACAGCATCAGTGGCTGGCAGCCCCCATCCCTTTTGAATTGCCAAGCCATGGAGCAATTACCTCCTTAGTTTCCTTCCTTTGTCAGGCCTGCTTAGGACAAGTATACACTTAAAATGCACAGGTGCAGGTGTGGCACTTAAGTGAAGGTGCTGATGGGAGAGCTTCTCCCATTGGCATTGTTAATCCACCTCCACGAGAAGGAGAAGCTCTCCCAGTGACATAGTCCCATCAAGATTGGGAGTTAGGTTGCTATACATATGTCTCCTCAAGAGTGTGGATTTTTCACACCTCTGAGCAGTATAGTTTTACTGCTATAGTCTGTAGTATAGGCTTTCCCTTTCATATGTGATATTAGAATTGTAGCAGCTATGCCTGTCCCTAAAAAAAATCCACATGACAACACAGTCTGCAGCACAATTATATAGAAAGCTATAAGCATTTTATTAGTCCAAAAAGCTAGCCTTCAAGAAGTGGAAATCTAGCCCACATAAGCCAAATGAAATAGAATACTCAGTCAAATCCTGAGCTGGCATAGTGCCTTTGTCAATCAGTTCTTGGCCAGAAAGGATCAGAGAAAGTTTCAGGGCTGATCTTGGAAGTGTATTAGACATTTATTTATCAGCCTTTGGATGGAGCATTCTCCAGTACATGGAGGAAGTAAGAGCTAAATGAAATCCTACTACTGTAAATAATTTCAGTTCCTTTCCCTCAGTTCTTTTTGTTTTCTGCATATAGTTTTAATTGGAAATGGGCTGGCTTCTGACACCAGCACCAGACAGCTATATTCACTGTACTTAATGACACAGATTCCAGAGTCCTATGATTGATTAGAATCTCTGCTTTCATTTAATGTGCATGTGTGCACACACACATGGACAGACCCCCATGCATGCAAAGAACTTCAGAATATGAATTGAATGTAAGGCTATATCTGTACTAGGAAGTTTTGGTGACGAAAGTGCTGTTGACATGCAGAAGTTGCCAAAAGTGTAAACTGGTCAAACTGTTTTTTCTGCCTCCCATTGTCAATATTTCATGGCCACGTTGCTAGATCCCTGTTGACACATAGAGCAAAGCAATGTGTGTAAGCTTCCCACAGTGCAGTATCGTGAGACAGCAGAGCACTTCTTGGGATTCCCTCTTAGCTCTGTGAGCTCTCTGTGCTGAGGAATGTCAAAGCAGAAAACGGTTTCTCCAGCCCTTCCCCTGCAGCAATAGTCTGCCTGCTGCTGTGTTTGTAGTTCAGGGCAGAACAGAAGCACTAAAATGATTTGTTCTTTGTTTGTTCCCCAAAAGATGAGCTCACTCAGCTGTCAGATACTTCCCAAAACTATGAAAGGGGAGGGACACATGCCTGTCTGACAGCAGAGATCACCAAACACTAAACAGAGCCATCAGGGAAGGCATTGTGGGATACTGGCCAAACCCAGTACTTTTGAGAAAACAAACAGCAGAATCTACACTGGCTCTTTGTTGACAATAAAGGGAGGGGAAAGGACAAAAGTCTTTTGCAGTGGTGAACTTTTTTGTTGCCAAAAATGGGTGGTTTTCCTGACAAAAGTCACATTTCAGTGTAAATGCTCTCACTGTTTGGTCATCAAAAGGCAGTTTTTCGTGACAAAATGTGCCAATGTAGACAAGGCCTAAAGTAGTGATTGTAGGAAGCCTGAAACAATAGCTTTAGGAGTGTGAATTGTCCTGTTCATCTGCACTCTGAAATCTGATGCCACCTCAAATAGAGCAGGGAAATGGCATAAAGTTGGGAATGTGGGATGTGCCTACAGCCCTGTTTTGTCTCAATTTATCCATTCTGACACTGATAGATAGAGGATGATCAAAAAATATTGCTCACGTTAACACTCAGGGCAGAGTTTTGTATTCTGGTTCAGACTGGATTCTCCAGAGGCCAAAACAATAAAGAAAGGACTTTTGGTTAAATAACTCTTGGTTCATCTGATAGGTTTTGTTGTGAATCTCATTCTAAAGACTGATGACTTATAACCACAGGGAAAACTCAGTCGTGGGTTCTGAAGGACTAAAATCTACCAGAGGCCTGCTTGGAGTTGGGGGGTGACCTCAAATAAGATTGCTAGATTGCATTCTTGTATTGTTTTGATAGAATTTCCTCTGTAGTTCTTTTACCTTCAGGGTGAGTGTGCTTGCTTAGGAGTTTTGTGGTAGTTTATAATGCAATACACTCATCACAGTCATCAAAGACTAAGAAAAATTCAGGTACTGGTCTTTTCGACAGTCTGGCTTGTTGGAAATATGACAATGTAAGGCACAGAGCTGTGAAGCATTAAAATTTTTCATCAGGAGGGAATGGAATGCTTGTCTCTGACCAAGAGAGGTGACATCTGAGGAGCCAGAAGCCTAAAAAGTGGGTGGCCCTGGTGGACCATAGAGGGGGAATAAAGGAGCAGTTACTCTAAAACTGTGACATTTTAATTTGATCTCTACCTTCTCATTTTCGTTTATTTTAAAAGAGTGTGTTCAGTCAGTCCATCCCTCCTCATATTGTCTTTGGAAAGTGCATATATGTGAAGAAATATGAATTTACCTATTTTTTAGCTAAAGTGAATTGTAAAGAGGTTCCTTCACAATTGTGGGCCACATCCTCTGCTGGCCATCATTAGCTTCAGTGGCCTTATGCCACGTAAAAGCAATTGAGGCTATGACCCACAATTTCAATACATCAATAAAGCAATTACTCAAATTATTAAGGTCATAAGTCTTTTCCTTTTCCTGTTCCAAATCACTCTCTTGGATAGTACCAATAATAGTGGGATGTTCCAATATGGAAACTTCTACAAGGGAAAAAATAGTTACTAATCTTTCATAACTGTTGCTCTTTGGTATGTGTTTCTCATGTCCATTCTGGTGTGTACACTCTGTGTGCAAAGTTGCCAGAGATTTTTCCCTCAGTGGTATCCATAGGACTGTCTGTAGTGGCCCTAGAATCACATGTGTATACATAAGAGGTATCACCAGCTCTGCACCCTTACAGTTCCTTCCTGCCAATAACTTTGACAAAGGGGTAGAGGGATAGGTCATGGAAAGGACATGAGCAGCACATATTGATGAACAAGTTACAAAAGGTTAGTGACCATTTTTTCTTCTTTGAGTGCTTGCTCATGACTGTTCCTTGCTAGATGACTCTCAAGCAGTATGTCCACAGGTGGGCTCAGAGCTTATGGAGATGTTGGTGGCATCATCATGGGCCTGCTGGGTGATGGCACAGTGGGACACACAGGTATGAACTGATGACCATGTTGTGGCACTGCAAATGTCTTGGATTGGTACTTGTTTGAGAAACACTACTGATGAAGCCTGAACTCTTGTGGAATGAGTGGTCATGATGGATGGAGGTGAACCCTTTGTCTGCTTGTAGCAAGCCCAGATATAGGAGGTTATGCAGGAAGCGATTCTTCGGGATGACACCAAAGTTGTCTGTAAGCTGTGTGGCCATGCAGCTGCACAGCTGCTTAGTTAGCGCTGTGCAGGTGTTCAAGGCAATTGCCCAAAACAGGGAGGAGGGCTGTTCCACCGCCAACCAAGTCTAGCCTCCAGTCTGCTGTAGTTGAGGGCGGGATGACCTGAGCCTGGAGTATCTCCTCCAGTCCGAATGTAACTGCAGCCCAGGTGGCCCAGTCCCAGATCCTGTCTGCCACAGGCCAGTTGGCCCAGAATTCCTCTGCTGTGGCCAGAGCAGCCTGGCCCCAGAGCTCCCATGCTGTGGCCCAGGTGGCCTGGCCCCAGAGTCCCCCAGCCACAGCATGCCCCCAGACCACCAACCTGTGGTCAAGCCCTCCCTCCCCCCAGACCTCCTGCTGAAGCCAGAGTATCCTGAGCAGTGCAGTCTCAGAGCAATGGTCCCCTCCTGTTGTGATTGGGCACCCTGCCCCCAGAACTCCCTTGCAGCAGCTCCGGCAGCCCTGGCCTGGACACACCTGCCATGAGCCAAGCAGCTTGCAGTGCCCCTGACACAGCTGGAATGACCTGGGCATATGGTCCCCCTGTCACAGCCAGAGCAGCCCAGCCTTGGAGTCCCCCTGCTGCAGTCTTGCCCAGCACCCCTTACCCCAGCTGGAGAGTCCTAGGTGGCCTGGATCTGGAGTGCTCCTCCTGTGACCTAGAGTGCCCCTGCTACAGCCTGGGCAGCCTGGCCCAGAGGCCCCTTTCTTTGGCCTGGAGCCTCTCCTCATATTATTGCACCCCACCCTTTGTCTCATCACCACCCCAAAGCTCACTCCCCTAGCTAGAGCCCTTACACCCTAATCCTGTGTCCCAGCCCTGAGTCCCTCAGCCCTATCCCCACACTCGAGCCTACACCATCAGTTGGAGCCCTCACATTCCTGCACCCCAATTCTCTACCCTGGGCCTGAGCCCCATCCCACACTTGGAACCCATTACCCCCACCACATGAGTTTTGTTATGTACACCGATATGAGGGTGATGCGTCACATATCACCTCCATATTGTTGCACATGACAAAATTCTTTCCACTCAGGGGTCAGCCGTCTTAAGAGGTTTCAGAAAGAAGACAGGAAGAAATATGTTCTAATTGTTGTGGCATCACTTTTGGTTGGTAGGCCAGATGAGGGTGTAGCTGGACCTTGTCCTTAAAGAGCACCATATAAGGATGTTCTGACATCAGGGCTTTGATCTCAGAGACTCTTCTGGCAGAGGTGATCACCCCCGGGAAGGCAATCTTCCAAAAAAGAAGCAGTAAGGGGCAAGATATCAGTGGCTTGAATGGAGGCTTTGTGAGCTCTGACAGGACTAGGTTTAAGTCCCATGGGGAAATCTGATCACAAACCTGAGGGTAAAAAATTTCCTGGCCCTTGAGAAACCTGACCATCATCTCATGGGAGAACACTGGTCTGCCCTGTACTGGAGGATAAATGGCTGAGAGGTTGTCAAATGAAACTTAAAGGTCTGGCTCTCTCATCTATTAAGTTTTAGATGGAACAGATAATCCAAGATAGACTGTAGAGAAGACCAGGATGGAGAAAGATTCTGTTTGGAGACCCACCAAGTGAAATGTCTGCACTTGTACCAGGGCTATTTACTTGGTCAAAGGCTTTGTGCTACTTAGTATGCCATGAAGCATAGCCTGATCATATAAGCTATCTTATGGTGTACCATGTGCATACCACTGCTATGGATAAGCACGGCAGAAAGATGATGCGCAAAGTATTCCACAATAGCTGGAAAAGGAGAAACCATTGACTGAAAACACTAAGGACACCCTCTGCTTCTGGCATCTTCGGTGTCCATCCTAGGGACAAAGGATCTCTTTTTCAGGGCACATAGTAAGAGGTCAAATACTGATGCATAACATGAATATTTATTTAAATAGTTTTTTTACTAGATGCAGGTCTTGATCGGTAGACATGTAATAAGTGGAATCTACTGAAAATCTACTTCATTAGAAGCAAAGACAAAAGGAAAATGAGAATTGGATACTTAGTGTTATTCTTCTGACTTTCAAAATGAATTCATCATTATAACTTGTGGTTTCTAACTCACATAATTTTTCTATTTAGCAGTGGAAAATGCTGTTCTGCTGACATTTCAATGCTTACATAATTTATACTCTATTATTTGATAATGTATTGAAGCAGATTGTTGTCCATGACACAATCAAAGCTGCCTGCTAATTCAGTGCTTAACCTTCTCTGCATGGATATGAAATAGAACAGGAGAGATGCAGGGCATGCTGCTTGTGATTCCAGAAATGGATTGTGCTTTCAGACAATTTTAAAATATAACCTAAATGACTATTGGTTTTGAAAAAGTAACAAAAAAAATATGAATGCAACACTTTCAGACATGTGAAGACACTTCTTTTCTTACGTTTCTTAGCTGAGAGGCACTTTAAAGCCTTCATTTTGAAAATCATGTTGGTGTTGAAGTCTTACTAAGTAATTGGACACATTGTCAAGTTGAAAAATTCACCCCTGGCACTTCAGTGTTGCCAGTGAAGAAGAGGGAGGGAGTACCAGCTGACTGGAGGGTTTATGAGCCTCTGACTCCCAATCATTCTCAGAGCAGCATGATCAGAAAAGCTGGATCCCTGTGCACACAGCTGTGCTACTCTAAAAAGGAGCAGTGTGTGCTCCCTCCTGTGGCATGTATGCAGGGAGTGCAGAAGGACTGACATACCTAAGAAGCCATCTCACTAACTGCTCCCTCTCACCATCATTCCCCCTCTCCCTCTGGCCATCTGCTTAGTCCACACAAGAAATACCAAGTCTGAGTCCTGTTCATGTTGAGGAGAGGGAGATGGCTAAGTCGTTCTAACTCACACCACTACCCAATGCTTGAGATGTGAAATCACCAAAGAAACAAATGTCTAAAAATTTTAGGAAGAACTGAGAACCCTTCTTAAAAACAAAACCTTTCAAAGAACAGATGCTTCTTGAAGGTATCCCCATTATATTCGAACTAAGGTGTGTTTCTTCTGTAATTAGTAATTGTGATCTGTATGTATAGCATAAGCAATAGCTGGCATGCACAGAATTGTCACACTATATGACCCCAATTCTGCAAACAAACATACTCTTAACTTTAAGCATGAAAAAAGCCCCACTTAAGCAAGTGCACAAATAGATTAACTATCTGCAGGACTGGTGACTACATTTGCATCTAAAACAGAACAGGAATAACAAACATCTACATTACCCTGCTATCACAAATCCAGGGAAGGGATCTTGCAAGATTACATTATCTGCCTTTCCCAAGCTTCACTTGCACATTGCACTCACTACCAATCAGTTCCCTGAAAAACATGGAGCATAATATTTCTGCTTTTAATTTCGGTGCAGTGTTCAATCTGAGAAAAAAATTGAATATATTGTGTAAAGCAAGAAAAAAATTAAATAGCTTGTTCAAGCTAAAGGGGTAATTAATTAGAAGTGGTGATTTGGGGTATAGCTTGGAAATGGCTACTTTCTGGAAGTTTTCATGCTCCCTTATGCAGTTATGATTTTGTCCCCCAAGTATTCTTTTATGTTGCACAGAACAAGTTGTGAGCAATGAGCATGTTAACCTGAACTGATCAAGCATAACCAGAATAATTTCATTTCTGAAGAATAGCCTACTTTATTACAGACTCATCTTTAGAAACAATTTTTCCTGATGTTAGAAACATCTTTTTTTTTTAATGTTGCATTTACTTAACTAAAGAATAAGAATTCTTTGCTTCCAAACTGGCCAAGTCCTAGTGAATCCCTTGCCTCCATTTCTGATTTTAAAGAACATGAATTATTGAGTCAATTCCACATATTTTCACACCATTTGTTAAATAAAACTGCATATAAAAATGCTTTTCTTTTCTTTTTGATTAGTCACAAATGAGTGGAAGACAATGAATCCTAGTGATTTTATTTTTGACAGTTTTAGAAGCACTTGGTATATACCGTTGGACTTAAGAACATTTCAGCCATTTTTATATATTACAGTATTTTTATATATTCAGTATTTTGTATATTACAATAAAACAGTTATAGTTACAATCAAATACCATATTCTATAACATCACTAAACAGGTATCAAGAATAAAGTAAAAGATTACATGTCACCTAAGAATTTTGCAGGCAATAAAAGAAGTTTTTCTAACTTTAGTGAGTGAAATGCAGAACATTTTTTTTAAAGCAGCACTGAGAATACACGGTCACAGAAAGTCAAAAAAGGTCCAACAACAACATTAACTCAGACATAATTTCCATTCTAGCTGTACTATGATATAGCCTTTTGGACATAAATAGTAACATCATATTCAGCATTCAACAGGAGAACAGAAAACTACTTCATATCTGCAATATAATTAAACTAACGTAGTCAGAACCTTAACATTTACAATTTTTATTTTTAATTGAGTAGCCTTAATACTATATTTTTGTCATTTCCCCCTATTAAATTGTTTGGGTTTCTTAAAAGAGGCAGTTTTTATTTCTGCCACAGACCCTGGATAGTTTATTTACCTCTGAGCCTCAGTTCCCCATCTTTGCAGTGGGTTGATAGCACTTCCCTACCTCCCAGGGCTGGTGTCGGTAAGGATTTATCTACACTACACAGCTTTTAGTGACATAGCTGTGTCACTAAGGCTATGGCTAGATTACAGGCTTCTTGCACAAGAAGCTTGTTGCAGAAGAGATTTTCTGCAAAAACATCTTGCACAAGAGAGCGTCCACACTGCAAAAGCGCATTGACAAAGCAATGTGCTTTTGTGCAAGAGAGCGTCCAGACTGCCTGGATGCTCTCTCGCAAGTAACCAGTGATTGCTATGGACAGAATGGCCACCAGGGCACCTGTGCTTTTTCCTCTTCCCTCATTTTGTGCAAAACCCCCCTCTTGCTTGTCCACACGCAACTTTTTGTGAAAGAACTCTTTCGCAAAAAGGAGTTATTCCTTGTAGAATGAGGAATACTTACACCGGAAAAAACCCTCTGTTCTTTCATTTTACTTGCACAAAAATGTGCTTGAGGTGTGGATGCTCCACGAGCTTTTACACAAAAACAGCTGTTTTTGTGCAAAAACTCTGGAGTGTAGACCTAACCTAAAAGTTAGGTGGTAGAACCTGCTGACTCACAGCACTAACAGTTGTCTGAGTTAGTGACACCTGACTGGAACACTCAGGGACAGGTCCAATGCATAGTTATTTGCAAATGATCTCGTTATATTAGTATAACATAGTTTCAACTGTTTAATTTTCTTAAATTCACTATAGACTTCTTCCTAAATTAAGATGCCAGTAGTCTTATCCTTTTGTTGTTTGACTAGTGCAATAGCGATGATACTAAACTATTTTTTCTTTATCAAATTAGAGGGAATACAGATATATGTCCAAATGGGTGTTGTTTTTTGGGGAGGGAGGAGGGATGAGTGATGAGTTGCAAAACTCCTAGATTTACGTCCTATTTCAGTTTGGATAAAAACTATGTATTCAATTTTGTGATCAGTTTTGACCCACTTCATTTCTTTTTCTCCAGTTTCTGTCTTTTATCTTTCCTGGTCGGCCCCTCTCTCTTCCTTCCCTTTCATACCCCTGGGTGAGTTAGAAGAAACTCAGATGGACCATTCCTAGATCTGGAGCTAGAAATCCAAAGGAATGACACTTTTCAGGTGTCTTATAAAGAGATATTGACTTAAACACTCTGCATTACTGGTAATATAAATTGTGTTTCCTGGAACATCACAAGGGTCAATCATCCGCTAATTCTTTTTCTGTTTATCACCCATCTGACAATGCCAAAAGCACATATCTTCCTCCAGGAAAGCCACCTTAATGATCTGAGAGCAGAAAAATGTAGGGGGACGGGATGGAGGAAAAAGGAATGCTTAACAATTTCCCTTCTACAATTAAAGGGACTGTGTTATTTATATACTGTCCAGATGTGACACTGACAGGCAGAACAAAACCTGGGACCTCTGGAGCTTAGTGCATGAACCTCTACCACTTGAGCTAAAGCTGTAGAGGAAAGCTAAGGCTGTAGAGGAAACCAGTCTTTCTCTCTGTAAGTGATCTAAGTGTCACAACATGGGACAGTACACCACACCCAGTAGGTGTGTGGGTTACACAGAGAAGCAGGGCATTGTACAACCAAACTAGCTGACTGCGAAACAAAATGGTAGATGATTTTTAATGTTGATAAATGCAAAGTAATGCATGCTGGAAAACATAATCCTAACTATACGTACAAAATGATGGGGACTAAATTAGCTATTACCACTCGAGAGAGAGAGCTTTAAGTCACTGTGGATAGTTCTCTGAAAACATACACTCAATGTGCAGCGGCAGTCAAAAAAGCAAATAGAATGTTAAGAATCATTTAAAAAGGGATAGAGAATAAGACAGAGAATATCTTATTTCCTCAGCATAAATCCATGGTAAGTCGATTTAGAATACTGTGTACATATTTGGTTGCATCATCTCAAAACAGATACCTTGGCATTGGAAAAAAAATCAGGATTCATGTGGAGAAAGTGAATAAGGAAAAGCTATTTACTAGTTCCCATAACATAAGAACTAAGAGTCATCAAATGAAATGAATAGGTAGGAGGTTTAGCACAAAAAGAAGTATTTCTTTATGAATCTCATAGTCAGCTTGTGGAACTCCTTGCAGAAGATGTTGTGAAGACCAGAACTTTAAGGGTACATCTACACAGCAGCATTATTTGAATAACTGTTGTTATTCAAAAATAAAAAAGAGCACGTCTATACTGCCAGCCTTTATTTCAAAATAATTTCGAGCTGGAGGACTTCTTACTCTGACTCCTGTAACCCTCATTTCATGAGGAGTAAGGGAAGTCAAAGGAAGAGTGTTCTTCCTTCAACTTCCTGCTGGGTAGACAGAGCCAAAAGCCAAAATAAGATATTTTGACTTAAACTACCCAATTGACGTATCTGAAGTTGCATAGCTTATTCTGACTTTAGCTCTGCTGTGTAGATGTACCTTGACAGAGTTCAAAAAAGAACTAGATAAATTCATGGAGGTTAGGTCCATCAATGCTTATTAGCCAGGATGGTGTCCTTAGCCTCTGTTTGTCAGAGGCTGGGAATTCGTGACAGGGGGAGTGATCACCTGTTCTGTTCATTCCCTCTGGGGTATCTGGCATTGGCCACTATCAGAAGATAGGATATTGAGCTAAATGGACCTTTGCTCTGAGCCAATGTGGCCATTCTTATGTTCTTATAAACATTTATAAATTACCAAGAATTCTTACATTGTATCAATTTTGCTTGCAAATGGAAACAACCTTGTAAGGGCCTCTATACTATCTAGCTGCTCAGGTCAAAGAGGCATCATTTTAGTACAAAAGCTTCAGAGGGGTAGCCAAATTAGTCTGTAACAGGAAAAACTTTAAAAACAACAAATAGTCTAGTAGCACCTTAAAGACTAACAAAGCATGTAGATGGTGTCATGAGCTTTCGTGGGCACAACCCACTTCTTCAGATGACTGGACTGAAGAAGTGGGTTCTGCTCATGAAAGCTCATGATACCATCTACATGTTTTGTTAGTCTTTAAGGTGCTACTAGACCATTCTAGTACAGTCATCTCAATTATTTTTTTTCATCCTTCTATAAACTCAGACCTCCCAGGGATCTGGAGAGACAGTCCTGCCTTTGACCTAAAGAGGCTCAATAATAAAGAATAGGTGAGCTAATTTCATGTCACTAGCTTTCGTGATTTCATTAAGTCTCAACATGGTTTCCCACCAAAAAATCCACCTTCTGGAATCTTGTTATTATAGGGCAATCCAAGTTGGGTTTTTTTACTTAAGTTTAACATGCATGCAAATTGTGACTCACTGTGTTCATAAAGCAAGACTATATTGTGTAAAAACATTGCAGAATCCAATGCAAAGCAATGCTAAGATTCAAAATAGGAAAGAATTTTCATTCCAGTACTACCAGCCTATGTGTTTTGACTCATACTTGATTGCTTATTTGGGGGTTTTCCAAAATGTTGTGAGAGTGAAATTGGTTCATAAGAATGTTTGTTTGTGTAAAGGGAAAGTGTTGGTCACGTACCTATTCATACAGCAAAGCTCACAAATATTGTATATATTTGCACAAATATTTCCACTGGAAATATTTACATATATTTTGAGGTAGTTATCTGTAGGCTTGGGAAGGAGAAGAAACAATACCGTGTGTCTCAAAGTGACCAATTGTGCAGTGCAAATAGCACATGGCAAGTAGCACAACTGAAACAGAGAGTGGGGCTTAACGGTTTGTGTTCACGCCATATGCTGAACTATGCTCTCGTGAATAATTCCAACAGATATTATTGACACTTAACAATGTGGTTTCAGTTTAACTCACTTCAAGATTGATTTAGGGCTAGCAAAAGGGCACAAACATAGATGATGGTGGAGTAGGCCACCCCTGTGCTTTGGTAACTCCTGCGTCTTATAACAGCACAGGAAGATTTATGGGAGACCAGATTATCCTTAGCCAGCTCCAGGATCTTGGCCCACAAAGATGATATGCTGCCAACTATGTCCCTTCTCCTCTGAGCTGTGCCAAGTGGTTCTCAGAATCTGGATCATGAATTGTTTGCAAATCAAGTCTGATTTTTTCTGAATATGTAAATATTTGTTGGATTAAAAAAGGCACTCTGTGGGTCAATACAAACTGTTTACTTCAGTTATTTTTACTTCATTGCTTGTGTGGTGCGGCTGGTTACCTAAGTTATGTGGTATTCTCCCTGCTTCTTGACTGGATTGGCAATTATTTGAAGAGAACAAATAATTAATGTATTACCTGTATGAATAGTCATTTGGGCTAAAATTCCTAAAACAGATTTGTGGATATTTTCATGACTGTGGATCTCCAAAGAATTATGAGTAATGAATACTATGACACCACAAATCCCATGACTCAATATTCCTATTCAGAAGAATATTGACAAATCAAGGGATTAACACCTCTCTCTCCAAATCTAAAATAAAAGTAAGAAAATCCTGGTATTCAACCAGCTGAATATTTCCAACCAGCACAGGGATGATGGAAGTACAGCTATACTTCTTTGAACTGACTGCTGGTGTTTTACTAATCACAAAAGTTTCTCAGAGAAGAGGAACCAGCTCGCTTCCTGAGGGCAAAGAATTGAGAAAGGTAAGACTAAGGTTTTGTATCTCAGGAAGACAGAATCTTGTATTCCCTTTCATTTGGAGAAGCTTTTTAACAATATATTCTATTTTAAGGTTCTTTGAGAGCTGGGATAAGTCAGTATCAAGAAGTCTATTCAGCAAGCTGTGGAAAGTAGCATTTTGTCTGATGACAGGGCACTATCCCCCTGCAGAGCTACTAAATGAAGTAACAGAAATGCTGAACTGTTGTATCACTGAATTTTGCTGTCTGGAATTTTTCATTTCTGTAACACATAAAATGGGGGTGGTGGTGTAGTGGTTTTGCTTAAGATTTATTTAATTATGTCAAAATCCATTTTCTCACTGAATAATGGAGCTAGGGCTGTGTGGCAGAATCACCATCCTTACAATTGCATGCCAGCTTTTGCTATAAAGTTTTTGCTTTACTGTTTCTGTAGTTCAGTTAGACATGAGCTGCCTCACTCATGTATAGCCCATCTGATGACAAAACCCCAAACTCCCTTCTCCTATTTATTGTTTGGAATCACAACCTATAGATAAGGCTAAGATTTTGTCACTGACTTACAATGGCGAGTCACTGTTTAAAAAAAAAAAATTGGGGGGGGGTGTGATTACATGAAGTTTTTTTTTCACAAGAATTATCTATTTTCCACAGGGAAAAATTGATTTTTTTAAATTGAAAGCCCAAAGTATCTTGGCTAAAACCTAAACCTCCATTTGGATGGTTGCTTCAGTACTATCTATGAGTTATAATTCAGTCCCCCATTATCCTCTAAGAACTGAGCTCCTTGACTGGACTTTGTCTCCCAGCATATATCACATCCTCTGCTTCAAAAGGGGAGATGTTGCTGCAACATAGAATATGTAGTCCAGTCAGGGAGCCCAGCCTAGGTATGCAGCATGAGGCACATCAGTGGCATTTCTGAATAGAAATATTTCTGTTTTCATCTGAAATATTTCAGTGTTCTGATTTTCACTGACAATCTTATGTTGTCTACAGAAAAAGCTACCCATTTTCCAATCAGTTTTACTCGTAGTATCTTTTTGGGAGAAATTGTAGTTGCCTGCTACCTTCCTAGCCAGTATTTTGTGAGGATGAATGAAAGGTCTATATTTCTCCCACACATCCAGACCCAACATTCTCCTACCCAGATGGGATGCATTCTCACTCACTTAAACCAAGGCCTCCTACCTAGCCCCATTGAAAGCTTAAAAAAAATCTGTACCTAAAAGTCAGGCAGGCTGCATGGTGGGGTAAAGGGCAAAAGAGGAAACTATCCCTCTGCACAGGAAATGTAGGAATTATGGCAAGCAGCCGCCCTGGCTAAACCAGGAGATTATCAGAAATCTGAAATTCAAAGAATCCTGCAAAAGTGGAAACTAGGACAAATTACAATGGATGAATATTAACAAACAGCATGCATGTAGGGTCAAAACTAGAAAGGTCAAGGCAGAAAAAGTACACTAGTTAGAGACAAAGGGTAACCAGAACACATTCTACAAATTATTACAAGCAAGAGGAAAACTAAGGACAGGGTAGACCCATTACTCATGAGGGAGAGAGGAAACAATAATAGAAAATGTGGAAATGGCAGAAGTGCTAAGCTTTTTTTCTACCAATCTGTTAGTAGCAATCTGATATCTAACATAGTGAATGCCAGTGAAAATGCATCAGAACTGAGGCTAAAATAAGGAAAGAACAAGTTAAAAATTACTGAAGCAATTTAGGTGACTTCAAGTCAGCAGGGACTGATGAAATACACTCAGGAAACTGATTGAGGAGATACAAGCCATTAGTGATTATCTCTGAAAACTCACAGAAGACATAAATATAGTGCCAATCTATAAAAAGGAGGTGAAATAATTCCATGGAATTACAAACCAGACAGTTTAATTTCAGTACCCATAAAGATAGTGGAACAAACAATCAAACAATCAATTTGCAAAAACTAAGAAAATAAGGTGAGAACAGTGAAAATATATTTGTCAAGAACAAATTACATCAAAGTAATCTAAGAGGTTTCTTTGATAAAGTAACAAGATTTGTGGATGGAAGAAAGTGGTAGATGTGGTACACCTTGACTTTAGTAAGGCTTTTGATATTGTCTCGCTTGACATTCTAATAAACAAGCTGGGGGAGAGGGGAGGGAGCGTAGGCTGTTATAAAGCTGTTATACAGCTGTTATAAAGTGAATGCATAACTGCTTGAAAACCATTACTAGTGATTCACAGTCAAACTGGAAAGGCATATCAAATGGGACCAGCAGGGACTGATCCTGGGTCTAGGTCTATTCACTATCAACATAAATACTTTAGATAATGCCACAGAGAGAGTATACGTAAAGTCTGCGTATGATACTAAGATAGGAAAGGAAGCAAGTGCTTTGGAGAATAGGATTAAAATACAAAATTATCTGGATGAACTGGAAAAATGGTCTCCAGTAAATAGGATGAAATTTAATAAGGAAAATGCAAGGCAGACCACTTAGGAAGGAACAATCAGTTGCACACATATAAAAGTAGGAAATGACTGCCTGTGAAGGAGTACTTGTAGAAAGGGGTCTTGGAGTTACAGTAGATAACAAATCAACAGTGCAACTGTTGCAAAAAACCAAACACCGTTCTGGGATATATTGGCAGGAGTGTTGGAAGGAAGACATATGCAGTAATTCTTCCACTGTGATTAGGCTTCAACTGGAGTATTGTATTCAGTACTGGTCACCATATTTCAGGAAAGATGTGACTAGATTGGAGAAAGTCCAGAGAAGATCAATAAAAATGAGTAATGGTCAAGAAAACATGACCTGAGGAAAAATTGGGTTTGTTTAGTCTGGTGAAGAGAAGACTGAGGTGGGTCATGATAACAGTTTCAAGTACATAAGTGGTTATAAGCAGGAGGATGAAAAATTGTTCTCCTTAACCTCTGAGGCTAGGGTAAGAAGCAACAGGCTTCAATTACAGTAAGGGAAGTTTAGATAGGACATTATTGCAGTTTTCTGACTGCCAGTGTTGGAACAAATTGCCTGAGGAAACTGTGAAATCTCCAACATTGACGGTTTTTAGATCAGCTTAGACAAACACTTGTCTACTTATTACACAGTCCTACCTTGAGTGCTAGTGTAACTGCCACTGGGCAGATTTGAACCTGGGTCCCTCTGGAGCTTAGTAGGGACTTTGAGCTAAGGGCCAGCTGGTATGCAGCCCATGCTGTAGAGGTCTCTTGTTCTTATCTGTTGCTGTGGTCTAGGGGCCACTGCATGGGACAGTGAACCACACGAGGTGTATGGCTTACACCAGGGCCTGGAATACATGACCTACTGGGGTCCCTTGCAATCCTACATTTCTATGGTCTATAACTACCAAGTTAAACCCATTCAGTGGATTTATCAAACTGAAAGTCTTGTGAAGGCTCACCAGATAAGGAACACTTCAGATTTCTAACTGCAATGAAGCTTAATAAAAGCCACAGAGGTTCAAATTAAAATCAGGTACAAATTCTTAACAGTGACGGTGACTAGCTCATAGTTTATTCCAGTGGTTCTGGTGGATTCTTCATTATCTGAAGTCTTAAAATTAAGACTGGTGTCTTTCTAGAACACAGACTTTGTCGAACAATACAGGAGTAGGTAGATGAAATAGTACACCTATGTCATACAAGAGGTAAGACTAGATGATTGAGCATGTTTTAACCAAAAAATTCATCACCTGAAGAAAGTGTGGAAGCCTTTACAAGGGTACTCTGTGAAGATCAGAGAATCATGATTTTAGTTTCAGTGAGGAAGAAGAGAGGATTGTTTAGTAGTTGGGATTTTAAACAAAACTTTCAGAAAATCTACAATCTGATTTTATTTATATGTTTATTTGTACCTCCCTGGTCCAGTACCCTCAGGACCTGACCAGTCCCAAGCCAGGAAATTTGCTAGATTAGGCATCAGCATTGACAAAATGGAGTGTGGGAGGTGGTGCTTGTGGGCGATGAGGCAGAGTGGCTGTGGCGTCTGAGGGCCAGAAACGCAGCCACATAGGAGCACACCGAGCCCAGTGGCTGCTGAGCTGTGCTCCCAGCCCGCAGCCTCTGCAGCCACCCTGCCTTTTCCCCTGAGCATCCCCCTTCCCCACTCCTCCTCCTTCCTCTCTGAGTTTGTGTCACACATGAGCTTTTTGCAGTGCTCCAGAAGCTCTGGGAGGGTGGAGGAGGAGTTGCTGAGCGTGGGGCCTGGCTTTTCCCTGTGAGTGCTCCAGCCCAAGAGCACTCACAAGAATGTTGGACCACAAATGTTGCCGGGTGGCAGAAGTCCGGACTATAGAAGTCCAACCTATACCAACTATAATATTGGGAATGGAAATCAAATTATATTAATAAAGGTGCCTCTGTGTTTTCTGATCCTTTTACAGGTCTGCAGAGGATACCCTGCTGATTAATATATGGAAAGCTAGTAACCACCCCACCCTACATTATAAAGGATCCTAATAACCTTCTCTTTCACAGAAGCTTACGCCTTCTTGATTGCCTTTTATATTTAACCAGGCAAATGCTCTGGTGCTAAGAATCTATTTTTCATTTGCTCCATGAAATTCCATTTGGCTCT
This sequence comes from Pelochelys cantorii, assembly GCA_032595735.1. Lineage (NCBI taxonomy): Eukaryota > Metazoa > Chordata > Testudines > Trionychidae > Pelochelys > Pelochelys cantorii. The sequence continues at coordinate 172,899,480 of CM064328.1, forward strand.
TGCAGATATATAAACTGTTAAGAAAATCGCCACATTCCTTCTTTTACTTATGTCCTCCAAAAATGTTTGGCAGTCTGGAACAACAGTTACTGAACACAATAACATTTCAAAGTGCTAAGCTCACACTGCCACAGAAGCAGCAGGGAATGCCTACCAACTACGAGGGCAGATGTTGAGGGAAGGGAGGCAAGGAGAAAGAGCTGAGCTGTGTTCAGTTTCTGGGTATAGGCAAACAGAAAGAGGGAGCCCAACCAAGCCTGTAAGCTCTTTGGGGCAGTGACATTTGCTAGCTCTGTGTTTGTACAATGCTTAGCATCATTGGGCCTTGGCTCATGACAAGGAGAGGTAGGGATCACCGCAATATTTATACTACTATGATACAATTTTTAACTACTTGATCACATGTTGTTTTTCCACAAGATGCCTGCATTGGTCAGTGCACAAGTGGATGCACAAGCATCCATAAGCCTGGCATTTTTAACTTTTGGGTGCTTGATGTTGTCACCGAATAACATTTTTTTCCTGTCTTTTTGTATGTCATTTGAGATTAATATTGCAGTAATGGCTAGAGGGCACAGAACTCAAGGAGCCACTCTGCTAGGCTTTCACAAATACACGGAAGATGGCAATCTTTACTCCAGAAAGATCTTAGACTAAAGAAACAGACAAAGTATCGGAGCCAAACAAGCGGCTAGAGTGGAGGCAGAGGACGTAAAAAAACCCAAAAAACAAAGATAGGCTGCACACATTTTTTAGCTGTCAAGATCATAACTCATCACCAGCCAAGCCACTCTCATGTTGCAGTTTACTTTTCAGAAGAGGTGAGTTTTGAGGGAGGATTCCTGTTTGGGTATCTCTGCCTCTTGGATAAAGACAGTCAATCAGAACTGATACACATGCTGAGGGGTTCTTCAGCACATGAAACAGGCAGAAATCCCTTCCTTTTCCCTCTACAGGGTGAAAGTGATCCAAACACATTCAGCTCTGCTGATCCACATCTAGCTTTGGAACTTCTATCCAGCTCCCAGTGCTGCTTTATGTGAAGAGGTAGGACAGAGAGAAGGAGATGGGTGCAATGAGATGAGGGAGGAAAAGATAGCCCCTCTTCTCCCACATCTGGCAAGGGTGAGACTCCTCCCCTCCCTAACCCTTACACTAGGGAGCAGAGAAGGGAGAAGAGAAGCAGAAGCCCAGTGCTAAGGAAAGCCAAAAGATGGGAGGCATGTAGATCAGTTCATTGGGAAGTAGAACTTTGAATACTTGACAGTGTATGGGTCTATAGCTGCTCTCCCTTGGTGTGGTTCCCAATGGTAGAGTGTCTGACAGCTGCCCCCACATAGGGCTGATAAAAACCACACTAAGATTTCTCTAGACTAGAGATTTGGCCTGATTACATCCATCAGTAGCCTGTGATTTATGTAGCTGCACCAGTGCAGCCCTTCAGCCTTGTCTGTCTAAGCTCTACACACTAGTAGACTTAGCAGAATTTATTGCAGATTTTCAGACACAGGTAGAGGCTTTGCCAGTCTATTCTGGAGTAGTAATTAGAGCAAATCCCCAGTCTGGACAAGACCTCATCCAATTAGTGCAAATGTATGCATATTTAAAATTGCACTGTTTAGCAGAAGTGATGCACTCAGTCTGCACTAACTGCACTGCCAATATTCTGCTATGGGTTCAGATAAAACCTGTTTCCATAGGTCCACTTGAGATTGCTTTGGTTCAGCTTCAGGTCTGTTTCCAACTTGCACTTCACTCTGAATTTCAGGTTTGTCCTTAGACATTCTTTTGAGAAACACGGGCTGAGCGCCAAGGTTCCCTCTAAGTTTTTCAATCCTTGGGTGGAATAAATTTTATGTGCACTGAGGAATGTGCAGATGTGCACCATCAATAGAAACATATTCTGTCTACTGTGAGCAGCTGTGGGCACTCTGCTAATCAGCTGGGAGGCACTTGCATCTCTGCTGGGTGGCTGCCCAAGTGCTCAGCTTACAGGGAACACTGGTGAGCACCACATTTTGTAATGAAATTTGAAATCAGATAAATTTCATATATGATTTCCAGTGCAAAAGTTTTGCAGAACTACAGTTACAACACATATACTGTACCTGATTTACTAGGGATGCCAACGTGTAGTCAGCTACACAATTAACTGATAAGACTACCTCTCTAGAGGCAGCAAGGGGGAGGGAACTGGTACCCATGAGGAGCTGACTTTAAGCAGGCTCCCCATGAGCACCAGATCTGCCTGCCCCCCAAACCCATGCTGCTGCCTCTAGTAGCGAGGCAGCAGTGCAGAGGGTGAGGGGGGCGGGCTGGAGCTGATACACACAGGAAGCTGGCTTTCAAGCCATCTGTCTGAGTGTATTGGTTCACGTGGAGCTGCTTCCCCCGTACTCTCACTGTTTCCTAAGGAGGCAGGGGGTGGGGAGGTGGCAGGAGCCGGTGTTGGGGGGAAGTAGTTTACAAGGTGGTTCTCCCTAGCACCAGCTCTGTGGACCTGCCTTCCTTCCTTCCCCGCCCCGTGCTGCTGCCTCCATCAGAGACAGAAGCCTGGGTGGCAGGGAGGCTGCTACGAAGCAGCCTCGTCCACAACAGCCCAGGCCCACTGTGGACACAGGCTGGTCTGTGGCAGCAGTCCCTGTCTGTGGGGTGTCTGAGCTCCCTGTGGACAGGGGTCATTGTTGCAAACCAGCCACTGTCTGTGGTGATCTCAGACCCCCTGCTGACAGGAATTGCTGCTACAGTGCACTGCTGCTTCTGCATCAGAGACAGTAGCATGGGGGCAGCAGGCAACCAGTCTGTGCAGGGAGCTGTTTTTTAAACTGGCTCCCCTAGTGGACCAGCTCCTGCCTGACACCCTGGGCTGCTCCCTCTGATCTAGAGGCGGCAGTGCAGAATGGCAGGGGGCTCCCCAGGAGTAGGGCAGGAGCACACTGGCTGCCGGCGCCTTCCCCCCTGGGACTATTGAATAGTTGTGTAACAGCTAAGATTTCATGCGGTTACACGACTATTCAATTACACAATATCTAATACCCCTACGATTTACCATTGTATTTTTCATGATTTCCATCAGTGAATTGGGCACCACGGGTATAATACCAAGTAACACTTATCCAGTTATTCCTGTCTAAATATAGAGTGCATTTGTTCAACTTTGCCTTCATAAATAACTGTACAGTGTTAAAAATGTAAATTTTCTCTCTGGGGAAAGGAAGGAAGGAGGAATTGCATGTGTTGGATGTTAGCTACTTTTATTAGATTTAAAAGCTGCTCAAATACTACTAGGAACCTAAATATATCAGACTTTCACCTAGAACTGAAAGTACTTTACTGAAGGAAGTCTAATATTATTATGCCCCTGGGGATAACCACAGAGATGCAGAAATTTGTTCAGTCACACAGGGGTTTATCACCAGAGCTAGGAATCCAGGTTTCCTGACTGGTAGGTGTAGCCAGACATGAACCCCATCTTGTTTTCCCCCCCCAGAGAGCAAGAGAAAGGCAGTCAGCCTTTGATGCCCTGGGAACGCAGGTGTGCTGCCTGTCCCTGACTCTACCATAAAAAGAAACCAGACAGTAAATGGGCTAGCTGACGACCCGGGGGTCTCCCGTTGCCCTGATGGCTAGTACCAGTAATTGACACGCCTGCACTGTCCCAGGAGAGGAATCTTCGCCCATCACATACCAGAGGTGCCCATTGTCTACATTTTCCCAGGTGTGAATTACGCTTTGCACCCTTCGTGGGAAACTTGGCATTCAAAGCCATTTTTCCTAATTGGCCACTTGAGACCAGGAAGAAGCCTACGTGACCCAAGGGGTATAAAGAGGGGTTTAGTAGCCCACCCCATTTGAGCTCCAATCATCTACACCTGCTGGCAGGTATTGATGGACTCCTGAGGTCTGTGGGACGCCTAACCTCGCCCTACTTCTTCCCGAGGGATTGAGAGAAAGACGCTGGCCACGCCAAGTCTGGAACGCAGGGGTGAGAATATATACCTGCTAGGTGTCTATTTTGCATACATTTAATAAGAGCTCAGAGAACCAAAAAGGTTTCATGGTACCTGTAAGTGACTTATTAGTGTAATTTCTGTCCTGTCCTTTGTAGCCGGTCATAAGGGACAGATATAGGGAGAGCTTGAGCGTTGGATCATGTCGCTTCCAGGGGACAGATCCGTTGGGGCATCTCTCAGCCTCCCTAGGCTGCCTGCTGCGAAGGGATCGTGTATCCTAGCAGTCAAAATCTGAGGTGTAATAAACTCTCCCTGTAAACTCTGGGGCGTCTGTCGGCCTGTTGGCTGCCCGCCGCGAAAGGATCCCGATCCTAGCGGTAAAGACACGGACGTTAAACTCCTCGGGGCGCCCGTCATTCTCACCTAGACTGCCCACTGCGACGGGGCCTTGTGTCTCAGCAGTTGAAGACTCAGGTGTAACATACACACATGCACTGCCCTGACCACCGGCTGACAGTAGGCCAGTGTTTTATTCATGAACCACATGCAGTGCATGTACATAAAACTCAAAGTAAATAAAACAGTTGAGAAGTAACAAAAAACACCCCCCCCCCCCCAGTTTTAAGATAAGGTTGTTATGTACCATCAATAAAATGTTACAATTGAAAACATTTTATTTATTGCTACTTCACAGCTCCCTGATGCATCTGTCCCTCTGCAAAATAGGATATATAGGGGTATGTCTACACTACCACCCTAGTTCGAACTAGGTTGGCTAATGTAGGCATTCGAAGTTGCAAATGAAGCCCGGGATTTAAATATCCCGGGCTTCATTTGCATCTTCCCGGGCGCCGCCATTTTTAAAAGTCCCCTAGTCCGAACTCCGTGCCCGCGGCTACACGCGGCATGGAGTAGGTAGTTCGAATTAGGTTCTCTAATTCGAACTACCGTTACTCCTCGTGGAACGAGGTGTACCGGTAGTTCGAATTAGAGAACCTAATTCGAACTACCTACTCCGTGCCGCGTGTAGCCGCGGGCATGGAGTTCGGACTAGGGGACTTTTAAAAATGGCGGCACCCGGGAAGATGCAAATGAATCCCGGGCTTCATTTGCAACTTCGAATGCCTACATTAGCCACCGTAGTTTGAACTAGAGTGGTAGTGTAGACATACCCTGGCTGTGTAATTTCAATTTAATAGCTAACATCTTGTCTTAATTCTTTTTACACTGTAACTGGGCTAAATGGGGACTTTTACAACTAAAAAAACTTGAAAATAGAGAAGAGTGAACCTACCCAGCAAATAGCTGTGATGGGTATGCAAATGAGCCACATTATCATGTGAATTGAGGATGAGCTTTGGACATGTGACATGGTGATGTTTGCATCCAAATACAACACCATCATCCTGACTCCAAACCAAAAGAGTCCTCTATTCTACTACCCCATTTTCCTGTATACAGGAAGGACTTTGGACCCCAAGTTTTTTTAAAAAAAAGGAATAGCCAAAGTGGGAAGAAAGGTGGGCTATAACAGTGTTGCCAATTCTCATAATTTTGTCACATATCTCATGATAATTGTTTTCCTTAAATGTCTAGCTCCTGGAGTCAAATGGATGTGTGATGATTTCAGCCTTCATTCTTAAAGAAAACATACATTTCTAGCCCTTCTGAAGCTTCAGAATATGACTCCAGTACACTCTTAAGGCTAAAAAAGCAGACGGTAAAAAGCTCCAAAATCTTTATTGTTTTATTGGTCAGCCTGACTCATGATTTTTGAACATTTGGGGTTCACAATACTGCTACAGCTAGGGCAGAAGTTCATGTTTTGTGGCCCTTGAACAGAATTTGAAACTTTTATTCGTTGAATGTGCTGTCGTTTTTTTCTTTCAAAATTGTTTTAATAGAGAAGGTTTTTGAGAGAGCTAAATCCCTCACTTTAGCATTGAAACAGACGCTAGTTGAGAAGGTTACTCATTCTGTGTAATAACTGCGATTCTTTGAGAGGTGTATCCCTATGCTTGTACCTGAGATCAGACATCTATCATTCACATGCATACCTTCCCACCTCATGCCATGAGCTTGATGTATATTTAGCAGTCCCACCACCCCGTTCCTTCTCTGCTGTAGAGCTTACCTTTCAGTTCAGAAGTAGAGGGGAGGAGGACAGGTAGTGGAGCACCTCAAGGGCACACAACTCAAAGAACATCAGTTACTGCACAAGGTGGAGGGGAGGGCTTACAGAGCTATTTTCCACCACTAACACGGAACATTTTCTGGCATATTTTGTTTGGTGACTACTACATAAATTACATTGACTGCTTCCTTCCCTATGTCCTTCTCTGAGGGAATGTTGATACTTAATGGAAGATTGACACTCTGGAAGTTGATCTTTTGGTGTTTGATTTAGTGGGTCTAGTATAGACCCATAAATCAAATGCTGAGAGCAGCTCCTGCCGGTGTCCAGTACTCCTCCTTTTGCAAGAAGTAAAGGAAGCTCCTACAGTATGAACACCGCCAGGCTCAGCTTAAGGTAAGCCAACTCCAGCTACGCATTTTGTGTAACTGGAATTGCATGCCTTAAGCTGACCTTCCTGGTCTAGTGTAGGCCAGGCTTAAGTGTCCTCCTCCCTAGACCATCATATGCATAAAACAGAAGTTAAATGGCACCATTATTTTTGTCCTGGGCTCACTTATCTAGGTCTTTTATAGTCAGATATAATAATGACTTTTATGACATTATTGTGTTATTCAGTATGCCTGTAGATCGTTCACTTCTCTTTTCCCTGGGGGTCACCAAAGAAATACTTATTTAGGTAGCTTATTACTGAACATGCTTAAAAGATGCCTCCAAAATATCCATCAGTTCTTGTGTAGGTATTATGTCCACTGTAGGACCTTTTGTTCCTTATTCTACCTGTCCATATTACTTTTAATATTCTGGACATCTACATCAAAAGCTCACTATTTTGCATTGGATGGACTTACTTTTCCAGGACTGCTCCATGTGAATAGAGACACCAGAATAGCTTCTAGCCAACATGTCATTTTTATTGTGACTTAGTGATGTTCAGCCTTTTGGTACAACTACCAATATGCCTAGTAAGAACCAGTCATTCTCTACAGACATCTCTAATTTTAAAAAGGAATAAGGAGGAAGTCTCACCTGTATGTGATAAGTCATAGGGAAAGTGTTTATTTTCCAGGACTACCTCTGACTACAATAGGAAGGGTTTTTTTTTAACAAAGATTCTGTACAAAAATGACACTTTATTTCAGAGACAGAGACAATATTAGCATCTTCCTCTGAATGCTTGTACATGATATATTCCAGTGGTTCCATCCTGGGACCCTCTGTTGCCCCCGAAACTACCTGAATTCCTTCATTTATCAGTCTGGGAAGGGCAGGCTGTCCATGATTCCCTCCCCGCCATGGAGAATGTCTGTTTTACTGATGTAAGGGTAAGATTAAGGCCTACCTCTGCATCCCAGTTACTTGCAGAACTGGGATTCTGCCTTTGGATACAGCATCTGTACTGTGGGCTTGCAGTTGATAATCAAGGTGATTTTTTTCAAGGTACTTATGAACAGGGCTCGACAAATTATGGAAAACCCTACTCGCCAGACAAAAAAGGGACTCGCCACCCTCCCCCCCCAAAAGTGTTTTTTTAATGGCATAAATTCCTAATAAGAATAAGAACAGTAATTACTAATAAGTTATTAATAAATACCACCCAAGTTATTAATAAATATCTTCGAAACCTCTATCTTTTCCCTCTACTGCCATGTCTCCTCCCCTTGCTCCATCAGCTCCCCTGGTGCCTGCTGCCCCCCAACCCCTCACCCTCCTCTGCTATCCTGACTCCTGCCCTTCTCACTACACTCAGCCCTCCTGCGACCTGCCCCCTCCACCAGCCCTTCTCTCACCCCTGTGCCCACTCCTCCAGTAGCCCCACTCTGATCATGTGAGCTACCCCTCCTCATCCCCTCTCCTAACACCTCCCTCTACACACCTGCCCTGCCTCTCTCCTCTGGTGCTGGTCCCTCCCCTGCAGGTGTCTGCTCTTCTGCTTCACCCCCAGAATCCCCTGGCACCTGCAGCCTCCTGGTGCCTCCCCCTTCCCTCACTGCCCCTGCCCCCTTTGCCCTCTTTTTCCCTGATACCCACCCCCTCACCACCCTCTGTCCCCATTCCCCTCATGCCCCTGTGCCCTCACACATGCCTTGCTCCATCCCCGCCTTCCTCATTCCCACCCCTTCTTTCAAGCCCTCTCCCAGCACCTCCCCCTCCCCCCTCTAACTCCTAGTGCCCTTACTCTCTCCTCTCCCAGCATCACCCTGTTCGCCCTCCCACTGACACCTCCCCTCCTGCCCTTTTCCTCATTGTCTGCACTTGGCCGCCTGGGATTTGTCTCTCCTGCACCCCTGTCCCTTGGTGCCTTCCCCTTTCTTCTTCTTCTTCTCCTGACCTCCTCCCCTCCCCTCCGCACAAGCCCCTTCCCCATATTTTTCCCCTCCCCTCCCCACCCCACAGCCCAGCCCAGCCCCGCCCTGCCCCTTCCCCTCCCCCAGGGCCAGCTCTAGGTTTTTTGCTGCCCCAAGCAAAACATTTTTTGGCTGCCCCCCCTTTTTTTTGTTGTCTTTTACACATGTTTGCATTTTGCAATGGGATTTTTTTTTGTTTTTGTTTTTGTCCCAGCATTTTAGCCCTATAAATAGCAAATAGCATTTTCATTCGTTTTTTTCCATAAAGGCAAAGGTGCTTCAAGTGAACTCCCCCTTTCACTCGCTGCTGGGTCACAGCAGCCTCTTCCCTGACCTGTCCAGCCCCTCCCTATGGACAAGCACCCCTCACTCCCGACCCACAGCGGGAGCAGGGTGCAGGGACAGCACAGAGCCAGAGGGGTGCAGGGAACAGTGGGGGGGATACAGGGGTGGTGCAGGGAAAGGGAGGCACAGAGCCAGAGGGATGCAGGGATCAGGGGGAGCAGGGTGTGGGGTGTGGGGTGTGGTGGAGGCACGGGGAATGGGACGCAGGGAACAGGAGGGGCAGAGAGATCAGGGTCTAGGGGCAGTGCAGGGAAAGGGCAGCACAGAGCTGGGGGGGGCAGGGATTGGAGGGAGCAGAGTGTGGGGTGCAAGGGCAGCGCAGAGCCAGAGAGTCACAGGGAAGAGGGAGAGCAGGGGGTCTGGGAAGCAGGGGCGGTGTGGGGAACGGGCGGCGCAGAGACAAAGGGGCGCTGGGCGGGCACAGTGAGCCAGGTGGTCGACAGGGAGCGGTCTCTCGCCGGCGAGGGGGTTGGGGCCGTGGCAGGACTGGAGCCGGTGGGGCAGGGTGGGGCAGGGCCTGGCTGCGCTGCGCGCCGCAGCCAGCTCCTGGGGACATGTGGCCAGAGCTGAGCTGCTGCGGCCCTTTAAAATTGGCAGGGCCATGTCATGCCAGCATCCTGGCATCTGCCAGCGTCCCGTCCTCTGGCTCGCGCCCCGCCTCCTCACGCTGGAGCTGCATGCAGGCAGCCCGGTGGCAAGAATCACTGCACTTCCCCCTTCCCGGCGGCGCTCTGTTCCTCCGCCGGCCGGCAGATCGGATGGGCCTGCACTGCCTGTAGTGCGGGCTTCAGCCAGCCCATCACAATGGCCCACTGGGCCAGTCCGCCCCTGCACTCGCCAGCTGGTAAAATCTACTCGCCACGTGCGAGCGGGTGAGTGTGTTTGTCGAGCCCTGCTTATGAATTTTAACCGACTTACAGGTAATACCTATGGCCTCTTTCTCTATCACAGAAATTCTGCTCAGTCTTTGATACTGTTCTGAAAGCAAATGCTACAGTTCTTAAATTTGCATCTTTACAAAGACACGAAATATCTGCTTCTTCAGATAATCTCCTAGGAATTTAAGAATACAGCTGTATAAAACAAGTCCTAACAATTGCATAACGTATGCACCAATATCACTGACGGCCCCCAGCTCAAACCCCTCCAGCACATCATTGATAATCTGCAACCTAACCTGGAAAACAATCCCTCACTCTCACAGGCTTGGGATATAGGTCAATCCTCAGCTACAGACAACCCCCTAACCTGAAACAAATTCTTTCCAGCAGCCACACATCACACCTCAGATACACTTACCCAGGAACCTACCCTTGCAATAAACCCCAGTGCCAACTCTGCCCACACATCTATACTAGCTACACCATCACAGGGCCTAACCACATAAGCCACCGCATCAGAGGTTCATACAACTGCACATCCTCTGTTGTGATCTATGCCATCAAGTGTCAGCAATGCCCCTCTGCCATGTATATTGGCCAAACTGGACAGTCTCTATGACAAAGGATTAATGGACACAAATCAGATATTCAAAATGGTAACACACAGAAACCTGGAGGGGAACATTTTAACCTTCCTGGGCATTTATTAATGCAGTGGTTCCCAGCCTTTTTTATACCATGGACTGGCAAACCCATTCACAATCTTTTGGTGGCCCAGTAACATTTTATTTGCACATTTGCATATTCATTATGCAAATAACAAATATGCAAATACACAAATAAAATGTTATCAGTCCGCCCAAAGCCCCGGCCCCCAGAGCTGCCACGAACAGCTGACTTCAGCTCCAGCAGTTATCATGTGGCGGGTGGCTGCTGCAGCTGAAGCCAACAATTCGCTATGGCTCTGGCAGCTGGGGCTGGGGCGGGAATACACTCCGGCCTCCTGAACCCTCCAGTGTCAGCCCTAATCCCTAGAGCCCCCCCTAGCCCTCCACTACCCCCCCCCCCAGTGCTAGCCACTGACCACAGAGTCCCCTGCACCCAGGGCCAGGCCCCTATCCCAAAAGCCTCAGTGCCAGCCCCCTGCCCACAGACCTCCACTGCACCTGAGCCTCCCCAGAGCCTCTCCTAGTGCCAGCCGTCTGTACCCAATATTAGCTCTGTCCTCAGAGACCCCCGTTGTCAGCCCTGCCCCGCAATCTCCTCCCCGCTACTAGCCCTGTCCCCAGATCTCCCCAGTGCCAGCTCCTCACCCCTGTTGCCCCAGTGCCCCCCCAGTGTCAGCTTCCTGCCTCTTAGAGCCCCCCACCCTGTAGAGCTCCCCAGTACTAGCCCTGCCCCAAGACCCCCCCCAGGATTAGCCCCCAGAGCTCCCCAGTACCAGCTCCTGCCTTTTAGAGCTCCCACCCCCAGAACCCTCCAACACTAGCCTTGCCCTTGGATCCCCCAGTGTTTGCCCCACTCCCCTCACCTAGCCCTGCGCTGCCTCCCCTGTCAGCTGAATGGTGCTGCCCAGGTCGCGGCTGCTCTAAGGCTGCTGTGCCAGGCTCTGTGTAGTCCTCCCACTGCACAGCAAACTGCTCTCTGCATCTGGGAGGAGACCCCGCCTTTGCTTGGTGCTGGTTGGCTGAGAAGCAGGGCAGGACACGCTGTCCCAACAGCTGCAATGGGAGGGAAGGTGCTGGGTGGTGTACCCTGACTCCAGAACTGTCATGGCCCGGAAGCCAGTGGTTTGCAGCCTAGCACCTGTCCGCAGCCCGGCAGTTGGGAACTGCTGCATTAATGGACTTAAAAATAGCCATTCTTCTGCAAAGGAATTTCACAAGCTAACTACAGAGAAAGAGTGCAAAATTTACTTTCATTTGCAAATTTGACACCATTTCACTTGGTTTGAGGAAAGTCTTGAACTGGTTAACATATTATATCAGCAGCTTTCCTTACATTCAGCACCCTATTGACATTAAAAGCTAAGTATGGGACACTTCCAGCCCACTCAATTAGCCTGATTAGCACCAGGACAACAATTGATAAGTAATTTTTTTTCTTTCCTCTCTCCCTTCTTATTCTGAGGGTTCCCCCTTCTTTTCCACTCAAGATCACCTCATCCGAAGAAGGAGGTTTTGCCCACAAAAGCAAATATATGATACTATACATATATTTTTGTTAGTCCTGTGGTACCTTAGAGACTACTTTTTGTATGCACCAATGGTTGGTGAACTCTGTGCAGTGGGTCCACAGGTACTGCAATATTTCAGCCTCTCCCCTTCTCATCAGTCTGTCTGTAAAAACTACACCACAGTTAAGAGTATGGTGTTCTCTTTCTGTGTATGGTTTTCAAGTGAAAAAGAGAAAGGGAGTCAGAGCAGGAGCAGTCTTTGCACTAGAAGCCCTTCTTTAGGTAAAAAGAATGTGTTTAAAATTTGGCTATTGCCATTCTGAAATGACAAAGCACTTTACATAAATATACTCTTCAGATTGCAAGTCATTAAGGGGCTGGTTTGCCTTTAATTGAGGGATGGGTTTTTTTTGCTTCAATAGGATTGGTATTCAGCTCTAAAGCATGTGTGTAGAGGCTGGGTAACTACACTTCAATATATATTTCTAAAGTAAGCTAGTATGCTCGTACTGTCCTCCTTTGCTTGTCTGTCAAGACTGGAATTCAGAATTCTGCATTTCTCTCGAGGGTATCAAAACAGGGAAAGGACAGCTCCTTGCTAGTTTTCAGTGTTAGCAATATCATCAACTGTTCATAAAGTATGCAGAAGTCTGAATGTTGGACTTAACTGAAAGGGGAACTGAAAAGCTTTTTATCTGCCAACCTGTATACCAAATTATACACTTTACCAACAAGAAGACAAACCAGGAATGCTACCAAATACCACTGAAGTTTTCAGATTAAGAAACAGCAGATACAGCTGAAAAAAACCATGATGGGCAGTGGAGGGAGGGGGGAAAGAGAACCTCCCTCTTCCCCAAATGTTAGTTGATGATGGATACTGAATCCTGCCATATCAGTGTTAGTGTTTAAGAATAAGTCAGTTTTCACACTCTGTAATTGAATGTCAAGAAAAATGAAAATATATTGTTTTATTGCTACTGTTCATTGATTTATCGAAGTGATTTATTGTCATTGGACATGAGGTCCAACAAATCATTTTGCTGACACCATCAGCTGCCTTAACTAGGTTGTCAGTTCACGATGTTAAAGGTAATGGATGGTGATTATTTTACTGTAATGGGTTTAATCAGTACTTTGAATGACTTAGCAGTCCTGTCATAGTATAGCCAACCCATCATTCATCAAGGCAGCATTTGTTTGCCAACATCATCTATAATTCACTTGATTGTTGACAATCATCAGCAAATACCTCTCCAACTAAGTTTTACCAGAGATGAAGATCTGTACAGCTGCCGCATACTAACTAATCCTTGCCATACTAGCAGGGAAAAAATGTTACTCTGATACTATACCCCAGCATAGGAAGCATCATGCAAAGTTTTACATTTACATTATTGCTTTGCCTGGTCCTTCATGCCAGAATTTACAAAATCCTAAAATACATAATTGCTCATTTTATTTTACATGCCTGCCCTCAGGAACTCTCAGCACTCAAAGTTATTCATGGCAGAATTCTGCTGTGACTTAGAGTAAAAAAGAACAACCTAGCACTATCAAGTAAAAACAATAAGCAAAATATATTCATTTTCCAAAATGCATATAACCCCTAGTGGTTTTAAAAATATGCCTGATTAATTGGGCTGGTCTCAAATGCTTACAAAAATATCCAGCCTATTGCCTATTCTGTGTATATACACACACACACACACATACACACACAAGTATAATCACGATGTTGTTCTGATGATATAAGAGACAAGCCCCTTAAATCAATTTTCTTGTGCTATGCTCTTTGGGTTCAAAAGGAACAAGAATAAAAAATGTTGAAGTTGTTTTCTGATATCTGTATAGCAGATCTTATTATTTCTATTTTTCTCTTATAGGGTATGTCTACACAGCAACATTATTTCAAAGTAACTAGTGTTATTTCAAAATAACTTAGTCCACATCTACACAGCAGGCAGTTATTACGAAATAATGTCGAACTACTGTCAAGCTGGAGGACTTCTTACTCCAACTCCTGTAACTCTCATTGTATGAGGAGTAAGGGAAGTCGGAGGAAGAGTGCTCTATTTAGAAATAAATGCTGTGTAGATGCTCCCAACTTCAAAATAAACTATTTTGAAATAAGCTATGCAATTGATGTAATTGAGCTGGCAGTATTTTAAAGAAGCCTTATTAAAGGCACAGGAAGAAACCATCCCGATGTGCAGTAAGAAAAGCAAATATGGTAGGTGACCAGATTGGCTTACCAGGGAAATCCTTGGTGAGCTTACACAAAAAAAAGGAAGCTTATAAGAAGTGGACACTTGGACAGATGACTAGGGAGGAGTAAAAATATATTGCTCAAGAATGCAAGGGAGTAATCAGGAAGGCGAAAGCACAATTGGAATTGAAGCCAGCAATGGATGTGAAGTGTAACAAGAAAGATTTTTACAGAGATGTTAGCAGCAAGAGAGTGATTGGAGAGAGTGTGGGGCCCTTTCTGGATGAAGGAGGTAACCTAGTGATAGATGAGGTGGGAAAAGCTTTTTTTGCCTCTGTCTTCACAGACAAGGCCAGCTCCCAGACTACTGCACCAGGCAACACAGTATGGGAAGGACATGGACAGCCCTTGGTTGAGAGATTAAAAACTATTTAGAAAAGCTAGACATATACTTATGGATATGAGTCAACTAATTGCCCTTGTAGCCAAGAAGGCTAATGGCATATTAGGGTGCATTAGAATGAGCATTGCCAGCTGATCTACAGAAGTGATTATTCCCCTTTATTCTGCATTGGTGAGGCCACATCTGGAATATTGCATTCAATTCTGTCCCCCGCTCCCCGCTGCAGAAAGGATGTGGATGCATTGGAGAGGGTCCAGCAGAGGGCAACCAAAATGATCAGGGGACTGGGGCATATGAGGGATTTGAGCTTATTTAGTCTGCAAAAGAGGAGAGAGAGAGAGAGAGAGAATAAAGTAGCAGCCTTCATCTTCATGAAGGGAGGTTCCAAAGAGTATGGAGAGAGGCTGTTCTCAGTACTGACAGATTAATATCCCTAGGCTGGATATTAGGAAAAACTATTTCACTAGGAGGGTGGTGAAGTATGGGAATGGGTTACCTAGGGAGGTGGTGGAATCTCCATCCCTAGAGGTTTTTGAGTCTCTGCTTGACAAAGCCCTGGCTGGGATGATTTAGTTGTGATTGGTCCTGCTTTGGACAGGCAGCTGGACTTGATCTTCTGAGTCTCTTTCAGCCCTAGAATTCTATGATTTGCATAGCTTATTTTGAGTTAAGTCCTGCTGTGTAGACTCACCCCTGCTGATGAAGGGGCACTGAAATCATTATTTCTGTAGTGAGAGGAGAGGATCAAAATTCTACCTTTGCGATTTGAAAGAAGAATTTGATTCTTTAAACTGCAAGTGATAGCTATTTTAGCTAATCTATCTTAAGAGGTTATTTCAAAGTTTTAAGAGTTTCACTGCATTTGAAAAATTGTATTTAAAGGCAAGAGGCTTGTGAAAAAGGACTTTAAAAGAAAGTGATTTAAAAACCAATATTTAATCAAAATGAAAGCTTATTCTAAACCCAAAATTTTGGTCTGCAAAATTGAGACTCAAATCTCAGGAGAAATTAGTGCATATAGCCAATAGGTGGATCCAGTTCTGAAGGTGCAAGGAGTATAGTGGGTGAGGAAGAAAAATAATCTTCAGATAGAACAGTTCAAGGTCAACTAAGCATAAACTAGCATTCTAGTCATATACACAAGCACACAGTAGTGTGTATAAAAATGGTATCAAAACCATAATACTAAACTTGGTTTCTTTGAATAAAAAGAAGTAACAGCAGGTACATAAAAATTTATTGTCACATTGTCATCAAGGACAGAATAAGAAATAATTTTCAGCCAGGAGCAATTTAGTTAAACATGTGGAAAAACTTAGCCATAAAAAGAACAAAGTACAAGTAGCTCAGCTATTGGCGGTATTCCAGATCTGAGAGTGTGGGTATTAGGTATGGTTTGGGAAAAAAGAAATTCCACTTACGGCAACATAAGAATATGTTAAATAATCCACTAGAGACTACTTCCCACTTAATATTCTATCGTGTATGCAAGTAACTGGAAACAAAGCAAGAGAACAAGGGAAAATTAAAAATAAAATAAAATAAAAATAAAAAAGCCCAACATTCAAATAATGGGTTCAGCCTAGGAAAGTGGAGATGTAAGGAGACTTAAAAACAAGGAGACATAAGAAACAAGACTCACCATCTGGGAGCACCATCTCACAGCAAGAGCTAGTGTTGCAGCACCCTGCCTCAGTTTCCCCTCCAGCATATTTTCTGTTTTCTCTCTTCCTAAAGGTGATGTGGCCCTCCAGCCAAGCTACTTATAAGCATCCAGCTCTCTCTTCCCTATCCAGGGGAAGAAAGAAAGGATGCTGGAACAATACTTATAGTAGGGGTACTGATAATGGAAACCATGTGTTTGTTGTTTGTTATTACTATTTCAAACCATGGGGTCCCCCTGCACCTCTGGACAGAGTCCCTTAGCGAAAGCCCAACATGACTACAAAACAAGAGAGTATTTGGCCCCACTGGTCTTAGCCTTCAGTCCCCTTCTTATAGAAAGCTTCCAGTAGCAACAGCCTGTCTTACCACCAATTTCTTGTCTCCCATCATTCAAGTGAACCCTACGCTCCTTCCAAGGGTAGGACCTTCTATTCTCCTTCCAGCCAACCTGGATTTTCCTTTTTAGTACCTAAGTGCTGCTTCAGCCCAGAAGCCTCTGAGGCCACTTGGACTGAGTCTTCACACACCTCCCCAAATCTGATCTCCACAAGAACTAGGTCAAAAAATCCTAGCTTCAGCCTTTAGTTCCCCAGCCTCTCAGGTTAGCTCAAGCCAGGCTGCTCATCCCACATCCGTTTTTGCGCAAAAACGTTGTAGTGTAGACATAGCCTTAGAGAGTAGTTCAGTCACTTTGGTCCCCATTTACATTCAGCTCTTAGCTGTGACTCCAAATAGCCTGAGACAGTGGCCACATACTGGTAAACTGCTTTAACAAGCAGGCTAAAGCAAGGGTAGCTGATGGATTTCTGAAAATAGGCACATGCAAATTCACTGACTTCATAGAATCATAGGGCTGGAAGAGAACTCAGGAGATCATCAAGTCTAGCCCCCTGCCCAGGCAGGATCAATCCCAACTAAATCAACCCAGCCAGGGCTTTGTCAATCCGACACTTCAAAACCTCTAGGGATGGAGATTCCACCACCTCCCTAAGTAACCCATTCCAGTACTTCACCACCCTCTTAATGAAATAGTTTTTCCTAATATCCAACCTAGACCTCCCCCACTGTAACTTGAGACCATTGCTCCTTGTTCTGCCATCTGTCACTACTGAGAACAGCCTTTCTCCATCCTCTTTGGAACCCACCCTTCAGGAAGTTGAAGGCTGCTATCAAATCCCCCCTCTCTTTTCTCTTCTGCAAACTGAATAAGCCCAAATCCCTCAGCCTCTCATCATAGGTCATGTGCTTCAGCCCCCTGATCATTTTGGTTGCCCTCCACTGGACCCTCTCCAATGCGTCCACATCCTTTCTATAGTGGGGGGGCCCAGAACTGGACACAATACTACAGGTGTGGCCTCACCAGAGACGAATAAAGGGGAATAATCACTTCTCTAGATCTGCTGGCAATGATCCTCCTAATGCAACCTAATATTCCATTAGCCTTCTTGGCTACAAGGGCACACTGTTGACTCATATCCAGCTTCTCTTCCACTGTAATTGCCAGGCCTTTTCTGCTGAACTGCTACTTAGCCATTCGGTCCCCAGCCTGTAACAATGCTTGGGATTCTTCTGTCCCAAGTGGAGGACTCTACACTTGTCCTTGTTGAACCTCATCAGATTTCTTTTGGCCCAATCCTCTAATCTGTCTAGGTCACTTTGGACCCTATCCCTGTCCTCCAACATATCTACCTCTCTCCCTAGCTTAGTGTCATCTGCAAACTTGCTGAGGGTGCAGTCTCCATCCCCTCATCCAGGTCATTAATAAAGATGTTGAACAAAACCGGCCCTAGAACTGGTCCTTGGGGCACTCCACTAGAAACTGACCGCCAACCTGACATCAAGCCGTTAATCACTACCCATTGCGCCCAACAGTCTAGCCAGCTTTCTATCCATCTTACAGTCCATTTATCCAATCTGTACTTCCTTAACTTGCTGGCAAGAATATTGTGGAAGACTGTGTCAAAAGCTTTGCTAAAATCAAGGTATATCACATCCACTGACTTTCCTATATTCACAGAGCCAGTTACCTCATCATAGAAGCTAATCAGATGGGTCAGGCATGATTTGCCCCTGGTGAATCCATGTTGACTATTCCTGATCACTTTCCCCTCTTCCAAGTGCTTCAAAATGGATTCCTTGAGGATCCCCTCCATGATTTTTCCTGGGACTGAGGTAAGGCTGACTGGTCTGTAGTTCCCTAGATTGTCCTTCTTCCCTTTTTTAAAGATGGGCATTACATTTGACTTCCATAATTTTTATTCAGAATCAGGCATAAAATCAAGCACTATTCTGAAGCAGTTATCTTGTTCTCTAGAATCTCAGCTTTCAGTTTGCTTAAAAAAAAAGTGTCTAGCTTTTGTGGTTGCAAAAAACACTTCAGAAATGTGAACTGCATGTAGACATATTCAAAGGGGTCAACAATCAAAAGTTGTGCTTGTAAAATTCCCCTTTTGTTGGCACTGTCTTGGATGAATCCAAATTTAAGTCTGTGTCCTACCAAAAAATCCTCCTCTTTTTTTCTATAATTGTAATTCTACTTTTTAGTATGGAATAGCTTCCTGTCAGTGGATTTATTACAACACAGTGGCATCATGGAGTCATATGTACCTTTATCTTTATAAGTCCTCCATCTACAATCCAACAATTCCCTTTAGCAGCAATCTGTGTAATACCTTTGAACTGTGCAGCCCAAAGATCCCAGGGACAAGGGCATAGGTGCACAGAAGTCCAGGCTGCAGGGAGATGCCTCTCTCAGCTAGCGAGTCTTAGCTGTGAACCCTCTAGTGGAGTCAGGCACTTATCTATGCCATTTTTGCAAGAAGGCCCGGTGAGGTTGTGAAAGTGGAGAGAGGAGACAAATGACAACCTCTCTCATAACTTTTATCCCAGTGGGTAGACTATTCCCAAGGCATGTGGGAGCCCCCTGGTCCAAGCCCCTCCTCTATTTGAAGGGGAAAAAGGATTTGAACAGGACTCTGTCAACTCTTGGTCTAGTGTCCTAGTTATGGGATATTTTAATGGGGAAGGAGAGCACCTCCTTCAGTCTCTCCATTGAAGCTGTGCACTGTGGCTTAAATAGTTTAAAAAAATTGAGAAAGAGAGAATTTACGCATGAGCAGGGCTCGACAATTAGGGCAATCTACTCGCCCGTGGCGAGTAGATTTTAGCCCGGCATGGTGCCGCAGCATGATCAGCGCATGCGCAGCGTGGTCTGCGCATGGGCAGCGTGTCAAACCTGGAGAGCAGGGCTCGCCGCTGCTTGTCAAGCCCTGTGCATGAGAATGACTCAAGAGCATGTGATTAGAGCACTCACTCTGGATGTGTGAGACGCAGGATCCAGTGCACCTGCTCCAACAGCATCAACAGGAGATATTGAGAGGCCTCCACATCAGTCTATCTAATAGGTCAGCGGTTAGGACACTCTCCTGAGAGGTGGTAAATCCCCACTGAAATTCTTTCTCCCCTTCAGGTACCAGACCTGAAGTGAGGCAGAAGTGTGCTTGCTCAGACACAAAAACACAATATACTTTTTACTGCAAAAGCTGAGTAATCTACTGGGGCTCAGCAGGGGTTTTGTGCACTGCAATGGTCCTGCAATGAAACTTGGACATAGGTGACTAAACAGGAGCTTAGGCACCAAACTCCTTTGTACATCCAGGCCCAGTAGTCTACCTCACATTTAAATACCAGTGTGTTCTTCGCTGCCATATCTGTCCCTCTTTCCTGCTACCTTTTTCCAAGTGTTGAAAGCTTGAGTGCAACTCAGCCTCATGCTGCTGCACAGTTCAGAAAGAAGGTGATAGACTTCCTTTAGCTGAGGGGCATTTGCAGGCACAGCTATGGCTCTCCCACAGAAACAAAGGGTATGTCTACACTACTACCTTAGTTCGAACTAGGGTGGCTAATGTAGGCATTCGAAGTTGCAAATGAAGCCTGGGATTTAAATATCCCGGGCTTCATTTGCATCTTGCCGGCGGGTGCCATTTTTAAATCTCCTTAGGTCGAACTCCGTGCCCACAGCTACACGTGGCACGGAGTAGGTAGTTCGAATTAGGATCTCTAATTCGAACTACCGGTACACCTCTTGGAACTTTCCAAACTGGGTCCCAGCTTTCGAACTAGGGTGGTAGTGTAGACATACCCAAAGAGATATAGAGGGACCTGGAAAAGGAGATGAGGAAACAGGTACTCCAGAATCAAGGTCCAATGCTAGGCAAACCGAAATGAGCTGAGAAAGGCCCACCTGAAAGATAAAGACAATATGAAGTCTGGACCCCGCCTCAAAGCCTGTGAGGAATATAATTCATATATATAGTAGCCCAATGTCTGAGAGTCTGTAACACTGAAATGCTAGCTGTTCCCTCTGGGCGGTGCTGTTGCCTGAAATGCTGGCTGTTCCCTCTGGGCGGTGCTGTTGCCTGAAATGCTGGCTGTTCCCTCTGGGCAGCCCATGCTGCATGGGGAGTGTGGGGCCCAAACAGCCGCTTGTGCCGCTTGCTCCCCCCACGGCGGCCTGGCTGAGTGGTGCAGAAGTCAGCTGAGCACCATGGCGGGAGGCAAAGGGGGGCGGGGCGGTGACGTGCAACGTGACA
Organism: Pelochelys cantorii; assembly: GCA_032595735.1. Classification (NCBI taxonomy): domain Eukaryota; kingdom Metazoa; phylum Chordata; order Testudines; family Trionychidae; genus Pelochelys; species Pelochelys cantorii. The sequence continues at coordinate 172,920,186 of CM064328.1, forward strand.
GTGGCTCCAGGCCCCACCCCCTGGCCGTGAACATCACTGCCCCCCTTCAACTCCTGCTGTGGTGCTCGGCTGACTTCTGCACCGCTCAGCCAGGCCGCCGCATGGGAGCAAGCAGTGCAAGCGACCGTTTGGGCTCTGCACTCCCCATGCAGCACAGGGAGCGTGGAGCCCAAACAGCTGTTTGGGCTTCACAGTCCGCCAAGTGAGAGGCAGGAGGGGGAGGAGAGCTGAGAGAGAGAGAGAGAGGGGGAGGCAGGAGGAGGAGGAGAGAGAGAGAGACGGAGCGAGAGACCGGAGGCTCAGGAGAGAAAACCAACATGGAGGAGAGACCTGAAAATCCCGTCTTATGACGGGCTAATTGGCTAGTATAAATATAAAAACCCAATGTCTGTGACTCTGTAATGCTGAAACGCTGGCTGTTCCCTCTGGGCGGCGTTGTTGCCTCCCGCTGTAGCGCTTGGCTGACTTCTGCACCGCGCAGGTGGGCCGCCGTGCGGGAGCAAGTGGCACTAGTGACTGTTTGGGGTCCGCGCTCCCCATGCAGCATGGGGAGCATGGGGCCCAAACGGCCACTTGTGCTGCTTGCTCCCATGCGGCAGCCCGGCTGAGCGGCGCAGAAGTCAGCTGAGCGCCACGGCAGAAGGGGAAGGGGGGCGGGACAGTGACGTACATGGTCAGGGGACGGGTCTGGCTGTGTATGTCACCACCCCGCCCCCCTTTGCCTCCCGCTGTGGCGCTCGGCTGACTTCTGCGCCACTCAGCCGGGTTGCCACGTGGGAGCAAGTGGCGCAAGCGACCGTTTGGGCTCCATGCTCCCCATGCAGCACGGGGAGCGTGGAGCCCAAAAGGCCGTTTGGGCTCCACGGTCCCCCGAGTGAGAGGCAGGAGGGGGAGGAGAGCTGAGAGAGAGTAGGGGGGAGGCAGTAGGAGGAGGAGAGAGAGAGAGATGGAGACGGAGACGGAGCGAGAGACCGGAGGCTCAGGAGAGAAGACCAACGTGGAGGAGAGACCTGAAAATCCCGTCTTATGATGGGTTAATTGGCTAGTATAAATATAAATGAGAGGGAGAAAGTCTGTGAATACTTCACATCCTGTGTAGAGGAACGTCCTGAAGAATGGTGAGTGAGAATGAAATGGTGCCAGGATCTCTAATAACCCGCTGGACACATGGACCCACTTTAAAAACAACAAGTCCTGTGGCACCTTAGAGACTAACAAATATATATATATATATATATATATATAGCATGAGCATTTGTGGGCAAAACCCACTTCAATGTGTCACTCAGATACTTAAAATACTTGTATCATCTGTGGAGGAGGAGGACTTATTAATTGCCCATTGAATAAACTGTATTTTAGGCTTATATGCCCTAGCTTCCAGCAAATGCATGTCTGCATATTTCCGTTGGCTGGAAAGTGCAACTGTTGTGATAGCATCAGTCCATATATTTTTTTCTCAAGTACAGCTGCAAATCTGTGTGCTGTAATATCACTGCCACTCCTCCCAATGCCCCAACTGTCATTCTACCTTATCTCCCCTCTCTGGGGATATTCCCTCCAAATTCACCTGTCTTTTCCCCATATAATCAATACCCCTCCAACTCCAAAGCTCCCTTCCTTAGTTTTCAGAATGGTGGACAAATGTATGGAGGAGTCTCTTTGCAGTTGCCAGTATTTTACTGTAAAAAAAAAAAAAAAAATTAACAGTAATAGCAGCACTGTGCAATGTTAATAGAAAAGCAAATGAGCCAATGTTAATAATAAATGCTTTCATGTAGTTGATTTCATGGCATAATGATTTCAACACATATATAGGTATTTTTTAGACTAAATGATCTTACAGTGACAGTGTATACCTGAAATGAACCACAAAAATGAATCAAATTTCCGTAGAACATGACATTCCTCATTCACAAGTTAGCATAACATTGCACTATTTTACAGGCAGTCCCAAAGAATCTGCAGAGAGCCTGGAACAATAGCTCTAGGAAGTATGAACATCCCCACACATCTCAATATGGGGTCAACTCAGATGCCCGGTGACGATCATTTAAATGTCAAGACTGTTAACTGTGTCAGTCCTCATGTAAAAGAAGAAAGGGGGTTACTGTGCATGACCATTTCATTCTGATGCTACAAGACCTCCCCAATCCCAGCCCTGGCTGTAGCTCCTGGCCCTGCCCTTGGTCCCCCGGTCTGGCCCCTGCTTGTGGCCTGACTCCTGGCCCAGGCCTACTGCTGCAACTCTGGCCTGCAGTCTCAGACCCCCACAGCAATTCCTGACTGCAGCCCTGGCTCCCAGCTTCCTATGATGGCTTGTGACTGCAGCCCCAGATCCCAGCTTCCGACCGTGACTTCTAACCTCAGCCCAGGCTCCCAGCTCCCAAATGCAGCTCTCAGCCGCAGCCCTGGCTCCCAGTTTCTGCCCACAGCTTCTAACTACAGCCCCAGCTTCCAACTTCAACCTGGCTCCTGACAGTGTTCCCTGACTGTGGCTCCCAGGAGCCAGGGGGATAGATTCTGCTACTGGTAAGTGGATGGGAAATGAGAGAAAAAGTTTTGGGACCCACTATCCTAGAACATGGGGCTTCATACCCTGACTGGGGCCTCTAAGCACTCATGCTACTAAGAGCAAAAATAATGATTGTCTGGGTTTGTCAAGAAGTTACTCCCCTTGTGGAGTAATGATGGTTCTTTGCAATGTGTCCCCCTATGGGTTCTCCCCTGTGCTACTGGTTGGAGAACTTCAGTAGCTGTGTTCATTGGGCCTGCACATGTGCTGTCTCTCCTTGTGCTGTGCCATGAGGCTACTCAGTGTGCATGCAGGCTAACTGTCCTCAGTTCCTTCTTACCACAGCATCATAGCAAGAACTATGAAGTAGAGAGAACTAAGAAGGCAGGTAATAGAGCATCCAGAGGGGCACACCTTTTGAAGAACCATCATTACTATACAAGGTGAATAACTTCTTCTTTGAATAGTGTCCCTGTGGGTGCTCCATTGTAGGTGCTGTCCCAGTAGTACCCCCCTTGGAGGAGTTGTGACTTCAGAGTTCATAAGTGATAGTACTGCAAAGCCAAAGATGGCATCCCCGGTGATTGCATAATGTTCTGCAAATGAGTAGACTGATGCTCATTTATCCATTCTGCAGATCTGAGATAGGGACATTTTTAAAAGGTGACAGATGGGGAGATCAATCTCATGGAATATGTATGGATTGAGCCTGGAGGGGTCATATTATGAATTTGGTAGAACTATCTCATGTAATTTGAGATCTGTTTGGACAGTATTTGGGTTGATATTGCTGAGCCCTTAGACCTTTCTGCCATAGAGAGGAACAGTCTAGGAGACTTCCTGAAGGCCTTTGTCCCACAGAAGTAGAATGCAAGGGATCTCCTGATGTCTAGGGTGAGCAGTAGGACCTCTCTATTGTCTCGGTGAGGCTTGAGGTTGAAGTTGGGAAGGTAAATAGATTGATTCATGTGAAACAAGGAAGTCACTTTAGGGATGAAACTTAAATGCAGAGTAAGTGTCACCTTCTCCGGGAAGAACACTGTGTATGGGGGACACTATTTCACTATTCTTCTAGCAAACAGTGCAAAAATGCTCTCTGGGGAACAGTTTTGCACTGGCAGAAAGATCATCATATCATATGCTCCAGAAGTATCTCCAAGTTTAATTATAATTTTTAAACTGAACATTCTGTGTTTTATTCCAAGTATTTCAAACAGTTCTCATTATACTTTATTATTACTATTTAATGTATGAATATATGACTATAGGTATGCATGGTACTTTTCAAAGAGAGTAAAGACATTGTTTCTGTTTCTGGGGCCTCTCCTTCTCAGGTACAACCCAAAAGAAAAAAGAGGGCAAGTAGGTGTTTGACTAACTTAATCCTTTGGTCCTGAGAGAGTTCTCTCCAGAGCTGGTCTCAGACTACAGAACAAATTCCAGCAAGGACTGAGGGCTATCACAAACCTCACCATCTTCGATTTTACCTTTTTCCAATATAAATACACAATAACTTGTACATATATAACATGAAGAAATAACACAAACATATTCCACCCCAACCAATTCCTTTCCCCACAACCAGACAAAACAAAACACTATGCTGCATATACAATTCTATGCCTGGGAAGAAGATGAGAGCTGGAATGAACTACATATGACAAAATTAATCACAGTGGTTAATACTCTACTTGAAGCTGCTCTATTACTACAGGGAGGAGAATGGTGGCTGGTATAAGAATGTAGAATATATTATCTTGCCCAATAAAATGAGTCTGAACCTGACTGCAATAAAACCTTTATTAAGATGGACTTGCTTATTCATCAGCATATGCATGTATGGTGGATAATGTAGGCACGGGAAGGCATTGCCTTCCCAAAAAAACAGGGATGCCACCCCCCCCCCCTTTCTGGATGGCTAGGAAGACTGGGACTATGTGGCTGCACGATCAGCTGGGAAGGCTGAGGTCATGGTGTAGCTGTCTGGTTGCTCCAAGGAGCTGGGGTTGCCCAGTGCTCTGGGGTTGGGGAAGAAGAGAGTAGCTGGGGTTGCAAGGATGCCCAGTGCTGGGGGAGGGAGGTGTTAGTCTTGGACAGGGGCCAGTAGCCACAATGAAGGCTGGGCTCTGGTGGTCACAGAGAGAGTGGAGTCTTGGGAAGAAGGGGTGGGGCTGGGGCTTGCCTCCCAAAGCCACACCCACTTGCCTCACCCACTGCCCATGAGCATATGAGAGATTTACTAACTTTTACAGCCCTTCAAGTGTTTCCGCAACTTCTACTACTAATCAACATTTCTGTGTGTAGGATATGTGCTACATTGCTCTTCTGGTACTCCTGAGGGGCCTGGAGAACAAAGGGAGGGCCAGGTACAAACTACCAAATTCGGATTTCAGCCATGCGGGTGAAATTGAAATTAGGTGAGTTCTGTGGGATTTGGGGTTTCCTTGTGAACATTTTGCATGAGCATGACTATGCCAATGTAGCTAAGAGCAGAATTTGGCCAGTGAATTGTCAATTGCGAGCTCTAAGGAAAGAGTGGTGTTGAGTGTATGTGTCAGTCTCTCCCCTTCTAGGAGCATGCCTAACAGCTGGGCTGTTGGGGTGAGTCTTGATTTCTTCTGTTGAAACTGGTCTATTTTGTCTTCACTGGGCCAGAGAAAGAGAGAAAAAGCAAGAGATTGACTCTGCAGCCTGGTGGTTAGGTTAGTCATGCAGAAGAATCAGGATCTAGTCTTTGCTCCAATTAATTAATTATTAATACAAAGGGGAAAAGATTGAGAGAGTTCCCACATCAAAATAGTGTGTAACATTGTGGTTGAGGAAGTTACCTCGGACGTAGGAGTCAAGTTCAGGTCCCTGCTGCAAGTCAGGAAATCCAACCTGGGGTTCCCCTATGCCAAGTGAGTGTCCTAACAACTGAAGTATTGGGTATTCCAGGCCAAGCATGTTCTGCCCTGCCTCAAATATTTATGATCTGCTTGCCCCAGCAGCTTTCTGTGTGATTTAGGCATGCTCTGAGCATTTCTACTGAACTGGAAACATCCCAATGGTGCTTAGGCATGAGCTAGGGGTTACATTGCTTGGTGACATCAGTATTTAGTTGGCTTTGCACATACCCCCTGACAGAAGCATAGGTGCCATGGGGGCTTGTCCTGCAGAAATTTCGGTCCCCGAGGATTAGAGGCAACAGAGCAGGATCTCAGTGGTGTTAAAATGTTGCTTAAAGGTGCTCAAAGAGGCAGTTAGGTGTCTATGTTTTTGTGTGAATCTAGCCCCAAGTGCCTAAATCATTTTTGAAAATGGAACTTTGCTGTCTTCATGACTTAGACCACACATCGCTGAGCAATGCAATACCTTTACTAATCTGGCCTTTAGTTTCTCTGTCTCAATTTCCCAGCTGTACAGTGAGGATAAATGCACATCCCAGCTTTATGAGGGAATGCTGAGGATAAATATAATTTAAGACTATGAGATATACAGATTCGGGACTCCTAAAATAGATACATATTAGTTCTAAATTTACAATATGTTAATTTTAAATCAAAATGATAAGCAAAAGTGTACTGAATGTCTGACTCAAATGTCTAAAAATTCCCTTTCAAATATACTATGATTGTAACATAATTTTGGGATGCAGTTATAATATTATACCCAAAATATTCTTGGTCTTTTTTATTATCCTTATGTTGATTTTATTAATCTCAAAGCTAAAATTTAGCAGTAGATGAGATCACTTTAGAGCTTTGGTTACTATAGTGACACTGTGCTATAGTTGTTATCATCACCATAGGCGAAGGGTGAAGATATTTTTTTTAGGTATGGGGGTGGGGGAGGGTTGGGGTCCTGCTCTATCCTAGACTGGTGTGGAGGGGAGGTCAGGTAGGAGGGTAAGGAAGGAAGGTTGGGGATTGAGTCTACCCTGCACTTATCCTATACAGTGGCAGCTCTTGTCCCACAGCTCTATCCTGGCCCAGTGTAGAGGGAGGGTCTGGGGACATGGGGATGGACAGCAAGCCCATCCCACACTCAATCTGGACAGCAGTGCTCTTGTCCCATGGTGGGTCCAGAATGAGCCAGCTGACTCCTGCTTTTATCCAAGCCCCATCCTGTCCTTGTGGCTAGGCCTAGGGTGCTGGAGTGCGGGTCCAGGAGGTGGCACCACTGGTCTGATTCATGGTCCTGGCCTTCACCCAGGCTGTTCCAACATGCCTGCCATAGCATCATGTGATCCATGTCAGAGCTTCTCCTATGGAGCAGAGGACAGGCAGCCAGTCATTGAGTTGGTAGATAGCTAGATGGGGGTAGGAGGGAAGGATAGGGAGTAGAGCGCTGAGACTTTTCTAGACCTAACCACCTGCATCATGTGTTCCTCACATTAGATTGTTTTTGATGAGACCGGTTATATTTATTCCTGTCCATTGCAGAATATCAGTGGAAAAAGCATTAGATACAAAAAGATTAGGATAAACTGCTATCAGAAAGCATACAGTCTGAACTGGTTAACATACGCAGTAGGTAAGTGTGCATTGGGTTAAATGCACAAACCTGGTCTCAGGAAGCATAATGGATTGTGGGTCAAGGATCAGGTGATCACTTGCAGGTCAGATGACAGGCCATCTTGCAAGAGTTATAGGAAGAGACCTGCAGACAGGATCCCACAGAAGACTCAGGGCCAGGACAGCTGGACATCTCAAAAATGCCACATCATTTGCTCATTTGTAAAATGGGCCAGATTGTCATATCAAGCTCCAGATTGCACCTGAATTTGAGTCTCTATTTCAGGACAATGTATTTTCCAGCACTGATACTGCCCAGTACAATCTAAAACAGAGAATCCAGTTCCTGCTGCCAGGCTTCTCCTAATGTGTCTTCCTCATAAAGCTTTTGCCACCTCCTGCACTGCAGGAATCTCCACCAAATCTCCTACCAAGTTGGAGTAGAGAGTCTCCTCACAGAGTCCTTCCCCTGGCCCTGATTTTCAGTGTCTTAGTCACAGATGGAGCGGAGTATCTCCCTAAAAAAGAACAGTGTGCCAGCATTGCTTTGTGGAAAGCCTATACCATACTGTATCTGGCTTTAACAGGTGTTGTTAGTGTCTCACTTTCATGAGAACTATCCATTCATAAAAATATATTATAGGCATGTCTGAAATTTGGCAGGGGGATGGCCTTTGTCTCAGGGATGCCTCTTTGTCTCTCTAGAGGTCCACCCATATTTAGCCCAGGTACAAGCCTTTGAAATAAATGTAATTTTGCTGAGAACAGACTGATTTTAGCAGCAGAAATCTCTAAGATTACATCTTCATGGAGCATGCTCCATTCCCTTGCAACTTCTAGAACTGATCAGACTGCACGTGTTAACCCCTCACAGTTCCTGCATGGGACAGTCTTGCCTGCACTAGCCCCTCAGTGCATCTGAGCATATTTAGTCCATCATGAAACTGGACTTTCCCCTATAAAGGCTGCTTCCTCAGTTCCGCTGGGGTGGGACTGGGGACCAGAAGTTAAAGGAGAGAGTTTGCTGCTCCTATACTGTCAATGTCATCTCTCTGCCACTAGTATCCAGACAGTATGGAGGAAAAGCGATCTGATTTGACTGCAGAGAGGATAAAAGCCAGACCAGAGGGAGGGAAAAGAGAGGTGTGGATAAGGAGTAAGGTGAGACTGGGACTGATTGGGCAAGGAGAGTAGGACTGAAATGTAAGAATTGGGAGCCAGTTGGCAGCTGGGGAGGGAGGAAAAGTGCTGAGATCAAACAAGGAGCTGGAGAGGGAGAACCTGAGACTGTCTGGAAAAGGAGACTGGGAGTAGGAACCAGTGAGAGTGAATGGTGATGGGTTGGTAAATCTGAAAAGTGACTGGGATAAGAAATGGGGGAGACTGAGGATGGAGGAAGAGCCCAGTGAGATAGACTGTGGCTGGAAGCCAATGATGGGGAGAGGCAAATCAGTCAAGAAGCCAGGACTGGGGAAGTGGGACTGTTTTAGAAAAGAGACTGGGATGAGACCTGATGGGTGGAGACTGAGACAGGAGCAGGCAGGTAAGCTGACTCCAGCTACACATTTTGCATAGCTGGAATTGCATACCTTAAACAGACCCGCTTGGTCTAGTTTAGACCAGACCTCTATAAGCAACTATTCAATATTTTATTTTATCCTCATTGTTCAGTATATGGCTCTTAGCAGAATTTACTGTACTCTATTCAAACACTGCTCTGAATACAGAATTATTAATTTCTTCAGAGGCTTTTCTGTGGCACTCATCACTATATTTTCTGAGTGCTGCAAAAACTTTAATTTATTTACCTTCATAAAATCTCTGTGAGGGGGTGAAGCATACATTGTAGGAGCTGAAGCATAAAGATATAATTAAGGTAAAAAGTTTCCATTAAGTTTGAGTGCCCAGAGTAAGAAACATAGGACCTGATTTTTCACAGTATTTAGGATTATAAAACATTTATATTTTCAAGATACAGCTCTCATTGACTTCACTTGCAAATGTGAATGTTCAGCACTTCTGCAATTCAGACCTAGGATATCAAGCAGAGCCTCCAGAAATTAGAGAATGCACTCCCTGTGAAAAGTTTGGTTTAAGTGACTTGTGCAATTTCACGCAGACACTCTGTGACAGAATCAATTTCCAGAGCAGCATTACATTATTTTAATCATGAGGTTATTCTTTCTCTTCCTATGACCCCTTCCCTTATTTACTACACACTTTCCAACTTCTGGCATAAACAAAACAACAGCCTAGTTTACTACACATCCCTGATTCATACATTGTCTCTATGCACTGAGGCAGGAGTCTCATAAAAATAGTATGCGATCACATAATTAAACACTGAGGGTGCGTCTAGACTGGCAAGATTTTGCGCAAAAGCAGCCGCTTTTGCGCAAAAACTTGCCAGCTGTCTACACTGGCCACTTGAATTTGCGCAAGAGCACTGATGTTCTAATGTAAGATTGTCAGTGTTCTTGCGCAAATACTTTGATGCTCCTGCTTGGGAAAAAGCCCTGCGCAAGAGGGCCAGTGTAGACAGGGAAGGAATTTTTTGCGTAAGAAAGCCCCGGTGGCGAAAATGGCCGCCGGAGCTTTCTTGCGCAAAATCACGTCTATACTGGCCACGGATGCTTTTGCGCAAAAGCACTTTTTGCGCAAAAGCATCCATGCCAATCTAGATGCTCTTTTGCGGAAATACTTTTAACGGAAAAACTTTTCTGTTAAAAGTATTTCCGCAAAATCATGCCAGTCTAGACACAGCCTGACTGTATGATGATGCGTACTCACAATGGTGCTAAATTAAGGTTGCACAGGCAACTTTCATTCAAGCATTTTATAACTTTTCAATGCTCGATTTTACAATTTTAGTAATGGAGTAGAGTGTATATGCAATTCATTTAATTTGCACTTTGTATATTTGATGCAATAATAATTATAAATCACCATTTTGTTAATTAGGCATTATGAAATGAAATTTCATAATGAAGGGGGTTTTAAGTCTGACTAAAAATATTTTCATACTAGCACTATTTAGCTCAGAGTACGGTTATTTAGGTACTAGCCAATTAGCCTGTTATAAGATGGGATTTTCAGGTCTCTCCTCCGCCTTGGTCTTCTCTCCTGAGCCTCCGGTCTCTCGCTCCGTCTCTCTCTCTCTCTCTCCTCCTACTGCCTCCCTCTCTCTCTCTCAGCTCTCCTCCGCCTCCTGCCTCTCTCACCTTCTGCCTCTCTCTCTGTCTCTTTCTTTCTCTTCTCCCACTCCTGCCTCTCACTCTCCCTTTCTCTTCTCCTCCTCCTCCTGCCTCTCCCTCCCCTTTCCCTTCCCCTTCCCCTTCCCCTTCCCCTCCCTCCGTGGCAGCTTGGCTGAGTGTTGTGCGCTCAGCCGAGCCGCCGCGGGGGAGGAGGGGCGGGGTGGTAATGTACATGGCTGGGGGCGGGGCTGTGTACGTCACCGCCCTGTTCCCCCTTCCCCTCCCGCCGTGGCGCTCAGCTGAGTGCTGCGCGCTCAGCCGGGCCATCGCGGGGGAGCGTTTGGGCCCCAAACGGCCACTTGCCACCGCTTGCTCCCCCGCCGCGGCCCAGCTGAGCGGCGCAGCACTCAGCGGAGCCACCACGGAGGGAGGGGAAAGGGATGGGGAGCTGACATACACGGCCGGGGGCGGGGCCGCGTGCATCAGTGTTACAGACTCACAGACATTGGGCTACTATATATATGATAGTCTCTTTTAGAAACACTCAATAATTTTTGTGACTATTTATATAAAAAGAATGGCACATGACAAACATTAACTGTAAGCAAGAGAAAAAAATAATTAATTTTTAATTATGGAGATTTATGTTATATTAACCATAATTTCAGTAACCACAGGGTGGCATTCATGTTCTGTGCTATCGTATTAATGACTAATAGATTACAAGGTCATTTTGCATGCTAAATATTCTGTAGACCCTTTCAAAGAGAGTCTCTTTCTGATTTCTTCTATTACTGCTGATGAATTGCAGAACTTATCACATGCTACCTGCACCTGATTTTGCTTACTGTAAATCTGATTCTTTACCTGAGATGTCTTGGCTTATTCCATCAGCTGGCCTAGTTTCAATGTTGTTCTCAAAGAATCTAATGAAAGTTACCATATGAATGATGCCATCTTAGTATTCATTTCAATCATTTTAAGATTTTCAGGGTGCTTTTCATGTAGATATCTGATTGAATGGTAACTGGTAAACATTACATTGCATATCAAGTAGCATAACTCACCCTAGTGGCTTGCTAAAGCTTCACTAGGCTTGTCCTTGAGGCTGTGAAAGTAACTATTTAATATTTAACCATTCCTTTGATCTTTTTTAAAAATTTATTTACCCAGGGAAGTTTACCTCAGATGCAGCATCTGCTAGTCAGAAACAGACTCCTTTTAAAATCCTTTCTTACAGTAAGTATGATCAAAATACAAGGAAGTTGGATGTTTTATAACTCTCTTAAAAATATAGGGCTTGACTCTCCTTTTACTTACAGAGGTGAGAGTCAGGTGTAATTCCGCTGAAGCGGATGGAACTATAGATGTATAAAAATGGTTAACAGAGCATCTAGCCCATAGTTTCTGTGATGTAATATTTCATATGCTTTATTAAAATATGAGTATGTGATATGAATGTCATAACTCAGATATGCTTGATGCAAGATGGCTCATGTAATATATCATTAGAAAGGTTATAATTTACTCAGTGTGATTATCCCATTTGTATGTATGTATCATTTTAGTAGATTAAGTTTAAGAATATTGACCTGCTTCTGTAAATTCATATTTGTTGATTTGGGTTGTACTCACTACTGACACTTCAAGTACTACAATGAGAGAGGCTACTGTACTGGTAGTCTATCAGCAAGAGACAATGAACTGTAAAAGAGCTTAACCTTCCTGGGAATATGTGGGTCAGCCCATGAAGAATGCCTAGAGAGACATGCAACCAGGTAACCCAATTCTGGAACCCATCTTGATTTCTGCAATTTTCCATGAGAAGCAGGGACAGGAGGGTCACACTATGAAACAAAGAACTCCTGCTTTATACAAATCCTATTTAAGGGTGGGGAGTGAGGTAATATTGGGCCTCAATTCTCCCTGGCTGTCCCTCCCAACATGACTGCTGGAAACAACTAAGACTGAACTGGGAGGATGAGAAGGGGAACAAACAATGCACAAGCTGGAAAGGTGTCTGGTATGTGAAGAATATTATAGAACTACGTTTAGGATGAGATCTTCCATATTTGTAGTTTCTTTAGTATATTAAGCTTAGCTTGGATGTTTGTTTATTTTACTTAGTTACTTTGTGTCTGCTACCTCTTATGGCCACTGAAATCCTATTTTTTATACTTAATAAAATCACTTTTGTTTAGTAATAAACCCAGTGTAAGTAATTTCTACTTGGGGTAGCTAATAGCCTGTGCATCTCTCTCTTTACATTGAGAAAGATGGCGAATTTCATGAGTTTACACTCTATAGATCTCTATACAGACAGATTTATCTAGGGTTCATGTCCCAGAGAGGCTGTGTATTTGAGTGCTGGGAGAAGGTCTCCCAGGCCATGTCTACATTACAAGGTTATTTTGAAATAAATTATTTTGAAATAATAACTCTCGAAATAACTATTTCCAAAAAACGCATCCACACTACAAATCGGCATAGAAATAGCACAGAGCTATATCAAAATAGCGCGTCCACACTCATTGGAGCTTGAATCACATTTAAGGCCCCCCGGAAGCACTCCAGCCAGGGCATCAAGACAGCAGTTACTTCCTGTAGCTCCTGCCTGAGGTTTTCTGAGGCTTGTGCTTAAAGGGGCTCCCCTCTATAGCCATGTCTCAGTCTCTTCTCCTTTGCCTACTTCCTTGAGGGACAGTAAACACCACACTGCATGCTCTGGTTGACCTTGCAGATTCCACAGCACTTCCGCCATGGAGCCTGATCTGCTGCAAAGCAGTCACCGGCTCTTAGACGTGCTGCAACAACTCCTGGTGCAGGTTATGCAGCCTGCCCTCATGGCACTGCTTGAGGATGACGAATAGCCTGGAACTGGGTGACCCCTTCACCCAAGCCCGGGTGCTCCTCATGCACCACATTCCCTCCCACCCCCACTGCACACTGTGCACTGTTGCTTTTGGTGCCAGGAGACCAGTACTGCCTGGTGTGACCACATTGTCATGGAGTGGTGGGACGACCACCAGTGGCTCCAGAACTTCCACATGTGGAAGAATACCTTTCTCGAGCTCTGCGAGTGGCTCGCCCCTGCTCTGCTGCAACAGGATGCCTGCATGCGACCCACCATCCCCCTCCAGAAGTGGGTCGCCATCTCACTGTGGAAGCTCGCCACGCCGGACAGCTACCACTCTATCAGGAACCAGTTGGACATGGGGAGATCGACCATCAGGGCAATGCTCATGTGAGTATGAATCTCTTGCTATTGTTCCAGGAGGACGGTGAATTACTGGAAGGGGGATCCCAAGGGAAGGGGGTGGTAGAATCTCCCTCCCTGGAGATTTTTCAGTCCCACCTTCACAATGCTCTGCCAGGGATGGGGTAGTTGGGGTTGGTCCTGCTGTGGGAAGGGGCTTGGTCTTGGGGAACTCTGGCAACCCTGTGATTCCATGCTTTTATTACCCGACAGGTGGTGAGGGCTATCAACATCATTCTGCTATGCAGGGTCATCATCCTGGACAACGAGGACCCCATCATCACTGGCTTTGCTGTCATGGGCTTCCCCAACTGCAGGGATCCTTTAATGACACCCACATCCCCATCCAGGCCCCTGACCACCAGGTCTCTGAATACATCAATCAGAAGGGATACTTTGCAATAGTTCTGTACGCCCTCGTCGACCACTGGGGCCACTTCATGGACATTTATGTCAGGTGGTCAGGTAAGGCACGCAATGCCAGCATATTCCCCAATTCCAGTCTGTTCCAGAGGAAGCACGCTGGTGCTTTTTCCCCCGACCACATCATCAGGGTCAAGGACATGGACATAGACATGCCTATGTGCATTGTGGGCGATGCAGTCTACCCCTTGGTATCCTGGCTAATGAAGCCCTACACGGGACACCTGGACTCCACCAAGAAACGGTTCAATACCAGGCTCAGCAGATGCCACATTGTAGTGGAGGATATCATTGGCTGCTTCAAAGGGAGGTTCCAGTGTCTCCTCACCTGTCTGTACCTCAGCGACCAGAACATCCCACAGGTGGTGGTGGCCTGCTATGTCCTCCACAACATGTGTGAAAACAATGGGGGACCTTCCTGCCAGGGTGGGGGGCAGAGGCCAAGTGGCTTACCAAGGATGTTGAGCAGCCATGCACCGCTGCCATCGGGTAAGCCCACGGGGGGGCTGTGTGCATTTGGGAGGCCTTGAGGAGGAATTTCAGCCAAGGCCAGCTGAGACACTCTCCCGTGGGCCTCCGCGTTACTCCTGTATGCCTTTCCCCTCTCACCCCTCCCTTCCCACCCTCCCTTGCAGGACAAATAAAAAAGACTTTTCATTTGAAACAATACACTCTATTATATTTATTTGGGGACTGTATAACTAGGGAGGGACTGGTGAAAGAACCTGGGAGGAGAGAGGAAGGGGGGCGGGGGCAAAGGAGGAGCAGGGGCTTAAGGATGGGGCTGGGACTGGTGCTGGCCTTGGGTGTGTTGGGACACATCAGCTGCCCGAGAGGTCCTACTGCCTTGTATGCAAGGCCCTTGGCAGCCCTGGGGGGGGGGAGGGGGAGTAGGCTAGGAGGAGAAGCCAGGGTGGTGAGGGCAGGGGCAGGTGCAGGTGCCGGGGGGACTTAAAGGGGAGGGGAGTGGGTGCTGGAGGGCAGCTGCTGGATGGCTCAATGGCGGCAACCAGGTGCTTGACGGCATTGGTGTATGTCACGCACATCATCTCCTGGTGCCGGGACAACTGCTGCCAGATGTTGCGCAAGGACAAGCAGACATGCAAAGGTGCTGGCCAGGCCAGGAGCCTGTGGGCAGGAGTGAGTGACGCGGTGGTTCGGCTTCCCTCTGTGCCGTGCACACAGTGGTTCTGGCAGTGGTGGCATCCCGCAGAGAGAGGACTTTTATTCCTGCTCTCTGGAGGAGAGGCAGGGGAGGGTGTTGGGGGAGGTGTTTGTGAGTGACAGATGCCATTTGTTGGGGAGGGTGCTATTGGGATCCCCTCCACTTCTTCCCCCCAGCAGGCTCCCCTGCAGGGGATCAGTAGCCTCTGCCTCTCTGCACTTGACCTGAGAGTGCAGGCATGAGCCTGTGCCATGTGCAGCACTGCTGTTTCCCTGACCCCAGCCTCCTTAGTGGTGGCTTGTGGTGGGAATGTGTCCCATCACAGAGTTCAGAGTAAGGCAGGCCTGTCTAAAAACCTTGTGAGAAGGAGCAACAGGTTCATGTGTGATAGCCTTATTGCGGCTATGTGCTCCGGACTGGCATTTCATGTGCATCCACATGCACAGGCTGTTATGTGATTCCTAGGCTGAGAAGGCCAGGCAAGGAGCACGCAGTCCCTTGCAGCCCACTGCCTGCCCCCGTGTGTAGATAGGGAAAGGTGGAGAACACACCTGATGTGCCTTCCCTGGCCTCATCTGAGATCTGGGAGACATCCTAGGAGGGGGGACTGGCTCTAGGCTGAGGATGATCTTCTGGCTGGTGGTCATGGTGTCGTTGGTGGCCTTCTCCTTCTCTTCCTCTTCTTCCTTGATCTAGTCCACAGCCTGCACTCCTGGAGGCTGATGACAGGCATGGCCAGGTTAGAGTCCATGATGGGGGAGGGGGAGAAGGGACCGAGCCCCCCTCCCAGGATGCCATCCAGGTGGGCGTAGAAGTGACAGGTCTGGGGTGTCACTTCAGATAGGGAACTTTGTTCCTTGGCCTTGGCATAGGCCTGCTGGAGCACCTTAATTTTCATCCACACCTGCTCCTGGGTGAGGGTGTGCCCCTTCTAGGCCAGGCTTGCAGCCATCCCACCATAGACATCAGCATTCCTGCACCTGGTGCAGAGATTCTGGAGAATCGACTCCTCACCTCAGATCTTGATGAGATCCAGGATCTCCACACCAGTCCAGGATGGGGCCCTTTTCTGCCCCTGGCCAGGGGCTTCCAAGGTGGCTGCAGGCTCTCTTGCAGCTGTGGGGGGCTTGGAGAGAGCACTGTGGTCACTCATAGCAGCAGGGAACACAGAGCAGGGTGCTGCTGTGTGGCATGGTGTGAGCAGGGCCTTTGTCATGCCACAAGCCCTTTCTCTTCTGCCTGCACCTTTAAAGGCTGCACCTTTAAAGGGAAGCTATAGTGTTTTGAGAGGTGTGGACAGAGTGGCCACCAGGGCCGCTGTGAGAAGCTCTGGAGGCCACTTATTTCAAAATAAGCACTGCTGAGCCGTTCACACTCACCCTATTTTGAAATAGGTATTATTCCTCGTGAAATGATGGTTTATTATTTCGGAATAAGCAGCACATAATTTCTAAATTATTTCAAAATAACGAGCTTGCTGTGTGAACACTCGCCTTGTTATTTTGAAATAATGTAAGTAATGTAATAATAATGTAATGTAGTGTAAACATGTCTACACTGTGCTGCTTTCAATGTGTCTCTGCAGGCTTGTGGATGTGGCCAGTTTTCCCTCTAAACCAGAGTTTCCCAACCTATGGGTTGGGACCCAAATATGGGTCACCATTACATTTCAAAAGGGTTGCCAGGTGTCTCCCCAGGTGGCTCTTAAGGAGCCATTCACACATTTTTTGAATTGCCCTGGGTCACCAAGTCTTCCTGAGTTGTCAAAATGGATCCCCATCTGGAAAAGGTTGTGAACCGCTGCTAAGCTGTGGGGCAGCATAGCTTCACAGGTGATTAATTAACCCCACCCACTCAGTCAGCTCCCTGCAGGGAGCTCTGAGCCTCTGACTGGGTGGGGCTGATTAATCACTTGTGAAGCTGTGCTGCTCCACAGCTTAGAGGGAACACTGGATGTGGCTTTATTCCTGTGTCTCCAAAGAAGCAAGCTGGAGAGCTGAGCTCAACAAGAAGGGCTACAGGGTGCCTAGACTGTCACAGTAAGCAGGCCTAGTGGTATCTCAGCAAATCAGGTAGCAGACCAAGGAAGTTGCAACCCATCACAGTTACATTTAATTATTAATTGTGAATGAATCTAAAACACAAAATTAATACATTTTTAGATTGATTCTGTTTTGTTGCACGTCGGTTTGGGTAAAAGATACTGTCAGTTTTGCCAGTTTGTTTCCAAGGATACCACTGAAAAGATATCAGTTGTTAACAACGTACTGAAGAGATAATGAGAGAGCATTAACAAAAAGAGTGATCCTCCACTGCCCGCATCCTGAGGTGTCATCTATATTCAGTAAAGGTGCTTCAGGGTGCTACCAGTTCAGAATGGTATCTGTTATAGACACTTTGCACACATGTAAACAACCATATTAGATATGAAGCCATAGGGAATCAAACTCTACAAATTCATTCAGTCTAGATCTTTCCATCATGTTTTTCAATAATAATAAAAACCTGAACATCCAGAGAGAGAAATAAAATACAAGTTTAATTGAAGTTATAGTATCAAGGTCAGCCTGTCTCAGAGTGTTATGCTTTTAAAAAGCATACAGAATTTTTTTTTCAGGGTACAAGGCAATGTGTCACATTTATTTAAAATAAAATGTAGATATCAGAAATCAGAATATGCATACATTCACACTCCCCACATAACCCACCAAAGGTTCTGCAGCTGGGGTTTATAGTTACTACTTTGTATTGTTGCTCTTGTCAGGTCAGTGGCCAGCAAGACTGTACAAGTGGAGGAGCTGGGCCTCAGTGGGACATGTCTGAAGCTCCACTGTTGATGTAGAATGACTCAAAGCCCCTTGACTCTTGCCAGTTGTTTATAGCAACAAATCCTCATATAAGCATATGGACTTTGCTGTGTTATATTGGATTGCTAATTACAGACTGATTGTTTTTGCAGTTCTTTTTCACTGGCACCATTTTGTTTTTACAGCTCTTATATTGTTTTTGATTTAGGGGGATGCCATTTGCATTCTCTGTCTGACTATGAGGGCCACAGGATAATGATTCTGGTGCTTTCATTTCTAGGGTTTCCAGATACTTTCACAAAAAATCCTGAACATGGCAGGAAAAAAAATTGGTTGAGGAAAAAAAAAAAAAAAGAGGTCACTGCGCCTTTAAATATCCCCGCGCTCCTTGCTCTCCGCTGGCCCTCTGTCCGAGAGAAACAGAAAATACCAGACATCCTCCTTTTGACACTATAATGACAACACTGGATGGGTCACATTTTATGTAATTTTTTTAAAAGCAATGTATTAAGAAGCAATTAGGGATTCTGGTTTTAATAATACATAAAACACATTATAAAAAAACAGTATTCCAATTAATACAAAATAATTATATAATGAATTATGATGTCCATAATGGGCAGCAACCTTTAAAAATATTATATCGCTGTTGTATTATTATTTGTATGGCCTGTGTGGATATTTTTAATATTTTTGACACCTGATGCAGAATGGCCAGGCTTCATGTCTGTGCCTGTGTTTGTGTGGCTGTAGTTAAATGGCTAATTTGTTTAACTTTTAGCAGTCATTTGTACAAAACAATCCCATTGACTCCAAGGGAAAAGTTAAAACTTATAGAATTGCTTGTATTTAATAGGCTAATGCTTTTGCTTTAGAAAATAATATATTATGGTATTATTATTATTATTGTGCAGCCTGTAGAAAGAAGAAGAGGATGTCCAACAGGGAAAAAATGGGTAATGTATTTCAGATTAAAATATTTTGGCATTTATTTTATGTTTTACTTGGCGGCAGCAGGCGTAGCAGCAACACACAGACATACTTCAAATTCCTTTTAATGCTTACTGGTGTAGTAGACCTCTGGAAGAAAATCCAAAATGCTGTAAAGCTTATGGGCTGGATATAGCAATTACTAGGTGAAATTCTTTGGCCTGTGTTATGCCGGAGATCAAAATAGATAATTGTAATGGTCCCTTCTGACTTTATAATCTATGAAAGCTCATCTGCCTGCGTATGTGTGTTCTGTTACAAAATTAAAATTTGACTATGTTTAAGGTCTGGCTAAGATTCACAAACCTTTTGATAACATCTGGGTTGCTATATGGTTTTACAACAAAATCATGTGAAATTAATGCAAGTGGATGCTGAAACTTGGTTAAAATCTCAGATTTTGACTGAGTGTTGCTTTGAAACACTGAGCTAATTTGAAACCAGAGAAATTTATGTGGAGGCAGATCTGAACCCAGGTAATTTGCAATGTAAGAAAATGTTAACATAAAACCTAGAATCTTAATCTTAACCTTTTATATTTCTCTATTTGATATATCATCTGAGATGCTGTATAATTGAAACATGACCATTTATATCATTAGCAATTAGATAGACAATTGCAACAGATCTTGTACAAAGTATATTATGTAAGACGTCAATGGAAAAAATTTGAATTGTTGAACATAGTTATCCTGTTTATATGTATGTATCATTTTTGTGTCTGAAGTTATAGATATTATGTATTGGGATCCTACATTTACATTAGAACCTCATCATTATGAACACCAATCAGCCTCATACCTCATTTGGAATCAGAGGTATGTAATCAGGCAGCAATGAAGCAAAATAAAATAAAATAAAATACACTACTGTGTCATAAATTACTAAAATAAAGGGAAAGTTTAAAATAAAGATTTGACAAGGTAAGGAAACCGTTTCTGTGCTTGTTACATTAAATTAAGACAGTTAAAAGCAGGATTTTTCTTCTCTATACTAAAGTTTCAAAGCTGTATGTAGTCAATGTTGAGTTGTAAACTTTTGAAAGAACAACCATAATGCTTTGTTCAGGGTTATGAACATCTTTGATTCCCTAGGTATTTTCTAACTCTGAGGTTTTATGTATATGCTGTATTCCTGAGTAACACCCATAAGGTAAAATCTACACTAAAGGCAGACAGCACATTGTGAATGAACCATTCTAGTCGATGGCAAATCAAAGACCACTTACTTCTCACAATGGGCCATCAAAGAACCTCTTCCTTGTGTGGTGAGCCTTCTTGTGGACACTTTAGCCAGAATACAAGTAATGGCTATTCCTTGTGGTCATCAAAGAATGCAAGGACCTATGACTTTTTCATGTGACCATGGACTCCATGTACCATTATTTTCCCACAAACCAAAACTGAGAACATTCTCTTCACATGGGAAAAGGTGTAAAAAAATCCCTGGAAACAGCTTTATTTTGTCTCTTTCTTGCTCTGATCTCTGTGTTATGGACTTACATAAAAGGAGCATTCCAAGTTTCCAACCAATGAAATGAGGACCTTTCAATTTTAGACACTTTACAAGAGAGCAATTTATTCCGTCACTGCTTCAAACCTGATATAAGAACTTTGCAATGACTGTGTATGTCTCATTTCCTTAATCATTTTATTAACTGCCTCCTCTTATAGATAAAACTTTAGAGGATTAGGTACTAAAAGATTGGCAACAGTGTGATTTCTGAAAAAAGATTTGAGTTATATATTGACCTATGGGGCTGATCTTTTGGGATTAGAAGGAACTTTTGTTTGATTATATTGGTTTGTAATAACAGTAGATCATAAAATGTATGTCTTGGTGGTGAAACAAGTGCTGGAATGCTTGTGGAACTGCAGTTTTGCACTTCTTGTTAACCAAAACATATGCCAAGCCAGTACCAAAAGTATCTCACCAAGCAAGTTTACTTTGGATACTGGGTGGTATATCTGATGGTAGAATAACCAGCATTCTGTGGTGTATTTGCCTAATTTCTTAGCAGTTCAGCCTGAATTTGGAAACCTTAGCTGTGACCCACTGAGGAATAGTGACACCATGATCTGAGGAAAAATAAATCTTGTCAACTCAGGGGATTAAAGAAAAATGAAATTCCCACCATTTTAGAGTTAGCTTAAGTGGATGAACTTGTATAAATATTGCTTCAATGGCTTCCAGAGTTTACCAGCATGTTAATTAAGCTTAGTCTTCAGATGAATTATTGCTATTATTAGTCAATTTTTCTCACCATAATCCCTTGTTTACATATAGCTGTATAAAAAGAACAATGGAAAGAAGCCAACACACAAATCTTACTGAATGTCATTGCTGACTATCAGCAAGTGCAGAGGGAGGAGGCTGGGTCAAACAAATGCCAGCAAAAGAAAACATTTTCACTCAGGAATATCAGAGATAAAGTACTCGATCTGGAGTGTTGGTAGCAGAAAAAGCTGGAAAACAGAATGCTTGCGGGAGGTATTGGTCACACCACACAACAAAATGGCTGGCTGGAATGTCACCCTAAGAATGCCAGCATTGGAAGGAGCCGAGGAAACAGCAGTGGAAGTGAATCAGCAAAAGCCAAGGAAACAACAATATAAGATCGTCAGAAAGCATCTTTTTCACATATTTTGCAGGAATACCAGTTAGTACACAGGCTATTGCAGGAAATATAAAGAAAGTAGTCGACAAAGGGTCAGAAGAAAGAGGAAAAAATGGAAGGCTCAAACAGCATGGGATATATGATCCATCTGGTCCTTCTGGTCTAGTCCTTTCATCATCCAGAAATATTTAGCAATGCTGTGCTCCCTAGCATTCCTATAGCCATTCTGTTACAGAGGTATCCTTAGTTGTTTACTAGACAGGAAATGATAAATTGGGAAGCAAACATTACCTTGTGACAGGCAATTTACTTAGAGTCAGATCCACTCAGAATGTCCCTGCTCCAGAGTTTCTAGATATCTCACTATGATGGCTATGGGGCTTGATTTGTTTACTAGAGGGAAAGTCCCGATTATGAAACCCTTATTCATAATAATGAACACTTACTCACATAAGCAGTCCTACCGAAGGAAATACTGAGCACATATATTGAGCTCACCGACAGGAGTAAGAGTTCCAGAAGCTAGCCTTTAGAAAGCGATGTGACTCAAAATTAGCTTACAGCCACTGTCAAAACACATATAGCCCAGATCTAGAATTGTTGTAAAGTGATGGAGCCCCATTGAAGATAACATATTTCACCAGCTAAAGTTAACCAGCTAAAATGCAGAGGATAGGTCACTGATGCAGAGTAACCTGAATGCCTTGGTAAACTGGGCACAAGCAAACAGTGTTTAATAGAGACACTATTTAATAGAGACACTATATATAACCTTTCGATGGGCTAGAGTGCAATTCATTGCCCTTCCCCAGTGCTTAAAAATACCCCAACTCCCATTGAAAAGCAGCTGGAGACCCAGAATTCAGTCTCTAAGACAGGGGTGGGCAACAAGCAGCCCATGGGTTGGACGCAGTTCGACAAGGTTAGCCTGGCCTGATCACCAGCACATTATTTACCTGAGCAACTGCAGGTACAGGTGTTTACAGCTTCCGTTGGTTGTGGTTCATTGTTTCTGGCTAATGGGATCTGTGGGAAAGGGTATCCTGGTCTGTAGCTGGGATCAGCGATCTGCAGCCAACAGGAACTGCAAGAACAGTACTTGCAGATGTGTAGATTAATAAAGTGGTGGTGGAATGCCTGAGGCTAACCCTGGTGAACCGCCTCTGACTTATTGCCCACATCTGTTCTAAGGATTTTCAGCAAGGATTGCAGAGGATCTATCTCCTCACATTCAAGGGCTAAAAAGAACAAAGAGAATTAACTTAATTAAGTTAGTTGGAGTGATTTCTGTATGTTCAAACTTTATTATTTATTATGTTTCTTATCATAAGATTTATAATAAACTTAATTTTATAACATAACTTAGCTATTTTGTAATCCACCCACATCTTCACATATATAAACATAAATTTAAAAACCCAAATTAAATCTAAACAGGTCACTTTCCACAGAAACACAGTGAGAAGAAACTCAGGCATTCCCAAAAGCCTCGGTTGAGTTCACCTCAGAGTCTTTGATCATCATATGTGTACAGTTTACTGAGTCAAAAGCAATGTTTTCCCTCCACTTGCTTGTAGGAATCTTTAGCTGGAATCCATGCAGACTCTTCCTCTGATGAAGTCACTGTTAGCCAATCAGCTAACTGCTTAACCCACCACTCAGTTAAGTATACTGATTTTAAAAAAAACTGTTACAAGAAAATATATAACTGAGAATGGCAAAGTATAAATGACTCTACTTCGTAATCACGTTTAAAGAAAAGTTGGTGAATCATACTAGCTGATTTTTGGTTGATTTTAGTTGACACCGCTCAGATATTAAAAGTTAGTGTGTGAGTGCTGTTTGGCAGCACTTTTGCTAACAAAATACTTCCACTCCCTGCGAGCAGTAAGTGTAGTCATGGCCAGAGACAAGAGCAGTGTCATTCACATAAAGGAATTCTCTCAGGATACGTTTACACTTGCTCCCTAGTTCGAACTAGGGATGCAAATGTAGGCGACTGAAATTGCTAATGAAGCGGGGATTTCACTTTTGAAACAGCTGTTGAGTGGAGTAACGCACCGGTGAGATCATGCTAATGAAGTGTGGGATATTTAAATCCCCGCTTCATTAGCAATTTCGGTCAGCTACACTTGCATCCCTAGTTCGAACTAGGGAGCAAGTGTAGACGTACCCTCAGAGCATCTTTTCACACTGAGGCTGAAGAGCTTGCAATCAGTTTGTGTATGACAATAAACATTGTTTTCTACATTTTAAATACATTTCTCAAAAGTACTGAGACTATTCCAAGCAGTGTATATGACAGGTCACATCCTTGTTTTACTCTGCATTTTATTTCAAATATTTCAGAGGCATTTCCTTCAAATTGCACTATGCTTTGCAAGTTGTGGAAAGATTGTATTATCCAAGGGGCTTTGGGGGCCATCCAGTTTTTCAGAGTGCTTTGTACAGACTGGCTTTACTAATTATGTCAAACACTTTGGTCAGATCAATGAAGGCAATAAAAAGTGGTTTCCCTCATTCTCTACTTTTCTCCTATAGTAAGCGAAAGAGAATATCATATCCACTTTACATCTGCCTGATGAAAATCCACATTTTGTCTCTGGGAGACCTTTTCAGCAAGTACTTGCAGCTATGTAAGCATTCCTCCAGCAAAATATTTGCTGATGGTGCTGAGAAATGAATTGTCTGTGTAGTTGTTACAATTTCCCTTGTTGTAGTAGTGAGGAACTTTTTTTTCTTTCCAACATTAAAGGAGGAGACTATAGATATTGTAAAAGAGATGGTTTCCTACATTTGAGTAGCATCTTTTCCAGTTGCTCTTCCAATAATGAGAGAATCTAAAGCCTCATCCAGCTCTTCAATGCTTGGTTTTTGATCAAGCTCAATTAGTATATCAAACTTCGAGATATCTTCAAGTGTATTATCAGCAATGCCATTCTTAGAAGAGCACAGATCTAAATAATGTTCTACCCAATGTTCCATCTGCTCTGTTTAGCCTGACGAGATGTGACCATCTTTAGATTTGATAGGAACTACTCTGGATATTATTGGTGTTCTGAGTCCTCTTTTAATGCCTTCATATGTGGTTTGCTGAATTCCAGCCTCTGCTGAAGATCGTACACTGTGACATAGGTTTAGCCAGAACTTGTTAGCATGTCGTCTTGTAGTTTTCTGCAATCACCCTTTTGCTTTTTGCAGGTTTTCTAAAGTTAAAGGTGTTGGCTACTCAATGGCTACATCTACACTACAAGGTTTTTGTGCAAAAACGCCTGTTTTTGCGCAAAAACTGGCAAAGCGTCCACACCTCAAGCGTGTTTTTGCACAAGTAAACTGGTAGAACAGAGGGCTTTTGCCAGTAGAGTTATTCCTCTCCCCACTAGGAATAACTCCTTTTTGCGCTACAGCTCTTGTGCAAAAGGCAGGTGTGGACGCTCTGGAGAGTTTTTTGTGCAAGAAACCCCTATCAGCAAAAGCACAGGTGTTCTGATTTTCTTGCACAAGAGTGTGCATGCTCTCTTGTGCAAAAGCACATCACCTTGGCAATGTGCTTTGAGGTCTGGACATGCTTTTGCGCAAGATCTCTTCCGCAAATGGCTTCTTGCGCAATAACCCTGCAGTGTAGATGAAGCCAATATGTTTTGCATAAGCATTTTTCTCTGCTTGAACAATAATTGCAACTCCAGTTTGTAATGTTCAAAACAGTTTTATTTCCCTTTTTTGTTACAAGTATCTAATACATTATAAACAGGGGATGTTGATGCTTCCCACCTTAGCGTACGTCTATACTGCATGCTTATTTCGAAATAAGCTATTCCAGAATAGTTATTCCAAAATAGCTTATTTCAAAATAGCACGTCTACATTGCAGGGAAGCCTCAAAATTAGTCCAAGGCAGTCTTCCCAAATGTAGATGTGCTATCTCAATTTTGAGCTCCAGGAGGCACTGTGGAGGAGCTATTTTGACATAGCAGCAGTGGAGTGTCTACACATGTCTTATTTCAAAATAGTTATTTTGGAATAGGTGTTATTCCTCGTAGAATGAAGTTTACAGATTTCGTAATAAGCTATCCATTATTTCAAAATAATTTCAAAGTAGCAGAATGGCTGTGTAGATGCTCACACTAAGTATCAGAGGGGTAGCCATGTTAGTCTGGATCTGCAAAAGCGACAAGAAGTCCTGTGGCACCGTATAGACTAACAGATGTATTGGAGCATAAGCTTTTGTGGGCAAAGACCCACTTCGTCACATGCACTACAGGACTCCTTCTCGCAAAATAACTCTAGTTATCTCAAAGTAATGGTGCAGTATAGATGCACCCTTAGCCTGTATTATTCTGATTTGTATTTAGCTTTAAGTAAGGAAAGTCACTTAGTTCTGATAATCAGGCCCATGAATGTAGTGGCTCATTTATATAGGAATTCTGGATCACAAAACAGTGAGAGCTTTATTTTAGATTGTTCCTCCCTTGAGCTTCTGAAGTTAAGAGGTTAAAATAATCTTGTGTTTCTTTGTTTCTGACAGCATGATCCCAGAGGCTGTGAAGTCCATCTGTGGTAAAGCACTTAGCCACAGGCAATATGGTCATGTTGCTTTTTACACTGCTCAGATGCTCCACAAGAGTGCTAATAAGATTTGCTGCAAGAAACTGAACATTTGACCCCTGTCTTTGTTGCAATGTTTTATTCACCAGGGAAGTGTTAATTATAAAACTAGTTCCAATAGTCTTTAAATGCTTAAGTGCCAAAGGAAGTTGTATCTTCTCTAGGGGCAGCTTCTGCCCTTGGATAAACATACACAGTGCTGCCATTGAAATAAATAGCATGAGAAGAATTTGGCCTCTAGTGAGTATGTTTTTGGCTGTAAGGGAATATGAGCTTAAGTTGAAGGATGAGTGAAAGCAAATGCCAGCGTTACACATTCTCACAGTGTATAAGTCACTACATACCATACTGTGTTTGTCTAATTTTGATGAAGATTTTCCTTTTTTATTCTGAGAATTTAACAAAATAAAATTTTATTGCAAAGTTATAAGAACCTTGTTTTCAAACACCTCTCCTTCCTTCTCTCTCTTTTTCAGAGAGGAAGATCACAGAGCCACATTACAGGCCTGATTCTCAGTTCTGGTACCCTAGTGAAGTAGAGTACGCAGTGCTTAATTTGTACCAGCTTGGCAATTCACAGCCCCAGCACATCTGAGCTTGCTGCTATGAATCTAAAAGAAAAATTGATTGAGTGATAACACCTCTTTCATTATAAATTAAATACTGAGAGTAGTGAATCAGTTCCAATATATACCTGAAGGGTCACATCAGCTGCTTCATTCTTTCTGTGCCAACACCACTACATAACTGTACAAGCAAATGAAAAAGTATTTCCTTTACTTTCATTGCTATCAGAAGTACTGAACAGAATACAGGATCAGTGGAGCCATAATGAAGTTATTACAATAGCTTATCTTATATAATATATGTCATGATATACCCAGACAAATTGGCTACCACAATCTGAATGAAGGTAGATATGGTAACCTCAGAGCAAACTGTTTTCTATTCCCTGAGTAACCAGGGCAGGGACTGCTACAGCACAATCAGGAAGAGCTTGGGGTAAATTAAGAGCTTGCCAGAAGCAGCAGGCTATTCAGAACACCTGCACCAACTTACACATATACTACAAATTTGAGAGAGTTTTTGTGTCTAAGAACTCCTAAACAGGAAGAGCTAGGATCAACAAATTTGGTACACAGCTTCCTCTTATAACTTAAAGCAAGGTCAGTGTTTGGTTGTACCAGGAAAATGGAATTGTGTCTGGAATAGGATTGCTTCTAACAAACAGAAAAGAGGCAGAATCAGACAGGTGAAGGGGGCTGGCTAGGAATATGTTGCTACCCCCCAGACTGCCCCAACCCTGAGCCTCTCCCCACCCCTGGCACCCTTTAGGGAGGCTGGGGGGCTGAAGTTCTTCCCTACCATTCTTATGGGAGCATTGCTGGCTGTTCCCCTTTGCCAGGAATTGAAGGGAAAGTGCACTGTTTGTGGCATTCCTCACCCTGGGTGGGGAGCACAGGAAGCAGAGTAACTGGGAACTCTCATAGCTTAGGGACACACACCATTCCCCCAGATGTGCCTTCTGGAGCTGCAGCAGCCATGGAGAGGTGCTTTGTACCTAGCTACAAGTTGCTGGAGGGAAAGAGAGAGGGCTAGGGTAGTCCTCTCCCCCTGGGGCAGTCTGCATACTGAACCCTTTATCCCTAGTCCAGCCCCACAACAATGATTTAAATGAACAAAAATTAATTGAGTTAAGGATCCAAGCACTGCCAGGCAAATTTTCTATTACATATATTATGGCAGAGGTCCAGCCTTGTCTCAGGGGGTCCTTCACTTCTAGGTGGATAGTGTTTGTCTCAGAGGCTCTCTGTGGCACTCCACATTGCCTCTTGCTCATTGCAGGAGGCAGGAGTTACAGCCTACTGAGCCACCTCCATCATAGGTCAGTCAAACAGGTTTGTGGCAAACCCCTCTTTTGTCCCAAGCTGCCCTTCAGAGGTGGCTCCTGTAGTGGTGCAGGGAGGGTTGGGGAGTACTGAGGCTCACCAATTTCTGGCCCAAAGACCCAATGGCAGCAGCACTGGGTTGTAATTCCTCCACCATCTGAGCTACAGGTTTTCCCTAAGCCACTTCCCCTGGTACCTGACCATGTCCTTTTGCTTATCCTAACATACCTCTTCATTCCCAATCCTTAACCAGCCAGCCCTGCTGGAAGGGAAACCTTTTAAACCAGCTCCAGCGGGTCCTTCATGGATGCAGGTGCTCTGAATAACCTTCTGCTTCTGGAAAGCTCTTAATTGGCTCAGGCTCTTTCAATTGTTCTGCAGCAGGCCCTGTTCTGGTTATTCAGGAAACAGGAAACTATTCACCCCGAGAGCAGCATACCTACCTTCTTTCAGACTGTTGTAGCCAACTCATCTGGGTCTGCCACCATATATATTATAGTATTATTATATATGAGAAAATGTAATAGCTTCATTATGGCTTGGTGCATTCTTCAGTAACAGAAGAGTGAGAAGGAAACTGGCAGAAAACAGCCATGATTTTTTTCAGTTCCACTGTTTATGATTATTACAGTGTCACCAACTTTCACAATTTGATTGCAAATCTCATGGTGTTTTCCTTAAAGCTCTAGTGCCTGGAGCCAGGTGATAACATGAAAATTTTAATTTGAAGAAGGGTTTAAAATCTATGTAAA
The DNA here is from genome assembly GCA_032595735.1 of Pelochelys cantorii. NCBI lineage: Eukaryota > Metazoa > Chordata > Testudines > Trionychidae > Pelochelys > Pelochelys cantorii. The sequence goes on from CM064328.1 coordinate 172,948,894, forward strand.
TCTCAGCACAGGTTTGTCAAAAAGGAAAACAAAAAGCTGATGATAATTAAAGCATCTAGATGATGTGTTCCTGCATCTTCAATAAGGCTTCTGTAAAATACAGCCTACTCTCCTGGACCCCTTTCCCCCTCATGTTAGCATTCCAGGGGATCCTGCCCATTAGTTCACTGAGGGAGTCAAAATATGCTTTTCTGAAGTCCAGGAGAGCTGGCTGTATTTTAAAGAAGCTTTATTTTGCTGCTGTCTTTTGTTCCTTTGGTCAGGACTCTAAAAATTGATCATGATCACTATTTCCCAGTTTGCCACCCATATCTTTCTCTAAAAACTTCCTGGATTGTCTGTGTACTGCAGTATTGGTCTCCCAGCAGATGTCAGGGTGATTGAAGTCCCCTATGAGAACCAGGGCCTGTAATCTGGAAGTTTCTGTCTGAAAGAAACTTGTCTACTTCATCCACCTGACCTTGTGGTCTGGTCATGGTAGAGCCATTATAATCTGGCAAACTCAAGTGATACTCCTAAAATTGCATGCAGTAATAAGTGGAATGATTACTGACCCAGACTCCTTTTCCCCCTATGTGTCTCTATGGCACATGTTTTCATTGCAGAGTTAGCACAAGCTCTTGCTTGTGTGTGGAATCTCTACACTTCATCACCCTCCATACATAAAAGCCTATCACCTTCACTGGTGCTTTTAACCCAGGGTCCATGGCACAGCTGAAGAATGTTAAGGTCCATGTTCCACTTTCACACAGGCTGGTAATCCACCCACTTTGCAGTGAGGACACAGGTTGAATCACTCAAGTGCTGAAAGGTCTCCAGAGCCTTCCCACAATTCCCTCTATGCATCCAGAGTGACAGACAAGTGGCTCAGCTTATTGAAGTGCTGAGAACCACAGGGCCTGGCCCCAGAAGCTCTAGTGACACAATGGATTGTGGTACCAGGAAGTACACAGTGAGTCAGATGTGACTTTGTGGTGTGGCCACTCCTACCTGCAATGGGCTAACCCAGATGCTGATCACTGGAGTTAGCTCTGCAACGAAGACAGACCATTCATACAGGGATTGAGGACAATAGCAAACAGCATTTGGCAACAAGGACTTTTAAGATATGTGTACACAGCAGGGCTAAAGTCAAATTAAGCTACGCAACTTCAGCTATGTCAGTTGCATAGCTGAAGTTGAAATAGACAGCTTTTGGTGCTGTCTACACAGCAGGAAGTCAAAGGAAGAACACTCTTCCTTCACCTCCCCTTGCTCCTCTTGAAATGAGGGTTACCATGAGTTGGAGTAAAAAGTCATCCAGCTCGACAGTATTTCAAAATAAAGTAGTATATGTGCACTTTTTATTTCAGAATAACATCAGTTATCCAGAAATAACACTTCTGTGTATGTACCCTTACTGACCCTATCTTTAAGGAATTCACTTTGCAAAACACAAAGTGTAGCACACCCCCACTGATATTTCTGCCTCCCAGTTTATTTCCTCATCATCAAACAAACAAACAAAAAGGGTAAATTTCTACAGATTATGGGCTTTAATCATATCACATTGCAGCTTTATCAAAAGGCTGGTGTCAGCTTCTCACAAATTGGCAGCATAAAAGGAGGATTTCTTGAACAGCTCCTGTGTTCAAATCCTGTAGAAGCTCAGCATAAAATGCAGCAGAGAAGTGTGGTAAAATGCAGTGCCAAAGAAGGAAGGAAGTAGACAAAACAGTACTGCCCAAGTAGAATAGTGGGATCCGATTAGAGGACTAACAGCATACGTGTTTAATTAGCTGTGTTTTCATTGCAAAGTAGGTAAGTTGCCACATCAGGCTGCAGGAAATCCAAGTTTAAGATTAAGGAGCATATTCCATCTTTCCATCTTTCCTTAAAGAAATATTCTCACTCTACCTGTATTCTTCCAAAATACTATATCAGGTAATACCATGTCAGGTATTACTTCACTTTTAAAAAAAAAGAAACCAGCAAAGAAGAAATAAATCTCAGTAAAAATGCCACAAAACAATCCTCCACGTCCCCCAAAAAGCAAAATGTGCTTAGAACTTGAAAAAATACAACTTTTTCTGTACAACTTCTGTATGCTAATGATATGTATGTCCAGCTTTGATTTGCATATTTTCTGAAAGCCCATTTTGCTATTATCTTCCATAAATGTATCTCTTCCTGCCCCTTTTGTTTCCTTTCCCATTTTTGGGAAGTAGAAATGGCTGATATCAAGACCTAGGAGCCTCCATTGTGCATAGTTTCACAGAATATGCAGGCTGTAATTGAGAGCAGTTAGCCATACTTTTAAATATTTTTGTTATAGGCTGTAGGTTAGTTTAAACTCACAGACACAGGTTCTGCAGTGCTTATTCAGTCAAAATTCCTATTGAAATCCATGTGAGTTTTATTCAAATAAGAAAAATACCACACAGAGTCCATAATATTTATTTTACCAAAGGAATTTTGGAGAATGGAAGATTTAAATTAAGATAACATAAGTATTTCTCTATTAAGGAGGTTTCACTACAGAGAATAAGACTGATATCCACAAAGATTGTCTGTGGAACTCAGAAAAAGTGGTTTTCCAGAGAGGAGTCTTTTAAAAATGTTCCCATTTATACTAAAAATACACACTGGAGGTTACAATAATCGCAGAGGTGCATAAAAGGTTTCTACAAAGACAGCCGTTTTACTGTGTATACCTTATCATGTGGAGCGCACTATGCTTTAATTTAAAAATTTGCCTTTTATCTTCATTGCTTCTTTTACAAGTGAAAAAGTATTATGCGCTTAAGAACCAATGTAAGTTGCCTACTAAGGAAGCCTTTGTAGAGGTATTTTCTCACAAATAATATCATTACATGTATAGACAAGAGTTTGCACTTTTATTGTTAATTTACCAGTTCTGTGTTAGTACAAATGTCATGCCAATTCATTCTCGTCTGCCTTTTTTGATACAGCTTCATGTCTAGTGAATAGCACTGGAGTCTATCAGAAATTTGTTCATAAATTCCACATTTACAAATGGAAGAGAAGGAGATTTTGTTCATGTCACTCAGTTTTAGATATTCTGCATTTAAATTCACAGATACATGTTTATAATTGCTAATGGATAAGGTACAATACAGAATTTGCATAAGTTTGTCACCACTACTTCCTTTTATTTGCTTCAGGCTCGCAGCAACTGCCTAGCATGTTTTGTTCTTTGATTTGTTTTTTTTAAACTACATTTTGACCCAACATGGCCAAATGCAATGTATAATGCCAGGTATTACAGTACATCAGGGTGTGCATGGGCAGCAGATTATTATTTTTAACAATCTGCTCATTAAAGTAAAGGTACAGCAGTTGGAGGCGATTCACTGCTATGAACTTGTGCAATGGTTCTCTTATCAATATTCATAAGTTTGCTGGCTATCTGTAGAAAAGAAAGATAGCAGCAGCACAGTCATTCACCCATAGAAATAAAAAGCTATTTTGGGGTGCATCTACGTAGCAACATTGTTTCAGAATACGTCAGTTATTCTGAAATAACATAGTGCGCATTTATGCTACAAGCCTTTATTTCAAAATAATGTTGAGCTGGAGGACTTCTTACTCTGACTCATGGTAACCCTCATTTAATGAGGAGTAAGGGAGATTGAAGGAAAAGTGTTCTTCTTTCGACTTCCTGCTGTATAAATGGCACCCTAAGCCAAAATAAGCTATTTCAATTTCAGCTAAGCAATTGACAAAGCTGAAGTTGAGTAGCTTAATTCGACTTTAGCCCTGCTGTGTAGATGTACCCTTGGATGTTAATGCAGAGCCCAGGTTGAACACTGTAATACCTTTGTTGAAATGCCATTGGGAACCATACTCCCATGGACTTTCAACTGTGTTACACTTTGAAAACAGATTGCCTAGGTCCCATGATACAAATATTGACTTGCAGCCATTCTCTCTGATGGGCTGATCCCTCATCATTTTTTAATCTTCATTCACATATCAGGTAGACTTGAATCATAATTTGTGCATGCCTTAAATCTTACACCAAAGACAACAATGATAACCTATCTTACAGTAGACCAGTGTTTCTCAACCAGTGGTACGAGTACTCTAAGGGGTACTTGAGAGAAATCTGGGGGGTACATTAACACAACTGAAAGTTGGAGAAAACTGAATTTTTGTTTTAAGTTTTACAGCGCTTTATTATTTTTGTACTTTTTACACCCACAAATTTCATCGCCCGCCCTGCTGCGATTAAGTTGTTTAAACAAATGTGTTGCAATGGTGGAAAAAAATGTTGTGTGTCTGAAAATTGTAGGTACTGGGGGTACTTATAATTTTTTTTGAAAAAGGGATACTTTATAAAAAAAAAAGGTTGACTAAGTAGATTAACTAAGGATTTGTTAAATGGGTAAAAGAAATGAGAGTGATTTACAAGTTAAAGCAGGCAAAACACAACCACAAATGAGTTACAATATATAGTTCAAAAAGGTGGTGTAGATGTTGTAATCTGTCCACTGCATGTTTTTTAGGGCTAACCCAGGTTCACGCAGGGTCATCTGCTTTTATTTCTTACCTACAGCCCTTGTGAGAGTCCAAGCAGCAAATAAATGTCATTTCTTCTTGTGGGCATCTTTATATGCTCTTCCCAAAAATTTAAACTGATGGATCAAGTCCTCTAACATGGAAACTCTTCATGGGTGGATGCGGCAATCAAAGCTTTTGTCCTACGTAGCCCATGTAGTCTACATAGTCCTTCTTGATGAGTTAGGGAGCCACTTTTTTTGTCAAGGTACACATGTTCAGAGAAAGCATTTTTACAACAGAGACATTTTCATAATACCTTATAGCAGCAGGGGTGGGGAACTTCTGGCGCACTGGCCAAATATGGTTTGCTAGGGTTAGCCTCTAGCCAGCCACCAGATGCTTTGTTTACCTGCATCTCCACAGGTACAGCCTCTCCCACTGGCCATGATTCACTGTTTTTGGTCAATGGAAGCTGCGGGAAGCAGCACAGACATGGCCACTATTTCCTGCATCTCCCATTGTCTTGGAATGGTGAGCCATGGCCACTGAGAACTGTGAGCAGCTGTACCTGCAGATCCTCTGGTAAACAAAGCATCTGGAAGCCTGCCAGGCACTAACCCTGGTTAACCATGTCCAGGTTCCTCTCCTCTGCTTTAAAGCACAGGACACGGACTTTACAACTAAGATTAATGCATGCAGCAACTTAAGAGTGTTTTATAGAGTCTAGATACTAAATATATCCTCCCAAGTCTAAAATCCATCCTGAACAGCTGGCTTCCAGCTATGAATTTGTCAATGATCAGGTAATGCCTCCAACCTTGGCAAGAGCTGGCACTTAGTTTATCAATATCATCAGAATTTGTTTCACAAGAACATAAGCTTATTTCAAATTGGCCACCTGTCTTTGTATAACCATCAACAAGCTTTGTCTTTATTCTGAGTTTCTTACATTGTTTCAGTTCTCAAAAGAAAAACTGCAACACACCTTGTACAAGAACACATTGTAATTGTTATGTAGTCAGCCCTAGAATGCTCTGGATTAATTTCACTATAGATAAGTATATGAGGCCATAAACACAAATGTTAAAAAATGTTGGGAAGAATCCTGACTTTGCCTCAGATGTGTGAGCTATTTAGGTTGGAGTGCAAACACTATGTATAAATAAGACTACCTAAAGGTTTCCATTCAATCCTCATTCTGATTTGCTCATAACTTTCTGAATTTTTCAGCTATCAAATCTGGTGTCTGCCCCAAAAGTGATTAGATGTTTTTGGTAAATTTGAGCAATATTAGTTCAGCTAATATTGAATGCATGTTTAAACTAAATCTTGCATGATTTTTTTTTAAACAGTTTGAAAACTACACTGGCCACAGATGGAAAGCTAACATTCAACACTGAAGAGAAGTACCTTTATTAAGTGCTGTGCCAGAAACTGTTTTGGAATAGGCCAAGTTATGAACTAGTAAAAAATCACATTTCATGCATGCACAAAAAACCTTTGTAATGGATAACATTTTATGAATCAGATTATGGCAAACTCTGTTACCATTTAGTGAACATGTGCATCCCAGAAGATGAGCACTGATGAAGGTGAGCTAGCACGAGTCAGGATTTTTTTTATAAACTTTGTTGTTTATTGGAAAATTCTTGAATCCTAAACTTTTCACACTAATATATTGTTTTGACAAAACTTGCATTGAGTAAGGTATCTCAGGTCCAGGCTGAGATTTCTGCTCAAGTCAAGAGAGATTCCATCCCCACTCTCCAAATAGCCAATAACCTGGTGGTTAGGACAATCACACAAGAGAAACCACATTTAAGTTCCTTCAGCCTTTTTCAGACCAGGAACTTGAACCTAAATTTCTAGTATATGTGCCCTTACTACCAGGCTACTGGATTTTAATTTTTTTTCTCATGCTCCTATCTGTTTTGTCCCAATAGAGAATGGGAATATTTTTGAAGCCATGAAAATTAACCCCTCTCTAGGCAGGAGTTCTGAGGTTTCCTGCCTTATTCTATGCAAACTGTAAAAATCACACTAAATACTGAGCCTTGCTTCATTTCATTGTGCATCTAGTAAGCTGGTCAGCATAACCGGTGATTTAATCAAAATACAAGAATTCATTTTCAAGAAAAACATTCAATCCTGGAAAGGAACAAAGGGAGCCAATTTGTTCTCTCTTCATCTGCTTACAGAACAGGACAATAAATTACCCACATTTAATAACTTTCATAAAGCTACTGGCTAAGCTTGATATTTTGATGTAACTAACAAATAGCAGAAGCTGTGGCTGCCGCTCAAGTACTACTATTTCAAAATCATTTTTAAAGGTAATAAAAATCCTTTGACTAACCTCTAATTACAAAAAGTCAAATTGTTTTGAATAACTGTGGCCAAATCTCTACACAGGTACACAGAATTTCCTAAAGATTAGTCCAGGGTTGAAATGCATTTTCTTTTTTTGCTTCCCTCAAGGTTTTCTGCATCATGAAGTTGAGGAATTTGAAACTGATGTCCGTGTGCTGGCCTTGAGATGAAATGCTTTGTTTCAGGCTTAAGAAAGATGAGCTAAACCCATGTATCGTAGAATCATAGAATATCAGATTTAGGGTCTTTTACATGTCATTGGGATTAGAGGTTCAAAGGAGACACATAAGCACAGAGTCAGACTAGCTAATTTAAATACATTTTCAGATACAGTGTTTGTTTTATATTTCAAATTTGTCAGATACAGACAGTACAGTCACTTCTGTGTGTGCTTCTTTTAAGCCAAAATGAATGTATTGTTTCAGTAACAGCCATTCTCACCATGATTCTTCACCTTGTTATGTAAGTCCACATTTAAATTATGAAGCTATTTCTCAATTCAAAGGTAAGTGCCCAGAGCTAGTTTGTGCTTCCAAAAGCAATGCTGTGATTTTAATGTGTGATAATACCTGCATTGTTTACAGAGCATGGTTATAGACAGTTCTACCACCTGCAGGCTGTGAAAATTAAAAGAAGTACTTAATACTTAATCATTTACCAGACAAATGGAAGTGCTATAAAATGGTTTTCATCAGATTAAAATGATGCTATGAATAATGCAATAACACAGTGCTACAACCAAGTCAAACAACAAGTCTGACCAAACTTGTCCCAAGCAATCACCAAACAAAACATCCTCACTCACAAGCAGAGATTTCTTTGCATCCTGTGTGCTCTTGCAAGCAGTTGAGAAGATTCAGAGTGCAAAGCCAATTTCATTGGGAATTCCACTTTCACAGGTATCATTGTAAATTTGTTTAGGGTAATGTGCTCACTTATGGTGTTTTTTCTATATGAAAGTGATAGGTATGAAAGTGATTGATAATTATTTTGTTTTGATTTCGTAGAATGATTGAGCTGATTAAGTATAATAGATAAGCACCAGTTGTATTCCATTCATCCCTTGGTGCCTGTAATGTCCAGCTAGGGTCCTTCCTAGCCTGATTGCAAATGCTGGAAGTGAAGACCTGTTTTATTCTATGGTGTGATGTCAGCTGCTTCATACAACTGCTGGCTGAAATAATTGTGCACAAGGAGAGGGAGATCATTGTGGCTACAGTTTTATCTTTGAGGGCTTTTGGTATGGGTAAGATTAGAGGAAAGCTGAAAGAACTTGTGAAAACCCATATAACTGATGATGAGCATGCCTGGTGGATTAAAAATTTCTCGAAGTTTACTCTGTGTGTGGGCCTGGGGGGAGAGGGGGAAAGGGAGGTGTTAATTAAAATCAACAAACTTAAAATGAGGAATAAACAAACATGTATATGATGTTTTCCGTATATAGATCACGAGTGGCACCTAAATAAGTTGTTTTGCTTATGCAGTCAACCACAGTGAGGGAGAGTTTTTTTTCAGCTAAACGTAATTTTGGGACATGGCCTCCGGCTTCATTTTTCTTAGCAGATTAAGATATGCAGTGAGTGCCCCATAACATGGCTACCCTAATGTAATTATGGGATCAGGTTGCCTCTATTCTATAAATAGGAAGATGTTCTTGTGCTACCTGGGACACTGAATGTTAGTTTTTAATGTTACTTACTGTAGTGAGGTGGCTTCTCCACTCTGGCTCAAAGGGGTTAAAGCTGGCTGGAGGGAGCCTGTGTAGAATCCTGGCCCATTCAGTGAGGGGCTTAAAGGGAGCCCCCTCTATTGACACCTAAGTCTGGGACAGTTTCTCGGATTTGTCACCTAAAAAAAATGGCTCAGGTTTGGGAATCTCCCTCATGTCCTCAGCCATGGAGATAGGTGCAAAGATTGTGCTTAGTTTCTCTGTAATAAACTTATCCTTGAGTGCTCCTTTAGCATATTGATTGACCAGTGGTCCCACTGGTTGTTTAGCAGGTTTCCTGCTTCTGATGTGTTTAAAAAATTGCTATTACTTTTTGCGTTTTTGGCTAGCTGTTCTTGAAATTCTTTTTTGGCCTTCCTAATTATATTTTTACACTTTATTTGCCAGAGTTTATGCTCTTTTCTATTTTCGTCACTAGGTTTTAACTTTCACTTTTTAATGATGCCTTTTTATCTCTCTCTGCTTCTTTTATTTGATTGCTAAGCCACTGGGGCACTTTTAAGGTTCTCTTACTATGTTTCTTTAATGTGGGGTATACATTTAAGTTAAGTCTCTATTACAGTGTTTTTGAAAAGTTTCTTTGCAGTTTGCAGGGATTTGCACTTTTGGCACTGTACCTTTAATTCCTGTTTTCAACTCCTCGTTTTTGTTTAGTTTCCCTTTCTGAAAATAAATGCCACAGTGTTGGGCTGCTGTGGTGTTTTTCCCACCACAGGGATATTAAATTTAATTATTTATTAACTATATTTACCTCTTGGACCAGATCCTGTACCCCACTTAGGACTAAAGCTACCTACTTCTCAATAAAGTATGACTACCTTCTGTAAGGAAATCAAAAGCCTTCCTCTTAAAACAAGACAGAGGAGAACTTTTCCCACTAAGGTTTACAAATGAAACCTAATTAGAAAGTACAGTACTTTTCTGAGCCCATTCAGCAAATTGTTCTTTAGAAACCTTCATACCCTGTTCTTGTTGTGCATGCACAAAAATACCCATTAGCATTTTAAAAATACATTAGAGGTCTAGGCATCTCTACTGCACTTTGATTTGAAAAAAAGATGTCTGCTAGTGTAGAAAGCAAGTTATGCTTTCCAAAATATGTATTGGCATTATTATTCCTGGCTAATTCAACCCCACTTCTCCAATTTTATGTCCTGAGCATATATTAAAATAATCTACAGCATATTAAGAAATTACATAATAACATAAGAATAGCCATGCTGAATCAGACCAATGATCCGACTAGCCCAGTATCCTGCCTTCTGACAGTGGCCAATGCATGATGCTTCAGAAGGAATGAACAGAACAGGTAATCATCAAGGCTACGTCTGCACTGCAGCGCTATTTCGGGATGCTGGAGTATCCTGAATAGCTATCCTGTATCTTCACAGCAAGCCCATTATTTTGAAATATAATGGGCTCACTATTCTGATATCCCTGTGAACCTCATTCCACAAGGAGTAAGGGACATTTCAGAATAGTGATTTATTTCAAAATAAGAGCTGCGTAGACAGTGCCAAATTTTGAAATAAGCTATTTTGAAATAACATCGAAATAAGATTCACAATTTGTGTAGCTCCAATTGTGTATCTTATTTCAACCTATAGTGCAGTGTAGACACACCCCAAGTGATCCATCCTCTGTCATTCATTCCCAGCTTCTGACAAACAGAAGCTAGGGTTACTTCAGAGCACGATTTTGCATCTCTCCTCCTGGCTAATAGCCATTGATAGACCTATCCTCCAAGAGCTTATCTTAGTTCTTTTTTAGAACCCTGTTAGAGTCTTGGTCTTCACAACATCCTCTGGAAAAGCGTTCCACTGTCTGTGTGTTGTTTGAAGAAGTACTTCCTTATGTTTACTTTCAACTTGTTGGTTATTATATTGAGTAACCCCTTGTTCTTATGTTATGTAAAGGAGTAAATGAGACCTCCCTATTTACCTTCTCCACCACACTCATGATTTTATAAACTTCTATCACATCCCCCCCTTATTTGTCTCTTTTCTAAGATGAACACCCACAGTCCTTTCAATCTCTCCTCACAAGTTGTTCCATATCTTTAATATCTTTTGTTGCCCTTTGCTGTACTTTTTCCAGTTCTAATATATCTTTCTTTGGCAACCAGAACTGTATGCAGTATTCAATATGGGGGCAAACCCAGTTTTGTGAAATTCCTTTGTAAGTCCTCATGGTCTGCTTTGGACTTAATACCCTGAATATTTTTATATCATTTGCAAACTATGCTTCTTAGAGTGTGTCTACACAGCACCCTAAACTTGAAAAAAGATATACAATTTGCACTATGCAAATTGCATATCTTATCTCAAATCTATTTTGAAATAGTTTATTTTGAAATGTGGCGTGTCTACACGGCACCAAATTTCAAAACAGCACACTAGTTCGAGCCATTCCTTATCCCTTGTGCAGCAAGGTTTACCAGGATGGCAAAATAGCACTGCCGTTATTTGAAAAATATTTTGAAATAATGGGTGGCGTGTGGGGTAGCTACATTTATTACTGCTATTCTAATCCCTCCCACAATTCCTGGTAAATCACAACATATTACTATGCTGGATTTATCCACCCCCTTTGCCATTCTTCTGTATGCAACAGTAGGCAATAGAAGATGAGGCCACTTAGCAAATAGGCCACAAGTAGATGGTTATCAGTTTCACCATAACATAGCAAAAGTCACATATTTCAACATTTTTTCCAACAAATATTATCTCTCCAGCTTCATCCTGGATCAGCAATAGCCATGAACTAGATTAGCCTTAGTAAAGTAGAGCATTTGTACTTTATATACCTGACAAGGCTATGGAGGTAGCTACACCTCTGTCCCCTTTCTGGTTCCTCTGAAAGCATTCATCTCAGGTCTTAATAGTTACCTATATCAAGGTGGGAATCTCACTCTTGGGCCAGGGCCTGGTTACAATGGCCTGTGTGTATAAATTGTTTATCATCCTGCAGGCCTGATTGGGTTTTGGGCCCTCTGTTTCTTAACTTTGGGAAAACTGTGACCAGTGATATTAGTGACCAACTCAGCTGTCTCGGAACCAAGCATTTGGGAGAACAATCCTACACACACATTTGTCTCATGTAAGCTTACATGCCACTAGCAGATAAGATCTTCAGGGCTGAGGAGAGGCTTTGCAGGTCCTGGGGGGAGGCATCTTTTGGCTCCCCAGAAGGTGAGGGACCTTTGGTGGAAGGGGCAGGGCTGGTTTCAGCACCACAGGGGCCATAAGGCATGTGCTACGGCGGGGCTCTGGAGGTCATTTTAAAGGGCCCGGGTCTCGAGCTGCTGCCATGAATGAGGTAACTAGTGGTGGCCAGGAGTGCAGGATGCTTTTAAATCACCAGGTTCTGGGGCAGCTGTCCCCTTTGCCTCTCCCTGTCAATAGCCCCGGGTATCTTCTTAAATGGCAGGAACAGAACAAGAACCTGCATAGCCCAGATCCTTCTGAGTGTCTGTGAGCTTCTCAGTCTGACTCACCCTGTACACACTGGTTTCCATGCTCCCTAGGTGAGAAGGCTAATACCATTGAGGCTGCTTGCTCTGGTGTCTCTCTTTGCAACCAATAGGTGTAAGCTCTTAGGAGAATAAGAAAGGACCTCCTCCCTTTTGCTCTCTGCTCTGCCATCAGCCCCCCCCCCCCATATTACAGACCTACCATGCTGACAACAGACCCCGATTCAGTATCAATTAATAAAGAGCACCAGTACATTTTCCATCCTACAACTCCAAACAAGTTTGTATTACTTAGGTAAAGAATTAACATATATGGTTGTAGAGGTTATATGCTCAGCATAATATTTAATGTGTATGTGCATTTAGGCATTGTCTAACACAAGGCCTCCTGAAGTTGTCCAATACCCAAAAATTGGGTAGCTAGGAAATACTAATATGTGAGCTGAAGACAAATACATTCATCCCCCCACCCAGGTCTGAAAAAAAATGTAAAGTGAACATTGTTTGTTCATTGCTGTTTTAATAAGTAGGCTTTCCACTAGCTTCCTCTCAACAATGAAAGTGAAAATAAATTACCTTTAAATGGGAAATGAAAAGACAAGAAGGAGATGGACATGAGCACTATGAAAGCTACAGGAGGAAAGCATTCAAGGCTTTGATTTGAGACAGATTAACATTCTTTGCAGCCCAAAGAATTAGGGTGACCATCCACCCTGTTTTTACCGGGAAGGTCCCTTATTTAAGACCTCCTCCTGGCGTCCTGACTTTTTTAAAAAAATGGGCACATTATCCCATATTTCCCCTGCAGTAGGGAAGGGGGTATATGGGGGGGGAGGGGAGCCGCTAGCACTCAGGGCTCTAGCTGCTGAAGCCAATAATGCCACGGCTCCCCTCCCCTTCCCACCCTGCATACTGTGGGGCTGAACTTTATCCCTGCAGTGGGGTAGGGTGGGCAAGGAGCTGCTGGCACTCAGAGCTTCAATTGCTGGAGCCTCGAGTGCTGGTGGCTCCCCTCTCCTCTCCTTCCCCCACTACAGGGCTGAAGCCCTGAATGCTGGTACCACCGCCGCCACAGGGCTGAAGCCCTGAACTCCAGCAGCCCTCCCTCTTTGGGATGAAGCCCTGAGTGCCAGCAGGCCCCCCGGCTTGGTGTCCCTATGGGAAATATGGTCACCCTACAAAGTTTAGATTATGTTTCCTTGTTGTAAATGGCCAGCTAGAAGTTTAGAATTCATTAATGCTGAAATGGATTTACCTAGGGATCCATCAGTAGTCAGGTTTATACACAGCCAGAATGCAGAGTACACCTCAGCAACACAAACATAAGCTCACATGTGCCCAGGCAGACAATGCTGATCTATCAGTTGTGCAACAGTAATTACACTCTCTGACAATCTCACGACTGTATGTAGCAGGTTTCCTTTACCCATTTTTTTCTCTTTCTAGGTCACCTTAAATTGGGACTACATCCAAGGAACAGCTGTTTCAATTTGTTTCAGTGGCTTGAAATAATGGAAGAGCTGACAACCTGCTCCATTTAAACCCAGTGTTGTCTGCAAACATAGTCACAATTACAAGGTGTGAACTGTTTATTAACACAAACTTCCCACTGTTCGGCACTTTGTTCTCTCTCCAGTCTATTATGGTTGCTAAACAAGTCAGACTTACAATAATGTGGTCATTACAATATCTGGAACAGTGCTTATGAAACTTGCATTAGTACTGTTGTTAAAGTACATTCAGACTTTCCAGTTCTGGAGAAAGAGAAGTAGGTGCACTGCCACTGTGTTAAATGAGTGCCCCTTAACAGGAATTAGAGCAATTGCACCCCAGAACATGTTCAATTATTAACCTATGACATTCCTTGCAGCTTAGAAAGTACATTCTAAAATGCTGATGCCAATGAATAGCTATAGTGTGAATTTATACTGGATGTACTTGTATCCATAACTGAAAACTGGTTACATTTTAGAAAGTAAAGCTTTGTAGTTTTATGCTTATTTTTAAAGTAAAAGTGAATCTGCACTGAGAGTACATTCCCCCATGCTGGAGAACAAATGTGCAACTACTGTAAGGCGATCATTTGAGTGAAACAGATAAAGTAGCTTTGGCAAATCCTCATGTGTTCCAGTTCCCTGCAGGTAGAAAACAAGAATGTCTTACCTGCACCTTGACAAACAGGCACTGTCTCTCTCTTTAGGCTCATACTTAATGTACCACATCATGGAGTCATGGGATTACCCTGAAAGTTCCCCTTTCATTTTTTTAAATGTATCTTTTTAGCCCTCATGATTGCAAAAAGCCACAAGAAAACTGAGTGTAACTGAAGCAGCGATGTGTGCCCGAATCTGCAATATCAATATCTCAGAGTCATTGAACTGCTCCATAAATGTTGGAATTAACATAACACCCTCTTGACAGCTGAAGTGCATGTGTGTGGCAGCAGGAGAAAAATATACCAGGGGTCTACTCTCCCCACCCCCAAAACCAAGCATCCCTGATTGTTAGCATGTGTATTGGGTCTCCTGACTACTGCCCTAGCTCTCTGAGATGGAAGGCATTCTGCATTTAAGGGAGATTGGGGCCATGGCCATGAGGGACCCACTTCAGGGTGTGCCTAGGTCCCCGGATGCCATGATTTGGGCTTGGTGGCAGTTACTCTATCCCTGTCCATGTACTGCCCCACTCCATGCTGGGTTAGGCATATATTTCATATCTAGTCATATCCTGACTGTTAAAAGAAACGAATCAGTTGCACTGAAAAAAAAAAAAAAGCCTCTCTGAAGAGAAGCATGGTCTGGAATTGCTCCAAGAGCCTGGTTCTTGGAGTTCCTGGGTGCCATGAGCTCCTTTTGTAATTTGCAGTTTGTACATGATGCCTCAAGTCCCTGAAGGGATCCATCTCACCCTCCGAGGTGACAACAGGCCCCTAGGGACAGCCGTTGCAGTTCTTTTTTGGGAGTCCTATTGTCAGGGTTCACTGCATGGATGCATCTCCCAGATACTAAGCCATGCCCTCATTTCTTCCCAACCAACATTTGTTGAATAGTACTGCTGCCTGTAGGTCCCTTAATAGAAAGGAGATTGTAGCCTACCTTGTGCTATCACATACTTCTCTAGAAGACCTTCTAGCCCTCAGATCTGTGCCCTCTGCTTGATGTGGCCAGAATCTGCTATATATCAGTGCAAAATTGGACCACAGGATGAGCATTTCAAAGCAACATACACTTTTTGAACGCTCATAAATAATTAATTGCTCTGTTTTCAAGATTAATATATAGTAAAGCTCTGATCATTAGCATTTTCGATTTAGCTGGTAGGGAGAGTATGGTTGTCACAACAGAACAAACCAAATGCAGCTTTTAGGTAAGAATATGCAAGTGTATTTGTTTAATATATTACATTTGTCCTGTGGCAGGTTTTACTTTACTTTCTGGCAGCTTTGAAGAATCAGCCTTACAATGTGTCTTCCCCACAGCTTTTATATATAATTATACTATAGAGACATGGAGAAACCCCACTAGCAGTTAGCAATCTCCCTGGGAAATAAAAGTGGAAACAGAAAATTTGGACAAATTTCCCAGGCAAAAAACCCCCCAAGCCCCCAAATAACTAAGAGAATCCTGCAAAAATAAACAGGCAGGGGAACATTTTAATTAAAGCCAGAGTTTTTTTTATATATCTATACAAAACAAACTTTGTGATGAATCAAATATTTGAAGAACACTTAAAAACAAAACAAACAAACCAGCCCTGAAAACAATGATGCATACTGAGGTAAATCTTGAGGTCCTAGCTCAATTCAGTCCCAGCACTGAAGTCCATGGGAATTTATTTGAGTAAGTGCTGATTAACTGAGAAAGATCTCAGGATTTTCCAAACACCAGGGGAGATTTGACCTGTAACCTACTGACTATGTTAAGATAGGGATTAGTGTGATTATCAAGATGAGGAAATGAAGGTCTTTTGTAGTTCAAAAGTTTGTCTCTTTTACCAAAAATATTTCACTCACTTGCTCTCTAAATTATTGTTATTTTATGTTCAGGTGGCACCCAAACGCGCCAATAAGGAGTGGTGCCTCACTATGCAAGGGTCTGTATACACATACAAAGATCCAGGCATATCTACACTATGGTGGCATAAGTTATGTTGTTCACTGGGTTGAAGAAATCACCTCCCGCCCCCCCCCATATGGCTTCAGGATATAAATGATATGGTTTCACTATGAAAATTGCTAGAGTTGATGGCATAATGGCTACAACTACTTGGGACAAAAGCCTGATTTTTCCACTTATTAATAGAACAGCAGAGAGAGAGAGAAAACGGAACCCCCCCCTCCAAATCCCACTTGTTTCAATTGCTGAATGTTTTGTGGTTCTTCAACAACAATCTCACTAAGGTAGCCAGGGTGCTATAGCACTGCAGTGGCTCTAACTGTAACACCTCAATGCTGCAGCCTGCTAATTTCTTCTGGGAGTGAAGGGAAGTGGAAAGTGTGTCCTCTGGCACTCATTTGGAAACTGTTGCAAGCATGGGGATTCACCAACAAAAGACAGTGATATTGGAGGCCAATTTTAAGTCCTGTCTTAAGGCTCCAGTAGAACGCCTTTTGCTGACGCTTCCCATAGAGAGTGCAAAGTGGCAACTAGGCCCATGCTTTCCTAGGTTGACCTCCCCAGCTTGTGGGGCCGTGTCAGCCATTTCCAGGTCCTCCAGCAGAGGGTTGTGCACAATCTGGACTACTGCTTCATCTCTTCTGATGGTAGCTATTCAGTCACCAGGGTTCTAGAGCCCAGGCTCTGTTGGCTTACACCAGTGGAATCTATAGAGTGAAGCAGACCAAGAGTCTAAATCAAGTATCTTTGTGGAAAAATTAGACCTTTCAGGCTGCCCTATCTCCTACATGGTAGCAACAGCTGCTTTGAGGCCAAAAGGAAACCTTCACTTTAGATAAGGTAGGAGTTTACCTGTGCTACATGGTTAGCTGTCCATCTGTACAGTGTAAATGGGACTCGGCAGATCAAGACTAACATTTGTCAGCCCAAGAGATTGGCAATTCATAGGATATTAATTTTAACTGTTTAAAACATTATTTCAGAATGAAATTATCAAGAGGCTAAAAGCAAAGTGCACAAACAAAACAGGCTACATTACACATACAATACACTTCTGATCCAGTTTGTACCATCACTGACTAACTCATTCTTTAGCACTGAATTTCTTTTCTCCATTGTGAAAGTAGAATAATTTTTACAGGACCCTTCCAGTGGCAAATCAAGGACTTTCCAGAACTGTTGCACTTCTATTGGAAGTGATCCCTTCATGAACAAATCCACTACTAGTTACTGCTTGTATGTATGTGTTTGGTTGCAATCACTGTCAAGTAGGAACTGCGGGGACCAGAATTTCCCACAACATCCACCTTTTAATAACTTAACCAACCAACCAAACAATGGAGGTGCTAATGGTTCTTCACAGACTCCTGTAACTACTTAAACTATCTACTAACCATCTACATGTTTTGTTGGTCCTTAGAGTGCTGCTAGACAGATTGTTGTTTTTTAAGTTTTATCTACTCACTGTCTCTCTTTTTCTTCCTCCCCTCCCCTTTTTTGTTCCCCCCCTCTTCTCTCCTTCCCTTATTTATCCTTGGAACTGGACTCATTATACTCTGGTCATCTAAAGAAGTTTTGCCCATGAAAACTCATGATACCATCTACATGTTTTGTTAGTCTTTAAAGTGCTACTAGACTATTTGTTGTTTTTTTTAGTTTTTCCTGTTACTGACTAACTTGGCTACCCCTCTGAAGCTTTTGAACTGTGGTTGAGTTACAGCATGTCTTTAGAAAGACATCCATCCTGATTTAAAGATGGCCAAACCCGTAGGCAGATTATTCTAGTTGATTAATTACCCTGGCTATTAAAAATGTGTGTCTTATTTCCCATGTGAATAGTCTAGTAAAGAAATCAGCCTTCCCCTTTCGAGGAGTTCTGCAAATCACACTCACTCAAGTTTGAGCTGATAAATGACCCCAACATTGTATCCTTAATATCAACAAACCTGAATCAACAAAAGAAGCAATTCCTGGAGTTGTGAAACAACTGTGTTCAACTTATTCTGAGTTACTAAAAGCCTTAGACATCTCAAACAGGAATGATGGCAGAATAGAACCATGTAAAAACCCACACAAGCAGTGGTGGAAGTAACCTAACATTTCTTACAGGTACTTTCCTGTTGCAACCTACGTCCCTGTCAGATCTTTAAATAGCTCCCTGCTGACTTTTGCTGCAGCTCAGCCAGCTCATGACAAAGCTGCGCACCTCGGCGCATCCACTTACTTTCACCTCTGCACACAAGGACAACATAATGGAAGAGTTTTTGCAAGTATGGTCCTATAATCTTAATATGACATCTGCTCTACTAGGAAGGAATAACTTCTTTGTAGGACTTGATGGAAATCACTTTACAGGTCAGAAAGACTGAAATATGGCAGATGAAATTAAGACTCCAAGACTGTATTGGAACCATTTTATAAAATTAACAACAAGCAATCAACAAAAAACATTGCATGAGATTAAAGCAGGTTATGGTAGACATAGCCACATAGTCAAATAAATTGAAATATCCTGTTATCTTCACTAGTTTTTAATACCAACATATCATGCAAATTTAATTTTGCTTAGAAAGTGGACTGACAGAATGTATTGTTTATTACCACCAAGACTAGATTTTCATTGGTACCTATTTAATGACCTAAATATCTTATACATTTTGATAGTTAAATTAGGCATATCGATCTTTTTGTTTTCCACCCACAAAGGGTTCATAATAAGTGGTAGTTCAACTATTTTATATCGTTAGCTTGTTACAATGTCAGGATAAATTGCTACAAAGTGGTGAGAAATCAAAGGAGCATTTTTACATGGCAGATCTGTAGCTGGTCAATTAACTTTGATAAGATTTGGGTGGCTTTAAAATTATTTCAAAGATTAAATTTTGGGCTCTAGGAAGCAGCTGATCTTATGGATCAAAAACTTCAGTTTTCTCCATCTTGCAGTGGTTTTAAAAGCTTCAATATTAAGTGTTTCCTCAACTTCTCTAGTTCTAAAGCACGGCTACATGTAAAGGTCAAAACAAAACAAAACAAAACAAAGCTAAATGTCAGGGCTATATTAAAAAAAAATCAGGGCCAGATGATCATCTGGTGTAAGTAGAGTACTTCTATTGAATCTGATGGGGCTATGCCTATTTAAACCAGCTGAGGTTCTCCCTTTTAAGCCGCAATCACAAAACATGCACACACACATGGAAACAGGTGACTGTAGCAGAAAACATGTATCTGTGCATGCCGATGGCCAGCAGGGAGTGGCAGGTACACATGGAGGTACACAAGAAGGGCAGTGCAAGGCTCCTTCACCCCTTAGGAGTTGCCTACACTCACCATTTTAAAAACAAAGTGGTCTAGAGCCGCTCTGAGCAGTGCTACATAAAAGTAATTAACAAAGCCTCCAGGGACAATATTTCCATGGCATCTTGTTTAACAGCCAATTTCTTCTGTCCCTGAGATGTGTCCTTTGTGAAGAAGGAGCCAAAGATGGCTTCAGCATTGCTCGTTTCTTTGGTGCCACAGAAGCCATGGTGACAGTGAAAGACTTGGGCAATATAGCCACAGAGCCTAGCCCTTCTGGCATTAATTTCTTTTGGTGCCAGTGCTATTCTTGACTTGCCTGGCTTTAAAGTAGATGCTGATCTACTCTTCATGGGACAGATGGGTTTGTAATGTCCAGGGGAACAGAATCTGGCATGATGCGGGAGCAGAGGGGAGCAGGAGCCTGGTGCATGGTCCAGTTGGGCTGTGGATGGTGTGTTTGTCAGGGAGGGCAGGGGAGAGGATCCATGAGGTTGCCACTCTGCCAGAGAGGGACAGGAGCCAAGAAGCCCAGCATGGAATGCAGCTGGGCTGCTGCTGCTGGTGGTGGTGTGGGAGCTGGGAAGGCCAGTGCTTAGCCCAGCTGGACTGCTCAGGGAATCCCATTGGGGAGGTAGGGTGGGGGTGGGGCGGTGGCAGGGGGGCAAGAAATGACCTCCCCTGGTCCAGCAAAATCCCTCATCTAGGTCCCTAGGGTGCTGGCCCAGGGAGTTCCAACCTGTAAGTGGTCAAATGGCTTGGAGTCTAGTGTGGAAGATGCATACATGAAAGTGCAGAAAGCTTAAACACTAACCATACACACAAAATCAAGTATAATTTTAAGGCAACTAATCTGGTTGTTGCTTTGAGCAAAGAGTAAAAGTCACTAAATCCATGGATGGTTACAAAAGGAAGAAACTATGATGAGGCCTTTCATACCTTGAGGCTACATCTACAACTGCAGGGTTTTTGTGCAAGAAGTCTTTTGCAAAAGAGCTCTTGCGCAAAAACTTCTTGTGCAAAAGCGCGGCCACACCTCAAAGCGCATCACTTTTGCGATGCGCTTTTGTGCAAGAGAGCATCCACGCTGCATGGATGATCTTGCGCAAGAAAGCTCTGATGGCCATTCGTAGAATGGCCATCAGAGAATCTGCGCCTTTTCGGATAGGCTCTATTTGTGCAAGAAACCTCTGCGAAACGTCCACGCTTGCCTTTTTGTGCAATAGCTGTAGCGCAAGAAGGAGTTATGCCCCGTAGTAGGAGGTGTATCTATACCAGCAAAAGCCCTCTGTTCTGCTGTTTTACTGCTGATTTACTTGCACAAAAGCGCATTCGAGGTGTGGACGCTCTGCAGGTTTTTGCGCAAAAATGGCCGTTTTTGCGCAAAAACCTTGCAGTGTAGACAAAGCCTGAGTGTGAACAGCTTGTGTGTGTGAACTTGTTCAGATAAATAGAACAGAAGGATAGTTTTGTGATCAAGGCAGTGAACTAGGAAATGGGAAATCTCTTCATGGTTCTGTTACTGACTTCCTGTGTGATCTTGCTCAAGTCATTTAATATCTCAAAGCATCATTTTGACTCCCCGATTTAAGACTTCCTTCACTCTCCAGGGTATATACATTAATGCTTTAAGTATATGAGCACTTACAGTGTTGAGCACCAGAGGCCCACTATAAAAATTATTTCTTTTGAGTAAAGCAGGAAGCTTTGTTTTCCAAAGCAAGTGAAAGACTGGAGTTACATGCCAATTCTTGACAGGCTTTTCTGTATGTTTGTTGCAGAGTGGCACAAAGGACTGTACTACAAGTACTGTAGTGTGTTTGATTTATGTCCAGACAGATGAGTGATATAACTTGGCTATTTTACATTTACTTGTTAAAGAGAATACCTTTTATGAGTCAGCTGCTTGAGGATATCCAACTGCAACAATTAACGCCATGCCAAACTGCAAATACTACTTTCCTTATCAGTCCTTTACAAAAACTATCAAGTTTAAACAGAGGTCTCCAGGGAGCGAGACAATTCTGTATGGAGAAATAATGTTAATTTTTTTTTGTCATTTATCAGCTTAACTATGGGTGAATGCTCTCCTTGTGGGTTTTTTTTTCTTTCCCTTTTCTTAAGCAGGCAAATTTGAGATCTCCATTTCCTGTAGGTTTCAAGTGGATGAACATGAACATCTAGTCATGTGCCAACTGAA
This sequence comes from Pelochelys cantorii, assembly GCA_032595735.1. NCBI lineage: Eukaryota > Metazoa > Chordata > Testudines > Trionychidae > Pelochelys > Pelochelys cantorii. The sequence goes on from CM064328.1 coordinate 172,970,577, forward strand.
AACCACACACAAATGTAAATTTGAATCAAAACCTTTGGTGATCAAACACTAGCCAACTGAAATTATAAGGCAAAGAGGTCAGCAAGGTCAGCAAGTTGGCTCAGAGAATGTCATTTCCCATGAGCTTTGAAGATATTTTTGAGCACCTCATTATAGGGAAGCATAATTTGCAACTTCCTACTGATTATTAGAGAAGGGCAGGGAAGGGCATAGCAGTTCTTCTCTGTTCAATGATCCGTGCAACCAGGCAATATCCATTGTAGGCAAATTCAAGGCAGGAATAAGTTGAGATGTACAGCATGGCAGGCACCTTAAATGAATTTAGTTAGGGTTGAATTGAGGTGATCTGTGAAAATGTGCTGCAGAAATGTTCCTCTTCAGAATTAGAAACCCACTTTTAAAAGAAATATAAAGCTTTTTAGTAAAAAATTCTACTCTGGGAAGATTGGGAATATACTCAGGTTATGCAAGTTGTGAGCCACTAAAATGCACTTTAATATTTATTGTATTGCTGAAGCCAGAAAGGGCATCTAATTCTGCATTTCCTCTTATTGCTGCTTGCATACATTTGTAAAAAAGACCACATTTGATGGGCATTATGAAGAAAACATGCCAATACTGGATGTTAGGAGTGATTTCTCTCAGTGTAGAAAATCTATGGCAGTTGAAACAATTGAATGCTGTCATTGATGGAGATTTTTGAGGCAAATATGCATGGAAAGTTGTAGATACATTCTGGAAAATATACTCACCTTCAGTATTCTCTGTGGGAGCAGATCTGTTACCTGTGGAGGGATAGAATGCCTTATCTGCTTTTGTGGGGTATGTCTACACTACGGGACAAAACTGAAATAAGATATGCAAATTCAGCTACGTTAATTATGTAGCTGAAGTCAAAGTAGCTTAACTCGGCTTTTGGCGCTGTCTATACAGCAGGAAGTTGAAGGAAGAACATCCTTTCTTCGACTTCCCTTACTCCTCATGAAAGCAGGGTTACCGGCATTGACCAGAGTGTCCCTCTCACTTCGAATTAGCTGTCTTAACTAGATCTGCTAATTCGATCCCTGGAAGATTGACAGTGACAGCTTCCATCTTCCTCTGTAACATAGTCGTACCTGTAGTGACCTGATTGCTAGCTTTTCTGTCAAGAGATGCTGAGTGCCTTCAGGTATGACAGTTCTAGGACAAGTAATGCAGTGAATATCACTCCTCTGGAATAATGGAGCTGTCCATAGGCACGGGAACCGGAGGTTTGGGGGTGCTTCAGAACCACCAAGTTTTCTATCGGGCCCCAGCTACCAATTCCCATGCTCAAGGTCCCATCTGCTAGCCCTTACTTCTGCTCCCTTATCCTTGTTGGGGTACCTCCCACCCAGAGACATGGGCTTGCTCTGGGCCCTAGGTTTGGTGAAGGGGTGCAGACAGGGATAAGAGGGCTGGTTTTCAGCACCCCTACTATCAAGATTCTTCCAATGCCACTGGACCTGCATGTAGTAAGGGTAAATCTTATTTAAGCAGTAGCAGAGCTTTTTTAGGGGCCAGGAAATGATTGTGGAGCAAGGTCCCTCAGCATCTAAGAACCACTTCCCTGCTTTCTACTTCAAATCTAAAAGCAGACTTCAGCCTGACCTCATGTATCAAAACACATTGCGCACCGTACAGTAATTTAACAAAAACAATCCACATGGGGGAAAGAGAAGGAAAGAATCACTTGTAATGGCTGTTAGTCATGCCTCTTAATGCACTGCTGGAAGCTGCTTAGATACTTGGTGATAGGCATGATACAGGAACCTGAGTGGAACTGAATCCAGTTAGAAATGAGGCTTTGAGTACTTTGTGCCTCATGAGATGGACACCTTCATTTATTTCTTCCACCGGAATGGCTATGTCTAGACTACAAAGGTAAGTCGGAAAAAGATACACAAATTGCGAACCACAACTTGCATATCTTTTTCCGCTTTTCTATTGAAAGAGGCTTTTCCAAAATCTGGTATATCTACACGGTGCCAAATTTCAGAAAAACCTCTTTCAGCACATCCCTTCTTCCTCGTAGAACAAGGTTTACAGGGATGGTGAAAGAGCATGTCTACTTTTTTGAATTTTTTTTTTTTCCGAAAAAGTGGACGCATTCTTTGGACGCGGCATTGCTTTTCCGGGATACCGGAGGTATCTCGGAAAAGCACTGCAGTCTAGACATAGCCAATCAGAATAGCAAAATTCATCTGACTCTCTTCAGTCCAGAAATGCCTCAAGAACAGGGTTCTTATGAGCTTTCCAATCCTTCTTAGTGTTGGGCAGGTCAGAAATACTATAAAAACCTGGTGCTGGCTAAAACTAGGAGGTGCAGCAAAACAGCAAAAAAGAAAAAAACCTAACTTTTTTGAATTTCCAAGGTTTTGGTTCCAATTTGGTTGGACCTTTTATGACCCTGCTTGTTTGCTCATCTTTACAGAAGGCTGCAATGGGACAGAAATGAAGCAGAACTAGGAGGGAGTTAATCTAATTTTTAAAGGCTGACCTTGCATCTTTCTCATCCACAACAATATATTCTGCACAGAATGGAGATGTGTGAAATGGATGCAGAAGAACAGTGGTAGTACCAAGATGGCACAATGTTAATAGATGTTTGTCTGTGTGTGTTCTCTTGGTGTGCTGCACCAATTCTATGCAAACAGCTGTCACTGTAGACCTTGAGCAAGCTGCCCAATGACCACAAAATCCACTAAGGGATGAAAGGTCCAGCCCAGATTTATCATCAACAAAGCACAGTAATGGCACCTGGCAGACTCTATGAGGCTATTAAAACATGTATGCCCATGACAGTGACTCAGTGAATGGCAGAACTTTCTCAGCCTTCCCTCAGCTGAACAAAGATTCTTTCTCTGAGTTGCACTTTTATGCCCCAGTACAAATGGGTTAGTGCTGTCCCACTGATGTAGTTAATTACTGCCCCCTGACATTACTTATACATGTTATTGTTATTCTGACCTTTTGGGGGAGGGGGTTCAATGTGTTCCTGTTATCCATTCGGAATATTTTTCTACTATTCTTGATACCGGGATATTCTGGTACCACCTAATATCAGGGTGTACTTGTGTGAGTATTCTGTGCTTAGCCTTACTTAGGAATTTGTATTTCTGCAATATCAGCTGCTTTTGCCAGAGTCTCAGAGTCTGTGAGCAGGTCCTTCCTCATACCAGGCCTCCCTAGGCCATTGAAGATTGCTTTATCAAGGTGAAAGGTCCTGAATATATGCACATTGACTTTGCTATCTGAGTGAAAGTTTCCAGGTATGTGTATACTGGCTTTGTTTTATCTCATCATATAGGATGTGGTCTGTAAGTCCCTTGCATTACAGACAAACTACTTTAATATAAATCTATTGTAACCTGAGCAGAAAAAGAAGGGGGAGAGGGTGAAGAACCCCCCCGTAAATTACAGTGTCTGTGCTAAATGAAGCTAATAGAGTGGGCAGTAAGTGTCCAATACTTAGCTTTTGATGTCATTTGGGTGTTGAATATAATGACCCATCTAGGCAATGTCTTTGTTCAGTCCCTGGATGAACATATGCCTAATTTATCCTTTCAAGGGCCACTGTGGAGAATATGCCCCTTCGCAGATGGCTACATCAGGAAGGGGTGGGGCTGTTGTCCTTGCAGTGTTTACTCTGTGCCTTGAAGAACCAAAAAGCTCTGTGGCTTTTACAGTCTGAAGGTGTGATGTACTTCTCTGGATGCAACCTAGAACTGAGATACTGCTGAGCTCTCTGGCATATCTATCTGGGCCCCCTCTCAGGCTGTGAGTCTGTGACAAGATATAATCCCCTCCAGGTCTTGCACTTATACAACCGTACACAAGCAGGGACAAACTCAGCTGCAGTTACATGGATGTTTTTTCTAGCTACTTGTGAACTAACTGTAGAGAGGTTTAAGTCAGTTCCTCCCAAGCTCCTCAGATTAGGAGCCCAGAGCTGTACTGTCTTGCCCTGGTCAAAAGCCTGAGCAGTGTAAATTTATTACACAGTCCACAGCTCCCTCAATGTAGAGAAGACAATGCACCAGATAATGTTCCTGAGCAGATTCCCCTTTGACTTGCAAACAGCACTCTGCTTTAGGTAAAAACTATATAACAGGTTTATTAACTATAGAAAGATTTGTAAGTGATTGTAAGTAATAATGTATAGATCAAAATTGGTTATCCAAGAAATAAAACAAAATCATAATCTAAGTTGTATACGTTAAGAGGATTTGAATCAAACAGGGCCTCACCTGATAGTACAAACAGTCCTCCAATTATCCATACACAAGCAAGAAATACTTTCAGCCTGGGGCCACATCCCCAGTCCAGTCTTTGTTCCTGAGGTGTTGAGTTTTGTGGGGAGTGAGGTGAAGTGATGATAATGTTACTTTCCCCTTCTATAGCATATATAAAAAGAAATTCATTGTTTCAAGCAAAGTCTCCAGCCACTTTGTGGAAAAGTACAGGCACAAGATGGAGTCCAGTATTACATGATCTAATCCCATGCCTTTGTATGCTTCAATGATTCATAGCAGCCATTACCCATGTACTGGCTAAAGCATCCATGGAAAAATCCATCAGGTGGGGATAAGCTTCCTCCATGACCTATTGTGTTTCTTAATGGGCCATTACCTAAAATGGTTCATTCATAACATATTGACTAGACTGGATGTAAAGTATCTTGTGGGTGTCATCCCAGCAGCAAACATTTGCCATATTGATACATAGTCGATATTCATAACTTTAGATAGAGCAAAAGCACATACAATCCAAAATGATATTAATATTCAACAGATCAAGACTTTTGAAATTATACTTACAAGGCATACTTTGCACAAAACTTATCATAATTATATCACCATGGTAAATATGGGGGTGCGAGGGAGCTGTTTTGGGGTACAGAGTGTCACAAAATGACATCTAGAGACTTCCTTCTTTCAGAGTTACTCTAGACTTTGCCCATCCTTACTATGCTCATCTCCAGGGTCTATAGGCACTTTTTAGGGGATATCCCGATTCTTTTTACCTCGTTGCACGCAAAGGAGCATGGCATTTTGCTTCTTTTTCTCTTTGGGGAAAGATGAACTCTCTATTTTCATAATGAAATGTTCATTTTCCTCCTAGTTTCCAGCTGATTCTCTGATAATCTTGGATTCTAGAGCATCTAAGACCAATGTTTCTCTACCTTTTTGATATCAGGGACTGGCTTGCTGCTGTCTGGGAGATCTTACAGACTAGACTGGTGCTGATCCACTGACCTGTTGTTGAGAGACACTAATTTAAACCATTGAGCCTGAGACATGTCTGAAGTCAGCACTGGAAAGGCAAAGGATAAAAAGCAAGAACAACGGTCATAGGATTTGAAAAGTCGTAGACATTGGTGAAACAGAGAACCAGAGAAAGAGTAAGGGTGACGTGACCTGAAAATCACAGTGACATTAGTAAAAGCTGAGAGCCACAATTTTCCAATGGCCTTGATTATAACCATCTGTATTCTTCCACTAATGCATTTTATTATAAAATAGTCTCCTTTTGTTCATTTTGAAACACAGCTGTTGTTTTCTAATTGAGCTTAACAGATAATGTGATTATGGTTTCTTGCTGTAGTTGAGGGTCTACAAAGCAGGGGAAATAAATAATGGAACAGTTAATTTGTATACGTTTGTTTGGGGTTTTTTTTTCTTTCTAAAATGGTTGAGATATAGTCCTCAGCTTTTATTAGATGAAAAGCTTTTCCTGTGATCAGCTTGTGAAATCCACTTCTAGTTAAAATAAAATAAAAATTTCTGCACCCTCACAAAGCACTCCAGAGGGAGCTGTGTTTTTTGGCAAGTGGTGGGGCAGATTAACACAGTCAGTATTGTTTCAGCCTTCCCCAGTTACAACAAATTAGATGCACACAGCCTTATGTTAAAAATATGGTACCAAGATTGCAGAGTCAAGCACTCAAATATTAGAAAACACCAGGATAAAAGCTGCCCCTGCAACTTTAATTCAACCCTCTCATGCGTATGCATCATGATAGTCTTTAATTACATGATTGCATACCTCAAGACCCCTGTCTTGTTCAGTGCACAGGAGGTCTTGTCTACTTGGATTGTAAATTCTCCAGTGACTTCCCTGCTCATAATAATGTCTAGCACTTATAAGTTGCTTTGCATGAATAGATCTCAAAGTGCTTTACAAAGGAGGCCTCTCTCATTATCACCTTTTTTCTAAGGTATGAAGAGGAGAAATAGCTGGTCAAAGCCATCAAGCAGGCCAGTGGCACCGCAAGGAATAGAAACTATGTCACCTAAGTCCCCATCCTGTATTCTGTCATGTACTGTATGTACGTAGAATGATGGGGCCTTCATCTTGGTTAGAGCTGTTATTGTAACAACTGACATCCACCATTATCAAGCACAAAAAACACTGCTGCACTGGCCCGCCAACTGCAGGGGTGTTGTCCCGGGGCCCAGTGATTCAAAGGGGCCCGGGGTTTTCGGCTGCCGCTTCTGCTGCTACTGTGGCAGTGTTGGCAGCCCAAGCCTAAGGACCTTTAAATTGCTGCTAGAGTGCTGCACTGAGTGCTCTGAGCAGCTGTGAGGGCTGGGGTATAGTGGGTGGTGTGCCATGGTCTGGCTGCCATAGCCTCGCCCTTTCTGGCCGAGGCCATGCCTCTTCCAGAAGCACTGAGCCAGCCCCCCCCCCCCAGCCCTTTGTCTGTGGGCCTTTGGAAGCTTTCTGCTCCCCTGCTGCTGGAGGAAACTAATTTTCTGATTTTGATTGAATTTTATGGAATATTGCACATTTATTTTTCTCACTGGGAAGCACAGATTTTGCTATTTAGATCACTTATCTAGACATACACTCTCATTATTTATTGATAATTGAGCCATTGATGAAGTCAGGGCATCTCTGAATTCTGTTCAGTTTCATCACCCTGGACTAGATCTCCAACAGACATCACATCAGATGTTCTGGGATCTCTTTCAATATTACTTAAGGATGTAATTCAGTGAGAGATGCCTGATTAAATCATGCTGAATTCTGCTAGTTAGACCATCACTTGTGGGCATACCAATGCAGGGAACAAGCAGTGAGACAGCTGACTTCACAGACATGCTGGGTAAAGCATGAGCAAAGCTCTTCTAGAGATGACAGGCTGAGGTAGCAATCTGGATTCTAGTGTCTTAGCCAGAGACTGGGAATAACATGTAAAAAAAGATAAAGAAGACAAGAAAAAAGAAGAAAACTGACCAGCGACAAGGAGGAAGAGAGAAGGGTCGGAACCAAAGAGGTGGCGCAAAATGAGAATGGATGGAGGGGGCAGGAAAAGGTGGCAAAGCCTGAGAATTAAATCATCTCTGTCATTTTTTGAGTGTGTGGGGAGTTTTCACGCTCTTGACTCCAGCCCAAAGGTCTGTGATAAATGCAGTGGGTGCATTTGAAGAAACTCAATGACTGCTTCCTATTAGCACCCCCTCCCCCCTCCCCCCAGGTGCAAACCAATCCAGAAGGGTCACACATCTCTGCTTCCTACAGGAGATAATGAAGGTATACTGCATCTATTTTAGCTCAGCACCCTCATGGATCTCCATGATGGGGTGCTGTAACTGTACATCACTCCCAACACCTAGACATAAATCACTGTGTCTGATCTTGAAATTAGATCTGGGGAAAAAACACACATACACAAAGCAAAGGAGCAAGAGATAAGAAAGGAGAACCATCATGATGGATAAGTCTGGTCATTAATGGAGCTAAAACAATGTCTGTGCATGCTTATCAGTAATATGGTTCTTTAACCAGGTCTCTTGGCTTTTATTTAAATACTAATGGAGTTTTCCAGTTTCCATATTACTAGGCATTTCCTGGGCTAAGGGCAAAGAGTTTATTATCTGAGACTATCATTGTTACTGAGGTAGAATGACTATATCCTGAAATTAACCTCCCACCTAAAATCTAACTGGCTACTGTCTTCAGAACACCTTGGCTGTGTCTAGACTGGCATGATTTTCTGCAAATGCTTTTAACGGAAAAGTTTTTCCGTTAAAAGCATTTGTGGAAAAGAGCAACTAGATTGGCACAGATGCTTTTGCACAAAAGTGCTTTTGCACAAAAGCATCTGTGGCCAATCTAGACGCGGTTTTGCGCAAAAAAGCCCCGATAGCCATTTTCGCCATCGGGGCTTTTTTGCGCAAAACAGTTCTCAGTTGTCTACACTGGCCCTCTTGCACAAAAGCATTTGCACAAGAGGGCTTTTTCCCGAGCGGGAGAGTCATTGTATTTGCGCAAGAACACTGACGATCATACATTAGAACGTCAATGTTCTTGCGCAAATTCAAGCGGCCAGTGTAGACAGCTGGCAAGTTTTTGCGCAAAAGCAGGTGCTTTTGCGCAAAAACTTGCCAGTCTATATGCAGCCCTCATGAATAACCCCCCAACAAAAATGGCTGAATCAGTGCCTGACACTTTACCCCCTGAGCTGGGTAGCAATCTCAGCATTAGATTTGCTAAAACATGAGGCATATCTAGTCCTGTTAGAGCAAGCATATGTGAACTGTCCAGCTGTCTATGGTGACAAAGTCAAATGAGAGGGCTGCAATGGAATGGGAAAAGGGAGCCCTAGAGGGGTAAAAAGCCAACTCACCTGTTAATTAGAAGTGGGTTACAGCAGGTCAGGCAGGAGCAGCTGATAAGGGGTTGTCTCAGGCAGATTAGCATTAGCTGGGTCAGGGCAATCTTGGACCAATGTCAGCTGATTCCATTTCAGGCCTTTTAAAGCCTCCCCTGGTGGGTGAAGAGGTGAAGACAGGAAGAGCAGTTAAGGGAGAGTGAGGAGCTCCAGAAGGGGATGCTGGGGGGGGGGGGGGTCTCTGCCCCAATGAAAGACTACAAGCTCAACCCCCCACTAAGGGGAAGGCTAACTGCCCAGGCACTGCAGATAGGAGAGAAATGCAGAGATAGGTAAGGGAAAGAGGGGCCCTTGCCACGCTACTCTGTAAGAAACTATTGGAATCACACACATGAAAACACTGAGGAACACTAAGCGGGAACTTGGAAAAATCATCCACCGCTGGCTGCACAAACAGAAAACATAAGTACAGCTATTTAATATGCTATGAAAATGATATATGATATAGGGTATGAGTTATGGGCACATTTGCAGAGTTTGAAAATACCTTTGCACTTAAGCATTTTCAGAGGATGATAAACAGGATTAATGGATTGAGACTGACACATTCTTGCCCTTGTAAAAACTTTGAACAAGATTTTAAAAGTGGGTTTTTTTCACAACACTCTAGTCTAAATCATTTCATTTAGTTAGCTACATTCTGTAAATTTAAGATCTTACAGGAAGATAAGACTAGTGGTGATCAGGTAGATTAGCAAAATACTTTAAATAACTTGTTTGCAAGGTTTCATTTGTATTGCTACCCAGGAAAACTATCACCCTTTGTCTTGTTTATAACACCAACCCTTCCTAACTGGTCAGATATATCAGGAAAAGGAAAGACTAGAGAAGAGAATGTTTACTGCCAGTACATTGCAGATCCTGGCTGGATCTTTGACTTCTGTACAAGAAAAGCATTAGCCAAAATTCAGAGAGATCTAAGATACTGAATTGGCTAATGAGTTTAAGTGGCATCAAGAGAGATAGGAACATATGTACATTTATTTATAACAATGCTGTGATGCATTGAACTTATTTAAATCAATGATGCATGCACTCACTGTATAATTCAGTTAGTAATTATGGCACATACAATAAACATTTAATATGCATTTTCTGTTTTATATCATTATAAATAATATGCGTGCATGTGTTTACAATCGCATACTGACCAGAAGATCACCCTTTGCTGCATAGAACTGTGCAACTCATAACTCACTTCAGAGAGCAGACTGATGTAAAAAAGTGCAAGCTTTATTTATCAGTCCTGAAAAGTGATTATGTGCATCTCTCTCACAGGACAGAGCATTTATCATTGTAGTACTTCATATTTCTTTAATATGCATAATGAATCTAACTGAATATACACAATTAATCACCAATCTATTCAAATGGCTTAATTTTAAATTAAAGTGCACATTGACAGTGAAAAGCTGAAGTCTACCAACTGTTTTCTACTGATGACATTTCTTTAGGGAAAATATTTTAGGATCTGATCCAAAGTTTACTGACGACACCTAAGAAACGATTCCCATTGACCTCAGTGGGCTTTGCTTCATGTCTTTATTTGGGTTAACTCCACAGGACAACAGAAAAGGAGTGTGCCTTTGTGAAAGAATTCTCTACTTGCTGCTTGAAGCATGACTCTTTGGGCATGTCTTCTCTACAGACTGAAGTCAACTTAATATAAGTTGACATCCATAGTAATTAAGCTGGTCATGAACCTCATTGTCTTGGTGAGAGTGTGTCCTCACAAGCAGTGCTTGCATTGATGTTCAAAGCAGTGTACCAAGGGTAGCTATCTCTCAGTGCAACTAGCACAAGGAGTTTTGGGAAGGGCTTGCAATGCTAAAAGAATCAAAATATTGTCATGGTGAGAATAGTAAAATGGCTTCAACCTCCCATGATGCAGTTTCCTCTCTTCCTCCATCCTCTGAAATCATTGATTTAGATAATGGCACAGAGAGTAGGCTTATAAAGTTTGAGGAGGATAGCAAGCTGGGGGAGGATAGGTTCATAATTCAAAATGATATGGACAAACTGGAGAAATGGTCTGAGGTAAGTAGGATGAAGTTTAATAAGGACAAATACGAAGTACTCCACTTACAAAGGAGCAATCGGTTTTAACACATACAGAATGGGAAGTGACCGTCTAGGAAGGAGTACTGCAGAAAGTGATCTAGGGGTCGTAGTGGACCACAAGCTAAATATGAGTCAACAGTGTGACATTGTTACAAAAAAACCCCAAAAAACCCAGCAACCCCAAACATCATTCTGGGATGCATTAACAGAAGTTATAAGTTATAAGTTAATAAGTTATAAGTGCCCTGATTAGACCTCAGCTGGAATATTGTGTCCAGTTCTGGGCACCACACCAGGAAAGATGTGGAGAAATTGGAGAGGGTCCAGAAAAGAGCAACAAAAATGATTAAAGGTCCAGAAAACATGATCTATGAGGGAAGACTGAAAGAATTGTTTAGTTTAGAAAAAAGAAGATTGAGAGGGGACAAAATAACAGCTTTCAAGTACCTAAAAGGACATTACAAGGAGAAGGGAGAAAAAATTATTCTTAACGTTTGATGACAGGACAAGAAGTAATGGGCTTAAATTGTACCAAGGAAGGTTTAGGTTGGACATTAGGAAAAACGTCTTAAATGTCAGGGTGGTTAAGCCCTGGAATAAATTAGATAGGGAGGTTGTGGACTCTTTATCATTGGAAATATTTAAGAGCAGGTTAGATAAACATCTATCAGGAATGATCTAGATCGTGCTTAGTCCTGCCATAAGGGCAGGGGACTGGATTTGATGACCTCTCGAGGTCCCTTCCCGTTCTAGTATTCTATAATGGCAAGCAACTCAGAGATTTTCTCATTCCTTTTTTCAAAGTCCTGTTTAAGCCACAAGTACAAAACAGCCTGAGAAGCATGAGCTCCGCTCAGCTGTGCGCTCTTGTGAGCATTACAAACACTTCATGCTTTATCCTGTAGTATTTTTAGAGCCAAAACAGAGCCACCAAAAGGAACATTGTGAGGTCATTCAAACAACCCTGCTGCACACCATGGAAAGAAAAATCTCAGTTGCTGCTGGCTGTTGCACAGAAACTGAACATGGTGGAGCACCATTTCTGATCCTGGGAAACAGGCATTAACTGGTGGGATTACTTTGTTATGCAATTATGTACATTTAAAGGGTTCCATTTGCTTATTAGGTTAGACCTCAGTGAAGGCAAATCACCATTGTTATTGCAGCGTACTGTGTGATCCATAATATATGTGAGGCAAAGAGAGGGAAGTTCCAGCAGTGATGGGATGTGCAGGCAGATAGATTGGCAATTAATTTTGAGCAGACAGATACCAGGGCAACAAGAAGAGCCCAGCAAGGAGCTCTGCATCTCCAGGAGCTTTTGAAAACCCCTTTCAGTAATGACATAGGCTACGTCTAGAGTGCTTTCCTTTTCCGAAAGAGGAAATGCAAATGAGGAAAGAGGAAATGCAAATGGTATGCTGATTTGAAAATCTCCTGCTTCATTTGCATATCCTCGTCCGATCCTTTTTTCAGAAGAGGTTTTTGTGCAAAAACAAGCAGTCTAGAAGCATTTTTTTGTGCAAACCCCCCTTTTTTCGAAAGAACCTGTAAATCTCATTTTTTGAGGAATAAGGGTTCTTTCGAAAAAAGGGTTTTTGCACAAAAAACCCACTTCTAGACTGCTTGTTTTTGTGCAATGACCTCTTCCAAAAAAAGGATTGGAAGAGGATATGCAAATGAAGCATGAGAAAATGCTAATCAGTGCTTCATTTGCATTTCCTCTTTCCTCATTCCGAAGAGGAAAGCAGTCTAGATGTTGCCTTAGAGTGATGTGCAGCATATATCCATGTTTTTGCTTCCGATAGCACCCTCTCTGTTGCATCAACTTCCTGGTACTTCCTCCATCCTCATGACTGGAATGAATAAAGGTCCTTTCATCTTCAAAACATTCACTTTCAAACATGTAAACTGAAATTGAAAAAAACAGGAAAATAATTTAACTTTCGGTAAACTGAGATAGAATTGGAAGGAAAGAAACCTGGTCAGCTTGTCTATGAAAGCACAGTGTCCTTGGCCATCAAAGGACTTTGAATAGCTGCCTTTTGTTCTTGGTACTCTCTCCCTGCCTCCTGGAACATTTAGGGGTGAGGGATTGAGAATAGGTTGATGATTACAGGAAGTTCCTCAGCGGCTGCAGTGGGAGTCTAGCCTCCAGGTGCTTTTTCTTGAAGTTCAACCAGATGTCTCAACATGTCTGACTGGTCTTTCATAAGCCCCAGAATCTCATCCCACATGGCACCCTCCTGTTCCCAGGATGCTTTCCTATTCTCCATGTCTGTGTCCAGTTTCTCAGACAATTAAATCCTCCCGGTTCTGAACTGTGTCTCAGCTGACCAAGAGGCATTCATTATCTTGCTGAACATGTTATTGTATATCTTCTTTTTCCACTTTCTGCGCTGTGAAAGACTCTCTGACAATGCGGAGAATGTGCTGAGGGACAAACTTTCCACTCTAAGGCATGCAAAACACAAGGCAGCCATTGTCAGTGCATTCCCTGGGTCTAATGCAAGGTTGCTATTTTTTTTAAACCCACCCTCACACAAGAGCAATTCAGAATGGAACTAGAATCCCAAGCTATTCAATGAACCAGTTTGCTGTTCCAGCCATAGTGAATATGGCTCCATGGCATGGGTAACAGGCCTTCTGCAGAAACCTGTGGGAAACCTCTGTCATGAGCACAGGTGGGCAATACCCCTTACAACATGGATGATGATTTGAGCACAGGGACCATTGTTAACCCTCCCAAAATGTTGCCACTGTCCCTAACTGCATGGGTGGGGGGTTGCACCCATGAGCAAACACAGAAAATGCATCCTTTCTTTCCTTAATGCTGTTGGTATAGTCACCCTGGACTTGCAGAAATTGAGGTCAGTTCTGATTCTTGCCATCCAAACTGCCATAGTGTTAAGGGAAGCATGGTTAGGGTCTCAGATCCCACATGAGTGATGGCTCATATGCTCTACTGTTTGCAGTATTCAGTTCTTGTCATGAAAAATTCCCCCGTTTCCCTTAGATGACCCTATGTGATATAAATCTTCAGAGGGTAAGAGAGCCAGCAAGGGAGCAGATGCTGCAAACATCTGGGTACAGACCAGGACCTTATGCTGCTATGCCGTGGACTACAATGATTCCATCACATTTACAACTGGGGTGATATGAGAAAATGTCCTGGTGAATTAAATAAGGCAGCCCTCTCCAGAAACTTTCTGCAAAAGATTGCAGAGTATCTCCATGATATCTCCATGAAGGATTCTCAGGCACACAATCTTTTCCAGGGGGCACTCCCTGAACAGCTAGAAAGGCCACTGGGAAATAGATCCCATTGCACCTCATTTTTGGTCAGATTAAATATAAAGTATTTGAGCATATAACCCTTCTAGTTTGATTAGAATTGTACACTCGCCATGAGCCTTCCCTGGCATCATACTTGGCCATCATGCTGCTCTGTGGCCGTCTAAGCTCTGATGTTAACAACAACTCCTGGCTCTTTGTGAGGAGAATATATCCACTGCTTGCCTCCTCTTCTTTCTTGTCCTGAATGTTCTCCTTGTTTTGCCTGAGGTGGTCTGGAGCTCAGACTCCTGGGAGGCATCTACACTGCCTTTGGGGACAGTGGTGAGGTCATTGCCAAGAATTACATGCAGCTCATTGTAAAAGCAGCATGTCTGTGGTGCAGAACCAGGTTGACTGTTCACTTTCCTTGTCTTCTGGTATACTGTAGTCCTTTTCTCCCGTGGCCTGCATGATCTTTCATAGATGTAACTATTTCTTCTGCTGGACTGGAGCTGTGCCCACATAGATTCATCTCTCCACAGACCAATAAGATCCACCACCTTCTGCATACTCCAGGCTTAAATGCGTTTGGGGAGCTGAGTTAACCATGATCAGCTGGATTGGTGAGCTCTCCACAACCATCTAACAGCAAATAGGAAAACAGAATTTCCCAGGGCTTAAACAGGGGTGGGGTTGTTTCCCCATGTACTTGGCTACTGTGCAGTGGAGTTGAAAATAATCTCCAGAGCATTCATAATGGAACATAGTGGGATACCTCCAGGAAGCCAATTTAGTAGATTTAGACAATGCTAACCCATAGTATCTGCATTGTATTTTGCCATGCATTACAATTGTCCAGGAAAACAGCAAAACATTCTGGATATCTTGATCTCAAGAAACAGTTCCCCCAGGAATCTATGTCCCACAGTTTCTCTGTGCTTCAAGTAGGTGAAATTGTTGACTCCAAAGTGAAGTGTTTGAGTAATGTCTTACTGTTTCCTTGAGGTGTGGGAAGTTGCAAGGTAATGGCAGAGTAATTGTGAGAAAACAGAAAGGGGAAAACAACCAATGACCATGACTGGAGAAAAAACCTCTTCACAGAGATCTCACACTCAGTGGCTAGTATTGTACCTTAAATAAAGAGGTGGCCCAATAATATCCAAGATACCTTTGTAATAAATCACAAATTATAATAATTTGGTGATGTATCACAACGACCCATATACCGACATCATTCAGTAACTTCATTTTCCTAATGGGATTAATTGTGATGTACAATAAAGTTGCAAGAAAGTTAGCTCATTTTATTAATATACTGTTGATTATAGCTGCTCTTCAAACTCTTTCCCTGCTAGGTTTATTGATATTTCATATATGTGGGTAAGCAAACACCTGGTCACATCCTGGATTCCATGAAGCATCCCCTTGACTTAGATGAGGGCAATAAGGATCATCTTTCTTGGGAGAACAGGAGAGCATACAGAACTGGAGTCTTTTTCAGTTGTACGGTGCATTTCTGGGAGAGAAAGGTTTCAATGCATTGGTGTCTACAGCAGCTTGTTACAGTGCCTGTCATACAGTCAGAGATAAGGAGGTGACTTTGCAAGAAACCAACAAATGGGTGAATGAAGTTGAAAGCTTCAGTAGAGTGGAGGAGTAAAGCAAAGGCTCAATAAGGGAGAAGGAAGAGAAAAAGAGTTTTGAAGGTAGGGGTGGGAAAGGAATTTAAACCTCATATGAAAACAGATGGGAAGCCACTGCAGGGATTCAACGGGGGAAAACAGATGATCAAGGCAACAGGGAAGACTAAGGATGTTAGCAACTGCATTATGTTTTGAGTGAAGAGGGTCAACATTTGTGTTTGGGAAACCAGTGAGGGTGATGTTGCAGCAGTAGAGGCACGTGATAATGAGACCTGAATAAGAGATCTGACTAGAGAGATAGATTGGAGGATACAAATTTGGGAGATGTTGAGAAGGAAACAACAGCAGGATTTGGATGTGTCCAGGAAAAAGTGTCAAAAATAACCTCTAAACTGTAATCCTGAGTAATGGGGGAAATGGTGGTCATGTAAACAATGAGGGAGGAGTAGGAGTGGCACCCATCTGTTGATTGTCTTCTCATCTGATATAATTGTATTATGTCCATCCATAGCCTGATTCTCCCACTCACCCAGATGGTCATTTAATATTATTTTCCTATTACTTTTCTCTTGCTCGCCCCCTATATTCATGGTAGCCTATGGGGCTCAAGAGTGGCCTGGGGGATAATCTGAGGAGGGCTGGCATGGGGCAGCAGCAGGGGTTGGCATCCCTGCACACACCACGGTGGCAGGCGCCTGGGAAGGAGAGCGACACACTGCTCCACTCTGATGTCATCTTCCAGCCGGGTTGCTGTGCTTCACTGCAGCAGAGAGAAGTGGAGTGGCCCAGCCCAGCCTGTTCCATTCCCCAAAGTGATGCAGACCTGAGGGATTGGAGCACAGTGGGCTAAGGCCAGGGGCAGGGTGCTCCACTTCTCAATGTAGTAAGATGAGAGTCTGAAACATAAGCTCACGTATCACAGGCCTGGTATAAGACCTGAGGCCTGGGCCACAAGGGTCAAGATTTTGCTGATATGAAGCAAAGTGAAGCTGTGAGCAAGAGGCAGGCCTTGCTCACAGAAGTTGGCAAGAACTGGGCCGGTATTACAGAAACACTCATATCTAAGAGGAATTAAACATAGGCTGTAAACACATTCCAGAGGGGTCATCACAAACAACTCATAAAGAAACATCTTGGTACCAACACCCCCCCCCCCCGCACAGTTAATAGGAACACATCAATACAGGTTCTGGACAGGGCCTAAACTGACAGGATGATAGTGATTGAACCCCTGTGTAGAAGGTAATGAGTGGATAAAGGTATGTCAGCGGGTGGCAACCTTATATTTCAGGAGTGATTTGTAACTTGCTTGTACCTGTGTATAAAAATTCACCCCAAGGCTTTGTCCAGCCAAGGGGGCAGTGCCACTTTCCTGGCACTGACTGAGCGGATCCATTGTCAAGGGGTATGTGTGCATAGTGGCTCGGTAGAGTCTACTTACAACTATTAGGCTTTGTTTGACAATAAATCCTTATCTGATTTTGTGATCTTTGGGGACTCTCCTGGAATCTGCTGTGTTGACTAATTGAGCAAAATCAAAACAGTATACAGAGGAGCACATGCACACAGCCAAATGGTTATCATCATCAATGGAGTAGAAGACCTGTCAGAATACCACACTGGTGATGCCTGACTACCACATCCACCACTTCAGTGCAGAAGAGCAACGGGTTGGGGAGATGGCAGGCAAAGTGGTGTATGCTGCTGCATTCATTGCACCACTTCCCAGGCTCATGCTACTGTGGTGAATGTGCAGGGAGGCGGACCCCTGCTGCCACCCCATGCTAGAACCTGGTAATCCCCCAAGTCACGTAGCTTGGGGGAAGCGAGTTTTGGGGAAAAGGTACTAGGAGGTGGGAAGGGGCAGAGCAGGGCCTGGAAGAGATCAGTCAGTACTGGTGATGGAACATTGAACTAGATGGATTACAGGTCAGATCCAACTAGGCAGTTCCTATGTTCCTGTTCTTTGGTTACTCTAGCAACTGTTCATTTATGGCAGGAAGCAGCCAGGTTTGTTCATGTCTTCGTGCTCAAGCAAAGTGGCATATTTTGAAAGATTCTTCTTTATTTACAAAAATTCCACAGCATTTTTGTCCATTATAGCTTCTGTCAGTCTCAACAGGTAAACTAACTACACAGGCCCTTCTTACCAGCTAGATCAAAGTGAACGTTAAACTCCAGTTGGAGGAAGTGATATTGAGGCCAATACAAAAGAGTAATCCTCATACCATTGGGATCTAGTTTTATTTCTGAAACAAGATCCAGAACACGCTTTGCTTGATTTCTTGAATCTGCATGCACTTAATTCAAGCCCAAAGATTACACAGTAGTCATGAGACAACCCAATGCCCTCCCTTCCCCCCAGTAATCAACATTAATATTGAAGCCACCCAAAAATATCTCTAAAATAACATGAAGGACATGTTAAAATACACAGATTAGAAAAATTAGGTTAATATACATGATTCCTCTAAAATGCCTAAAACCTCAGTCAAATCAGCTGGGATATGAAGTACAGATGTAAATGAGTAGGCGGCTATATGATTAACTGATAAGCTTAGGCTTATCGGTTAATCTAGTTGAGTACTCGCATTGCCCCCCCGCCCTTGTTGCCTCTGTATAGAGGCAGCAAGAGGGGGGAATCAGGAGTCAGTGGTGGGGGGAGCTGGCTTAAAAGTTGGTTCCCCCCCCCCAGCACCAGCTCCGCAGTGCTGCCTGCCCTCCCCCCATGCTGCTGCCTCTAATAGAGGCAGCAGTATGGAGGGGGAAGGGAAGGGGAAAGGCTGCCATGACACAGCCTCTGCCCGTGGCAGGCCCAGACTAACCACAGGCAGCAGCATGGGGCAGTGCACAGTTAGTCTGTGTGGTGAGCTGTTTTTAAAGCTGGCTCCCCTCACAGACTGTCTCACGCCTGGCACCCTGCACTGCTGCCTCTGACACAGAGGCAGCAGCGTGGGGTGGCAGGGGACTCCCCAGGAGCAGGGCAGGATTGCACTGGCTGCTGGCCCCACCCCTGGGGACTATAGAATAGTTGAGTAACCAACAACAATTCATGTGGTTATTCAACTATTCAGTTACCTGCTACCTAACATCCCTAATATGAAGTGAAACAATACACTACTAGATTGGGACTCCCAGGGTATATCTACACTACACTGCTATTTCAAAATAAGCCATTCTGGAATAGTTATTCCGAAATAGCCTATTTCAAAATAGCACATCTACACTGCAGGGAAGCCTCAAAATTAGTCTGAGGCAGGCTTCCCTAATGTAGACGTGCTATCTTGATTTAGAGCCCCAGGAGGCACTGGGGAGGAATAACTTAGAATGGCCCTGGTGAGGGGCTATTTCAAAATAGGAGCTGTGGAGCATCTACACACACCTTATTTCAAAATAGCTATTTTGGAATAGGTGAAATTCTTTGTAAAATGAGATTTACAGATTTTGGAATAAGCCGTCCGTTATTATGAAATTATTTCAAAATAACAGAATGGCTGTGTAGACGCTCAAATTGTTATTTCAAAATAACACTAGTTATCTCAAAATAATAGTGCAGATAACACCCCCACACATGAATCTGGGTTTGGAGAGAAGAATGTCTTACATAAATACATTGTATTAGGAAAATAAATCCCACTGAAAGCTATTTAGGCACTTATTATGCTCTTTTTTTGCAGCTGGCACCCAAACACTTTAATATTGTGAGGTGCTCAGTCAGAAGAGATATAAATACAAACCACCAAATCAATTTCAGTTCATGTTAAATAACACATCCTTCCAGAGAAAGTTACGCTAAGAGCTCTTCTGATTTAGCTAGCTGGAACTTCAGCGAGATTTTTAGATAAGTAAATACGTGTAGCTCCATCGAATTCAATGGAGCTATGTCAAGTCTTATCTGCTGGAAATCTAGTCCCTTGATTTTACAAGCAAAGTTAGGATCCTTATGATTGTTTCTTTAATGTCCATTTGTTCAAACTACAAGAGTTTCCATCTGTGATGTCAAAACCTAATTCTTGTGGAAATATATGATATCATAAAGACAGTACTATGACATCAGGTGAAGAATACAGGTGGAACAGCTGCACTTCTAAAGAAAAAAGATCTTGTTTTCATGCAAACATCCCTTATAAAATAAAAACAGGAACAAGCCTTTCAGGTGATGGGATCTCTCAGTAATATTTTCTTGCAACAAAAATGTTTTTAAGAGTTCCCCATAAGGCATCATTGCAGCAGCTCTTTAACCTCTTCACTTCTTGAATCATCCGTTAAGTAACCATTCATCAGGATAAGTACAGAAATCTGAGAAGAATTATACTGATTGAGTTTCAAAAGCAGTCATTCAATCATACTACAGTAACTTTTTAATTAAGTATTGAATACTAGGTAGATTACAAGAAGATGTCAGAAGAGATAAAGGAGAGTATTGAAAATGCAAAAAAACCCTTTGAAAATAGATATTGAAATCCATGCAAAATATAACTCAGTTTTCAATAGTACAAATCAAAAGATGAGGGAAGGAGGAAATTAGGATATTATGGGCCAGATTGAGAAAATGAATCACTTATGGATGACAAAATGGCTGAACTGTTTCATTATTACGTTTTCATTATATGTACAAGGAAGAATGATAAAAATGTGTTACTTGACCTGGCAGAAGATTTGTAGTTATGTAAGCCCTTAAAAACAAGATAGCAGAAGTTAACTGAGAACAAATCAAAATTAAATATGTGCCAGAAGCTGAACACATGCTACCTGCCTCTAATCAGAGGCAGCAGGAAAGTACTCATGTTTTGTGCATAATTACCCCTTATTAAGTGATATTTCTGTAAATCTCTGATATAGGGAGACACATGCATTGTGCTATATCAGGTCATGTCAAGTTATATCATGTTATGTGATATAACAGTCTGATGCAATCTGACATGGGGCATATTAGTGCCAATGGAAAAGCCTAAATGCCAAGCCATTTTCAATAAATATGCCCTGTGCCCTGGTATATAACAAGAAACAGATGGGGATTTATCCTAGAGCTTTACAAAAATATCAGACAGCCATGGAGAACTCTGTTCCAGAGAGACAGACATGACATTATGGAAAAGATATTTAGAAACAGAAGTTTATGTTGGTATTCATGTGATGTGATCTCTCAACCAAACCTGTCCCTGTAGGTTCTTCAGAAAACCCAGGCTGGAGATCTCATACTGACAGCCTGTTTTGCATGCTTCTGCACTTAACTTTTGGAGAGCTGCCCATTTTGTTATGTGACCACACTACCAGCCTTAAAAGGAACCAGGGAGTGGAAAGGTAAGCAAAGTGTGTGTGTGTGGGGGTGGGGGTGGGGGTGGAATGTACATTAACATCTGTCAACTGGTAAAAGGGCTGGCTTCACTGTACCTAGCAGGAAAAAGTATAACATGATCCAATGGGATGAAGCTGAAGTTAGGTAAATTCAGAATGAAAATAAGACATATATTCATAATAGTGATAGAAATTAACCATTGGAACAAGTTACCAAGGGTCATTGTGGATTCTCCATCACTGACCTTTTTAAATCAACAGTGGATGTTTTTCTAAAAGCTGCACTCTAGGAATTACTTTCAGGGGAGTTCTGTGGATTGTATTATACAGGAGATCTAACTGCATGATCATAATGGTCACGTCTGTCCTTGGAATAGATCAATCTATGACCTCATTCAGCATTCGCCTTGACCGTGTATAGGTATGTGTACTGTTCAAAGGGGGGTGTGCGTGTGAAAGATTACTGATTTCGGATGGTAGGATTTTGCATCCACTTTGCATTGGTATAAATGATTGTGGGACTATGGTGAATAGGGACCACTGCATCTTGGACAGATTTTTTTTTAGTTCTTATTTTAGTATAGATTGATAAAAAAGGGCTTGATTCTCTATTGCACCACAGTGCTATGCTGCCTTAGAGAGAGATGGGCTTGCAGGGTGTTCTCTAGTTCTGGGTACTAGTTCTAGTCACAAGAAGAGCTAGAGCTTACTGCCTACTGGCAACTCTAACTTGTGTCGCTGACACAGGGTCCTCAATATATCATTGGGGGGCCCTTGATCAGCATTCAGACTGCATTCCCTGTCAGTATCCAGCCCAAGCCAAAGATGTTAACAATCCAATCAGCAGACCCAATTCAGTGATGAATCTTGGTCAGGTGGCATCTGAGCTAGGTTGTACATAGGCTCAGAATAAATTGTATACCACACCCACACACTGCCTGCTTTATGCCTGCGAAATGAAATGGCAGGCAGGTCAAAAGATGCACCATGGGAGGAATTTTCTGCTAGCCAACTACAGACAGTTTTTCACTGCTTTGTGCTTTGTGAGAGGTGCAAAAGGTCTGGAGGCTCTGAATGTAGTTCAGCCCATATTCTAAATATAAAGATTTTGTAGATATGTATTTAAGTATCAAGAATTTCATCCCATTGAAGCATTTCATCTGAATGTATTAGGACTAAGAGACACACAGGGAATGAAATGACCAGTCCTGCCATCTGTAATCATGCAAAATGTTTATAACAAGTCACTTGTGTAAGACCACAGGATTGTGACAAAAGAATTAGAAATTGTACACTGAATTTCAAAGTGTGCACTTTTGTATTTGTAAGGGGAATTGTACATGTATGGAAAGGCCTGGCACACGTAGCAGCCTTTGGAGAGATTGGGGAAAAGAAAGCCAGAAAAATAAATCCTAAATTTTGCACTCTTCCCTCAGATATTTTGTACTCTTCCCTCAGATATTTTTAAATCAGTATGTTTTTATTTTTTAAACTATTTTACAGAATATTAAAAGAGGAGAGAGATTCCTTTTAATTCAGTTACTACCGAAGTTGAGGACAACCAATTCATTAAAGCTTTAATTTCTTTAGACTTATTGATTAAATAACATTTCCAGGGAAAATTCAGAAAAGAATGGAAGTCTGCTACATAAAGTTGTTTGCTGCTTAAACAAACATTCTCGCCAACTACTATTTAGAAGCCATCTGAAAAGGGCCAAAGGTGAATTTTGGCATTGTCAGTGATTTAATCCAGTAAAACAGTTTAAATGTAGGCAATAATATTCCTGTCAGTTGTCAGAATGTCTGAGGACTTTTATAATCAATTGTTTTGGTATGCAATGTCAGTTGTCATCAAACTTTGAAATAATCCCTAGGGCTGTTAATTAATCACAGTTAACTCATGTGATTAATTAATAAAAATTAATCATGATAAAAAAACTGCATTGAATTGTAATTTTAATTGCATTGTTAAATAATAGAATACCAATGAAAATATCATATTTAGGATGTTTTTCTAAATTTTCAAATAGATTGATTTCAATTAAAACACAAAACAAAGTGTCTAGTGCTTACTTTATATTATTTTTATTACAAATATTTGTAATGTAAAATAATAACAAAATTAATTGCTTTTTCAATTCACCACATATAAATACTGTAGTGTAATCCCTTTGTCATAAAAGTGAAACTTACAAATATAGATTTTTTTTAATGACTACATGTCCACTCAGTCCTACTTTTTCTTTAGTCAATTGCTAACACAAGGAAGTTTGTTTACATTTACAGGAGCTAATGCTGCCCGCTTCTTATTTTCAATTGTGACGGGTCAGATCACAGGGCCCTTCTTGGGTCTGTCACTTAGTATGCTGGTCATGTCACTGAGCCTGCCAACCTGCCCGCTGGGTCACCCCACCACCTTGTCCTGCTAGGCCAGAAGTTCTGGTCTCACCTAGCCAAGGCATGGAGTTGGGGTAACAGTCCCCCAGTAGAACAACACAGACACTGAAGCAGCTCTTCTCTGGGAGGGCTCATCTATAATGCCATTGATGTCACCCAAAACCACAGCCCAAAAGAAGACCAAAACCCTAAATAAATCTGTCTAACCCTGTATAAAAGTTCTACACAGAAAAAGCTTATAAGTTCTCCCTTTTATCAGTGAAAAAGAGAGATGCACAGTGGTTGCTCCCTTCCCCTCCCCCTGAGGTAACAATTATTTACACTGGGGTTGATAATAAACAAAGGTGTTTTTATTAAATATAAAAAGTAGGATTTAAGTGATTGCAAGTGAAAACAGATCAAAGTAAGTTACTAAGCCAAAATAAACAAAACCCTCCAATTAAGCCTAATACGTTAAGAGAAATTGTTTCAAAGTATGTTTCTCACCCATGTCCCTGGTTTCGGTAAAAATCTTTCAAGACAGAATTATTCTTTCTCTCTGGTCTGGATCTACAGTTTTTTAGAGCTCTTTAGAGTTTTGTTTTCAGGTGTCTTCATGTGTATCCTCTTAAAGTGGGGAGGCAATTTCAAAAACCAGCTGAAGACAAAAGCCAGATTGCTTTTCATACCTTAAATAGACCTTCTCCCAGGAAGGGAACCCTTTTTTTAGTTTCTCCTTCCCCACGGAAAAATACTGGCTAGCAGATTCAACATGGATTTCAGTACCAAGTGGCATAGTCACATGTATTTCTAGGACCAACCACAGTTTGGGCTTACAGGAGAAACAAATCCATTTCCAGGTCATTGACTTGATCACTAAGTAATTAAGTTCCTAAAGTTTCTCTAATGGCTTTTACTAGAATACCAGGACTAATAAAACATGTTCCCATCTAATATTTTTAACTTCACATACAAGAGCGTCACATACATGCATAAAAACAGAATATACACATTAAGGGAATCACAGGCTCTTGAATGATAGGATATGTGATCTGTTTTGCATATACATATTTATAAGCCAATTTTCATAAAACATGGGGAGAGGGGGGCTCATGACGACATTGTCACTTAAAAGTGAGAAGAGGCTTTTCGCATGGCACTTTTGCAGCTGGCATTGCAAGGCATTTACGTGCCAGAAATACTAAACATTCCTATGCCTCTTCATGCTTCAGCCACTATTCCAAAGGACGTGCTTCTGTACTGATGACACTCATTAAAAAATGTGTTAGATTTGTGACTGAACTCCTTGGGGAAGAATTATATTTTTCCTGCTCTGTTTTACCCACATTCTGCCATATATTTCATGTTATAGCAATCTTGGACGATGGCCCAGCACATGTTCGTTTAAGAACACAGTCAGTGCAGATTTAACAAAACACAAAGAAGGTAAACAATGTGAGATTTCTAAAGATAGCTGTAGCATTTGACCCAAGGTTTAAGAATCTGAGGTGCCTTCCAAAATCTGTTGGACATGGGGTGGAACCACTTCCCTATCAGCATGTGGTTAACTGCCCACACATGGCCCTGCAGTGCCCACACAATACTCCTCTGAATGTGAGCAGTTCTGGCTAAGTGGCAATTCTGCAGAAAACAAGGGGATTATAATCGATGAGAAGCTGGGTATGAGTCAACAGTGTGCCCTCGTTGCCAAGAAGGTGAACAGCACACTGGGTTTCATTAATAGGAGCACTGCCAGTAGACTGAGGGAAGTGATTATTCTTCTCTATTCAGCATTGTGAGTCCAAATCAAGAGTATTGTGTCCCATTTTGGGCACCCATTGCAGAAAAATGTGGAAAATTGGAGAGTCCAGAGAAGGGCAACCAAAAGGATCAGAGGGTTTAGGCGCATGACTTATGAGGAGAGGAACTGAGCATATTTAATCTGGAGAAGAGAGGAATAGGGAGGGTTCCAAAGAGGACAGAACCAGGCTATTCTCAGTGGTGGCAAATGACAGAATAAAGAGCAATTATCTCAAGTTGCATCTTTAGGTTGGATATTAGGAAAAACTATTTCACTAGGAGGGTAGTGAAGCACTGGAATGTGTTATCTAGGGAAATGGTGGACTCTCCGTCCTTTGAGGTTTTTAAGGTTAATCTTGATAAAGCCCCGGCTGGGATGATTTAGTTGGGGTTGGTCCTGCTTTGAGCAGGGGGTTGAACTCAGTGATCTCCTGAGGTCTCTTCCAACCCTATAATTTTATGATTCTATGAAAAAAGCAAAACTCAGTGCAATCTTGAGCTAATCAAGCAGAGAACATTAGGTGTGAGCAATGCATATGTCAGAAATGTGTGGAGGGCAGTAGGTAAGAAAACAAACAGACCAGAAAGTAACTTTACTTATATTGTAAACTTTTTGTGGTAGGAACCATCTAATCTATGTGTGTTTGTACAGTGTCCAGGACACAGAAGCCTGATCTATGACTGGGGCTCCTAGGCACTATTGCAATAGAAATAAATAATTTATTAAAACAACAGGGGATAGATTTGTCATTTCTGAAAGCCTCATAATTTCTCTGGACCTTTGGCCCAAATTCAAAGTGAACTTTTTTGTGTGGGACATTTTTGAAGTACAATTCTCTTTTATTCCATTATATTCCCTTTCTATATGATGTTATATGTCACTTTTCTGGGAGCTTTAGCAGTGTCAAAATACTCAAGAAAGGAGATCCTTAATATACTCCCCTGCTAGTAGCAGGAAGAAAGAGGAGGAAGAAATAAGAGCAATGTGAGATGAAATAAGTTAAATATAATTTGGATACACAAAATTTGATATATTTTAGTTTAATGAAACAACAAAACAAGAAAGAAGAAAAGCAAAGTAAAAGAGAGAGTACAGTGTGATTCTCTTTTGTCAGATGCTGCATGCACTCTTGTTCACAAAATGGCAGCTATATTTGCAGGTAAGCAGACTATTTGCAAAGATATAACAAAAAAAAAATCCTAATAATTGCAACAGTAGGGGAAAGGAGGCTAACACACAATGTGAGTATGGGCTATGTGGAGGGTGAGACACATATAAGGTGATGAGACTGTAGAGATAGCATGAAACTGGAAAAGTGAAAAGAGGACACAAACAAAGCAGAGAAAAGTGTGTCCTTTGTCTTCTGTCCAGGTAAACGGGGTCACCTTGGCCCCTTTCTTCTCTGCCTCTCCTCTCCTCTATCCTTTGTTTTCCCCCCTGGCTGGAATCAGCTGGTCAGGTCACCGAGGTCTTCTCTCTGCAGCTCATTGGCCAGAATTGGCTGTGCCATCTGAGCTGGGTTTCCCAATCACCATGTCACCAGTTGCTGGGGTCTCCAGTTCTGTGCTGGTCCCTATAACAGCAAACTCCCTCCCCCTCACCTCATTAAACCAATAACATCCAGGGACGTTGAGTGCCTCCCCACTCTGCACGCAAACTGTTTGAATCCCTCAAAACTCCCCCACATTGTCACAGGAGTTTATTACTTTCTGCTGTGCACTCTGTGACACTATGCCCACATATTTTTATGGAAATATGTTTTAATATTAATATGAATAACTTGAGAATGCTTTATGCAAAACAGGTCAAGTCACCTATCAATCAAGAGCCTGTGATCTCCTGAAAGTCTATGTTCTATTTGTGAACATGTATCATTCTTGTATGTGAAGTTAGAAAATATCAAGTGTGTACCTGCTTAGTAATGTAGAATTTCTAGTGAGAGCCATTAGTGGTACTTACGGAGCTTAATAGCCCGATACTCAAGGTAATGATCTGTACATGGTTTTGTTTTTCCTGTAGACCCAAACTGTGGTTGGTCCTACAAAGACATGTGACCATGACCTCTCGTGCTGGAATCCACCTTGTATCTGGAATTTTTACATGGAGATGTGGGGAGTTAAACAAAGGGTTCACACCCAGGAGAAATTCTGACTAAGGAATGGGACACAATCAAGGATCATCTTCAGCTGGCTTTTGAAACTGCCTTGCCTACTTTTAAGAAGATAGACAAGAAGAAAACTGAAAACAAGGAATTCCAAAGGCACAAGCCCAGGACCAAGAAAAAATCAGCTCTGTCTTGAAAGATTTTACCTGGAGTAAGAACTAGAGTGAGAATGATGATCTGTAATAATCTCTTAGGGTATTAGGATTAGCTGGTATTTTCTTATTTTAAATTATTAACTTGTATTTATCTGTCTGTTTTCACTTGTAATCACTGAAATTCTACTTTTTATACTTAATAAAAACACTTGTTTATTATCAAGCCCAGTGTAAATAATTGTTACCTGTACGGGGGAGCCACAGCTGTGCATATCTCTTTTATTGATAAAGAGAGCGAACCTTATGAGCTTTCTCTGTGTAAACCTTTCATATAGAGTAAGAGGGACCTATCTGAGATCTTGATCTCTTTTGAGGGCTGTGCTTCTAGGTAATGTTAAGTCCCTATAACTGAGCCCTCCCAGAGCTGAGAGGGTTCAATATCTGTGTTGCTCTGCTGGGTTCATTTTATGCCAACTCTGTGCCTTAGCTGGAATAGACTCATCTTCTGGCCTTCTGGCTTCTGGCCTACCAGGACTGGGTGGTGGGGTGCCCTGGAGGCAGATAAGTGGGCTCAGTGGTATGACCAGCACACCGGATGACAGTCCCAAGGGGATCTTTGCAATTTTATCCTCTTCCTTTTTCCATATCAATTGCCATCAAGTTCAGAGTTTGTTCAACAGAGAAAACTCAAACCTCCGAAACAAGGCATCCTAATTTTATGATTACAGGCACATTAGAGCCATAACAAATTAAATATATTAATTTGGTTCATCTGCTGAACTCCTGTGAGATTTTCAATAGCTATTCCTGAAATTGTTCAAGGTATTTCCTACCAGATATTTTCTTCATACTGTTTGCAATATAGATACAAATGTTAATTATTCACCTAACATATAATTTGAATAGTAGAGTATTGACAATTTTATTCAAAAGGGGAAAATGCATAACAAATAATTTATCTTCATATATTTTTCTGTAAATGATAGAATCCTTTTCTTCTTCCATCAACAGATAATTAAGCTCAATAAAATTCAGGACTGAATCCAATAGTTAAATATTCAATGAATATATAACAGAAAAGCTTTATTTTTACTTATTGAAGATACAATTAAAAATACATCAAATTTTTATTCATGTTGCATTTAATTGGTAAGTTCAATGCCAATTATAGTACAAAAGCCTTCGTACCCTCATTTAAAGTTTTAACTCCTACATTATTTTTCATTAAAATGTTAAATTAAACGAAATCATCATTAAGCAACAGAAGAAGTTGTCAGCAAACCTAGCAGGCAGAGTATGTTAGCATTGTTAAATGTACTTTAGAGAAATGGTTCCTGTGGATTCTTTTTTGATAACAACCATCATGGAAAAAACCTTTAAAAAATTCTACACAAAGTTAATGCATTATCTGTTTTAACAAATAAACCAATTCTGATCTTTAAGACAACAAAATTAGTGATCCTCAAGAACAAGGAAAATTTGTAGCTGACATACCAAAGATTATAGAATGTGACAGTTTTGAACAATGATTTTTATTTCATCAAGTGATGTTTCAGACACACTTATAAGTACAAATGTTAATGGTGGTTTCATTCGGAGCCTTGGATTTCAGGAGAAAAGGTTAGAATGTATACCAATGGATATACAAAGGGTCTGTTTAAAGGAAGTGGGAGAGTGGGACTTAAAGCAAGACTGAGCTTTGTGGAACTAGGACTTTTGGGGTCTGTTTTGGATCAATTACTACCAATTCAATGAATAAAGCTGGGAAAAATCACTGAACCTCTCTGTGTTTTGGTTTACTCTACTTACCTACAGTATCTCCGCTGTCTCATTTCATTGATTTTCTAAAGTGCTTTGATATCTTCAGATTTGCCAACTGGACATTCTCCATGAAGGACACTCAGCTTTGGGACTCAGTCTGCTGTCAGGGCCAGATAAAGACATAGGCACCCTATAGCTATGCTTAGGGTCTCAGATGTGCTGAGAGATTAGGTGAGGAAACAAAAGACAGGCGGGGTGTTAACAAGACAATCTATCCATTAGAATGTGATTCATAATATGAGCACAGCCCTACCATAGCACATTATGCTATTGTAATGGCAAGTATCACCAGGTGACACTGTTACACATAATCTACATTCTTTCAGATGGTACGTCTAAAGAGCAAAGAAAATCCCAGGGCTGGCTTATGCCATCCAAATCATCCTTGCAGGGCTCATGTTCCTGGGCTGTTAAATTGCTGGTAGACTGCTGGGCTCAGGCTGGAACCAGAACATCCCAGTACCAGCACACTACCCATAGATAACAAGAACATACTGACTCATCCTCAGGATAAGATGAGGATGACAGCATTATGGATAGGGTGGTTCTGGTCAAATAAACAGGCAATGGGTGGCATCCAAACACCTTAGATGCATCAGAAGTAACACACAACATGTTTGTATCTCAAAGGGGCTGTCTTTGTCTGGCCTCGGGGGCAGTGGAAAATCTTACCTCTGACTGAGCTGAATCCATTGCAATGGACATACATGCGTTAGTGGTTTGAGACTTTAGGACCATGCTTCAGTGACAATAAACCTGGCAGTGCCATCATCTCTTATCTGATTTTGTGGTCATTGGGCAGTGCACTCTAGGTCTGCTTCACCAGCTATCTGCACAGAGAAAAGGAGGCACACAGAGGGAACACACACATGCAGCTGAACATCTACTAGCATCTGATGGAACACCATCCCCAGAGGGGTAAGGAGGGAGGTGGCAGGTGCCAGCATCTTGTGGTAGACAGGGGAATGAGGAGCGATGGGGCAAGCAGCAGATGAGGGGAATCTCATGTTGGGAGGGGGTGAGAATGGACACAGCAGGCAGGTGAGGAGGCAAGCAGCAGGTGTGGGAGTGAGAAGGGATGCAGTAAGTGACAGACAAGGGGAGTCACATGGTGGGGGTGGGGAAGAGAGAGTGGCAGGTGGAGGTCTCACCGTAGAGGGACACAATGGGAGGGAGAGGAAGACAGCATCGAGGAGAGGTCTCACAGTGGGTGGGGAAGTGAGGAGGACTGTGCTGAGCTAGTGATGGGCAGGATGGTGTCCTGATTGGCAGAGAGTGAGGAGGGATACATGGGGTGAGGAGGTAAGTGATAGGCAGGGGGGGTCTTGTGGCAGGTGTGAAAGTGAGCAGGGACAAGTATGGAATGGACAGACGAGTGAGGGGGGAAAGCAGCAAGCAGCAGATGTGTGTGTGTGTGTGGGGGGGGAATCTTGCAGTGGGCTAAGGAAGGACATGGCTGGGAGAAGAGTGGGAGCAGGGGAGTCTTTTGGCAGGTGCAGGGTGAGGAGGCAGCTGCGGTGTGGCGCAGCGGGGATGGGCAGAGCCTGGGGTGGAGCAAGGGTGGACTCTGGGTAGGGCTGCAGGAAGGCGAGGCAGGAAAAAGGCTAGTCTTCCCCAGGGGAAGCTTCATCTGCCATCCATCCAGATGAGGCTGTGAGGGAGATTTCCAAACCTGAGCCATTCTTTTTAGCTGACAAATCTGAGGAACTGTCCCAGACTGAGGGGTCATTAGAGAAGGGTTTGAAACAAATTGAAAAATAACAGTAATAAGCCATCAGGAGCAGATGGTATTCACCCAAGAAGGAACAGACATGTCAAATTGCAGAGCTACTAACCTATCATTCAAATAATCTTCTGTGCCAGATGACTGAGGGAGAACTAATGTAACACCAATATTTTTAAAAGGCTCCAGAAGTAATCCCAGCTATTGTAGGCTACTCAGCCTAACTTCAGTACCAGGAAAAATGTTTGAAACTATAGAAAAAGAACAGAATTATTGGACATATAGATGAACACTATTTGTTGGGGGAAAAGTCAACATGTTTTTTCTAAAGGGAAATCATGTTTTCAGATGATACCAAGCTGGGAGGGGTATCTGCTTTGAAGAATCGGGTAATAATTCAAAATGATCTGGACAAACTGGAGAAATGGTCTGAGGTAAATAGGATGAAGTTTAATAAGGATAAATGCAAAGTGCTCCACCTAGTAAGGAACAATCAGTTTCACACATACAGAATGGGAAACGACTGTCTAGGAAGGGGTACAGCAGAAAGGGATCTAGGGGTTATAGTGGACCACAAGCTAAATGAGTGTCAACAGTGTGACACTGTTGCAAAAAAAATTCTCCTTTGTTTTGGTTTAAGGGGAAGACTTTTGATTTCTTAACAGAAGGTGGCCATCCTTTATATTACTGGTATGTTTATAAGCAGTTGATATGGAATTATTTTTTAAAAGTTTTATTAAGTGATTAATGAATTACTATAGACTGTTAATAGTTGAGGAGTTAACGAGGTTGCTTACAATCATTGTTTAAAAATATCTATCACACTTTCAACCAATGTGATTGTTTCCATCTACAGCACATAATACTTATGTCTGTAATATGTTAATACCATTAATTATTTATTAATGCTTTATAAACTATTTATACATACATTCTTACACAATCTGATCCTCAGAACTATCACACTGTGTATCAGACAACCTGACAATGCCTAGATTGGAAGGACTCAGTATCTTTGCTGCTAGAAAAGATCTTAACCAAGAGTTTCCTCTCACAACACTTGATCTATGAATCATTTAAAACTACAGACCTTTAGCAATGTGTTTTTTCACCACAGAATTCTTGCTCTTTAAATTGAACTAGTGTTGTCAAATCTGCTCTGATTTACACTTGTGCAACCCCAATGAAGGGCTGGAGAGTATATGGCTATAACTGAAGACAACATTTACCCTGTGCAACATTCCGCCACTGTCCAGCGGTATTCCTTGTAAGCTGTGTGCTTGTGCTGCCACTCAGGAGAGATTCAAATGCTTCCCAGCTGATTAGCAGAGTGCCCACAGCTAATTTTTTTGTTTTGCACATACCTCTGTGCACATAAAAAATTATTCTACACATGGATGGAAAAAAATTCACACATGGATAGCAAAATACACACATAGATGGAAAAAGATTAGAGGGAACATTGCAGTCCAGCCTCATAATTTTGCAGATTGAGGAATATCAGAGAGTTCACTATAACATCTATTCAGCAGAAATGGACAAATAACTGATTTTTTTTATTTTGGCAGATACACCATGGTGATTATTTCATGGTAAATTGTTTGTCAGAAGTATTCTATGAAAGATGCACATAGTTAGATAATGGTTGCCTCCAGGAAGCGTATTCTGTGGCAGAAACTATTGGAACACTTTTTTCATTCTGCTCCCGTAACTTCCCCACTTGAAGTTTGTTGGCTCAAAACAGAGTCACTCTGTTGCATGGCCAGTTTTTTAAACAGTAGACACTCACATTTTTTCAGAAATCAAAAGGTTCAGGTTCTGCTTCGATAAGGAAGTCACACACTGGCCATATATGTTCTTTGAGACTGGCAGTTGTTAATGCACTGGGTTTATGCTACCTATGGCAGACCTAATTTTTGGCCTGTTTTCAGGAGCAGAACATCTAACCTGAAGTACTATTTCACACTATTTGTGCAGTCACTGGATCCCTGGTGTTAGCTAATTCATAAATGCGGGGCATAGCATATACCATGTTAATGGGTATCATGCCATTTCATTTTGTGTCTGGCTGCACTAGTCTTTTATCAAGTAAGCTGTAGAAAGGGAATGTTAAGTTAAAAACTGGAACATGAATAAGTGGAACATTATAAAACAGAATTATCCAAATCTGCTGTGATCAGACCTTATTATTCTCTGGCTTTTCCTTTGTTTAACCTAACAAGCTGAGTTAAAAAGGATTCTCACTATACATAAGTGTAGCCTACACATGTACTGTGATACATGGGGCCTAGGCTCCACAGCTTTGCCTGTGTATAATGAAAATGCATCTATTTTCATGTATTTATTTGCCCTTGAAACATGTTGTGATTATTATCAAGTTTTTCAGCAATTGATGGCTTTGCCCCACTTTCTTTAGTTTGGTCTCCCACCCCACCTGCTCAACACAACTCCTTCCCTCCACTCCAGGATCTAATGCTGATTTGACTTAAGGGTGGGGAGGGGCAAACAAAAGGAAGTTTTTGTTTATAACACCTCTATACTAACAGATGCAGGACTCTCAGCATGCATTCTTGCTTTACAAGAATATACAAAAAGAGTGGCCTCTTACTACCTAGTGAGAGCTCACTTTATCATTAGTAACAAAAGTTGTAATGTACCACTAATTAATAATGTTTACAGTGTGTAGAGACCTGAAATTTACAAATAAGGGCACCTCATCATTAAATATGGGCACTGAAGGCACCTAGGGTGTGTCTACACTGCACTGTAACTGCAAATTGCGTATCTTATTTCTATGCTATTTTGAAATAGCTTACTTCATCATTTGGTGCTGTCTACACCATGCCAAATTTTGAAATAAAGCACTATTCTGAAACATCCCTTACTCTTCATAGAATGAGGTTTACAGAGATGTTGGAACAGCGAGCCTGAAATTACAGGCTTGCTGTGAAGACACAGGATAGCTATTTCGAGCTACTCCACTATCCCAAAATAGCGTTGCAGTGTAGACAAAGCCCTACTCTCACAGTTCACTGAATTCTTTCTTTTGCGTTGTAGCTTTAATACAATGAGTTGCTTTAGATCAATCTCAAAACATCATTTACTATGCTGATACTAAAAGTGAAAATATAAAAGTGCAGTTGACAGTGCACATGAAGAAAAATCTATAACTGGATACCAATCCTGAATCTTTGTCTGGCTAAATGAATTTAAAGAGCAGAAGTCTGAAAGAGTACCATATAAAATATACCAGTCAGCATTTTATGGCTGAAATCTTAATGTATTTGTTTGCATTTATGCAAGTTCTTCAAAGATTTATTTTCTCAATTACCAGTCAAAAGAACTCATAAAGGTAAAGCCAGTGGAGCAGGAAATATTAGAGTTGTCTGTGAGAACAGATGCACGCACTGAAGCTCTTGTACATTAAACAACTTCATTCAAAGACCATTCTTGGCCTGAATGGTGGTTGACAAACTGAATCATAATGAACCATCTAGATAAAAAAGCACACTCCAAGGCTTAGTTATGGTTGACACTGCAAGAGCTGATTCTTAAATCTTGTTTATGACAAACCAGGTCAATGAAAAATAAAAAGCCAAAAACTACTTTTATTTAGTTTCATTTTAGGAAAAAGGAAAGCTATTTGTAATAGCTTCTGTGTGATCTGAATTGGGTATTTACTTAAGAACATGTTCAAGCAATGCTCAATACACATATTTAGTATATGAAAAACTGTAGGTCCTTTCCCAAGAGTGAATCCACTGAAAAATCATGAATTTCTTTTGGGGATATTACTCCTGCCAAAGTATTCAAAACACAAACTATTTACAACTAATGAGAATACTCATGGGCTTAACAGGAAATAAATTCAGCTGGTTTTCAAACTAGGAATATATATACATGGATAAAATTTAGCATGAACTTAGGGGCACTGTGGAATCAGGGTTTATCCCAGAAAGGATCTGTAAAGAATTTGTTTTCATTCTAGAGCATGGATGCTCTTCTCTAAGACTATGTCTACACAACCAACTTTTGACAACAAAGCTTAAGTCGACACCAAGAGGTCCACAAAGCAAAAATCATTAGCTGGTGTTCACACTGGCTCGCTCTGTCAACAGATCATGTCCACACTGGGGGTACCATCATCAACAGCGTGAGCAATGCACTGTGGGTATGTATCCTACAATGCAATGTTGTGGGAAGGCAGAGCGGATCTCTGCACATCTTGCAATTCCAGCTAGGAGCAGCATCCTGGGTAACTCCCCGTTGAGGAATTTCAAATCTGTCCCGCTCCTGCTGCAGCAGCAATCTGACAATCGCTGTGTTCCTCACACAGGACAGAACAGGAGCAGTCCAATGACTTGCTCTTTGTTTATTCCAAAAACAGAGCAGCACACCGAGCTCTCAGGTACTTCCTGGAGCTTTGAAAGGGGAGGGGTGCATGAGAGATCAAAACGCTGAGCACAGCCATCAGGGCAGGCATTGTTGGATACTAGCAGAAGCCAGTTCTGTCTACACTGGCTCTTTGTGGACAATAAAGGGAGGAGAAAAGAAAAAAAAAGTCTCTGGTAGGGAGAGAGACTTTTTGTCTCCCAAACTGGAATTTTTTCGAGACAAAAGCCACATTACAGTGTGTATGCTCTCGCTGTTTTGTTGTCAAACTATAGCTTTTGATAACAATACGTTGTAGTGTAGACAAAGCCTGAGAGTCCTGCTTCCATTCTTAGAATTTTGGAAATTCTGCCCTTACAAAATGTTACCTGCTGTCCAGGAGAGACTCACATGCTCATTAACATAATGCAGCAACAACAGCTTTCTTTATATTATCTGAAAGAGCTATTGAATGAGGTTGGCTGATTGTGGGGAGTATATTTACTCTTTGGCTGTGTCTAGACTGGCCAGTTTTTTTGCAAAAGCGACTGCTTTTGCGCAAAAACTTGCCAGCTGTCTACACTGGCTGCTTGAATTTGCACAAGAGCACTGACGTTCTAATGTAAGAAATCGGTGCTTCTTGCGCAAATACTTTGACGCTCCCGTTTGGGCAAAAGTCCTTTTGCGCAAAACCTTTTGCGCAAAAGGGCCAGTGTAGACAGCTCAGTTTTGTTTTGCACGAAAAAGCCCCGATGGCTAAAATGGCGATTGGGGCTTTCTTGCGCAAAAGCGCGTCTAGATTGGCCACGGACGCTTTTGCGCAAAAAGTGCTTTTGCGCAAAAGCATCTGTGCCAATCTAGACGCACTCTTGCGCAAATACTTTTAACGAAAAACTTTTCCGTTAAAAGTATTTGCACAAATTCATGCCATTAACTAACATGTATTAATGGAAGTTTGGTATTTTAGTATATTGGTGAATATTGATAAACTAGTGTTTGCTGTAAGTCTCAGAGGGGTAGTTGCGTTTGTCCATATGTGCAAAAGCAACAAGGAGTTCTGTGGCACCTTAAAGACTAACAGATTTATTTGGTCACAAGCTTTTTGGGCAAAACCCACTTTGTCAAATGCATAGAGTTTAGAACATAAGAACATAAGAACATAAGAATGGCCGTACTGGGTCAGACCAAAGGTCCATCTAGCCCAGTAGCCTGTCTGCCGACAGTGACCAGCACCAGGTGCCCAGAGAGGGTGGACCGAAGACAATGATCAAGCGATTTGTCTCCTGCCATCCCTCTCCAGCCTCTGACAAACAGAGGCCAAAGACACCATTTTATCCCCTGGCTAATAGCCTTTTATGGACCTAACGTCCATGAAATTATCTAGCTTCTCTTTAAACTCTATTATAGTCCTAGCCTTCACAGCCTCCTCTGGCAAGGAGTTCCACAGGCTGACTACACGCTGTGTGAAGAAGAACTTTCTTTTATTAGTTTTAAACCTGCTACCCATTAATTTCATTTGGTGTCCTCTTGTTCTTCTATTTAGGGAACTAATAAATAACTTTTCTCTATCGGCCCTCTCCACACCACTCATGATTTTATAGACCTCTATCATATCCCCCCTCAGTCTCCTCTTTTCTAAACTGAAAAGTCCCAGTCGCTCCAACCTCTCCTCATATGGGACCCGTTCCAAACCCCTAATCATTTCAGTTGCCCTTTTCTGAACCCTTTCCAAGGCCAAAATATCTTTTTTGAGGTGAGGAGACCACATCTGTACACAGTATTCAAGATGTGGGCATACCATAGTTTTATACAGGGGCAGTAAGATATTCTGGGTCTTATTTTCTATCCCTTTCTTAATAATTCCGAGCATCCTATTTGCCTTTTTGACCGCCGCTGCACACTGTGTGGAAGTTTTCAGAGAACCGTCCACGATAACTCCAAGATCTCTTTCCTGATTTGTCGTAGCCAAATTAGCCCCCATCATACTGTACGTATAGTTGGGGTTATTTTTCCCGATGTGCATTACTTTACACTTATCCACATTAAATTTCATTTGCCATTTTGTTGCCCAATCACTCAGTTTGGTGAGATCTTCTTGGAGATCCTCACAGTCTGCTTCTGTCTTGACTATCCTAAACAGTTTGGTATCATCTGCAAACTTTACCACCTCACTGCTTACCCCTTTCTCCACATCATTTATGAATAAGTTGAACAGGATTGGTCCTAGGACCGACCCTTGGGGGACACCACTAGTTACCCCTCTCCATTCTGAAAATTTACCATTTATTCCTACCCTTTGTTTCCTGTCTTTTAACCAGTTCTCAATCCAAGAAAGGACCTTCCCTCTTATCCCATGGCCATGTAATTTACACAAGAGCCTTTGGTGAGGGACCTTGCCAAAGGCTTTCTGAAAATCTAAGTATACTATATCTACTGGATCCCCCTTGTCCGCATGTTTGTTAACCCCTTCAAAGAACTCTAATAGATTACTAAGACAGGATTTCCCTTTACAGAAACCATGTTGACTTTTGTCCAACAAATTATGTTCTTCTACATGCTTCACAATTTTATTCTTTACTATTGTTTCGACTAATTTGCCCGGTACTGAAGTTAGACTTACTGGTCTGTAATTGCCCGGGTCGCCTCTAGAGCCCTTTTTAAATATTGGTGTCACGTTGGCTACCTTCCAGTCATTAGGTACAGAAGCTGATTTAAGGGATAGGTTACAAACCACAGATAATAGTTCAGCAATTTCCCATTTGAGTTCTTTTAGAACCCTTGGATGAATGCCATCCGGTCCCGGAGATTTGTTAACATTAAGTTTTTCTATTTGTTCCAAAACCTCCTCTAATGACACTTCAATCCGGGACAGTTCCTCAGATTCATCACCCACAAAGGACGGTGCAGATTTGGGAATCTCCCCAACGTCCTCAGCCGTGAAGACTGAAGCAAAGAAATCATTTAGTTTCTCCGCAATGGCTTTATCGTCCTTGATTGCGCCTTTTATAGTTCGATCGTCTAGGGGACCCGCAGGTTTTTTAGCAGGCTTCCTGCTTCTAATGTACTTAAAAAACATTTTGTTATTTCTTTTTGAATTTTTGGCTAGCTGTCCCTCAAAATCTTTTTTTGCTTTTCTTATTACATTTTTACACTTGATTTGACAGTGTTTATGTTCCTTTCTATTTATCTCACTGGGATTGGACTTCCACTTCTTAAAAGATGCCTTTTTGTCCCTCACTGCTTCTTTTACATGGTGGTTAAGCCACGGTGACACTTTTTTAGGTCTCTTGCTATGTTTTTTAATTTGGGGTATACATTTAAGTTGGGCCTCTATTATGGTGTCTTTAAAAAGTTTCCATGCAGCTTGCAGGGATTTGGCTCTAGTCACTGTGCCTTTTAATTTCTGTTTAACTAGCCTCCTCATTTTTGTGTAATTCCCCTTTTTGAAATTAAATGACAGGGTGCTGGACTGCTGAGGTATTCTACCCACCACAGGAATGTTGAATGTTATTATATTATGGTCACTATTCCCAAGCGGTCCTGTAACGGTTATTTCCTGGACCTGATCCTGCACTCCACTCAGGACTAAATCGAGAATTGCCTCTCCCCTTGTGGGTTCCTGCACCAGCTGCTCCAAGAAGCAGTCATTTAGGCCATTGAGAAATTTTCTCTCTGCTTCTCTTCCTGAGGTGACATGTACCCAGTCAATATGGGGATAATTAAAATCCCCCATTATTATAGAGTTCTTTATTTTGGTAGCCTCTCTAATCTCCCTCAGCATTTCAATGTCAGTATCACTGTCCTGGTCAGGTGGTCGGTAATATATCCCTACTGCTAATTTCTTATTATTGGAGCATGTAATTTCTATCCATAGCGATTCTATTGAACATGTTGATTCACTTAATATTTTTATTTCATTTGATTCTACATTATCTTTCACATACAGTGCCACTCCACCACCCACCCGGCCTGCTCTATCCTTTCGATATATTTTATATCCCGGTATGATTGTGTCCCACAGATTTTCCTCATTCCACCAGGTTTCAGTGATGCCTATTATGTCAGTCTCCTCATTTAATACTAGGTACTCTAGTTCACCCATCTTATTAGTCAGACTCCTAGCATTTGTGTAGAAGCACTTTAAAAATTTGCCACTGCTTATTTGTCTGCCCTTCCCTGGTGCATTGGATTCCTTTGTATGCGGTTGTTTGTCTGCTCTGGCCCATGGTTTGCCCTCTTCCCTCCTCTCTTTCTGACTAAGCTTAGAGAATCTCTATCAATGGATTCTCCTCTAAGAGAAGTCTCCCTCCGATTTACGTGCATCTCCGCACCAATCGGCTTTCCCCCATCTCTTAGTTTAAATCTGCTCTACAGCCTTTTTAATGTTTAGTGCCAGCAGTCTGGTTCCACCCTGGTTTAGGTGGAGCCCATCCTTCCTGTATAGGCTCCCCCTCTCCCAAAAGTGTCCCCAGTTCCTAATAAATCCAAACCCCTCTTCCCTACACCATCGTCTCATCCACGCATTGAGACTCTGAAACTCTGCCTGCCTACCTGGCCCTGCATGTGGAACTGGAAGCATTTCCGAGAATGCCAGCATAGAGGTCCTGGATTTCAGTCTCTTTCCTAGCAGCCTAAATTTGGCCTCCAGGACATCTCTCCTACCCTTCCCTACATCATTGGTACCTGCATGTACCACAACCACCGGCTCCTCCCCAGCACTACGCATAAGTCTATCTAGATGCCTCGAGAGATCCGCAACCTTCGCACCAGGTAGGAGAGATGTCCCGGTCATCACAAACCCAACTATCTATGTTTCTAACAATTGAATCACCCACTACTAACACCTGCCTCTTCCTAACTGGCATTCCCTCTCCCTCAGAGGTATCCTCAGTGCGAGAGGATACCGCAACATCCTCTGGGAGGAGGGTCCCAACTACGGGATGGTTTTCCTCTGCTCCCATTGAATGCTCTGTTCCCTTGAGACTTTCATCCTCCTTAAGAGCACTGGGGCTCTCAGACTGGAGGTGGGACAGTACTACAATGTCCCGGAAAGTCTCATCAACATATCTCTCTACCTCCCTTAGCTCCTCCAGTTCAGCCACCCTGGCCTCCAAAGCCCGAACCCGGTCTCTGAGGGTCAGGAGCTCCTTGCAACAGGTGCACACATACGCCACCCGCCCACAGGGCAGGTAATCATACATGTTACACTCGATGCAATAAACAGGATAGCCCCCACTCTGTTGCTGGGCTTCTGTCTCCATTTTTCTAATGAATAAGTTTAAGCAGAAACTGGGATTCTTTTTAAACCTCTGGAATATAGATTATTATAAAAGTTGTTTTTAAGAAGGTCAGAAGTCCCTAGTGCCTTCTAACCTCCCCCTCTAAACTCCCTCTCCAAACTCCCTGTTAGCTGTTCCTGTTCGCAAGCTCCCTGGTCGCTGAGTCACAGGCTTATATAGCTCTGGTAGCCCTTCCCCCTGACTGAGGCTCAGCCAATTAACAGAGGCTTCTCGATTTCAAACCTTTTAGAAGCTCCTTCAAACAAACAAACCAACCAACCAAACACACAAACACAAGCTCAGCACACAGCAAATAACTCCCCCCCACACAAACACACACTCCAGACAGCCACTTACCACAGTGGTCCCACTTTTACTCCTCTTTTATCTGGAGAACTCCCTCTCCAAACTCCCTGTTAGCTGTTCCTGTTTGCTATGGATTTTGAAAAGTAAAAATTATAAATATATCTAGCATGAGGAACATTTAATAAATCCAAACAGATATGCACACTTTCCCTAAAATGCTGCCATGTCTAATGTAGGATTCAGCACTTATGTAACAGGACACCATATTATTACATAATATTGAGGTAAGAACTGAAGTGTTGAATCCAATAGAAACTGCAGGTGAACTAAAAAGGCAGGATTTTGTTATCATAAAACTAATTTGGCTAGGACACAAGGGCTAATATCCTTTTACTCATGAAAAATGCCACAGAATCTTTAAAAGTCAAATGTGATCAGAACCTCAATTTCATGTCCTATCAGACAGACAACTCTTTCAGATGCAGAGTATCCTCACATCATACTGGTAACTGAGGTAGCAGTGAAATCAAATGGAAAGTAGCATCTCTTGAATCATGAAACCATCTAGGGATTTCCCAAGAAGCATCCATCCCATGAACTGTACTGCCTACTTTCCTGAAAACTGAATGTTTGAATTATCTTATCTGATTTCTGAACATGTTTCTGTCTACACTACAGAGATCTATCAGAAAAAAGTATGCAAATTTGCACACTTTTTTCCGATAGCTTTTTCGGTAGAGGCTTTTCTGAAATTTGGCCCATCTACAGTGGGCCATATTTCAGAAAAGTCTCTTCTTTTGGAAGAGCCCTTCTTCCTTGTGGAAGGAGGAATACAGGGGCTTCCAAAAGAGTACATTTGCACTTCCACAAAAAAAAGTGGAAGAGCAGATGTGTTCCCTGGTCGCGGCGGAGTTTTTCCGGGGTACCTCTGGAAATACCTCTGGTATCCCGGAAAAACCCTGTAGTGTAGACATAGCCTGAGAGAGACTCTTGGCTCATTCAGAGAGTGTGGATTCCTCAAGGCACTTTGCACTTTCCCCTTTGTAATGATATCCATGTAATATGTTGGGCCAGATCTATGGACTTGCACAATTTCTTGTCTGCTTTCACTCATCACCTTTGCTGTGTCCCCAGTTGTGCCTGCCAGGACACTGGTGCAAAGGAGGTCCTGAGGCCCTGGCTCTTTTAAGAATAAAAGCCTATAAAATCCAATTGACATGCTGCAATAACAATTTTCTATAACTATTCATTTCCACAGAGCTTTATCTTCTTAGCCAGTTTCCTTAGGGATGTTAGTTATAAATCAAGAGACAACCTGGACTGGAAGATAGATACTGGATTGGGGACTTAGGAAGGCTGGATGTATTCCCAACTCCACTACTGTCCTGCTGTGTGACCTTTGGCAAATCACTTCCCCTCTTCATACCTATTTCCCCTTTGTCTTGTATATTTAACCTGTGAGCTTTTCAGAGCGCTCTTACTATATGTATGTACACTGCTAAGAACCACAGGACTCAGTTTCGGTTGCAGTATCTGACCACTACAAACTACATAAAAGTATTGTCAAAGCCCAACGCCAGTTATTAATGTCATACAACACAACTGGAAGTAACGTGAAATAGAAAATGTAAAGAAAAAAACCCTCCAGTTTTACCGTAGAACCTTCTCATACACACCTTTTTGTTGGTATCTGATGCTAAAAGTGTCATTCTCTCTCCCTTGTGTAATGAAGGGTTCTTCAAGTGAGCTAGGTTTAAAAGGACCCTGTCCATATTTATGTTGTTGTTTACTTTTTGCCAATGAGCTCTTTAATAAAACATTTTTTGTGCTCGTGGAAAGTAATGCTTTAACCATTTAATCTCATTATGTAGGATTCTAAAGTAATCTAATTGCTATGGTAATGGAAGCGGTTTGCTTTTCCAGGAAAATAATGGAATGAATCTGAGTGTGATTTTTTCCTTTAATGCTAGCTTTCCCCCACTCCCCTTTGGAAGATTGTTACTGATGATATGGCAGGAAACATATTGCTGTATTAACAAGGTCACTGAGTCACAAAATACCATTAGTGCTGAAATTGACAGAACTGAGTGGTGTAGTGACAAATAAGGCAAGTTCTCACCTTGTATATGAAAGGTCCCAGGTTCAAATTGACATGATGGTGAAGTGGCAGAGAATTCATCCATGGCACACTTCCACTCTGAATACATAATCCATATAATAACATCTTCAGAATTCTTATTTAAACAAGTCACCTTTGGTTAGCCTTTTAAGCTTTCCGTTTATGCCTAAAGAATTGAAGTCCGTCCATACACCAAGCCAGAGTTGAACAGAAAGGAATATACTGATATTTATTCATCACTGCTGTCACACATTGAACAGCAAGAAGTATATTGTGCAACAGAAGTGTGATTCCATGAAAATAAATGATAAATAAAACCTCTCAAATATAACAGGGCTACCTGTGACTTCAGGCAGAGCCCAGAGCAAGGGGCGAGGTGGAAGTTGCATTACCCTCAGGAGGCATAGACAGCCCTCTGAGGCATAATTCCTCCCCTGCTTCTTCCTAGCTCTAGTACATAGTAATTAGATGCTGGCCCTTACCTCCATTGCAGGGAGGCTATGTCTAGACTGCAGGCTTCTTTTGGAAGAACCTTTTTTCGGTCCACACACAAAAGCGCATCAAAAAGCAATCTGCTTTTTCAAAAGGGAGCGTCCACCCTGAATGGGCGCTATTTCACATTCAAGCTGTGATTACTATGGACGGAGTGGCCACCAGGGCACCTGTGCTTTTTCCTCTTTCCTCTTCTTTCAAAAGAACTCCCTCTTCCCTGTCCACACACACCTTTTTCTGAAAGAGCTCTTTTGGAAAAAGGCTTCTTCCTCGTAGAAAGATGCTTACCAACACTGGAAAAAACCCTCTGTTCTTTCGATTTACTTTCGGAAGAACATGACTGCAATGTGGAAGTAACTCAGGTTTTGTCAAAAAACTGGCCATTTTCCCGACAAAACTCTGTAGTGTAGACATACCCTGAGTAAGGGGATGAAGCCAAGGGTTGACCCCCTTTACTCACCAGTATCAGGAAGGCTGATTATTTCTATGTGCCTGGAGCAAGAGCACCATTTCAGATTTTGGTAGGGGGGGGGAGCAGCTTTAATGATGATTCCATTCCAGAGGCTACTTACGCATCTGAAAAATCCTGTTTGTTGTTGTTGTTGTTGTTTTTGTTTTTGTTTTTTTCAGGTGATAACTTTGAAATTAACTGATAGGAACAGTTAAAAGAAAAGAAAAAATATAACAAATACAAATTAAAGCTATATATTAATTTTATTTGTAAACTTAGAACAATCATCAGCAAGGTATTTCCAGTCTCAAATCTTGAGGTGTCAGTTTTGGAGCCTTAAAACAAGTTTGATACTTTGTACCCTGTTATTTTTTAAATGTCTTATGGTCCAAATTCTGAAAAGGAGAATAAGTTAGTTATTTTCTTCCAAGAATGTTTAAAATAAATAAATTATTGAAAAAAAAATCCAAACAACATTCTCGATTGGAAGGAGGATCCTAGTTTGCGGCTCTAAGGATTTGAGAGTATAAACGTCACCTCTATGACATTCACTGAAGGTACTCAAGAAATATAAATAAATATAAAGAGTCAGTAAACAGAACTAAGATGATTTACCATTTGGAAGAAAAGGACATACGACACAGCAGATACACAGCTATAAAATGGCTGGCTGCTTAGGGCAGCATTTATTTGTATCTGTACACGTGGAAAAAAACAAAACAAAACAAAACAAAACCAAAATAGCAGCTCCTTAAAGGGTGTTCTGGGAAAAAGTCCTATAATTAAAAAGTTCAGTTGTAACCTTGCTGACGAATA
This sequence comes from Pelochelys cantorii, assembly GCA_032595735.1. Classification (NCBI taxonomy): domain Eukaryota; kingdom Metazoa; phylum Chordata; order Testudines; family Trionychidae; genus Pelochelys; species Pelochelys cantorii. Next base: position 173,015,367 of record CM064328.1, read on the forward strand.
AACATTTGTGTGAAACAGTCTGTATGGGCCCTACCTAGTAACCTGACCCAAAGCCCATTGTAGTCAATGGAAAGATTCTCACAGACAAGTGGGACTAAAAGAAAGAAAAGATAGTCACTTTTAGGTATCTCCAAAATTGGAGAGTTGGAAAAAATGGGAAAGTTTTAAGTGTAATTTAAGCAAAGTTTGTGGGGTGACACCTCCTGTTTGTTTCTTGACAGCAGAGAAAGATCCTAGCTGGTCATTCTTTAGTTCTGCTGCTCTTGCACAAAGCACTGAAACATCCAAAGATGGGCTAACTTGTATGTTCATGGGGCAGCAGCCCCCTCCCCTTCCTGAGCAGCTCCGTGACAACTGGTATCACAAGAGGCTTATTCCTCCCAGCCTTTGTAACATAGTAACCTGTGAGGATAAGGGCAGATCATGATGAAATCTTCAGCTTCCATCCCCACCCCACACTCTCTGAAGACCAACCGCCTTTTAAAAACATACACTTTTTTCTAGGACAGTTGCACTAAAACATAATACCCCATTTTTCTTATTTTCACTAAATATGTCTCTGCCCAGATCCTGGTCTGTAAAATGAAAATAATTATATAGCCTTTGTCTTTCTTCTGTATTTAAATTGTAAGCATTTGGGGACAGGGGTGATCTCTTAATTTGTGTGTCTACAGCACCTAGCACAATTGCTCTGATGTAATATGAGTTCTTTAGGAACTACAATAATAGAAATAATAATGAATAATAAAATATAGCAAAGCAGAATATCAGGTATTTTGCCAGCCACTTACACAGTTAGGTATCTGCAGGAACTAATTCAATGAATCCGATACTGGATGTGATAATAACACAATCAGATGCCCAAAGCTTCAAGAAAAGGAAGCTTTTGATGTCAAAAGGAGCTCAGCCTACAGTTTCCCGTTCAAATTGAGCACACTCACTAGTGCATAACACAGAGATACAAACACACTAGCAATAGACATTTAATGTGGTGAGTCACAGTAAGGAGCCAATTTCTACTTTACAAAACAAAGCTTGTAAAAGGATCTAATATGTATTTAGGTAAACAGCACATTGTACCTAACTGGTACCATTTTTTATCAATTGTACCTAATTGGTACCAATTTCAGGCTACAATTGTTTTGACTGAACTTGCAAAAAACAAAAATAACACCAATGATTAAATAGATTTTTGAAAGAAATGGCCAATCCCTTTCTAATTATTATTTGTCATAGCATCCAAATATATTTTATTGCAACTGAGTTTAAAAAACATTTGATTGAGGTAATTAATCCTGCAGCACCTCAGAGACTAACAAAAAATGTAGATGGTATCATGAGCTTTCATGGGCACAACCCACTTCTTCAGATGAAGTGGGTTGTGCCCATGAGAACTCATGATACCATCTACATTTTTTGTTAGTCTCTAAGGGCATAGCTACACTTGCACCCTAGTTCGAACTAGGGATGCAATTGCAGGCATTCGAAATTGTTAATGAAGCGGGGATTTAAATATCTCATGCTTCATTAGCATGATCTCGCCGGCGCATTACTCTGAATGCCAGCTGTTCTGAAAATGAAAGTGCGCGCTGGGACGCATTAGTTCGAACCAAACCCCATGGTTCGAACTAACATTACTCCTCATTTTTCGGTTTGAACACACATGTCCCGGAGCGCACTTTCACTTTTGGAACAGCTGGCATTTGGAGTAACGTGCTGGCGAGAGTATGCTAATGAAGCACGGGATATTTAATTCCCTGCTTCATTAGCAATTTCGAATGCCTGCATTTGCATCCCTAGTTCAAACTAGGGTGCAAGTGTAGACATACCCTAAGGTGCTGCAGGACTATTTGTTGTTTTTTAAGATTTTTTCAATTACAGGCTAACACGGCTACCCTTCTGAAACATTTGATTGTGGGATCTCTCTTTTTCTCACAGCCTAGTCATTGCTAATGAGCAAGAGACACGTGGAAGATGTTACCATTCTTTTCTATCTCATCATTCATCAAGGTGAATTGCAATTTTTTTCAAGAGCTTTGCTTGCAGAAAAGCAGGGATATTATGAAAGGCACAGAGGCAAAAATATTAATTGCTTTTTCCACTTTACTGACAGTTCCAATAGAAGCAAATATTATTTCAAAAGAGAAAAAAAACTTAATTGCAAAATCAAATCAGTTCTGAAGTTGATTCCACCTCCTCTCCCACCAATAAAACCCCGAGAGAAACAACAAGCATCTTCTCCTCTAGGACTAGCAAGGAAAAACGGTCAAATTTCATAGCCAGAATAAATGAAGCTGTGAATGTGATTCCTGTCAAAATGGAATGCTTAGGAATTTGAAAGATGATCAATGGGAAGATCAGGTGGGAAATTATATTTGTCCCTTTTAAATCTTTCATAAAACATCAGCTTTCCTCCCACACATTTGATTTCAAGACTAAGAGCTTTCACTATTAAATGTTTTTTTTTCTTTCTTAGAAACAATAGAGGAAGAAAAATCATCAAAATTCCGCAGTCTACCATAAAACCCTATATTCTGGCCTGACACTTGAATGAAATTCTCCAAACAAACCCCAAATGAAGGTAGACTTGGTCACCACAATCCTCTGTAGCAATTCTCCTTGTCAAAAATCATGATATGAAAGTGACTTTTGTTCTCTGTAATTAAATCAATCTTACACACCTTTCCCCCTGTGATGGATGGGAAGGGTACTACCATTTTCTAGATATCCCAGACATTCAAATTTCCTGTAAAGGGTTAAACCCAAAGATAATGGGTTTCTAGGAAGTGTTGACTGAGAGCCAGAAGAGCCAATGGGAAGAGAATGAGAGATTTGAACTGAAATAGATTCTACCTGTTTCAGTCTTTTGTGTGAGTGCAGGGCAAGAGCTGGGAGAGATGGACTGGGCCAGGAATAAGGCATGGATTTTCCAGCAAGAAGGACTAAACCTTGGAACAACAGTTGTGAGTAGAACAGGAAATGTTTAGCTAGACACGATCAGGTTCTTTTCTTTATTTTGCGGTTTGGTTAAACTCCCCTATAACATGGGATCTCTGTGGTTCTGAATGCATGGTGACATGGTGGGTTACTTCCTAATGAACCATTTCCTTGGTTATAGACAACACAAAAAACAAATTCCAGTCTCATAAATTAATTACCAAGCATTCCTCAATCATTCTCTTCTTCAGGTTAGGGATGTAAGTGACTAGTCTGACAAGCATAAGCTTATCAGCTAGTTGAGTAATGACTCAGCTAGTTGCTCAACCCCCCCCCCCCCTTGCTGCCTCTATCAGAGAGAGGCAGCAAGGGTGGGGAGCAGGAGCTGGTGCTGGAGAGAGCCAGCTTAACAGCCGGTTCCCCCCAGCACCATTTCTGGGGTGTCACCCACGTCCCCTGCTGCCTCTGATAGAGGCAGCAGGGGGTGGGGTCAGGGGAGGCTGCTGCAAAGCGGCCCCCGTCTGCAGGGGGTCCCAGTGGGCATCCTATGGACCTCTGGGTGTTGTGAACAGGGGCTGATGCCAGAGCAGTCTCTGTTCATGGCTGCCAACCTTGTTAGCCATGAACAGGGGCTGTCCACCATGAACAGGGGCTGCTGGACTCAGCACAAGTCAGTACCGAGCAGTCCCAGCTTGTGTTGGTGTGGGATGCTACATCTCTGCATTTTAAATAAGGTAAGAGCCCGGCGGCTCAAGCCGGCTCCTGGAGCTACCCCCCCTGCAGAGCGGTCCTATCAGCTAATCATATAGTTGATATAAATTGTATCAACTATACGATTAGCTAGGTAACCACAATTTAATATCCTTACTTCAGGCATTTCTAAAATGCTGATGATGAGTCTGGGAGCAACTGACCATAGACTTAAATAAACTCTATGGGAAACTTTCAGAACAAAATCAAGGAGAAATGTTGTAATTCAGAAAATTCAAAGTAGTACAAAAACTGGTACTTGTGCTACCCGCTATTTGCCAGGCACCTGATACTGGAGGACATGTGTTGTAGCAGGTTTTGGAGAGAATCACACGCCCACGCCACTTTTGATACAATCATCCCATTGTCAGGTTCTGATTCTGTCAGTGATTATTGCAATATTTTTCCATCTGGCAGCATTTGGCTGGGGATTTACTCTGCTCTGAATCACAACTCCACAATTATAAGCTATGGGGATGTAGTGAATAAACTATATTCTGGAAAATAACATTTGTTAGATCACAAGGAGATGCTGGTCCCTTGCAACTGTCACTGGGAAATCGATAGCCAATTTGCTCAAGACCTTGGAAGAAACAAAAAAATCCCCTCATCTCTCAATATTACAAATATCAGAAAAGGGAATTTTTTTTCAAAGTTTCTAGGTTATTTACTAGAAATTTAAAATATCAGGAATTTACTTGGGAGAGCTCTGAAAAAAATAGTTAGATTGAGCAAAAAAATTATAATGAGGTAATTTTATAATGATGGTAACTCAAAGTTATTGATCTGAAAATGTATACTGTACCAAAACCAAGAGCAGTAGATATAGGGAGAATAGAATACAGAACAAGAGATTTATTCATTACTTGAATGCAACCATAATGAGAGAACCATTAAGATGACTCCATAATAAAATCTGATACATACGTGGTCACAATCATATGTGCAAAGTTGTATTAAACAATAGATGCACAGTACAAGATTCTCTCAAGGGAAAGTAATAGTTGGAAAACAATATATTTTCTTAAGAAAAATAGACTCCCCCAACAAAGTCAAAATAAATATTCCAGGGATGAAATCTTTTTCCCACTGAAGTTAATGGCAAAACTCATATTGACTTCAGTTAGACAAGGATTTTATCCCCCAGGGTATGTCTACACTAGCCCCCTAGTTCGAACTAGGGTGGCTAATGTAGGCATTCGAACTTGCAAATGAAGCCCGGGATTTAAATATCCCAGGCTTCATTTGCATGTTCCCGGGTGGGCGCCATTTTTAAATGCCCCGTAGTTCGAACTGACTGCCCACGGCTACACGCGGCAGTCAGAAGTTAATCCGAACTAAGTCCTTAGTTTGGATTAACTGTTACATTATTTGGAAATAATAACATATGATTATGTCTTCATTGTCTTAAGAGGAAAATTTAGGGTAGGCACAGTCCAACCATCTCAATGTGCTTTCCCTTTTTGGTTTAATTTTAATCCCACATGTTCTCTTTTTCAGTGTACCTTTTACCCTCTGCTTCATAACCTTCTCCGTCAGTGAAGATGTGCAGCTATAGCATAACCTATATGGTATACCTTGGAATTAAAACCTTATTTCAAATATGCTTCTGTTCTTTTTTTCCACATGGGGTTTTGTTAAGTACATATTATATTTCTGAAATCCATCTAGGAAAACCTAGAAAAGTCTTCCAATTATAATCCATGATATTTCCTCTAAAGCTAAATCAAAGCCACTTTGAATGAGAAAAATGTCTTTCAAAAATGAGAAGAGTAAGACCTACAGTCTTCTGGTACAGAACTAGTTTCCCCACACATTCCAACAGGAAAAAAACTCACTGATTTTTTTCGTGTAACTATTTTCAGTTATTTGACTAACCTCCTAGATATATGTCCCAGTCAATGTTAGTTCCAGTCAAATGAGCAGCATTGTGTGTGTACATTTGTATACAACACATGAAAGGTAAATGAAACTTGATAGTGCTCCTTGTCAAAAATCCATGAAGACAGTTATGTTTATTGATGAGTTTTTCCAACAATGAGGTTTACAGATTAGCCTATGTTCATGTTAAAAGATAATTTCCTTAATAAAGCCTGTGTCTTCATAAGATAGGGATGGATTTAGCATATGTGCATTCATTCAAAGCTATTTTGAATGGCCCAAATGTTAATTTATTGAGTGATTTTAGGGAAGAAAGAATTCATTCTACTCATGTCCATCTTAACTACTTGGCTTTTCCCCCATGGATCCTGTGTGTAGCAAGGTTATAAAAATCTATGCATTGTGTTAGCATAACTACTCCAATGATGGTGGTTTAGAAAACATAGAGGTAACATTAGCGTGAACCTTATAGTTAAGAATAACAAGGTAGAGCAAGGGCGTTTTGCACAGAAAGGGCATAAGATCAATTTTTCTAATGGGCTTTCATCCGCATATGAAGAAAGGCAGTTTAGCCTCTTAAATTATTGAAAAGCAGCACCCTTTACTTAAAACTTATTACTTTTGTGTTTGTTCTAAAGTTTACACATAATATTATGCCCGGAACTGAAATAAAAAGGCAATAAAAAATGTCTTTCGGGACCAGGACAGCAATGAATCTTCCTTTTTCATAACTCACCAATGTGAAGTGCAGTGTATCAAATTTGTTCTCATGGAATCTTTAACAAATAAACAGTGAAACACATTCAAGTGAAACAATGTTCAGTATTTCAACTCCAGCCCTATCTGAGGGCATGTAATCACTCATTTTGGTTAATTGCTTCACACATATTCCTGATTTTTAACACCTCACTGGCAAAATAGACAAGACTTCTCAAAGTGTTATTAGAGCCGTGTCAAAGATCATATATTACCACATTTTTTATTTTTCTTGCACATTTTATCCAGAAAAATAAAAGTTCAGGAGGTAGGCAGAGGACAAAAGGGACCCTACTGAAGCAAAATCCAAGCAGAGCCATTTGGCCACAAAGGAGAAAGAAGCATATGACTCCATAGCTTGCTGATTAGCACACTCACCTAAGATCTGGGAGAACCAGAATTCAGTCCCCTTGCTCCAACAGTGCAACAGTGTCACCAGAAAAGATTGAGGGAGCCCTCTCTCCACATAGCCCAGGTAACTGCTCAACCACTCCCCACCTCCCTGTCCCTTCTTAGGTAAAGGGGGGATTGAACCAAAGATCTCCCACATCCCAAAGAGTAGTTTAATCACTGAGCTAAAAATTATGAGGAGGAAAGCTGCTCTGCCTTCTTCACCCAATAAGAAGATTCCCATCTGTGAATTGCTAGCAGAGGTAGGCACCTATCTGCTTGAGAGACATGGGGTTCCACATACATCCCTCTCATTGGCATCTCCCATTGGCTAGCGCAGACAACTTCCTGCCTTATGCGCTAGCTTCTGTGAATTGCAGTCTAAGGCCTGGTCTATGCTTACCTAGAAGGTCGAATTCAGCTACGCAACTACAGCTATGTTAATTGCATAGCTGGAGATGACGTAGCTTAATTTGACTGTTGCCTCCATCTCCTTAGCAGGTGATTGACAGGAAAAACACTCCTGTTGACTTCCAGTACTCCTCACGAGGAGTAGGAGTTCCAGTACTGATGGCGGCACACTCAGCATTCAATTCAGTGTGTCTTTACTAGACCCACTAAATAGAACTTCAGAAGATCAACGTGGCCTAACGAACCTGTTTCTTCACATTTGTTGGAGGGGAAACCTAAGCTCCTAACTGCAGTTTTGTGAATCACAGTGATTTTCTAGGCATCTAAAAGCTAGGCACTGTGATGCTGAACCATAGCAACCTTCTATGCTACTTCCAGCTACTGGAGAGAAAGCCCCAATGGACTTTTATAAGGGAGTGTGATTCTTTCCCTTTGGCCTGAATTACCACAGCGTGGGGGGAGGGCGAAAGGTGTGAAGCACAGGCTGGTTCTCTCTAAGCTGGCAGTGCAATTTGGAGCTGTTAGCCCTTGAGTTCTTTGGGTGACTCACATCAGTCTAATTATTATAACTCAGCTGGAGCAACATACCTGCATGGCTCATTGGGGATACTCCTCACTGCAGTGTTAATCTATCTTGCCTGAAGGTGGGAGGTTCTTATAAAGTGTGTCAATATTTACTTGTTTGCCTTCATGTGATGTAATTGAATGTGTCTCTTTTTCATTTCATTGTCTCTCTTCAGTACTTACCTGTTGTACAAGCGGGGTGGCAGCCCTGCTCCATCAGGAACGTACTAAGCCACCCCCACTTGCGTTTTCCCCGACCCGGGGTAGGTTCCTAGTGTCTCTCGGGCGCTCCGGCCCATTACTCCATGCTTTGTCTGCTCGTTATCGCTGGGGGGGTGAGGTAGGGGGGCCCGGGCCCGCCCTCTCTTACAGGCCCCAGCCCAGGGCCCTAAGGACAGGTTCGCTGGAACCTGGCCAGCCGGAGGGACTAATGCCCGCAACGCACCGGCTCACCGGCTCCACGCCCCGCCCTGGGCTACTTCCTACCCCACAGTCACTCCCTAGACCCACTATAATCTCCGCGGGTCCGGTTCACTATTCAGGGTGACCCCTCCCCGGAGCGAGCTCTCTCCCCGGGTTATTCCCTCCCCAAATGCCCGCTCCCTCCTCACCTTCTCTCTTGGCATCCTCCCTCTCCCTAGGTGCCCCCCCCACCTCTTCTCTGGGTTTAAAAAGGCCTGCGCCAGTGTCCCTCTGATGTGACGTAGACCGCCGCGCACGTCACGGGTCACGTGCAGCGCCCCGGCTCCGGCATGCCGGCCAGCATTCCACTCCGGCCCCGCCCCCGCCTCTCAGCTGAGCGGTGGTGGCGGTACAAGGGCTGCACGCCACCCGCACTCCCCGGGCCGCCCCCAGGTGCGCGGGCGCGACTGCGGGGTCAGTGCGGGGCGGGTCTGCTTCCACGGGGAGGAGGCCGCCCGTCCCGTCACACCTGTACTTTATCAACTTCAAGCCTCTTCTTTTCATTAGATATTGGTTAGTCCCTTTACTAAATCTTCCCCTAGGGGACATCTCTGTTCAAACCATATTGTATTTTCCCCAGTCCTTCGTGTTAAGGTCATAAAGAATTTTTTTTTAATTTCACATGCAAACAATCTGGTTCCATTTTGGTTTAAGAGGAGACCATTTTTTCTGTAGAGGATCAAGCATTCCATCATAACCACTGGCTCTTCTCCAGCACTGCTTATATGTCTATCGATATCAGAGGTTCTCAAACTGTAGTCTACAGACCACTGCGCTATTCTGGTGGTCCGCAGATAGTTCCTTCTAAGATGCCTGGGTGGTCACATGCAAGAAAATGATGGGCTGCCCACCTAATTAGTGGGGCAATGCAGGCATGGTTCCCTTACTTAGGTGCCTGGACTGTGGAGAAGACACAAGAGTAAGGTGAGGTGGTGGTCTTGGGGAGAATATAGGGTAGGTGGGAGAGGGCAGTGGGGTGAGGTGGGGAAGATAGGAGGTGGAGGAGGCAGTGGGATGAGAGGCAATTTGGGATGTGCAGGGTTATGGTGGCCAGAGAAAGAGGCAACTTTCCCCAGCTCTAGGGCTTTCCCTTATCAGCTTCAATTTTGTGGCTGTTGTGGCAGGGGAGAGATTCCCATCCTTTACAGACCAGCTAGATGGCTGCTGCACAGGGGGAGAGACACGTCTCCTTCTTTCCTGTCCCAGCTTGGTAGCTGCTGTGGATGGGAAACAGCTCTTCATACCATGAAGAGGATGCAAGCTTCTCAATCAGACACTCATATTGCCCAGTCTTTCAAAGCTGCCCTTAGAGGGCATTGCAATATAGCTGGAAGCTCTTCACAGATGTATAAATAGGATACATTGGGCTCAGGTACTATAGAAAAGTCAAAGGATGCTAAGTAAAGTCCAGTCACACAGATTAAAATTGTCACCTTTTTTTACTAGTACTACATGATATGGTTTAAAAGTCTTTACTATCTGCTTTGGTTCATACCTACTTTATTACAATTTTTTTCTCTGAATTCCACTGAAGCACTCCTTAAATTAAAGTAGTGTTTCTATTTTTCTGGGTTATTGGGGTTTTTTTTTTGTTTTTTGTAAAAAATATATGTCACACCATTGATCACATCTTAAGAAATATGGTCACCTTATTAAACTCAAAACTTGCAACGTTCATTGTGATGGTAGCATGAAAATTATAATTAAAAACAGAGTGCTTCTAAAAATTAAAAAAAAATAATTATAAAAAATGGATATTTAAAATATATTTGACAGGATTTTAAGGCTGATCAGAAAGGCTGACTGTTTCCTCCTACTCACATACATGCAAATGATCAAAGATAAATTAAAAAGAACAAGAATTTGGCACAATACTTTTAAAAAATTCAGAGCACAGTTGCAGTACACATTTGAAGTGTTTTATTAAAATAATATTTTTAAGTCACAGCGTTTATATTTTTGGTATGTTAAAAGCTTATTATCAGCAAGCTTCATTATAACTTGACTTTTCTGGGGGCTTTCTGTATCAACCTTTTCCTAGGAAAAATTTTGGATAAAACAGGTAAGTCTTGAAGAGTACCCATTTGAGGGTTTAGTGGACTAAAAGGACTGTGTTCTAGAACCAAAGACCACTTACCAGCAAACTCTTGCCTCCATCCCTCTCCCGTTCACATAAGGATCTAGAAACTTTAGCACCTCAGATGATCGTTATGTTTGCAGTATCACATGTGGAGAGAGAATCTCTTGCTACAGAACCTTTTATAGCTTTATGTGCCAATATCAGCACTTCAGCATACCCCAGCCCTTAGTGCCAATCCTGGTTCATAGGTATAATTAGCTACATGTGAGTAGGCAGCTATTAACATTCTGCTCCAGCTGCTGTTTTACTGCGAGAGATGATATTGCTATTGTAAAAGAAAGCAAAGATTTAGAAGATCGGTGTGATGTCTGGCTATGGAAATCGGGGAGGGACAGTGCAGGCTAAGGCCACATCTCATTTTTATGATGGTTTGCTGTTTCCCTTAGCTGTATGCACCAAATGCTGCACAAAGTGAACTATGTAGAGGAGAGCAAGTAGGAGCTACAGCCTGGAGCCTCAATTTATTTGGCTGCAGTGATGGAATGTCTGACAGCTGAAATACTGGAGTTGACCAGTAAGATGGCTCGGGGTAACACAAAAACCTAGATTATCCCCCAGCACTTGCAGCTAACTGTTTATAATGATTTGAACAAGCTTCTCGGGGCGGGGAGTGGAGGGGTTACCAACTACTACTCAGGACATGCATGTTGTACTGCTGCCCAAGACAACAGAGCCATAAAACCCAAAACAAGTGAGACTATGTGAGTGAAAACACTCTGAAAACCACCAGCTGCTGTTTCAAAATGGTTTTAAGGTGCAGCCTAATGCAAGAACCTAAAAGATTGAAAAGGAAAGGATACAACATTCATGTGAAACACAAATTTAGAAAACACCCCTGGGCAACCACTAATCCCTGGTGAGCCATAAACAGCCCTAGGTTGTGAAACTGAAATCAACCTCAGGCCTATGAACACTTTTTTTAGTCTTTTTCAGGCTGAGAGTTTCAATCTCTGTTAAACCCAGTATGAATCATTCCACTGAATGCAAAATACCTGTCACCATGGAAATATTTACTAATTCAAGAATACCCATTGTCGTACTTCGGTTTAGTACCTCGGTAACTTTAGTACCTTCGGTGGTCTAAACTGTCAGTGTCAGCGTCGTCTGGCCCGGGTCGTCCTGGCGTGCTCCTGACAGGACTTCTACTCTGTCGGTGATGATATACTTTCGGCTGCGTGCGTAACAATCGGTGCTCCCTTTATCTAAAGTGTTAGACCCAGTGCACTTGGGTCAACACAAGAGATCTCTGAAAGCTCCAGGAAACAACAGATGCAGGAAAGGTTTGAAATCAATCGAGCAGGTTTATTGTCAAATGCAAAGCTCTAATAGTTGGTAACAGAGATCCTACAATGTTACACCACTGTGCATTATGGCCCGCGTTGACAGGGTACCAACACTGGGCAGGCCTATTGACATAGAACATATTAACAGCAGTTAGTCAGAGTTAAGCTACTGTGCATTCTGAAAGTTTAGGCAATGACACCTGCCGTTCAGGTGCCTAGTGCCCCCCCCCCTCCCCCAAGGTCGGCTGGAGAGCACCCTTTGCGGTGTCCTTTTATAGATAGGTACAAACAACTTACATCACTTCTTTATGTACCAGGTCGCCACCCTCTGGTGCCTAGTTACCACCCCTTACCTTGTGCAAGGGGGGCTTACCTTCTGTTCGTCATCCTGTCAGTTCCGACCTGGTCCTGAACCTAGGTTGGTATGTGCGTAATTCCTAGGGAGTCCTTGTACCAGGACATTCCTTAAGATGTTCCGTTATTCCCTTTTGGTTTACAGTCTGTACTTGGTGCTTCCCTGTGTCCTTCCAGGCTTCACCTAACTCACACAATTACACAGTTATCAGTAGGGCCTCTTTCTTGGCTCCTGTGTTCCTGAACCAAAGTCTTGCTCTCTAGATTTCAGGCCTGTTGCTGTTTTCATGTTACAGGCCTCTATTTAGGCTTGCTAACTCCATGTTTCTGACCCTCAACTTATTACACCCACATATCTGGAAAAGTTCCTCATGAGGACATCAGTGGAAATTTTGGGTGCAAGGATGAAACACTAAGCCTTAAAAACATAAGCCCAGAGCGTGCAATTGATGCACAGGCAAATGATTGTGGGGCAGGGCAGAATGGGATGCTCACAAGCTCCAGGATTTTTCACAGATTATGCTTTAAGGCTATATACACTGGGCACCCAGGCCTTCCTAGGCATACATAGGGCATGAACACCACAATGCCTGGGAATGATGTGTGCTGCTCTTTCAGAAGCTGGCAATCTCTTTGGGATAGCATCAGGTGGGAAGCTGCATGGCCATGTTTTTGCCTCCTCCTTTTCCCCTTTGGGGTAGTTTGCACCACAAGAGGTATTAAGAGGAGCAGCCTTTGCATTTCCTTGAGGTCCAAGGATTCTGATCATAACAAAGTAATACAAGCAGGATGGGAAGTCTTCTTACAACCTCTCTACAAGTACTAGGGACAATGTAGCCCATGATTGCTCAACATTTATGCTATGTCTTCACAGTAGCATTATTTAGAATAACTAACTTTATTCTAAAATAATATAGTCCACATCTACAGTACAAGCAGTTATCTTGACATAATGTCAAAATAATGGCGAGCCACAGGACTTCTTATTCTAAGACCCGTAACCCTCATTTTATGAGGAATAAAGGAAGTCAGAGGAAGAGTGCACTTTCTCGGACTTCCTGCTGTGTAGACAGCACCAAAAGTCGAAATAAGCTATTTCGACTTAAGCTACTAAATTGACATAGCTCAAGTTGTGTAGCTTATTTTGGCTTTAGCCCTGCTATGTAGATGTGCCCTAGGCAGCCCAGACTGGGTACCTCATATCAATGGACTTTTGGAAATTAAGGCTTTATAATCCCACATCCCAGTGTTACTAGGTGTTAATGATACTTCCGTTTGACAACTGGTTTGAGATATATAGAAAAAAGAACTGTGTATATGCTAAATATTACACGCCTGTGAAATGAGTGGGGTTTGGCTCTTGGTTTTCAGTGCGGCAGTAAAACCATGTAATGATATTCCTTGCAATTTTGCCCAGATGTTTCCATAAGCATTCGTCATGCGAGTGTCACTACTAGGTTTCTAAGTGGGAATGAAAATTGCTCTGCTGCTGGAACAATGGCAGAGTATGCTCTAGACTTTCAAGTAACCTTAAACATTGTCGAATTTTGCTGTATTGCTTCTATCAACGTAGGGGTTTCACATGCTCACAGTGCTGAATTTATGAAACCAGTGACCTGTGCTTTATCATCCTCAAAGCTCTTTCTTCATTGCAGACAAAAATGATGAAATCAGTTGTCTGCTTTGATTGTATCACAGTGAAGTGCCATATTGGGTTGAGTCAGCTGTTCAAGTTTCTCCTCAAGGCAATGCAGTGTTTCAGCTTTAAAGAGTCAGGGCTTGCTACAAGCCCTGGACAAGGGGCAGCTCAGAGTGGTGCTGCTCTAGGAATAGACCAGCATGCCCCAGAGACTTCTCAATGCCAAGTGGCAGAGAGCAAACCACACCATAACTCACATTAGGCCTGACACACTCATTGCCCGAAAATGCTGTTGTCATTATATGTCTTTAAAAGGTGTCATGCAAACCAGTAACACACTGGTCGTTAATGTTATTACATGATGGTTGTACAGGTGATGTTTAAAAAATTATAAATTGGTGCTAGAAATATGTTCTTAGAAGGGATTTGTCTACACTGCAGGATTTTTGCACAAGAAGCTTTTTGTGGAAGAGATCTTCCACAAAATCTTCTTGCGTGAAAGTGCGTCCACACCTCAAAAGTGCATCGCAAAAGTGATGTGCTTTTGCGCAAGAGAGCGTCTGCACTGCATGGACACTCTTGCGCAAGAAAGTTCTGATTGCCATTCACAGAATGGCCATCAGAGCACCTGTGCTTTTTGTGATAGGCTCTTTTTGCACAAGAAACCCCTGTTGAGCGTCCACACACACCTTTTTGTGCAAGAACTCTTGTGCAAAAAGGTGAGTTATGACTCATAGAAGGAGGTAAACCTACACTGCAAAAAGCCCTCTGTTCTGTCGATTGACTGTAGATTTTCTTGTGCAAAAACGTGCTTGAGGTGTGGACGCTCCAAGGGTTTTTGTGCAAAAACCCTGTAGTGTAGACATAACCAAGGTGTTTTGCATTTAGTGGACAAGATCAGCTTTTTCCTAGACAAAGGATTGTTGTTTCAACCTGTTTTACTCTTTCTCCAGTGTAAACAGAGCTAGGAAGTACCACAGATGACAATGAAAAGTACATCTTGTGGCAGCCCGAGAGCAGGAAGCTACCGGGGCCTCAGGGAAGGCAGATATGCAGGCAGCTGGGTATGTGGTTTTATGTTCCCTGAGTAGGCTGTTAAAGACTGTGGCCCAGCCAGCCACACCTGAAGCCTATCTGGCATCAGCCTGAAGGGAAGGCAAATTAGAACACCTGCACCACTTAAGGTGGAGGTGTGCACTATAAAAACACTCCCCAGGCAAGGTTAAGGGGGAAGGAGAACTCAAGGAGAACGGAGTAGCTCAGAGCAAGAAAACACACCTGAGTGAGCTGATGTGAAGGTTTGCTTTGTGATATCAGGAATGAGGTACTGCAGGAGGGGTTGGGGAAGTGGTTGCTGCTCAGGGGCAAGGGCCAAGCTACACAGCCTGCTTGGTGCTGCCCCCTCCTAAAGGGCCCTGGGCTGGAACCCAGAGCAAGTGGGTGGGACTGGGTTTCCCCCAACCTTTGTTCTGGTTGGAAGGGCCAGCAGGGACTGGAGAAAGAAGGATGCTGGACTGGCCAATGATGAAAGAGGCTCTGGTAGCAGGGTATCCTTGCCTTTGTGGCAGCAGTTAGGGACACTGTGAGCCTCTGAGGCCCACAAGAACCTGCCAGGAAGTGCAGGACCCCCAGGACTTAGCATAGACTCTGCCACAATCTGTATATAAGGTAAACAAAGCCATCAAGCTAAACACAAGGCTGTGGGGAAGAACACTTAACAATCACAATGAGGGATGGAGCCTGCACCTCCAGGAAGCTTTCCTGACTCTTGGAACAGAGACCATAAAATTTGGGAAAATATAAGCAGAAAGAGCCAGCCATTTTGGCATATATCACCTAGGGAAAAAGGGAAGAGCAATGCCTTTTTAGGTCATGTGAAGTGGATCCTCTTGGCCTGAAAACCAAAAATAGCTGGAATTGATGAGGTGAGAATCCTGCAGAGGTAAAGATTGTAACACAGGGAAGTTTT
Organism: Pelochelys cantorii; assembly: GCA_032595735.1. Classification (NCBI taxonomy): domain Eukaryota; kingdom Metazoa; phylum Chordata; order Testudines; family Trionychidae; genus Pelochelys; species Pelochelys cantorii. The sequence goes on from CM064328.1 coordinate 173,030,903, forward strand.
TTTTTTTTTTTTAGTCACTAGAAAGTGTGGCTAGCTTTGTTTTCCTTGAAACCATATCATCTCCTATTCTTATTATGCCTTTGTTAATCAGTTTGTTTTATTTCTCAGCCATCTCAGTGCTGCATATTAAACTGAAGGGTAAATGCTAAAGCTAAATTAACAGGCTGGTGCATGCCCTGTCTCCTTGCAGGCAACAAATGTAATAACTTTGAGGCGTATCCTGCAAGGGGGACAGTTCTGAGGAGTCTGAGCACTGGAGCAGCTGTTGTCTCCTTGCACAGAGTGACCAGACTGGTGGAAGCCAGGGTGAGTCCATTGTGCTGTAAGCAGGCTGCGGATGTCAGGGGTCTGAGTGGAAAGCTGCGCAGAACAGAAACACCAGGGTTACATGGCAGGAGGTGACAGAACATCTTCGTATGTCTGGGTAAACCCCCAGAGCATCACACCCTGGAACAGGGGAATTAGTCTGATTCCCAGTTACACTCTTGCTCACAGGTGAGCAATCTGCACCAAACCTTGTGCAGCAAGCCAGTGTGTTGAGGCAAGTGGTAGACACAAAGCTCTGCCCACTCTCTTCCCTGCCTATCTACCTGCATGAAAAGGAGTATGGCTCTGTCGGTGCTATTATCCCCTCTGCATTGCTCCTGGCAATGTGGATCGGAAGCATAGGGGAAGAAGAAGAAAGAACCTTGTTTCCCTGCCTGGGTGTGCCAACAATTTCTCACAAGCTAAGTTATGACCTCATCTGCCCTGAATCAGGATGCAGCATGGATCTGCCCAGTGGACCCTGCAATGAAACCTTGCTCCCATTGGGAGACCTACACATAAAGGGAAACACTGGCTTTCTTGGGGGGAAGGGGAGGAGAGAGGTTCCTGATTGTGACAGGTTGCACAGATTGCCTTGACAACTGAAACCAATTGTAGCCACTCTCTAGGCTTAAGAGGAACAAACAACATGGCTCAACTGCAGGCCCGGGGACCAGGCTAAGGATACCTAAATAACCTCCTCCCACAAGTTCTTTATTGTGAACAGTGAGGCAGGAACTCCTTGGGAGGGGGGAGTGCAAAAAATCCAAAGAATATGTAAAGACCTCAGGCTTGCACTCCAGTGTGATCATGGGGGTTAAGAATTAGTTACTTTGGTGAAGGGGCTGGCACAATATAGTATTGTAGGCATGCATACACCCCAAGTGTGAAACCAGCCTTAGAAATTGTATCTAGACTAGATGGCTCCGTCGACAGAGCCATGTAGATGAGTTTACTAGACATAGCAAAATGAAGTGGCTATTTAAATAATCGCTGCTTCATTTACATGAAAATGGCCACCACGTTGTGCCGATCAGCTGATTGTCAGTACAGCGCAGTAGTCTAGATGGGGATCAGCTGACCCCAGAACCCTTTGTCATCAGATGCTTTATGCCTTGTGAAACAAGGCTTACAGGATCTGATGACAAAGGGTTCTGAGGTCAGCTGATCCCCATCCAGACTACTGCGCTGTGCCGACAATCAACTGATTGGCACATCATGGTGGCCATTTTCATGTAAATGAAGCAGCGATTATTTAAATAGCCACTTCATTTTGCTATGTCTAGTAAACTCATCTCCATGGCTCTGTTGACGGAGCCATCTAGTCTAGACACACCTGGATAGATTAAGCTTTGCAGATACGCCATTGCACATAGTTTAAGTATCACATTCTTGCTTTTCACATAGAATTATCCTGTACTCCTTGTACATGGTAAAATCAGGTTGCCAGCTGGGGATGTCAGTTCAAACATATTAATTATGCAGCAGGGTTGCGCTTTTTTTTTTTTCCATACTAGATAGAAGATCTGACAATGTTTGGCAGGCACATGGATTTTCTTTTGTCATCATTCTTCCTGTAACAGCTGTAACCTCTCACAGTCAAAGGTGAAGCCTGATGTGAAATGGAAAGGATGCTGCTTCTTCAAGTGGATGTCTTGGGAGAATGGGGGTGGGGGTTGGCTACTCCTTCCAATACTACCTGTGTACAATGTACCCATGCTCCCTTAGAGGAGGCAGAGGGAGACTTATCAAGACCCCAGTGAGGGCTTTCCCCCCAGAATTTCCAGTCCTTATCCATCTAGGTTTTCAACTGAAATGCCTGCTCAAAAAGAGACCCAGGTGGCTTGGGTCAGCAGCACTGACTGGGCTTTGAAAAGTCTGGTTGGCAGCTCGGCAGGACTAGGAGAGATGTGACTCCTGAAAGCAGCTGGCATGTCCCTATGGCCTGTAGGCTGCCTGCATATCAAGCATCAGATCCACTGCTCCCCTTGGCTGGGAACTGTGTCAAATAGGAACTGTGGGGGTGGCACCTGCAGCTGTGTGTGGAGCCCAGAGCCACCTGGCCATGCTTCCACCTAGGGGTGGCATGGACATGCCAGCCATTTTTGGGAGCCACTTGAGGTACATGCTGCCCACACCACTCCTACACCCCAATCCTCTATCCCAGCCCTGACACCCCCCCCCACCTCCCTCCCAAAGTCCACACCCTACATCCCCCTCCTCCACCAAAACCTGTCCCAGTCCTATGCCTCATCCTCCACTCTAAACCTCTTGGTATCAGTCCAGAGCCCCCTCCTGCTCTTCAACCCCCTCATCTCTGCTGCACTAGCCAGAGTCCCCATGGCTATACATCCCAGCCTCCTGCCTCAGCAAGGAGCTCCTGCCCACACCCTGAACCCCTCACTTTTGGCCTCACCCCAGAGCTCACCCACCCAGGCACATTCTTCACCCTCTCCCACACCCTTCAGCTCCTGGCCCCAGGCTAGTGAAAATGAGTGGAGAGAGTGAGGGAGGATGGAGTGAGCAGAGGATGGGGGCCCAGAGAAGGGGCAGGGTAGGTGAGGGTGCAAAAGTGTTCAGTTTTCTGCAATCAGCACATTAGCAGCTCTAAACCCTTCTGCTTCTTCAACCTGTGGTACTCCGCCTGCTCCAGCTCTCCAGTCTCCCCACTGCTCCTGCTCTAGCCTGGCACCCTGAACTTCCCACCTCCTTCCCCTACATTTTTTTGCCACTGTCTCCTGTTGCTGGTCTCAGCTCTCCTCAGGGCTTTCACCTATCAGCCTTCTGGGCAGGGCTCAGTGGCTTTTAGCCCCTCACCACAGCCTCTGGTTTACCAGCTGACCTGCCTTCATTTATTCTGGAGAGGATGCTCACCCTGGTCTTCCACCAATAGACAGGTGACACCATAATCTTTGAAGAGGTCGCCTGTTCCTACCCTGCCTACCTATCCCCCACTGAGAAGGTGGGGGGAGAGAGGGCAATTTCTTCTGTTCAGGAAATGCCACCAACCTGGGCAGAGTCTATTGCAGGGCCCTGCTTATTCAGGACAGGTCCAAGTTCAAGAAAATCCCAAGCTCTAAGCAGATACTTGCAACAAACAGCTCTTGAGGAATCCATGGGCAGAAGTTTGTTTGTCTAAACTGTTTACTAAATAAACAAGAAAAGCAAACAAATGGGCAACAACTGTGCATTTGCAAAGAGGAAAACAGGGCTATATTTGAGAGATGTTAATAGCTCAAGCAGCTGTACCAGGAATGCATGCTTTTCTACATTTCAACTGCAGAGATAATAATGAAGTTAGTGATGAAGAATCATAGTGAGCACAGGTGGATTATGTTTTCTCCCCCACTGAAAAAACAAGCATGTGCCAAGTAGTTATGGGTACTTTCCTGGAAGGGCACCAAAAGATTATGTAAAAGCTTAGACTGGGCACATTGGTTGGCGAGGTGCCTGTCTCTGTGCCTCACTCCTCCTGTAAATATCTTGGTGACAGTGATTGTCAGTGTGCCAAAGTGTAGGTTGTTAGGAAATGTAACGTACTTTCAGGGCAGAATTTTTGCCCATTGGACACAATGCTAGACTCAGGATTTGTGCAGCCTCCGTGGTTCCCAAGCTCTGCCTACACTCACTCATTACTCTGGATTTGCACCCAAAGAGCTGAAACACTTTCCCCACCAACTTCTGGCCACTCAGCCAGCAACACAGAATTGCAATCCTACATTCACAGGGCTATCCAGAGATGAAGGGAGGTCACAGTTCATAGGTGGGGACAGAGCTGAACAGGGCACCACAGACACTTCCAAAACTAGCCCTGAATGTATGTGATTTCATCAGACTCTTTCCTCACGGCATTTCTTTGGTATTCTTATGTTGTATTGCTGTCACTGCATAACATCCCAAGATCTGATAGCTTGATGATAAACTATCCCAGCACTGTATAATTATAACTAATCTTCGCGGATTTTATTTTATTTTTTTTGAATTCTCATTCATTTTCCTGTTTCCTTTCTGTTTGCTGCAATTGTAATTACTTAGTGCACTGATTTTTATATTGCACCTTGCCATAATTTGTCAGGAAAACTTTGGGATCTGAGACAGCTCTTAAATGGCAGGAAAAAAAAAATCCAAACTGTCAGAATTAGGTTTGGTGGCAGCTTAGCTGTGGAAACCTGCTGAGTCTTCATGACTCCCTGAAACTTGGAAATTTGGATTAATAAAGGGCTATTATGAATAATAACTCATGCCATTTCCAGCAGTGAGCATATGGCAGCAGTCTCTGTATGGCTAGGAAAACAATATTTGCTGTATGCACTTTTGTTTTAATGTTAACCAAAAAAGCTTGCCTGCATGTTTTGTACAAAAGCATAAGAAGATATTTTATTGAATCAGGATAGTTCTGAATCCTGCCTAAACATTTACTGAAAACTGTTATTTGAAAATTGTGATATATTACTTTAAATTCAGGAGTATTGATGTTTGCATTATAAGCTAGGAGGATTGTTAGTGAAGTCTGTGCTGTGATGATCATTCAGTCAGACAGTCTACAGTAAGATGAAGAGTTTAAGAAAACAGACTTCTTTGTCTCCCTCTGTTTTGTTCTTGCATTTTATTTTCTAAACTTCAAGGAATAAAACAGTGCCATGTTGCAACTTCCCAGCAAAAGTATTTGGTTTTTATCTACTTCTCTGTGCGTATACCATGAACATAACAAAAACTAAACATCAAACTGTGTACCAAAATTAGCTTTGAAGGGTAATTGTTCCGCTCATTTCCGTGAGAAGTGAAAGACCTGGTGATAGCATAGTTATTAACTACTAATTGGGACCTGGTAGGTTGAATTTGATGCTAGAAATTGTCCTCTTTCAAAGACCTTTTTTTCTGGGACAAGTGCTTAGCTGCAGGCACACCAGATCAAATGATTAGATCTAGAATAGTCCAAAGGAATCAGAGATAGAAGTGCACTGCTGTCACAGATGTAATCTGATATCTAGCATCACCTTGTACCTCTTTCTCTGTGAAGAATTTCCTCTTCTATGAGGCATTGCAAAGCTCCACCACCTTCTTCTTTCCGATTTTTATGCAGTTGTTCTAGATATACCCAAGTGTACCCAAGTGTAAAGTGAGAAGAATTTAACCCATAGACTTCTAACAGTAAAACGTGTAAAACTGACACCAGAAACTATATTTGTGGCCTTTTTTATTTTCTTTTTTGAGAGAACACTGTTTATTTTTAGTTTTCCAGGCTGTTGACATGACAGCCAGCTCTGTACCATGTTCAGAAATGTTGAATTATTTAGCACATGTTTTGTGCTCTACAAGTACTGTAATCAGATTGCATTACTCAGAGAAATCCATGCAAGTATTCTATTGCAATAATCCAGATTACCTTTACTGGTTTTACTGCTGTGTGCTGGACCATTGCTGTAATATGCTATTAATATGTAATTGTTTAAAGGTTTATATAGCACCTCTGATCCCAAAGTATTCATGTGACACTTTACAAAGTGATATACCAGTTATGGAGCTAGATCCTATCACCATGAAATGAATCCACATTTTAACACTACACTACACCATTAAAAATAATGGCAGGCAAACTTGTCAAGGTGACCAGTTTTAACACCTCTGCTGCTACAAAATTTAGTATAGGATCTTTAAACATGTGTAAACGACAGCAATTCCAGCAGCACACTGGCTCCCAAAACCATCCTGGGGCATTGGTTCCGTATTGACCCAGGAGGACACTTGCTAACTTAGCACCACTTCCTCCAGCACCTATTTGTCACTTGGAGCACTTCTGGACAATTACTGACTCAGCTCAAGTCTTCCTTTATGAGAACTGAAACAAAAGACAGAACTATGTAGCACTTTAAAGACTAACAAGATGGTTTATTAGGTGATGAGCTTTCCTGGGCCAGACCCACTTCCTCAGATCAAAGAAGTGGGTCTGGCCCACAAAAGCTCATCACCTAATAAACCATCTTGTTAGTCTTTAAAGTGCTGCATAGTCCTGTCTCTTGTTTCAGCAAGACCAGACTAACACGGCTACATCTCTATTACTATTCTTGTACTGTTTGCCTGTCAGCTCTCATAAAGGAGGGAATGAATGCACTAAAAACAGATTAAGAACCCATACAAAATGTAATTACTAGTAATATTAGTGTTTAGACAAGAACTTTATGCCATTGTCGTTAGATATTTCAGCAGCTTCTGCGGGATTTCACGACATTTTCTATTAGACTTGTTGACTATAAGACCATACACTCTGGAATAAAAAAACACCAGTGAGTGTGAGTCATAGATGCAAGTGAGATGCTAACCACTGCATTTACTATTGCCAGTTAATACTACAGTTTGTACCTCCCGAAACTGTGTGTCTCTGGTCCAGCAACAATAGAAAATGTACAAATTTTAGCTACCGAAGCACATGAGACAAGACCCTGAAGCTATATAATACATACCCATTAACTCTAATTGGAGGATATTGACATTTCTTTCTCTAAAACGTTTAGAATTTACAGGTTATTCTTTTACATTAACATCACATTCCCCTCTATGACTTGTACTCTGTGGGCCTTTTTGTTGTAGCTAACTACAAGTCATAGAGGGGAATGTTGTCTATATACCTGAGGATGCCATGCAACCCAGTGGGAGATTTTGTGGCTCCTTACCAAGATGGCATGAATAAAGGATAAAGTTTTTGTGTAACTTGGACTAACAGCTCCTCTGGAGTGACAGCGAAAGCTTCTAGGCTCTGGGATTTGTTGGTATTACTTGCAAGACTGGGAGCAAGAGGTTAATCTTCCCCATTGCCCATAAATATTGGTTTATTCTGAACCATACCGCACTGATCTGAATCTCAGCATTCCTTTTTTTTCTTCCTCTCTGGGTTGGCCCAAAGTAATGGAAAGTCCCTGGTGAATATCACAGTGGAGCCCATTGCACCCACTGGAAAATAGTGACAGAGCCTTCCAAGGTGGTCCTTCTTCCATTGAGCAGCCTTGTACAGCCCATAGAATCTCAAGGTCCTGTATGAACAGTTTTGCTTGACTTCTTTGCCTCTCTCATTAATCTAGTGTTGCATCTTAAATGACAAAAATAAGGCTTAAGTGAGGCCTTATTAACAGCAGTTCTATTAACTATTGGGTTTAGAGCTTTTTAAGTACCTGACCTGATGAGCAGACAGATTTTTATTGTGCTATTCATCTCCAGGCCCACCTCAAGGGGCTGTTAACCAAACTCAGTTCCAGAACTTAAGAAGGAAAAGGGAAGTATCCTGTTCCTATCACTGTGAAGATGTATGAGAGTCTCCTTTCATCTTCTTAGACTAGCAGATTAGTGCAACACAAGGCAGGATTTATCCTGCTCTTTACAAAAGTGAAACTCCCAGTGAAGTTTTGCTTAAATAAGAACTGCTGAATTGAGTTCCATGGCTAACATTTACACAAGTGATTTTGGATGCGTAAGGCCACATATCCAACTCAGAATTAGCAGAGGTGCTCAGCACTAAGTAGATCCCCTGGTTTGGATAGGAACTGATGTTCAGACCTCAGAAGATCAGGCCCAACTTGGGAAGTTAGATACTGTAAATGAGGTACCCCAAATTAGAAGACTTTAAAAAAAAAAATAGTCAGCATGCTTCCTTGGAGTACTTCCGAGCTTGAAATGCATACCTAACATTGCTCTAACCTCATGAGCTTGCTCACAAACTTCAGGCATATGTTGGGAATTCCTGAGAACAGTTCACTGCAACTCTACATATTAATTATATAAAATGTGATTGCTAATGAATATTTAAAAACAGAATGAAAAATTCTTACTTGGTTCTGACCTAAGATCAAGTCTTGAACCTATTATCAACTATTTTAGAGAATTGTATATTTGACTAAGGCATACTTCATTTTCATACATCCATCATTTTTCAACCGGATGCATATGTTATCCAAAAAACATGAAGTGTACCATAGATAGTATAACTCCCCCTGTTATTTAGTCACTTATGTGCAATATTAACATCACATGTTTCTGAATTAGAAGTGCTGGCTTCATTTCCAGTTCCTGGCTGCCAAATTCATTAACTTTTAATGAAGTACTGTATCTGTAATACTAATAGTTATCTTGATGTGTTATTTAAATTTTATTACAGCAAGCAGATGAACTGAAATAAAAAAAGGATGGGTTATTTTGGATTGGTCTTATTAGAAATCTGTGATTAGTTATTTAATGAATTATGAGTTTCTGAAGGAAAAACATGTAATTTGTACCTTTTGTTTTAAAGGTTTGGTAAATTTACTACACTCAAACAGTTTGAACACCAATTTCTTCCAGTCACTCTCTAAATTACAGAAGAAATTCATATTAGCACTAAAATTAATTTTTTTCTTAGTGATCATTATCTACGCATATTGTACGGTAATGAATATTTTTGCTATATGTCAATGTCTCAAAATTATTCCAAATATTTTGTGAAGGTGACTGTAACATTTTGAATTTTCCTTCCATTCCCCCATTCATGTGAATCCACTTGTGTGTAGTAAGACAAAGAGGGAACAAAGCTGGACTTTGTTTCTTCTGAGAATCTATCCACTAACCTAAGCTTACTCCCTCCTCTCCCAAATATCACAAAAGCATTCCTTAAGATGAATTTTACAAAATTTATAAAATAGATTCAATTTCACTGAGGAGCTAAAAATAAAAATAAATAATAAAGGGGGATAGCTATGTGTGAAAACATGGAGAGCTACATCTTACTATGTAGTCTGTCCCACCATGGGCTGCTGCAACTAGCTAAAGAATTATCACTCAGTCATGGATTCATTCAAATTCATATTTTGAACAACATCTAAGCACATTTTTTGTGATATGCATCACCAGGAAGTCATCTATGCATTTTTAACACCTTTTATATTTCATTAAATCAAGCAGCTGTTCAGCAGTGATTTTTCTGATCTTTTTAAAGTGGCTTTTAAGACCCAAAAGCCATTGAGGTTACAGAACATAAACTGCAAATTGCCTTTTACAATGTATGCCTAGGGAAGAAAAAAACCCCTAACAAGTTGTCTTAGAGAAATTCATAACACTGAAGTTATTTTATTAGACCTATAACTTCACTTAGAATGAAAAGTAATTGCTAAGATTATATTGACCTTCCAGAGTAATTGCTCAAACACACTGTCTCTTAAAAAAAGTCTAATAATAAAGGCGGGAATGCCAGTGTGAACTACTGATGTACCAATTAGTGTAAGTGCTAAGAGAAGAAAGTCTGGCAATCTGTTCTGAAATACTTGTGTTGGCTAATTCGTCTTCCAGATGTAGTGAAAATTTGGGTCCAGATACAGCATATATCCAGTATATTGTGGAGTATGCAACCACGTAACCAGAAGGCCCATTATTCTGTCCTCTGGGCACTGTACTTAGAATACGGAGGCATCCTCATCTATCGCAGGTGAAGGTGTGACACAGCTGCCTTTTTAACTTTGCCATTTCAATGGAAAAACAAAAATGGAGACACTTTGCTCTCTTTTGAAGGCATTTCCGATGTCTGTTGCTTTCCTTAATCTGATATAAAAACCTGGTTGAGAAATACAATTTTTGTTCATTGAGTAATCAAAAAATCATCATGTACCTTGTGCTTAAATACTATATTCTGCTATGATGTATTAATGCTGTCTCATTTACATTAATACCATGACTGTTGTTATAATATGGGATTATTAACAGGAGCGTCTTTATCAGTTTTACAGTCATTATCAGATTAATTCACAAAATACCATGGGGATGGACCTGTGAGAAATTAGATATGAGTGGGTAAATCAGAGTGGATGAGAAGAAATCCATATATTGAAGTTGGCTGTATGGTACAGACAGATTTTAATGACTATAAATTGAAGTTCAATTTCATAGGGAGGGGATCATGAGACCAGGACAGGATCCTGTAGTTCTCTCTGGCTCATCAACTCCAGGGCTAACTGAACCTAGCTTGGGCTGCCTAGGGTGAGAAACACAGTGTGAAATCCTAGCACCACTGGAGTGAAAGGCAAAATTCCTATTTTCATCAGTAGGGCCAGGATTTCATCCACAGTCTTCATAAATCTTGGCCTGATTATGTAGTCACAACATAGATTACTGACTGCACTACATACTTTTTGTGTGGCTAAATATCATGACAAAGACAGGGAAAGATAGGTCTGCTATAAGTCAATCATCAATGGTATTCCACCACAGGTGTATTTGGCACAGGGTTCTCAGAAGACCAAGGTCAAAATAAAACTTATAAGGAAAAGAAATAATTAATTCTGTAGATACTTCCTGCCAATCCAAGGTTTTACAAGCACTTCATTTGTTTATGGTGCCTATGACGAGTAATTAGGTGCCATACAATACTGTTTAAAGAATTAGCTTAATACATTTACTGATTTAATTAGATGTCTTTTTCTTTTCCTTTAAAAGAAGAAAAAAAAATTGACTATAGAAAACAGAATTTAATTTGAAATAAACAGAACTTTACAAGATGACACTTCTTATATGATTTACCCTACATGAAAGATGGTTATTTATGGACTAATAATATGACTTTGACCAATGAGATGTGTTACATTTATGTCCTGCATCAAATTTTCAATCAGACTCTCCCATCTGTCACAATTTTTAGTGCTGCTGAATGATAAAGCCTTGTTGCTATGGCAATTATTTCCATTACCTAGGTGACAGAGTTGTTGTGATTTCACTGCTAAAGTGATCTACCTCCTGAAACATTTTTAGTCTCAGTTGCAGATGGACCAGAGTCAAAACATCATCCATCAATAGCCCAGAGGTGAAGGGAGTCTGGGTATAACCTGACTAGTCTCTTTACCATTTGAAGATGTTCACCTCAAGAGTTGAATGCCTGAGTTATATTTCTCAAAGCTGACAGAGTATCATCTCATCAGAATTCAGAAGCACTGCCACAGGATGAAGGAGAAGAACTAACAAATATGAGCAAAGATAAAAGCAAAGCAGCAAGGAGAGGAATCAAAAAACAGCGTTTTGCATCTCCCATGGTGTTTGTATCTTCAATGAGCCCGCTCCACACTAATCATAAGAATGTGAAAGCATCATTTACAGATTAGTCTACAGAAAAGAAGAATGGGGGAAGGGAGGTTGATAGCAACCTTCAGTTACGTAAAGGAGGGTTCCAAAGAGGATGGACTTAGGGTGTTCTCGGTGACAGATGACAAAATGAGGAGCAATGGTCTCAAGCTGCAGTGGGGAAGGTCCAGGCTCAATATTAGGAACAACTACTTCATTTGGAGGGTGCTGAAACAGTGCAATAGGTTGCCTTGGGTATGGTGGAATCTCCATCCTTAGAAATCCTTAAAGCCTGGCTTGACAAAGCCTGGGCTGGAATGACTTAGTTGGGGTTGGTCCTCCCTTTAGCAGTGGATCAGCCAAGATGACCTACTGAGGTCTTTTCTAAGTCTATGATAAATGTAGAAGCCTACTTAACACCAATCTACATTTGTCATTATTACTTAGGAACCTGAGTCTAGAATCAGTGTTCCACAGAGTTTGGTTCTATACAGAGTTTACAGCCTTGTGAGGGCATTCAGGTAGGAGATTGGATAGTTATGGACAGCCAGGAAAATGTGAGCAATCTAATACTAATAATCATCTTTCTTCCCCAAGTGTGAATCATCATTAAATTGCATATCAGATAGTACAACTGAAATCCATTGGGAGGAGATCTGACTGCAATTAAATGGACCATGATGGTGGCACCTGTTATGTTTTTTCTGTGACACACAGAAATTTTAGCTCATATTTGTTAATTGGTCAGCAGCCAGATTGCTTGCTTTTAGAGGTGAGGAACAGGAAGTGCTGGAGGGACACCTATAGTTGCTGCTATAATAAAGACAGAAAGTACTTCATTAACTTTCCTTAGATCCTCTATCTTCAAGGCAATTATTGCCAGTTTAAAGATGTGTAATCTGGACTCTTCCACATTCCCAACCTCAATTTAATTTTTAAGGAATTGAGTAGATCTGAGTGGGGAATTTGCATTCAATTATCTATTTCATGAAGCTTGCCTCCCTTCTCCATTTAAAAATTTCTCACAAAGTAATTTACCAGGTTTATACATTATTCAGGGTTATCAGCAAATGTCTATAGCAAATAATCCTTGTTCTGTAATCAGCAGTAAACACTCACTATTGGAGTGATTGATTAGGGTGCATCTACACAGCACAGTTATTTCAAAATAATTGACGTTATTTTGAAATAACAATGCAAGCATCTACACAGCAATTCCGTTATTTTGAAATAATTTTGAAATAATGGACAGCTTATTTTGAAATCTGTAAACCTTATTCCATGAGGAATAATGCTTGTCCCAAAATACCTATTTCGGAATAGCCATAGTGTGGACGCTCCATTGCTCCGTTGCCCCAGGGCCATTCAAAGTAATTACTCCACAGTGCCTCCTGGGGCTCTAACTTGAGATAGCGTGTTTACATTAGTGAAGCCTGCCTCAGACTAACTTTGGGTACGTCTAGACTACATGGCTCCGTTGACGGAGCCATGTAAACTAGTTTACCCGGCATAGTCAATGAAGCAGGGATTTAAATAATCCCCACTTCATTAAAATAAAAATAGCCACCGTGCTGTGCCGACAATCAGCTGATCCGGCACAGCGCAGCAGCCTAGACATGGCGCGGTCGACAAGGGAAGCCTTTGTTGACCGCTCCGGTATGCCTTGTCAACCACACCACGTCTAGACTGCCACGCTCTGCTGGATCAGCTGATGGTTGGCACAGCGCAGCGGCCATTTTTATTTTAATGAAGAGGGGATTATTTAAATCCCCGCTTCATTGACTATGCTGGCTAAACTAGTTTACATGGCTCCGTCGACGGAGCCATGTAGTCTAGATGTACCCTTTGAGTCTTCCCTGTAGTGTACACTTGCTACTTTAAAATAAGCTATTTTGGAAAAAAAATTCCAAAATAGCTCATTGCAAAATAAATGTGCTGTGCAGATGTACCCTAAGTCACATAATCACATGGCATCTTGAATGTGTGAATGACAGTTCCTGAAGATTGCAGTTCTTCGCCTTTGTGCCACTTTTGTCAATATCAGCCTTGATGCCAAGAGGGCTGTATCCCACTTCTCTTGCTCCAGAAACCTTTCTTCATTCAAATCCCTTCTCTCAATCACTGATCGAATCTGCACTTGCACCATATATATTTAACTTTGTCTCCATAGCTCAGAATGTAGGTACCCCATAAGTAGGCCTATGTCTTACTTTATGTGTTGTACAGAAGCAATCACTGTGATAGTACTGAATAAATAAATAGCAATAATTCCGGAATGAAATTCTTCTGCTGATGTAGATCTAAGTGGACTTTGATTGAATAGTTCTACTTTATGCTGTGTTGATGACTGACAGTCCAAGAAATCCACATGCTGAATTCCAATTCAGATGTGGTCTGGGTCTATGCTAACAATTTCTGGCAATCAGCAGTATTCTCACAATGGCAACTGTTTCATACTGACTTTCTTCTACCGGGTTATCTTGAGAAGTTCATGTTTATGATATGCTCTCTATTTTCTAGAATAGATGCTTCCTTTATAGCACTTTGTTGATTTTGGAGGAGGTCTTTCTGCCACTAGCTCTCCACTTATCTGATCACCACCAAGTCAGTTTGCTTTATAGCCTGCCTATGTACCCCCTCTTTCTGACCTGCTCCCACTCTGTTGAGCTGTCCCTATCTGATTAATTGCTTTCAGCATTCCTATTGCTGTATTTACTAACAAGGAGTTCAGAATCCAGTCATATAACTTGGCATGCTGCAAATCCTGATACACAATTTTGCAACATAGTGGTAGTCTCACCACAAAACAGGTGCTCTCACAGGAAATTCATCTTCTGAAACTGTGTGTCCAGGTCACAAGCTTTTCTCCTCCTTATCCTTTGGTGCTGACCCAATCGCTATCATTTCTAGGAAAAGGCAATTGCTCACACAGAAAGTGATGGGAAACCTAATTCTTGATGATCATAAGTTCAGTATATTAGAGTCTCACACTACATTTATTCTGCTCTAGAGACAAAAAATCTTTGCTCATCTCATGCTATTCTGTCAATGTGTACTGCCAAGACAAAATATTTCTACAGAGAAGTTACTTCTATTCTGCTGAGCAACGTCAGGGTGCTTGGTTCTGTGCAGTACGTAAAGAAAAATGTGGTCTTTTTTTCAATGAGTTTATTTTCCCAACACACATTCCTTTGTTTGCCAAGTTGGGTAGATTAGATGACACACAACAGAGATATGTGGACTTTTAGTGTCTGTGGGGAACACCAAGCTTTAGTGTTAGAACACCAGATCCCCCTGCCCAGGTATCGGAGTACCTGGGCAGGGGGATCTGGAATGACTGTATGTTCCTGCTTACCCAGATATATATTTTAAACACTGGCAGGTTTATGCAATAGCATAACCTTGTAACCCAGCTCAGGTTTTTGGGCCCTGATCCCATTTACATTGACATCTGTTCCAAAACCTCCATTGACTTCCATGGTCCTAGGATCAGACCTTTATACCGCCACATTGCCACAACACCGGAGTTTTTAAAGAAAGTTAAGGTGTTCATAGGTTTGTAATTTCTCTTATGTCCACTAGTGTATTTACAGGGGTGTACTTGGGCCTATTTTTAAAGCTCCAACCTAGCCTGAGTTGGATCTGTGCTTCCTGCTGTTAAACCTTGCCTGTGGGGCCCGTCAGGTAGTAGCCGAGTGCCCCACCACTGCCTTGCTCCGCCTGTGTGCTGCAGAGTGAGAAGTGCTGCTACAACTCCCAGAGGCTATATCTACACTACAGAGTTTTGTTGGAAAAAAGGCCATTCTTCCGAAAAAACTTCACTTACGTCCACACTGCAATCGCATTCTTTCGACAAAAAATTGAAAGAACAGAGGGGTTTTTCTGACATTGGTAGACCTCTTTCTATGAGGAAGAAGACTTTTTCCAAAAGAGCTCTTTCAGAAAAAGGCATGTGTGGACAGGGAAGAGGGAGTTCTTTCGAGAGAAGAGGAAAGAGGAAAAAGCACAGGTGCCCTGGTGGCCACGCCATCCATAGTAAACACAGCTTACATGCAAGATAGCGTCCATTCAGTGTGGATGCTTTCGAAAAAGCAAATCACTTTTACAATGCGCTTTTGCAGTGTGGATGCTCTCTTTCAGAAGATCTCTCCCGGAAAAGCTTCTTCTGAAAGAAGCCTGCAGTCTAGACATAGCCACACTCAGGCCACATCTTTGCTTCCTGGAAGATCGACACTACAGAGGTTGATCTTCCAGAGTTCGATTTAGCGGTCTTTACTAGGGAATGCAATTTAATAGTGCAAAGTGTAATGCCACAATTTTATTTATTTATTTATTTTTGCTATAAGCTGGGAACTTAACTTTTGGAAGCAATAGAGGAAGACAATGATCAGTACACCCAGGTTTATTTCAAGAGGACTATGAACTGACACTGTGATGCAGCCATAAAAAACAAACAAACACAAAAAACCTAATGAAATCCTAGAATGCATCAAGGGAAGTATTTCCAGTAGAGACCAGAGAGTGTTGTTATAATAGTACAAGACACTGGTGAGACCTCTTTTGGAATACTATTTGCAATTCTGTTTTCCCGTATTTAAGAAAGATGGATCAAAACTGGAACAGATGCAAAGAAGGACTATATGATGTTCAGAGGAATGAAGAACCTACCTTTAGGGAGCTTGGCATGCTTAGCCTAACAAAGTGAAGGCTACAGGAAGATATGGTTGCTCTTATAAATACATTAGTGGGATAAACACTCATGACAGAAGAGTTTTTCAAGTTAAGGGCCATAGATGGCACAAGTACAAATGGATATAAACTGGCTATAAAACCTTAGGTGTGAATTAGACAAAGATTTCTAACCAGCAAAGGAGTGAAGTTCAGGAACAGCCTTCCAAGGAGAACAGTGGGTGCAAGGACCCTAACTTGTTTCAAGACTTAGACTGATACATTTATGGAGGGGCTGGTATTGAGAGGTTGCCTACAGTGACATATGTCCTATCCACCAGCACTATTAACAAATAATCAGAGATGTGACACTAGACATGGAGGGCTCTGAGTTACTGCAGAGAGTTCTTACCCAGGTGTCTGGCTTGTGGGTCTTGCCCACATGCTCAGAGAGCTCATCATATTTCGAGTCAGGAAAGAATTTCCTCCCAGATTGGATTGGCAGAAACCTTGCTTTTTGTTTTCTGTTTTCAATTTGTTTGTTTGTTTTTTTTACTTCCTCTGTAGTATGTGTGGTATAGGTTATTTGCTATTCGAAACTTGAGCAAATGGAGGATACTCTGTAACTTGAAGTCTTTAAATCAAGATTTAAGGACTTTAGTAACTCAGCCAAAAGTAATGGGGCTATTACACAAGAGGGTGAGTGGACAGTGATTTGCAGGAGGTCATATTAGATGAACATGGTGGTTCCTTCTGTCCTTAAAATCTGTGAGCCTCTGAAGAGTGCCATGGGGGCTGTACTGACAAGAAGAAGTCAAACTTGGATTTTACATTAGCTGTAACTAAGATGACCAATAAATATTGCTGCAATGCATTATATACACATATAGGTTCAAATACATCAGAGGCAAATGTTTCTAGGGAAACATGTCCAGGAGGCTAAGTTACTAGAATAAAGTGTCAAATCAAATCACCACGTTACTTACATTATACACAGTGAGCTCATTAAAAAGTGGCTGATAAGGCTATCTGGCTCCTTTTATGCAGGAGATATTTATATAAGTTTTTCTATAGATGCTAACTTTAGACCGCCTAAAGAAAGGCTATCCAGGAAAAACAGCTTGCAATAATGGGTTTGGTAGTATAATTAGAGAAATTATTACTGAAGCCAATTTTATAAACTTCATTTATGCATAATGTCTATAATATAGCATCTACACAAAAATCCAATTTGATCATACAAAAAAAATGGAATAACAATATTGCCTGATGATGAGACAAATCATTTCCAGTCCAAAATCTTAAAAATAACACTGGGCTTTTGTTCCAGCTATACTCAGCTTTGGCACTATTTTTCATCAACCCCTCTGAGACAGTCTAATCCAACCCTATGCTATTATCACATTAGCTAAAATGAGATTCTATTAGATTTTTCAACCAATGAAATATGGATTTGGTTTTCTACAGTCTGTGGTATACTGTGGAGAAGGGGAGAGAATGAAGAGGGGCATTAGAAGAGGTTTGCCATGATTTTTTTGGGTTTCCAATTGACTTGTACATTCTGCCTTTAAAACACCCCTCCCCCCAAAAGACAGCACAAGAATTGTGCCAGCTTTGTCACAGAAAGAAAGCATTTAATCTATGCAATACCAACATCAGTGCCTTTAAACCCACTTTTCATGTTGAGTTTCGCATTACCCTTAGTCACCAACTCCAGATGTACCATCTTTCAGCAGTAAAATGTTATGGAAAACTCATTTTTTGTATAAGTGGGGTGGACAGGCATGTGAGGTCCCTGGGCAAGACAGGAGGAGGAGGAGAAGCTGGCTCTGTGCCCCAGAAAGGATTGTGCCTTGGGCAGAAGGGACAGGGCTGGGATTCATCCCTGTCCAAAGCATGCCGTGTGGGGCTCCGGATGCGATTTAAATAGCCCGGGGTTCTAGCTGTCCCTGCAGAGCAGAGACAGCAGCAGCCAAGAGCCCTGGGCCCTTTTGAGCTGCAAAAAAGTGATAGAAAAAGTAATCTAGATTTTTCTACAAGTATTTCAATGGTTGTTACTAATTCTTGAATACAAAGAAAGACTATATATTCAAATTTTAAATTGTGTCAGTATCCCTTAAGTAACTTGACACCAGAGAGCTGAATGGATCTAACATTTATTTATTTCTCTTTTTTAAATACATGAATTAAATACAATACTCCTATCAGCTAATTTCTAAACTATTTTCTGGAAAAAACAAACAAGAAACCAGAGTTTTTAGGTGCCTAAGTAGCCCTTGGAGTCATGGTTAAAGTTGCTTCCCCTTAACAAAACCTGAAATGGTGTCTTTACCTTTGTACTAATAGAGGTAATTAGCTCTCCCATTATTGCTATTCCCTGTTCCTCCTCTCTCTTCTGATTGTACACTGCAGTATTGTTGCCTCAAAAGTATCAGTACAGGGCAGTAGAAAAGCAGGGACAAATATACAGTCATAACAGCAATGAAAAGCTCAAGGAGAGAGACTTCTTTCAAGCCATCTACTGTCTCCAACAATCAGAATCACCCTTAGGGCTAAGCTGTGCCTTGGTTCCTGTTTATTTCAGTCAGTGACACATGTACAAAACCAAGGGCACACATTTGTCTATATTCTCACTTAAAAAAAAGTGGCGTTGTGCAGCTCTCAGAGAGGTGAGAATTTCTATTGGCTAGAAAAGAGGGTTCTTTCTTCATGGAGAACATTCCATTGTGACAGTCTTGTTATATTTTTTAAGAAGTGAAGTGAAATGTCAATGGGGAGATTACGAACTCTGCCTAAAAATAATGAAAGACCATATGATATATTAATATATGTAGAGACATACACTTGAGTTCCCATTTTGTGCTTCTCTCATCTGTACCACTTACAAGATACTTTTGTAAATAAGAAGTGACACTGGCGGCATGTATTAATTTTTAAAAGATTTATCACAACCGACTGTCTTACATCAACTTTTTAGTGACAAAAGAACCTAAATTACTTTAATTGTACATTTTCTTATGTACCTGAAGTATTTGAGTGAAACATTTACAAGCAGAAGAGTAATACAAAGTTGAGAGAGAATCAAGGTCTCTGTTGTGTTCTGGAAAGATTCTTAGTGTTGGGCATAACTTTTGTGCATGTTGTACTTGTGCCTCTAAAGTACCACAAATAAAGATAAGCTCCTTTGTACAAGAAGAGAAAACAGCTAATCTGACCCAATTTTATTTGTTGCATCAAACTCTTTTCAAGGTAAAGCAGGATTCCTAACAGTTAGTTTACCTGTAACAAGCCAAGTCAGATTATATGGAGGAATTCCTGAATTTGAGACATATAAGCAGGGGTGCTAGAACAATTTTTATAGTGGGGGAGCAGAGAGCCATTGAACCAAACTGCAAAACCTGTATATAATGGAAACCACTTCAAGTCAGGATATATTGCAACAACCCTTGCAAAGACAGTTACCTGTTCTATAACTGGTGTTCTTCAATATGTGTTGCTCATGTCCATTCGAAGTTAGATGAGTGTGCTTGCCACATGTATTGGTGCCAGTTTTTCCCTTAGCAGTGCACATAGGGGATGGCTTTGGCATCCCCTGGAGTGGCTCCTATATGGCACAGTATAAGAGCTGCCACCAGCTCCCCGCACCCTCAGCTCCATCTTACTGGAAATCTGACAGCGTGGAAGGAGGGAGGGTTATGAAATGAACATGAGGAACACATCTCAAAGAACACCAGTTACAGACCAACTGAACGCTACCCATAGAAATCCCATATATGTAGTACCTCTTCACAGAGAGCCAATAAGCATGCTCCTCCTTGCCTGTTGATATAAAATGTTTAGGCTGTGTTGTCCATGAACACTCAATAACTATACACATTTACTTACTCTCAGTATAATGGGCTCACAAATGCATTAGTAAATTTCTGGCAATTTCTAAACTTTAATAAACTACAAGCAAAGGCAAGATTTCAGAAATTCTTTCTTTATACTGGGTCACTTGCACGGAGACCCAGATTCTGCAGAACACTGGCAAGTACTATAAAAGATACATAAATGGATTTTGTGTAGAATAGAAAGGTCTTTGAAGACATGAAAATAGAAGCATTGTTGAAAGTATAGAAAGATAGAGCAAAAGAAAAAGATGTACTGCAAAATGCTGACAAAGTCAAGTTGAAACATTGGACCGAGCAAAAATAATTTCCGGAATCTCACTAAAAAACTTTCCCCACCTTGCCTGAAGATATTCTGAAGCCTATGGAGTAAGGTTGGTGTGACTCCACTAAGTGACGTGATAGAAATGTTGATGTTCAATAAAATGTTCAATATGTATTACATCTAATTCCCAGACCACAGATGCAGATTCTTTCCTGCTCCTGTGCCATCACCAATAATAGACATTACATCTGTGCAACCCTGTTGTCTTAGGATTAAATGCTGAAAGCAGAATTTGGCTCTGCAACTGGCATGTAGTTAACAATTCAGAGATAGCTATAAGAAAGCAAGTTGCATTCTATGTTAATTCTATAGTGCTAACAGGGATAAGAAGTAAAAAACCAAAAGCCTTACTTTTGTTATGAAAGCAAGCAGATATGATTGAATGCAAAGAGGGATTATATGCATTGGTTAAAAAAAGAATTTTGATATGCAGTCATGTTTAAAAGTAAATGCAAGAAGATAAATGAATAATAGCTACCTCACTTCACATTTTCACATCACATTTCTCCCCCCCCCCAAAAAAAATACCTCTCAAGACATTGTAGCAGCAATCAGATATGAGTGAAATAATCAGAAATGAGGACTTAAGAATCAAATGGCTATATAAAACAATTGGAATTATATCTGAGAGAAAAATACAATAGGTTAAAATAAAAGGTAAAGACCATTTAAGAATTCCTTTAACTGATCCAAGAATTAAAAGCTGTTCCAAGCAGAAAGAAGACATGATGATGTATGGACAACTTCTGAAAGACTGATTGGAGAGAAAATGAAGATTATACCATGAGGAGAACCCTGTACACTTGGGCTATGTCTATGTTCTGAAATAACGTAGTACACTTCTACACAGTAAGCCCATTATTTCAAAATAAATTCGAAATAATGGGCTTCTTATTCTGACTCCTGTAATCCTCATTTTATGAGGAGTAAGGGAAGTTGGGGGAAGAGTGCTCTTTCAAAATAACTACTGTGTAGACAGTGCCAAAAGTTGAAATAAGCTATTTTTACTTACACTATGCAATTAGCGCAGCTCAAGTTGCATCACCTTATTTCGAGTTTAGCCCTGCTGTGTAGATGTGCCCTTAGAGAGCTACTTTTTAAAGTAGAAATATAGCCATGCTACAAGATTTATCTAGTGTTGCCTGGGTCCTTAACTCAAATAACTTTTGTTTTACGCTCTCAAATACATAGTAGAGATGTTTCAATCTTTTGCCAGCAGATAGCTTCTTGCTTCCCGAAATAAGATCCCTGTTGCTCAGATCCTTAACTCATTTTTTTTTCATTTCAATCAGTGCTCTGGGGGTGAGACTGGGGATGAGGAGTTCAGTGTGCAGGCTACCCAAGCCCCCTCTCACCATAGCAGCTTGGGGCCAGGTAAGAAGTGTCTCTCCATGACTGTTGCAGCTACAGTGGGCACAGTCAGGCGAGGGGTGTGTGTCCTCCAGCTAGGGCAGGTCCAGGTTCATCTGCTCCCTGCACTTCCCAGCCACAATGAGGAATGCAGCAAATGGTGCACTTTCCCCTGGCTTTCAGATGAAGGGGAACAGCCAGCAACCTTCCCATACAAATACGGAAGGGGAAACTTCAACTCTCTCAACCCTCTCTGAAGGGCACCTGGGAGCTGGGTGGCGTGGGGGTGGGGAAGTCCCAGACTGGACTAGGGGGCCCCCAACCAGCCCCTTTCACCTGCTTAGTGAGTCTGTCTCTTTTCTGTATGTCTTTCTGAAAAGCAATCCCATTCCAGGCGCATCCTTTTTTCCTGGCACAACCAAATCCTTCTTTTGGTTTGTGATAATCTAGTATACCAAATGTAGTGACCCTAACTTTTACCATTTAGGAGGAGTTCATGAATAAATAGACAGACAGATGTACAGAGAAACAGATGCGCACATGCACGTGCACACACACACAGATTTATGTTGTACAGTTTCAATCAAAAGGTTATTAACTTTTTTTAATGGTTTCCTACCTCTGCAGATCTGATCAGTCACCTCAGAAAACCTTGCTCCTGGAATGGTGAATGTTTTCCATTCATTTAGACCACAGGACCAATAGCCACCATGGGCCCTGGGATAAGGTGTGTGGGGGCAGCTCCATGCCCCCGGAAGATGCAAGACTGAGAGCAGAAGGGGCAGGCGTGTCCCACCCACAGTCCTCAGAGCTGCACGGTGCGACACTCCTGTGTCAATTCAAAGGGGCCCAGAGCGCTGGCTGCTGTTGCAGTAGCCACAATCTCAGGCCCCTTTGAATCACTGGGGCCTGAGGCAATTGCCCCTTTGCCTCCCAGCCCATCTGCAGGCCTAATTTAGACACCATAAGCAGTCACTTTCCCAGCCTGCTTTAAAACACAAAGTAAATTCCGTACACAGTCTTTACCTGGGGGTTGGCTTTAGTCAATCAACAATGAACTAGCAACATTTAAACATCACTGCTGCTAGTCTTCTTTTTCCAGCAGTTTTCTCCTTACACCCTGGCATGTCTCTCCCTGGATACCCTACACTCTGAATTCATGTTCCCTGACAGACACTCCTACTTCCCTTACATCTAGGAGATGCAATAAAGCAACTGCACAAATGAGTCTGCAAAAGCCCCTTACCCCCTTTTCAGCAGGATCTGCTTATAAGATGGGAGTGTTTCAGGAAAACATGGTCATAGATATAGGACTACATTTTCCAAAAGATGTGCTCTGCTTGCACACAAAATCCAGCAGAAAGTCCATACCAATGGAACCACTGGAGTGAGGTGCTGGGCACTGTACCGTTAGTGTAGTTTAGCTTCCCAGGAAAGAAGCCTGGACCAGGAGTGCTGCCAAAGTCCATTTTCTGTCATGCAGAATCAGTGGGTAACATTGTCATTAAATAAACAGGAGCTCTTTTAAGCCCCATGACTGAGAGTGATTACTGAACACCCCATGTGGCCAGGAGCAAATAGAAATGAATGAAAAGAGCCTGAATGGAAGAATGGAACAGCTGAGAGCTCCATAGGAGCTGAACCATTCTGGTTCACTTTGTAGCTGCAAGCTATCATGAAAAGGTGAAAGGAAGACAACTTGAAGGTAGCCTTATTTCTGATAATAGCACATTCTGAAGCACTTCATATGTGATTAAGTGTTCAGTTAATTTAGGCAGAGGTTGTACACAACTGTGCAGAAAACTGAGAACTGCACTACATATAAAAATAATGCACATAAGGGTATGTCTACACTATGGCTGTTTTTCCCACAAAACCTGAGTTATGTCCACGCTACAATCTTATTCTTTTGAAAGTAAATTGAAAAAGCAGAGGGGTTTTTCCAGCATTGGTAATACCCTTTCTAGGAGGAAAAAGGCATGTGTGGACAGGGAGGAGGGTTTTCTTTCGAAAGAAGAGGCCTTCAGGAAATAACAGAGGTGCCCTTGTGGACACTCCATTCATACTAATCACAACTCTATAGTTTCTGTCTCCTGCCAGCTCTTAAAGCTGCAGGCACCCTGGACAAGCCTTGTGGCAGGAAGCCGGCCTGACAGAAGCACTCGGACAGTGCAGCTCTCCCTGCTACAGGCCACCCATGGCCCAGCCTCCAGACCCCCAAAGCCCCCTTGGCCCTTGCGGGGAGCAGCCCCAGGGGTCCCAGGACCCACCCAGGGGGACCAAGAGGTGGGCACCCTCCTAGTCTGGAGTGGAGATACTGTCCCTCTTCGAGCTGTGGGGCAAGAAGGAGACATTGCAGGATCTCCGCACCAAGCGGCGGAACGCCGATATCTTTGAGTGCATGGCTGAGTCCATGGCAGAGCACGGATATCCACCCCAGATCTTGGAACAGGTCTGGAGTAAGGTAAAGGAGCTCCACCAGGGTTATGTCAGGGCCAGAGAGCACAGCTCACGCTCAGGGGCAGGACCCCACACCTGTCCCTATTACCAGGAGCTCCACCAGATCCTGGGGGGTGGAGAAGCCATTTCCTCACCTGTCGTGGTGGACTCTGGCCTTGAGACTCCCATCGTCACCCGACCGGAGGTCACAGTGGAGGAGGAGGAGGACCAGGACCAGCAGGAGGAGGAGGAGGAGATGCACACCATCACCCTGTCCCTAGAGCCAGGGCCTGTCAGCCAGGACATCTCTCAGGCTTTGTCTGACGCTGGGGAGGGATCTTCAGGTGAGTGCTTTCAGTTTCTCACACACACAGGGCGGGGGAGGCGGGTGAAGAGGGGGCGGGATGTGAGTGTCTGTGGGGCTGCTCAGGCTGGACATTGTGCTGCAGTCTGTGCACGTGGAATCACGTGGGGTATGTCTACACTACAAAGTTAATTCGAACTAACAGCCATTAGTTCGAATTAACTTTAATAGCGGCTATACATACAAACTGCTAGTTCGAATTTAAATCGAACTAGCGGAGCGTTTAATTCGAACTAGGTAAACCTCATTCTACGAGGACTAACGCATAGTTCGAATTAAGTAGTTCGAATTAAGGGCTGTGTAGCCACTTAATTTGAACTAGTTGGAGGCTAGCCCTTCCCAGGTTGCCCTGGTGGCCACTCTGGGCCAAACCAGGGAAACTTTTCTGCCCCCCTCCCGGCCCCAGAGCACTTAAAGGGCCACAGTCTGGCTACGGTGCTCGTGCCAGTTGCAAGCCTGCCAGCACCCAGCCAGCAGACCCTGCACCTGGCACAGCATGAGCCAGCCACCCACTGCCACCCAGCCCTCTGCCTCTTCCCAGAACCAGGCTGGCGGCTCCCAGGAGCCTGCCCAGGGCCACAAGAGGCAGGCGCCCGCCTGGTCTAGTGCGGAGATCGTGGATCTCATCGAGGTTTGGGGGGAGGCCTCCAATGTCCACGACCTCTGCACTAGGCATGGGAATGCGGCCGTCTAGGGCAGGATAGCTGCCAGCCTGGCCACCAAAGGCCACATGCGAACCCAGGAGCAGGTTTGCATGAAAATCAAGTTGGTCCAGTGAGACCCCCGACCCTGAGCCCTGAGCTTAGAACATAAGAACGGCCGTACTGGGTCAGACCAAAGGTCCATCTAGCCCAGTAGCCTGTCTGCCGACAGCGGCCAACACCAGGTACCCCGGAGGGGATGGACCCAAGACAATGACCAAGCGATTTGTCTCGTGCCATCCATCTCCAGCCTTCCACAAACAGAGGCCAGGGACACAGTTCCTACCCCCTGGCTAATAGCACTCCATGGACCCAACCTCCATGACTTTATCTAACTTCTCTTTAAACTCTGTTATAGTTCTAGCCTTCACAGCCTCCTGTGGCAAGGAGTTCCACAGGTTGACTATGTGCTGTGTGAAGAAGAACTTTCGCTTATTAGTTTTAAACCTGCTGTCCATTCATTTCATTTGGTGTCCTCTAGTCCTTCTATTATGGGAACTAATTAAGAACTTTTCTTTATTCACCCTCTCCACACCACTCATGCTTTTATAGACCTCTATCATATCCCCCCTCAGTCTCCTCTTTTCTAAGCTGAAAAGTCCCAGTCTAGCCTCTCTTCATATGGGACCTGTTCCAAACCCCTAATCATTGTAGTTGCCCTTTTCTGAACCCTTTCCAAGGCCAAAATATCTTTTTTGAGGTGAGGAGACCACATCTGTACACAGTACTGAAGATATGGCGTACCATAGTTTTATACTTCCCCTGCTCCTACTTCCCCTGGCTTCCCCCTTCCAGCTCCCTCCTCCCAGGTTTCCCCCTCTCCTCTTCCACCCTCTCTCTTCCCCTCTCCCACCTCCTTTTCCCAGTCTCCCCAGAGGTTACTCCCCCCCCCCAGTTTTGTTAAATAAAGAGTTTATATTTTTGAACACACGTGTCCTTTATTTTTTACATCAGGAAGGGGGGCTAGGAAGGGGCAAGTGGAAGGAGGTGAGGGGGGAATGGGGCACAAGCCCCCGATGGGGAGGACTGGGGTGGCTCTGTGGGCTCCTCGGGGTGGAAGCTCTCCTGCAGGGCCTCCTGGATCCTGATAGCCCCCCGATTGACCCCACTGGATGGCAGCCTGCGGCAAGTGCAGCCGGGCTGATGGCCGAGTGCTGTGATGTGCCGAGTGAGGGTGCTCAGGGCACTCCAAGACAGGACTGCTTTGCTGTCCCTCATCGAGGTAGACAAGCAAGCAGGGAACCCTGAGAACTGTCTGTCCAGGGTGGGGGTCGGGTTACTTTAAGCACAACCCTCGGCTAGCCTGAGGCAGCAGCTCCACACTCTAAATCTTAACCTGATGCCCTGCCAGCACTGGTTCCGGCAAGCCTTAACTTCGGTTCAGGGTCCACTCAATGTGGACATGCTATTTTGAATTAGCAAAACGCTAATTCGAATTAGTTTTTAGGTCTAGATGCACTAATTAGAATTAGCTTAGTTCGAATTAACTAATTTGAATTAAGTTAGTTTGAATTAGTGCTGTAATGTAGACATACCCGTGCAGCGTTAGTGTGCGCCACGCGGACTTAGCAGGCAGCCCCTGAGCACAGGTGGGATCCTGCTGCCAGGCTCAGGGGAGGCCACATACATGTCCGGCCCCAGACCCACCATGGCTGGAAGCAGGCTAGCCACAAGGGTGCAGGCATGACGCCAGACACCCCAAGGAGTGCCACACACAGCATGTGGCCATGCCTGCATGTGTGAGACACCACCTGCTTCTGTAGGCAGCGCTGCGAGCTGCTCCCGGCTCCTCTGCCACCCATGGGATCCCATTGTGGCTGGACACTTCCCTTGCCTGCTTGTCTGTGGGCCGGCGGGGCAGGGGGAGGGAAGCGGGAAGCATGGTCCCCTGGATATCTCAAGGCCCCAGTGAAGCAGGGCCTGCTGTGCAGGCCACAAACGGCCTTGTTCCCGAGACATCCCCCTTCTCTAGCCCGAGGACTGTTGGTGGCTGCTTACAGAGGAGGCCATGGCCTCAGAGACAGTGTTTGCTTGGATGAGTGACCGCCTCTCCCTCTTGTGTGTTCTCCACAGATGGGCAGCCAGGACTCAGGGGCGAGCCACACCACCTGTGCCAGCTGCCACAGCCTGGGGGACCCGAAAGCACGCCAGGGTCAGGACGACCTCATGTGCCAGCATGTCAGAGTCCGGCGTGACATGCAGTAGACCCTGGTGCAGAAGATACACATGGATGCTGAGTGGTGGAACCGTGCCTGGGACCAGCTCATACAGTGGTGTGATAGCATGTGTGTTGCCATGAGAGAAATGATGGCACACCCGCCTGCTGTTGGTCCTCCTGCCTACTACCCGCCTGCCCCCCCTCGCTATGCCCATTCCCCCTTCCACTGCCCTCCCTGCAATGCCTTTGCTCCCTCCCCAAACAATGCCCATGCCCACTCCCCATGTAATGTCTATGCCTCCCCCCGCCCACCCATCTATGGTCCCCAGACCCACCCAATCCCAACTCCAACAAGGTCCCCACACCCGAGGTGGCACATCTAGCTGCTCCACATGCCACTCTGAGACCCCCCCCCTCCAGGTTATGAGCCCTCCTCCCCCTGCCCACCTTTTCTTAATGTAAAATAAATACAGACTTCATTTTGTTGGAAACCAAACAGGTGTGTTTATTGAAAGGTCAGGGAAGGGGTGAAGGGAGGGGTTGTGGTGCGGAAGGGATAGGGCAGCAAGCCAGAGGCCCCTGTTGGGGAGGCCCTGGGGAGAGTTATTGGGGTTCTTGAGAGAACCTCTCCCTCATGGCCTCCCAGATGTGCACCTGGGCCTGATGGGCCTGGTGGATGGCAGCTGTCTGCGGCTGCTGGCAGGCTTGCCCCTCCTGTCCAGCGTCTGCCCCCACCCCGGGAGGAAGGCCTCCCCCTTCCTCTCCACAATGTTGTGGAGGACACAACTTGCTGTGACCATCTTGGGGACGTTGTGCTCCGCCACGTCGAGATGGGTTAGCAGGCACCTGAACCGTGCCTTGAGGCGGCCGAAGGTGCACTCGACCTGGATCTTAGCTAGGTTCAGGCGACCATTACATTGGTCCCTGCTGTGGTCCAGGTGTCTGGTAGAAGGCTTCATAAGCCATGGCATCAGGGAGTAAGTCGCGTCCCCCGTGATGCACAACGGCATCTGCATGTCCACAACGGCAAATTCACAGTGGGGGAAGAATGTGCCCGCCTCCAGCTTTCCGTATAGGCTAGAGCTCTGAAACACATGGGCATCGTGTGCCCTGCCTGACCACTTGACAAAAATGTCCATGAATTGTCCAGGGTGGTCGACCAAGGCCTGCAGCACCATAGAAAAGTAACCCTTGTGATGTATGTATTGGGCTGCTCGATGCTCTGGTGCGCAGATTGGAATATGGCTTCCATCAATGACTCCACCACAGTTTGGGAACCCCAGGGCAGCAAATCCAGCCATGATGGGGCCCAGGTCTCCCAGACAGATGACGCTGCACAGCAGAATGGAATTGATGGCCCTCACAACCTGCAAAAGGAGACAGACACACACACAAAACAGAATGAGAGAGGGAGTGCCTGAGCCTTTGGGCAGTGCCTGACCCCTTCCCATACCCTGCCTGCCTCAAACACCCCAGGAGCCACACCCTATGAGGCCACCCCCCCCCAGTAGCAGGGTTGTGTGAGGGTCGGACTGCAGAACCCCCCAGGGACAGGGATTCCCTCCCACTCCCACTCCACTCCCCACACCTTCCAACCCCCCCTTTCCTGAGGGTCCCTCTTTTCTGGGACACCCCTCCCCCTGTGTAGGGACTGCAGCCCGAGAGTGCCGTACTTCCATGAGGAGGGCCCTGATGGTGGGCTTCCCCATGCTGAACTGGTTGTCCACCGACTGGTGGCAAGCTTCTCCAGGGGCATGAGGGCCACAGGTGGGTGTCGCATCTCCAGAGGGCAGGGGCGAGCCAGGCACACAGCTCCAAAAAGGTGGCCTTCCGCATGCGGAAGTTTTGGAGCCACTGCTGGTCATCCCACCACTCCATAACCAGCTGGTCCCAGTAGTCCGAACTGGTGTCCAGCCTCCAGAAACGCCTCTCCACTGTGGGGTGCGGTTGCCAGAGTGTAGCTACTGCACCCAAGGAGAGGCTCCCAAGAATGAGCTTGGGGCCAAGCTCGGTCAGGCCAAGAAGGCGGCTGGCGTAAAGTGCTGCCAAACTGCAGCATGGCTGTGTGGGGCCAGCGAATGCCCAGGGGCAGTTCCAGCTCCATGGCACAAAGGAAAAAGCTGTGGCATCCAAAAAAGCAGGGCAACCACTCTCAGGCACTGTGAGAGCTTTGCTGTCCCTTGAAGAGGTAGGCAAGCACACAGCAGAAGCAGAGGAACGGCTATTCAGGGAGTCCTTTTAAGCACATCTCTGCAAGGCTCTGGCACCAGCACTGGAAAGCAACTGGTGACCTAAAGCCCTGGCTGAAGTGGTTCTGGGCGGCCTTTTATGTGAGAGAGTGTCCAATCAGTCTAGATGCTCTCTTTTGAAAAAGCAGATCTCTTTTTCGATGCATTTTTGTTTGTGGACGCTCTCTTTTGGAAGACATTTTTTCGGAAGAGATCTTCAGAAAAAAGGTTCTTCCAAAAAAAAGTCTGCAGTTTAGACATAGCCTAAGAGAGGTTTTTAACTTGAGAGAAAGAAAGAAAGAAAGAAAGAGTTAATGAGTAATCTGGGGCCAAGGAGTTACTTTTGAAATTTTGTGCTATCAAGTCCCTGATTAAAAAGCCTATAGTAATTAGAAACCCAAACAAAAAATTCAGAGAAACTACATAGAGTCCCAGAATTAATCTTTGACAAGTAATTATAATTTTCTGAGCGCTGGAAGTGACCTAGTCTATGAAGCGTGGATAGTGATTCTGTAGACATACCAGATAAGCCAAAATACTACAAAGGAAAATAAACCTGAAGGAAAGACATTGAGGTGAAAGTCAGATCAAGCAAGAACTGCTCATGGGATTGTACATGCTGTAACAACTAGCAGAAGCG
Organism: Pelochelys cantorii; assembly: GCA_032595735.1. Lineage (NCBI taxonomy): Eukaryota > Metazoa > Chordata > Testudines > Trionychidae > Pelochelys > Pelochelys cantorii. The sequence continues at coordinate 173,061,039 of CM064328.1, forward strand.
AAAAACAAACAACCAACCAACCTCTGGTGTAAAGGGAAAGATGTAAAAACTTTCCACATTGCTAGTGTTTGTGAACACCAGCAGTATGCACACATAATTGAAAAAGATGATGAAAATATCACCACTAGCTCATATTACTTTTTCATCAGACCAATAAACACCACCTCAACAAAAGATGAAGGGACTGCCAACCTGAAAAGCAAATGGGTCTTATTAATTTTATGTTGTACAGTGGTGCATTACAGTGTGTTGTACAGTGTGATGCCAGAAATGGTAATTTTAATACTAAATGAAAATACATAGGTCATGAAAGGAAAAATTATAAAAAATCAGAGCTTAAAATAGTGAGTTTATCCCCAATAAATAGAGATTCTACTGAGAGCCAGAGAAGCTGAGGATTTTCAAGACAGTTAGGCTACGTCTAGACTACATGGCTATATCGATGGAGCCATGTAAAGTAGTTTACTCGGCATACTCAAAGAAGCAGGGATTTAAATAATCCCTGCTTCATTAAAATAAAAATGGCTGCCGCACTGTGCTGACGATCAGCTGATCTGGCACAGCGCGGCAATCTAGATGCGGCACGGTCGACAAGGGAAGCCTTTGTCGACTGCTCCAGTAAACCTCGTTTCACAAGGCATACCGGAGCGGTTGACAAAGGCTTCCCTGGTTGACCACACTGCGTCTAGACTGCCGCGCTGTGCCGGATCAGCTGATTGTCGGCACAGCGCGGCAACCATTTTTATTTTAATGAAGCAGGGATTATTTAAATCCCTGCTTCTTTGACTACACTGAATAAACTACTTTACATGGCTCCATTGACGGAGCCATGTAGTCTAGACGTAGCCTTAGGCTCAAGAAATATTAGTACTCCATGTTGAAGGAAGACAAGAGTTGGCCATGAAATAGTCAAAGACAGAGTAAGGCCAAGCACTTCATAACCAACAGATCACAGCAACATTCTACATGGCTGGAGATAGCGGAGGATGGTTTTGCTGTGGGCACAAGGGAAAAGAGGACCAGGAGGAATAGCACACAGCTCAAAGTATCCACTAAATAACAGGTCCCCAGTGTCTCAACTGTAGAAGATACCTCTGAAAATCCGACTGGCCCTAGGGAACAGAGAGATGTATGGAACACTCTTGTGGATCTCAACTCTGCCCAACCCGTTAAAAAGAATAAAGCTTGTCCACAGATTGTTCTCCAACCATTCAAAGAAGATGGATGATCCTTTTGAAGGAATCAAAAGTCAGAGGAATAAAAAGAACATTCCTGAAAAGACTCGTGGATAACTGGAAGATATGTTGCTTTCCTGGATACAACCCACAAGATGTCACACTAAAAATGAAAAGGCTTTAAAGTTGACAGGAAAGGATCCATTGGTGATGATTCCTATTGGCCCTAATGACACTGCAATGTGAGTTATACTGCAGCTAGTAAATGACTTCAGGACCTTGGTAGCAGGCTGAAGAAGGAGAAAGTCCAAGCAATCTTATGAGACTTTTCCGGTGTTATGAGCAAAGGAAGACAGAAGGCAGAAGATTACGGAAGTAAATTGCTGGCTACATAAGTGGTGAAGGGTGGAAAGTTTGGGTTTTGTGGAACATTGGCCCACCTTCTCTAGGGAAGGAGACTATAATTTGGATGGCCTCCACCTCAGAAGGGAATCAATCTTTTTGGGGCCAAAATGGCTAGAATAAACAAGAGCATATTATACTAAAAACAAAAGGGGAGTGTAGCAGGGTAGACTCACTGCCATGCCAGCTCCTGCTGGTCACTCCAGGAATTAGCTCAGCAGGGCACCTTCTTCTGGCCTGTGTCTCTCTCATCACTCTGCTCTCTGATTCACTATTTCTCTTTGGACCATGGGATCTTCTTCGGGAAACTACCCTCTGGCAGTATGCATTACTCTGGTCTCTTGCCCCCATCTGGGGGTATCAGCAGGAGGCATAAGGGATCTGTTAAAAAAGGCTTTCTTTTTCGACAGATCCCCCTCTAGACTGCTGCTTTTTGCTGACAAAGTGCCAAGTCAGCAAAAATGGCAGCCATTTTTATGCAAATTAAGCGCAGGATATTTCCATCCCCGCTTCATTTGCAATGTCGACCTGCCTAATCTGCATCCCTCTGCCGACAGAGGGATGCAGTCTAGACATACCCATAATGAATGGGGAAGGCAACCCAGTAACAGATGATGTGGGAAAAGCTCATGTACTCGATGCTCTTTTGCTTCCGTCTTCACAGACAAGGTCATCTCCCAGACCACTGCCTTGGGCAACACAGTATGGGGAAGAGTTGAGCAGCCCTCAATAATGAAATAACAGTTTAAGGACTATTTAGAAAAGCTGGATACGCACAAGTCCATGGATCTAATACGTCTATGGGTGCTGAAAGAGTTGGCTGTGATTGTGTAGCTACTGGCCGTTATCTCTGAAAATTTGTGGTGATTGGGGGAGGTCCTGGATGATTGGAAAAGGCCCTTCCTTAAAAACAGAAGAAGGAGGATCCAGGGAACTACAGACTAGTCAGCCACACCTCAGTCCCTGGAATCATCATGGAGCTGGTCCTCAAGGAATCCATTTGAAACACTTGAAGAAGAGGAAAGTGATCAGGAACAGTCAATTTGGATTCACCAAAGACAAGTCATGCCAGATCAATATACCTGCCCTCTATAGTGAGATATCTGGCTCTGTGGATATGGGGAAAGTGGTAGAATTTAGCAAAGCTTTTGTTACAGTCGAGCACAGTATTCTTGCCAGTAAGTTAAAGAAATATGGATTGGATGAACAGACTGGAAGATGGATAGAAAGCCAACTAAATTGTCAGGCTCAATGGCTCAATGTCTAGTTGGCAGCTTGTTTCAAGCAGAGTGACCCAGGGGTCGGTTCTTGGGCCAGTTTTGTTCAACATCTTCATTAATGCTCAGGATGAGGGGATGGATTGCACCCTCAGCAAGTTTGTGGATGACAATAAGCTGGGGAGAGAGGTAGAAAAGCTGGAGGGAAAGATATAGGATCTTCAGCAATCGGGACAAATTGGAGGTTTGGACCAAAATAAATCTGATGCGGTTCACCAATGACAAGTGCAGAGTTCTGCACTTAGGATGGAAGAATCCCATGCATTACTTGAGGCTGGGGACTGACTAAGTGGCAGTTGTACAGAAAATGGTCTGGGTCAACAGTGTGCCCATGTTGCTAAGTAGACTAAGAGCATATTGGGCTGCATTAGTAGGAATGTTGCTAGCAGAAGTGATTATTCCCTTCTGTTTGGTACTGGTAAGGCCATATCTGGAGTATTGTGACTAATTTTGGGACCCCTTTACAGAAAGAAGGTCAACAAACTGGAAAGAGTCCAGTGCAAGAGAACAAAAATTATTAGAGAGCTGGGGAGCATGACATGAAGATAGGCTGAAGGAAGTGGGCTTATTTAAAGTGTAGAAGAGAAGAGTGAGGGGAGATTTGATGGCAGCCTTCAATTAGCTTAAGGAGGGTTTGAAAAAGGATGGAGGCAGGCTGTTCTCAGTGGTGGCAGATAATGTTCCCTCTAATTTTTTCAATCTGTGTGCAGAATATTTTTTTTGTGTGCACTGAGATGTGTAGTTGTGTACCACTGATAGAAACACATGCTGCCAACTGTGGGCACTGTGGACACTCTGCTAATCAGCTGGGCTGCATTTAAATCTCTCATGGGTGGCTGCCCAAGTGCTGAGTTTACAAGGAACACTGGCGATAGATGATAGAATAAGGTCTCAATGGTCTCAAGTTGCAGTGGGGGAGGTTTAGGTTGGTTATTAGAAAAAAACTATTTCATTATGAGATGGTGAAGCACTGAAATGGGTTACCTAGGGAGGTAGTGGTATGTCCATCATTAGAGATTTTAAAGGCCAGGCTTTACAAAGCCCTGGTTGGAATGATTTAATTGGGATTAGTCCTGATTTGAGCAAGGGGCTGGAATAGATCACTTCCTGAAGTTGCTTCCAGCCCTGGTCTTGTATGATTCTATAATTTTGGGTAAGACATTCAACTTGGCACTTCATAACATTTTGATTAAAATACTAAAAAGGATATATAATTAACATGGCGGACAATCTGGTTAACTGATAGGTCTCATAATGTCATTGTAAGCTGGAAATCAAATGGGTGTATTTCATTTGGTTCCTGCAGGAATTCTTTTTTGCCTCTCCTCTGTTAAAGGCAATCACTGATAAAGAGTGCAGATGACACAAAACCTGGAGAAGTAGTAAATAACAAAAAGGACAGATTACTGACAGAGTGATCTGAATTGCAATGTAAGGAGGGGGCAAGGAAACAATATGCATTTTATGTGGCTAAATGTAAATGTGTATATCTAGGAATAATGAATGTCATACTCCCAGGAGGGGAACTATCCTGGGAAGCAGTGACTCTGAAAACAATTTGGTGGTAGTGGTGGATAATCAACTGAACTTGAGTTCCCACGGTGACACTCTAGTTATAAGGGCTAATACAGTCCTTGGATGCATGAACTGGGGTATCTCAAGTAGCAGGAGAGAGGTTATTTTACCTCTGAATTGAGCACTGGTGTGATTGAAATTTAAGGAAACATTCCTTATAGGGACATACTGTTTATGAGACCAACAACAGGACACACTTTTTCCCTAATAATGGAGATTCTTTTCTCTGCTGCTATAACAAATTATATTTCTATAGTTAATTCAGCAAGACATCTCCACTACAGATTCCTTTAGATAGCCGGTGGCCAATAAGATAGATGCAATTTGCCAGGGGTAGCCCCACCAGGCAGCTACTGTTTTATTTACCTGCATCTCCACAAGTATGAGCCCTTGCAGCTCCTGTTGGCCATTGATTGCCGTTCCCAGCCAATGAGAGCTAAAGAAAGCAGCATGGAGCAGAACACCACTTCCAGTAGGCGATGCAAGCACTCTTACCTGCAGAGAGGCAGGTAAATATCTCCAGAGGCCACCCATGGTGAACCATGTATGGACCACAGGCCTGTTATTGACCACTGTTGCTTTAGATTCACACATTCCTGTCTCCTCCTTTACCTGCACTTGTATCCAGACAGACAACCTGGCCATAGATGCCTCTAGTCTTGGGTAGGCAAAAGTTTTTGAGATGGGGGTCCACACTGAGACTTTTCTAGGGAGGTAATGTGGGTGAGGGGTGGAGGTTGGGTGCAGAAGGGAGCTTGGGATTGGGGACTGTGGTGCAGGAGGTGTGGGGTCTGAGAAGGAGTTTGGGTGAAGGAGGGGGTTGTGACCTGGGGCAGTGATTTGGGGTGCAGGGTCAGGGAGGGGGTATGGTTGCAGGAGAGGATTCTGGCCTGGGGTATAGGTATAGGAAGGGGTGCAGGGTCTGGGAGGGAGTTGTGACCTGGGATGAAGGGGGATCAGAGGGTTTGGTTGGTGACCCAGGGCAGGAGATTGAGGTACAGGAGGGCATTTAGGGTTGGGGAGGAGGTATGAGTGCAGGAGAGAATCCTGGCCTGGGGGAGTGGTATAGGAGGGGGTGCAGAAGTACAGAGGGTTTGGGTAGTGAACTAGGATGGAAAGTTGGAGTGCGGGAGGGAGTGGGGTGCTGGTTGTAGGCTCTGGCCAGGAGGTATTTACCTAAGTGGCTCCCAGCCAGCAGTCCAGCAGGACCCTCAGGCAGCCTCCCTACCCCTGCTCTATCCAGATCCTGGTATGCCTGTGGCCTACATTTCCCACTCACAGAAAACTGGGCTGGGGGGACCATCAAATATGAATGGTGCCTGCTGGTAGAATCTCTCAGGAAGCAGGGGAGAGGTACTGAAGGAGGTGGCTAGGCTGAGGAGTTACCATATTCCCAAGTCTCTGAGGGGTAGCCGTGTTAGTCTGTAAGGGTACGTCTACACTTGCTCCCTAGTTCGAACTAAGGATGCAAATGCAGCCGACCAAAATTGCTAATGAAGCAGGGATATAAATATCCTGTGCTTCATTAGCATAATCTCGCCTACGCGCTATTCCACTCGCCAGCTGATTCAAACCAGGAAGGGAGCTCCGGGACGCGTTAGTGCGAATCAAACCCCTTGGTTTGAACTAATGTTACTCCAAAATGACCAAGGGGTTTGATTTGAACTAACGTGTCCTGGAGCACCCTTCCTGGTTTGAATCAGCTGGCAAGTGGAATAGCGCGCGGGCAAGATTATGTTAATGAAGTGAGGGATATTTAAATCCCCGCTTCATTAGCAATTTCAATTGGCTGCATTTGCATCCCTAGTTCGAACTAGGGAGCAAGTGTAGACGTACCCTAACTGTAAAAACAACAAATAGTTCTGCAACACCTTAGAGACTAACAAAAAAAATGTAGATGGTATCATGAGCTTTGGGCTGGTATCACAAGCACTGAGTACTTACAGCCCACTCCATTAGCCTCATTTAGCATGGACATTCTAACTGACAATATTTTTTTCCTATTTTTTCCCTTCTTTTTCCTCCCCATCCCCTCTCTTTCTCTATTTATTTGAACCCTAGACTCCATTCATCTGAAGAAGTAGGTTGTGCCCACAAAAGCTCATGATACCATCTATATTTTGTGTTAGTCTCTAAAGTGCTGCAAGATTATTTGTTGTTTTTTAAGTTTTTTTCATGTTCACAAGGTTTTCCTTGAGAGTATCCATGTGGAGACATCAAAGACTGAGGAAGCTATTAGGTACAGAGCATTGCTGGCACACCACTGGTAGAGGAGGAGATGGCTCTGTCATAGGAAAGACACTAGCAGCTGGTTACTACTGGCAACAAGCAGTGCTCCACCCCTGCTCCGAACCCACCCATCATAGTGATCAAGGACGATTATGCTGCCCTGGCTGGCTTTACATTTGCTTGGATTCAGATCCTGTTAAGCTACAAAAGCTGCCTATATAAAATAATTGAAGGTTCAGGGATTTAAAAAACAAACAAACAAACAAACAAACAAACCTGTTCATAGTCTGCACGTAGAAGATGTTAAAAAATAATTGGTTGTGAGACAATTTTATGTTAAAGGCAATTCCCAGAATGAGTGTGTCCTGTAATTCTCCCAAGGATTGTTTTGGTAGTGTTGTACTGCTGGGATGGCTGTTGCATCAGAATTATGTTGTGTAAGCAAACTGTGAGCAACGCTTATCACAGGACATTATTGGAAGATTAGTCTGATAGGTAACAGTGCAACTACAGTTTGGACTAAAACATATATTAGAGGTTTTCATTTATGAAAGAAAAGCATTGCTTCAGGCTTCACAAAAGCAGGTTCAATAGGTGGGGACTACAGGGAGGAGGGCACGGTACTGTAGTTAAAGGTTATGCAGCTACATTTACGCAGTTCTTTTCAGTGTTTTTGGAATTAACTTAGTTCAGGACAGTAGAAGTTCTCAGTAATTGGTGTTGCTGAGGGGTGGGCAAGGGGAGAACACTCTTTCAGATGAAACTCCTGCCAAAAGAGAAAAAGTGCAATTTTTGAAGAGGTATAAAAAGTGAAATTTCTATTGCAAAGACTTCAATTGGAAAGAGTATATAGGTGAAGGGTTGGTGAAGGATGAGACATATGAAATTTAACATGCTTCATGGGCACATGCTGTGACAGTAGCATTCTCACCTCTGAAAGCCAGTAAAATCAAAGCTATTGAAGATTCAAGCATTTGTCTTCTGGCAGTAGGTGGCCTAGTCTCTCAAACCAGCTGTTGGGGTTTTTTTTTGTAAAAAGAAAGCTGAAATCAACTTCACTTATACAAGATTTATTTTAATCTGGAGTTTTTATCACTACATAAAATTTGGCGCATTTCATTTTAATGTTCCTGCCCCTTTTTCTGAGAATATCACTGAGTCCCATTGCAATGATGTTTACACACTGCACATATTCTCTTCTAAATCAAGGGGGTTAAACTAGCATTCCAAGATATAGGATTCCTTTTTTTAAAAATATAAAGGGTCTTCAGCTTCAGTTTCTTCCTGATGCTCACCTTAAGTGCAGCTTTTCAGAGAAATGTATAGAAACATTACATATAGGAAAAGATAATTCAAGTATTGCTTTGATTTGCTTAATTTAAAATGAGATTTGTCATGCTGTTTTCCATATTTTTAAAATCAGGCTTTTACCAGTAAGGGATAATTCTCACATATTTTAGATGTTGGTTTGGATAAAATATGAGTACTCAGATGATTTATCAGAGTCTTTCTAATTTCACATACTACCATTCTCCTCTCCATATAACTACTTATTAACAGGATACATGCTAGACTGGTGAGAAGGAGCCATTATGTATCATGCCAACGATCCCCTATTGTGACATTTCTTACTATCACTCAATACATAGAGGATTCATCAAAGGCCTCATTGCACTTTGCCATGCATTGGAGCATCCTAAGATACTGTAGCATGCACCAAAACAGATGTCACAGAAAAAAAATAAACAAAAGTTTCCAAGTCAAATTCATAGAAGCAGGCTATTCAGAATTAAAGTCAGCAAAGCAATAAAGAAATTGCCCAGACATACATGGTAACAGCGGTGTTTTAGCTAGTCCACTCTCTTGCTTCTTGCCCGTACCACCTGCTTCAGGCTACGTCTAGACTACAGGCTTCTTTCATAGAATCATAGAATCATAGAACCGTAGAGCTGAAAGAGACCTCAGGAGGTCATCAAGTCCAGCCCCCTGCTCTAGGCAGGACCAATCCCAATTAGATCAACCCAGTCAGGGCTTTGTCAAGCCGAGACTTAAATACCTCTAGGGATGGAGACTCCACTACTTCCTTAGGTAACCCATTTGTGTTTCACCAGTCTCCTAGTGAAATAGTTTTTCCTAATATCCAACCTGGACCTCTCCCCCCAAAACTTAAGACCATTGCTCCTTGTTCTGCCATCCGTCACTACTGAGAACAGCCTTTCTCCATCCTCTTTGGAACCTCCCTTCAGGAAGTTGAAAGCTGCTATCAAATCCCCCCTCATTCTTCTCTTCTGCAGACTAAACAGACCCAACTCCCTCAGCCTCTCCTCACAGGTCATATGCTCCAACGCCCTAATCATTTTGGTTGCCCTCCGCTGGACCCTCTCCAATGCGTCCACATCCTTTTTGTAGTGGGGGGCCCAGAACGGGACATAATACTCCAGGTGTGGCCTCACCAGAGCCGAATAAAGGGGAATAATGACATCTCTGGATCTGCTGGCAATGCTCCTCTTAATGCAACCTAATATGACATTAGCCTTCTTGGCTACAAGGGCACACTGTTGACTCATATCCAGCTTCTCATCCACTGTAACCCCCAGGTCCTTTTCTGCAGAACTACTACTTAGCTGGTTGGTCCCCACCCTGTAACAATGCTTGGGATTCTTCCGTCCCAAGTGCAGGACTCTACACTTGTCCTTGTTGAACCTCATCAGATTTCTTGTGGCCCAATCCTCCAATTTGTCTAAGTCACTCTGGACCCTATTCCTGCCCTCCAGTGTATCTACCTTTCCCTCTAGCTTAGTGTCATCTGCAAACTTGCTGAGGGTGCAATCCATCCCCTCATCCAGGTCATTAATAAAGATATTGAACAAAACCGGTCCCAAAACCGAACCTTGGGGCACTCCTCAAGAAACCGACCGCCATCCTGACATCGAGCCGTTGATCACTACCCGCTGGGACCGGCCTTCTAGCCAGCTTTCGATCCATATTACCGTCCATTTATCCAATCCATATTCCCTTAACTTGCTGGCAAGAATATTGTGGGAGACCGTATCAAAAGCCTTGCTAAAGTCAAGGTATATCACATCCACTGACTTTCTCATATCCACAGAGCCAGTTACCTCATCATAGAAGCTAATCAGATTGGTCAGGCACGACTTGCCCTTTGTGAATCCATGCTGACTATTCCTAATCACTTTCCTCTCTTCCAAGTGCCTCAAAATGGATTCCTTAAGGATCCCTTCCATGATTTTTCCAGGAACCGAGACCGGCCTATAGTTCCCTGGATTGTCCTTCTTGCCTTTTTTGAAGATGGGCACTACATTTGACTTTTTTCCAATCATCCGGGATCTCTCCCGATCTCCACGACTTTTCAAAGATAATGGCCAAGGGCTCCTCAGTGACGTTTGCCAACTCCCTCAGTACCCTCGGATGCATTAAGTCCGGACCCATGGATTTGTGTACGTTTAGCTTTTCTAAATAGTTCCTAACCTGTTCTTTACCCACTAAGGGCTGTCGATCTTCATCCCATCTTGCATCACTTAGCGCATTAGTCCGGGAGCCCACCTTGTCCGTGAATACAGAGGCAAAGAAAGCATTGAGTACTTCAGCTTTCCCCACATCATCTGTCACTAGGTTACCTCCTTCATCCAGTAGGGGCCTCACACCCTGTCTGATCACCTTCTTCTTGTTAACATGCCTGTAGAAACCTTTCTTGTTATCCTTCACATCCTTTGCCAGTCTCAATTCCATTTGTGCTTTCGCCTTCCTGATAACCCCCCGGCATTCTCGAGCTATACATTTAAACCCCTCCCTGGTCATTTATCCAAGTTTCCACTTTTTGTAAGCTTCCTTTTTGTGCTTAAGTTCACCAAGGATTTCCCCTGTAAGCCAATACAGTCTCCTACCATGTTTACCTCTCTTGCTACGCATCGGGATGGTTTCTTTCTGTACCTTCAATAAGGCTTCTTTAAAATACTGCCAGCTGTCCTGGACTCCTTTCCCCTTCATGTTAGCATCCCAGGGGATTCTGCCCATCAGGTCTCTGAGGGAGTCAAAATCTGCTTTTCTGAAGTCCAAGGTGTGTATTTTACTACTCTCTTTTCTTCCTTTGGTCAGGATCTTGAAATCTACCATCTCATGATCACTGCTTCCCAGGTTGTCACCCACCTCTACTTCCCCTATTAGTTCCTCCCTGTTTGTGAGCAGAAGGTCAAGCTGCGCACGGCCCCTGGTCGGACCCTTCATCACTTGTACCAAGAAGTTATCCCCAACATTCTCCAAAAACTTCCTGGATTGCCTGTGTACTGCCGTATTGGTTTCCCAACAGATGTCAGGGTGATTAAAGTCCCCTATGAGAACCAGGGCCTGCGATCTGGAAGCTTCTCTCAGTTGTCCGAAGAAAGCCTCATCTACCTCATCCACCTGATTCGGTGGCCTATAGTAGACACCAACCACAACATCATTGCTGTTGTTTGCACCTCTAAACTTAACCCATAGACTCTCAACAGGTTTTTCTCCCTCTATATACTGGAGTTCAGAGCAATCATAGTGCTCTCTTACGTATAGTGCAACTCCTCCTCCTTTTCTCCCCTGCCTGTTTTTCCTGAACAGTCTATACCCTTCCATGACAGCGCTCCAGTCATGCGAGTCATCCCACCAAGTCTCTGTTATCCCAATTAAATCATATTTCTTGGACTGGGCCAGGGCCTCCAGTTCTTCCTGTTTGTTGCCCAGGCTTCTCGCATTAGTGTACAAACACCTCAGATAACCAGTTGATCGCCCCATCTTCTCTATTCGAATCAGGGGTCCTCCTTTCTTGCTCGTTCCTCTTTGCATTCCTTCCCGGTATCTGACTTTCCCACTCCCCTCAGGGTGTTGGTCACCGTCCCCCAATGAACCTAGTTTAAAGCCCTCCTCACTAGGTTTGCAAGCCTGCCTGCGAAGATGCTCCTTCCTTTCTTCGTTAGGTGGATCCCATCCAATCCTTGTGCCCGGAACAGAGTCCCATGGTCGAAGAAACCAAAGCCCTCTCTGCGACACCACCTGTGCAACCACGCATTTACTTCCTCAATTCGACGATCCCTGCCCAGTCCTTTCCCTTCAACAGGGAACACCACTTACGCTCCACATTCTTGGGTCCTTCTTCCCAGCGTTACATAATCCGCAGTAACCCGCTCAAGGTCATTCTTGGCCGTATCGTTAGTTCCCACGTGGAGAAGCAGGAAGGGGTAGCGATCCGAAGGTTTGATCAGCTTGGTAAGCCTCTCAGTCACATCCTGAATTCGAGCTCCCGGTAAGCAGCACACCTCTCGAGATTCCAGGTCCGGACAGCAAATGGATGGCTCAGTCCCTCTTAGAAGGGAGTCCCCGACCACCACCACCCGTCGTCTTCTTTTGGGGGTGGTGGTCGTGGAACCCCCATCCCTAGGACTACGCATCCCATGCCTTCCAGTAGATGGTGTTCCCTTGCGGTTTCTTCCTTGTGAGGTTCCTTCCAAAGCATTCACCACCGCAGAGCCTGTGGAGAGAGCCTGAAAGTGATTACTTACCTCTCTAGCTTTGGGGGATTCCCGTGTGTCAGCCGGTGGTCAGGGCAGTGCATGTGTGTATGTTACACCCGAGTCTTCAACTGCTGAGACACAAGGCCCCGTCGCAGTGGGCAGTCTAGGTGAGACTGACGGGTGCCCCGAGGAGTTTAACGTCCGTGTCTTTACCGCTAGGATCAGGATCCTTTCACGGCGGGCAGTCAACAGGCCGACAGATGCCCCAGAGTTTACAGGGAGAGCTTATTACACCTCAGATTTTGACTGCTAGGATACACGATCCCTTCGCAGCGGGCAGCCTGGAGAGGCTGAGAGATGCCCCAACGGATCTGTCCCCTGGAAGCGACACGATCCAATGCTCAAGCTCTCTCTATATCTGTCCCTTATGACCGGCTGGAGTTCTTTTTAAAATTGTGCTTGGTTCTGTTACAGCAACTGAAGGAGTCAGGTCACAGCTTAAACAGTTACTATTTTATTGTTACAGGGTAAACTTAGCTGTTAAATGCTACTGCTGTGTTACAGATAACACAGCCACTACAAAGGACAGGACAGAAATTACACTAAGAAGTCACTTACAGGTACCATGAAACCCTTTTGGTTCTCTGAGCTCTTATTAAATGCATGCAAAATAGACACCTAGCAGGTATATATTCTCACCCCTGCGTTCCAGACTTGGCGTGGCCAGCGTCTTTCTCTCAATCCCTCGGGAAGAAGTAGGGCGAGGTTAGGCATCCCACAGACCTCGGGAGTCCATCAATACCTGCCAGCAGGTGTAGATGATTGGAGCTCAAATGGGGTGGGCTACTAAACCCCTCTTTATACCCCTTGGGTCACGTAGGCTTCTTCCTGGTCTCAAGTGGCCAATTAGGAAAAATGGCTTTGAATGCCAAGTTTCCCATGAAGGGTGCAAAGCGTAATTCACACCTGGGAAAATGTAGACAATGGGCACCTCTGGTATGTGATGGGCGAAGATTCCTCTCCTGGGACAGTGCAGGCGTGTCAATTACTGGTACTAGCCATCAGGGCGATGGGAGACCCCCGGGTCGTCAGCTAGCCCATTTACTGTCTGGTTTCTGTTTATGGTAGAGTCAGGGACAGGCAGCACACTTGCGTTCCCAGGGCATCAAAGGCTGACTGCCTTTCTCTTGCTCTCTCGGGGGGGGGGGGACAAGATGGGGTTCATGTCTGGCTACACCGTGCTGGCCTTTTTCCCCTTCTAGAAGTTACATGCTGCCAGTTCTCTTCCTGGTCCCGTACTGCCGTCTCTGGCTCTTCCGCCTGCCGTGTTTGTAGGATTAACCGCTGCCTTCTATCGAGGAAGTCTTCATCCTCTCTGATCGAGCGTAGGGTCGACACTTGTGCCTCCAGTCCTCTAATTTTTTCTTCCAAAATGGCGACCAGCTTGCACCTCGTGCAGATGAAATCCGTTCTTTCTTCCGGGAGGAAGATAAACATGGCACACGCTGTGCAGGTAACAACAGCAGACCTATCACCATCCATCCCTTCTGTCCTGTTCGCAAGCTGGGATGGAAGAGATTTTCTGAAAAAACTTCTTCCGAAAGAGAGCATCCACACTGCAAAAGTGCATCGAAAAAGTGATCTGCTTTTTCGAAAGAGAGCGTTGAGACTGAATAGATGCTCTGTTGCATGTAAGTTGTGATTGCTATGGACGGAATGGCCACCAGGGCACCTGTGTTTTTTCCTCTTTCCTCTTCTTCTGAAAGAACTCCCTCTTTTCCGTTCACACACGCCTTTTTGCAAAAGAGCTCTTTCGCAAAAAAGCTTCTTCCTCATAGAATGAGGATTACCAATACTGGAAAAACCCCTCTGTTCTTTAGATTTTCTTGCGGAAGAAGGCAATTGCTGCGTGGACATTTCTCAAGTTTTGTTGGAAAAACAGCTGTTTTTCTGACAAAACTCTGTAGCGTACACATACCCTCAGAGAATGAAACAGTTGGCAGTTATAGAATAATGTGTACTTAATATAAGTTTTCTCCTGGCTCTAGTAATTAGAGGTGGTTTTGTGCCGCCAAGCTTTAGGGCTTATAAACCTTCCAAAACTCTTGCTTTTTTATTAGTATTTACTGGATACTCTTACTGTCCAAATATATGTCCAGTCCTTTGTCTGAAAAAGGAAGTTGAGCTCTCGGTCTTAATATTTTCTGGTAATAATTTCCACTGGCTAATTGTGTGTTATGTGAAAGAATGTTTCTTTTTTTGTTGTTGTTGTTGTTGTTGTGTCAGGCCTGGACTTACCTCCTTTCTTTTTTACTGAAAGTTTCTTTTTTGTATTGTGAGAAATGGTGAACCAAAAGACCCTGGATTATATATTGTATACTATTGTATATTATTATCATGTATACTAATATCAGCATATATGTATTGTATACTATTATCATGTCCGATCATGTTCTCCTCCTTTCTATGATAAATAATCCCTTCTTTTTAACCTGCCTTTATAAGACACTTGTTCGGCATCTGTAATCATTCTTGTGACATTTTTCCAAAGCCATTCTATTTCTGCTACAATCCTCTTACAGTCGTGTCACAGGATTAAACCTTATTGCATGTAATAGCAAGCCACTAATTTATAATTCAATATTTTCCATCCCAATCCTTATGTATCCTAAAATTATGTTTGCATTTTTGACCACATCTGCAAATTAAGCAGAAACCTTCACTAAGCAGGTCTTAGTATTTTCCAAGATTTTCTCCTGAAGTCATGCTATTAAGTTGGAATTCAATAAGGTATATGCTATCTGTGTGACATCTTGCCCGTAACTCACTGCATTTTATTTCTGCTGGCAGAAAATATGAAGCACATTGTAAAAATGCAAAATGGAACACTGCATTCTACAGAAAGTAAAAGGGAAAGGAAAATGCTGATTTAAAATTGGTCTACTGACTTATACTAGGACTCTATCTGGAAACAACTATGAAGGAGGATAGTGTTTTGTCATTGGTCCTTATTTTGCTAGAGTATACTTTATCCCTGGTAGTGCCTCCTCATTGCATGGTGTGACAACGCGGTCGGGGTCCCCCGTTCCTGTACCCCTGTAGCAGCAAGAACAGACTCCACCAGTCATAGAATAGAGAGGGGTTTATTGTTCCTTCAGGATATAGCACAACAGATATGTGATGTGGCTACAGAGGCCAGGGTCAGATGCCTCAGATCCTAGGGTTAGGGCCCATCGCCCCTAAGCCCCCCCCGCTTAGCCTCTTCTCTCCATGCTTCCCAGACAGCCACTGCCTCCCCCCAAGCCCTGCCCCCCAGCCAGGTGCTGGTCTCCGCCTTCCTCCCTTTGTCTCTCTCCCTGGGAGGCTGAACCTAGGTGTCTGGATTAATACATATTTGGGAGAGTCAGGGTATGTCTACACTACCACCCTAGTTCGAACTAGCGTGGTTAATGTAGGCATTCGAAGTTGCAAATGAATGCCGGGTGGGCGCCATTTTTAAATGCACTACTGTGGAACGAGGTGTAATGGTAATTCGAATTAGAGATTCTAATTCGAACTACCTACTCCGTGCCGCGTGTAGCCGCGGGCACGGAGTTCAAACTAAGGGCATTTAAAAATGGCGCCCGCCCGGCAAGATGCAAATGAAGCCCGGGATATTTAAATCCCGGGCTTCATTTGCAACTTCAAATGCCTACATTAACCACCCTAGTTCGAACTAGGGTGGTAGTGTAGACATACCCTCAGTGAGAATCTCACATCACAGCGCAGGGGGACCCCGGGTTACAGAGAAGACAGCACCCCCACTACTCCACACATGGTATTATAAATAGAAGAGTTTTCAAACTTAAAAGATACAGTCTTACTTTAGTTTTCAACAAGATTTCATTATTAGGTGGTTAATACAACCGAATTACCACAAAGAGTCTCAAAGCTTCTTCTCATGTACATCTCTCAACAAGGCAATGGAGCAGTTTTGCATGGATTTAGTGGGAATAAGTTATTGTTTATAGGTTATTACAAGTTGAACCTCTAAAATCAAGGACTCTCTGGTCTGGCAACATCCGTGGTCCAGCATAGTGCTAGACCAGAGAGCCCCAGCTGGCCAGTTTCAGAAGTGCAGCCCAAGCTGGGCTGGTGGTGGGGAGCACATCTTCAGCAGAGATGGTACATTGGGGAGCACAGCCCTGGCCAGGGCTGGTGGCAAGGAGTGTGGCCCCAGTTGGGGCTAGAGGCAGTGGGGCCACCAGCCAGGAGTGCAGCCCCACTGAGGCTGACGAGGTGGGGAGCTCAGCCCCAGCTGGGGCTGGAGGCACCAGGACCAACACCCAGAAGCGCAATCCTGGCCGGGGCTGGTGGTGGAGAGCACAGTCCCAGCTGGGACTGAAGTCAACAGGGCTGAAAGCTAGGTGTTCAGCCCAGGCCAGTGCTGTGGGGGGTGCATCCCCAGTCACGGCTGGAGGCAGCAGGGCCGGCCCCTGTCCAGGGCTGGCTCAGTGCGGGACACAGCCCTGGCCAGAGCTGGCAGAGTGGGGGGCTAGAGGCAGCAGCTGGTGGCAGGGAGCACAACCCCAGCCAGGAGCAGAGCCCTACACCTGGGTAGGGAGCCTTGACCTCCCCTTGTCCGGCAAATTCTGTGGTTCAAAACCAGTCAGGTCCCAAGGATGCTGGACAAGGGAGGTTCACCTTGTATTTTTATGTGCTGATAACCTAAAATGGTTCCCATTTGAGTATTATAACCCAGTCTGTGTCTAAAGACATGGCTAGAGATTGACATTCCAGTGTTCGATTTAGCTGGTCTAGTATAGACCTGTACATTGAATGCTGAGGGAAACTCTGTTTGGTGTCTGTTCTCCTTACAGTTCTGGGTATAAACAATGGATAAGGTCTGTAATAAGGCAGATGCAGGTATTATTATATTTGATTATTAGATAAAAAGCAAATGTTGAATATGTGAATTTCAAAAGTGAAACTGAGCTTAGAAAATTCAATTTAATTGAATGATCAAACATTTAGTGATGTTAACACACATCTACATAAACCAGACAATTCTGGTCTAGATGGAACAGTTAAAATCTGAAGACAAAAAATATTCTAATGAGAGAACTCTCTATTAAATGAAAGTGATATTATACAACATGGTTTTTATCCCAGCTGAACCATCATCTGCTCATTGCTGGTATTGCCGTAATTGTATTTAACATCCTTATTTGGGGAAGCAGATTCTACATCAGTGGATGTTTGTTATACATAGATAGCAAATGAATATTGATTTACTGAATTAGCAGATTACTAAATACAGTTCTTCTTCAAATGCGCATACATTTGACTCTAATTTACCTGCCTGGGGGCTTTGTCATTGATTAAGACAGCAACTACCACTATTTCATGTCATATTTTTAAAATTTGTATTTGAAGTGTTAAAAATAAATCAACTGTATCCACTTATGGAGATTTCTGATAGTTCAAACTACTTCTAGCCATAGGCTATTACCAAACTGAACTATTTGAGACAAGAGAAAATGAGCCATAGCACTGCCAGCAAGAAGGATTCAAAACTTGTGATTCAGGCCCCCAAAATCATGAAAATGATGATATATGGTCTTAAAATGTATATGACAGCTTTGACTCATCTCCCAATATTCCAATTATTGGAGAAACTTTTCCACTTTAATTAGACAGCATGGAAGATGGACTAAATCATCTATTTAGGTCTCTTCTAGCTCTATATAACTATGAGTCTATCGTGATATCCGATCTTGAGAGTTAACTAAACAGCTTTTTCCATTATTGTTGAGATTCTGTGTGAAATACTTTAAACCTGAAGTTGTACAGTTTTCCTGCACAGTAACATACGTCAGGGGGTTGACAGAATGGGGTTGTGCCAGATACATGTAGACATGCACTGAGGACAGTGTGGGACTGCACATCCCACACTCCTGAAATGGAAGATGATTATTTACTCTGCATTATTGCTTAGAGTGATGAAGGCTACTTCTCTGAACCTGCTCCATTGACTGGTGTGGGGAGAAGGTTTCAGGGCTAAGATTTTTATTACTCTCTCTTACATGCATACATACTGTTCTTATGTCTGGTGTTTGCATGTGATGCATGTAACATAGGAGACAGAAAGCTCCCTGTGTCCCAGGTGTCTCAACACAGAGGTGCTAGATCCTGACACAATGTATTCTATCAGGAGTATGGCACAGGCAACACACTTACAAAAGGCCAAATGTTAGGGCTTGAGGCTCAGCCCCCTCACCTTATAAGACCACTGTATGTACCAGGAGTGGCACAAAGTGACCTTACAGCTGCTCTAGGGTTAGCTGAGAATTTCCCTGAATGGGAGAAACTTCAGGTGGAAAATAGCCTTCATCTGCTCTGCAATCTTGACACAGAAGGCATGTCAGAGGGATGAAAGTGGTGCCATGCTAGGACAGGACTGGAGTATGTGGTGCTCCTGCCAAAATTCAGCCAGCCAAACAAATCATAGGGAGACATTCTGGGTTAAACAAATTGGAGCAGCCTTGATGTTTCTCTGATTACTCTAGGGGTCACATAAATCCTCTGCTGGACCTAACATTCCAAGAGCGGAAAGGCAGGGTAATGACAACAGTTTGAGATGGACCAAGCTCAGTTTAGGTGCATCTAAGGAGTTGGCCAGTAAGGACAGTTTTTCAGCTGGTTTAGGTCAGCATAGTTCCAGTGATTTTTATAGTGTTGTGCTGAAGCCAGTGGAGCTAAACAAGATTTATATTAGCTGATGATCTAGTCTTCGTTTGCTTTTATTGTGATCTCAATTAAGGATTTATTTTCATACCAATCTTCTGGTGGCAGATCTTGATGTGTTTTTTTTAATTCAGGCTTTTCACCAGTTAACAATTATGCTTAACATTCCTTTTCTCACTATCTGAGGAAAGAATAGTTTCCATTACTTTCAGGATTTAACTTTTGTTCTACAGAAAACTACAGACTATTTCAGATGTGTAGGAGGTGATGACTGGCTAACTGTTTGCTTAAATGATGTTTTATTAATAAGTTTTTTTAAGAAAAACTACTCTTCACTTGCAGTGTTAAATATCTCCATTACCATAGCTGTCAAAATAATTTTAATACCAAATGCAGTACAGTACATATGCTCTCTCAGTTACAACAGACATGAAAAATATGAAGCAGACAGTAGTCATAAATGCTCTTGTAATGTCCCATAGTTTAGACTGATAAGATGAATAACTGGGAACTCCAAGCTAAGTACTAATATCTCTCTGTAATGCTTACAGTTACTATAGACACCTACAGTATTTTGCACTTCTGATGATGATGATTGTTGTCCCTGAAAAAATGCACAATAAACGCAGCATAATCATAAAATCATAGAATCTCATAGGGTTGGAAGAGACCTCAGGAGGTCATCGAGTCCAAACCCCCACTAAAAGCAGGACTAATCCCAACTAAATCATCCCAATTAGGGCTTTGTCAAGCCAAGACTTAAAAACCTCTAGGGATGGAGATTCCACCACCTCCTTAGATAACCCATTCCAGTGCTTCACCACCCTCCTAGTGAAATAGTTTTTCCTAATATCCAACCTAGACCTCCCCCACTGTAACTTGAGACCATTGCTCCTTGTTTTGCCATCCATCATTACTGAGAACAGCCTCTCTCCATCCTTTTTGGAACCCCACTTAGGTAGTTGAAGGCTGCTATCAAATCCCCCCTCACTCTTCTCTTCTGTAGACAAAAGAAGCCCAAACCCCTCAGCTTCTCCTCATAAGTCATGTGCTCCAGCACCCCAGTCATTTTTGTTGCCTTCCACTGGACTTTCTCCAATGTGCCCACATCCTTTCTGTGAGGAGCCCAGAACTGGATGCAATATTCTAGACATGGTCTCACTGGTGCTGAATAAAGGGGAATAATCACTATCCTAGATCTGCTGACAGTGCTCCTGCTAATGCACCCTAATATGCCGTTAGCCTTCTTGGCTACAAGGCACACTGTTGATCATATCCAGCTTTTCATCCACTTTAATCCACAGGTCCTTTTCTTACAAGCACCACACCAGCCTCACAAACACCTTAACAGACATTTGTGTTACTCGTGGATATCAGTAAGTATGGAATAATAATTCAGATACAAATTATGCCTTGGGATGTATGCAATTGATAAAGGGGAATCATGCATATATGTCCAAAGACAGAATTTAGTCCTTTAGATAGAAAGCACCTTAATCGGCTTTTCATGGATCTTTCACAGTTGGGACCATAGTACACTTCTGTTGAGATCTTTACTGATTTTTTCCATTGGGGGTTACACAACAGTTGGGATGTTACATTTTCCAGTGAATCTAATAACTCAAAATTCAAATAGGTGCATTCTACCACCATAAAAGGTTACTCTGCACAAGAACATGAGAAAACCACCTCTGTATGATTAGCAGATGATTAACATTTAAGTACACCACAATAACCAATTTTAGCTGAAGAAAAGCCCATGGCTCCTGTAGGAAAGGTACTGGAAGAACCATGTAAAGATGATTGGAAACACTGATGCATGGACTTGTAGAACTTTGTGGTGACTTGATGTCATAATATTCTAACATCACCATTCACTTGTAAAGCACACATTGCACACTCTGTAATTAATACACCTTCCTAGAGTTTCTTTTTACTGCTAATTTTACTCATCCTAAGAGTGATGTCTAGTATGCAAATGACACATGGACATCACTTCCTCACTAGTATTTACTTATAATGTTAATTTATAATAAGAGCTTCATTCAGTATATGCAAATACAAAACTGCCTAGAAAAAAGGGAAATCATATAAAAAGTCCTAGATCAAGACTGCACCTTCATATCAGAAAGGTGCCTCAATTCTATACAAGTCACAAGCCTTAATGAAAAAGGTATATGGCCTAGGGGTAAGTCAGAGGGTCCAATCAGTTATAAGGCCTGTTTCTTCTTCCAAAGGAAAAAAACCCCTAAAGACTTCAGTAGGAGTTGTTTGAGGATCATGAACTAAAGATTTAAAGTCCATATAGTTTGAAACCCTGGATCAGAAATCAGTGCCTTGAAAAAAATTTCTTTGCTTAAAATTTAGAGCCTCAAGGCCCATGTTCAATACTCTTAACTAGGGCAAGCTTAACAAAGCCCATGCAAGGGCAGGTTCAGATGGGTACAGCTACTGCCTTTCAGTGATGCTCTTTAAAGCCTTGGTGACCATAATATGCAGCATTTACAAAGAATCTGGCCAATCTTTTAATTGGCTAATATGTCTATGTGTTGCCACTGCTGGCAGACTAAAACAATACCTTCTGTACATACTAAATTATCTCCAGCTGGAGAGAAGCCAACTAGTGACTGAATGCAGGTGAAAATGCAGCAACGTCAAGAAATGCTAAAACAAGATAATATTCCTGTGATTTAAGGTATGCTTGTTTGGGGTTTATTTTAAAAGATACACACACTAAAAAGGCATTGGTAGGTAGGTCAAAATAATAGATTCGTCTATGTGAGAAGCTTATTTCCAGATCTGTTTGTAGCCCAAGGTTCAGTGTGTTTCAAGAGTAGTCCTGGGAACTACAAGTTGTGGACTACAAACTGTGGCACGTTGGGAGAACATCCTGGGTCCTGCCAGGAAGAACCCTGTGCCCTGCAGCAACCTCTCAACTCTGAGTGGTCTGGGAGGTTGCTGAACTGTAATCCTATTCTATGTTCTTTACTGGTAGGACCAAAAAGGGCTTAAAGAGCATACTGAGAGGCGTGTGACACAAAGGGAGAACTTGGGCTTGTTTGTTTTGGCGCTTAGTTATTGTGGGAGTTAGGACATGTTTGTAAGGGGTGTTGTGTTGTGCAATGTACTCTCTGCTCTTCCAGCAGGGTCTCAGCTCTGACTGAACAGGGAGCTGCAAACAGAGAGGAGGCTGCTGAACTGTAATCCTGTTCTATGTTCTTTATGGACTAAAGCCTGTTCTTGTGGTTTGTCCGAGTGGGTCTGGTCTGTGGTGAACATACCCTGAGACACAACACAGAGTACACATAGGAGCCTTAGGCCTAGTTTCTCAAAGTTGTATAAAAAAGTCACAAGGCAGGTGTCATGAATAGGAGGAATGCTGACCAGCATCCGGTGACTAAGGGGTTAACTCAGGAATCTAGCAAAGGTGTCAGCTAGGGGAGGTTCAGGCAGTCAGCCAATAAAAATGCAGACTGGGAGAGAGGGCTTTTTCTCTCTCTCTCTCTTCTTTGTTTGAGATCAGAGCAGTTTCTTTCAGGCACTGAGGGAGATGGGAAACACTTTCTCTCTCCAATACTTTTTGAAATGTGTAAGTTGAGAAAAGTTTAGATAGTCCATCAGGCTTTATTGTTTTCCTTGTTTGGAGGTTTGGAAATCATGTCTGAACTGGCTAATTGTTTTTCTCTTTTGTAACTAAGGATTACTGCCCAGGGACTTTCCCTGAGTCTATGTCAATTGTGGCTATTTACCACTTAGTCAATTTACTATGCTTGCAACAGTAGTTTTGTTTTGATAATATAAGGCTACATCTACACTGCATCATTTTTGCGGAAGAGGAAATGCAAATGAAGCACTCATTAGCATTTCTCACACTCTCATTTGCATATTCTATTCCGATCCTTTTTGCGGAAGAGGTTTTTGTGGGGAAAAAAGAGCAGTGTAGATGGGGCCATTTTGCGCAAAAAACCCCTTTTGTGCAAGAACCCTTATTCCTCAGTGTAGACAGAGCCAAATAATTTTCTTTTTATTTTGATTAACTGTTATTGGTTGATTGTTGTGTCTTTAGGATTAAGTGCCTAAGTACCTGGGCAGAGTCCATTGTTCTCTGTGGATTCACCCTGTTTTTTTCCCCAGCTCCAAGCAAAATGGAGGTTGGGGACAGAGGTAAGAGCTTTACCATAGGAAGGAGATTACCAAGTGATCTCTTCCCTGGAAAAGGGTTTTTATTTTATATTTTCTTTTAATCAGTCTTTCTTTTAATTTAGTCTTTTTTGGATGTCAGGGGGACTGAGATCAAATAAGTTTGTCTCTGGGAATCACAGAGACAGATTTTGCAGTGTTTATTCTGCTAGCTGGCCCCCCACCTCCTCAGGCATAGTGTCAGGTTGGGGGATTGAGCCGGGACAGCAGGATTCCTGTATCTTGAAAAACCTCATATTGGGCTAATGAACAGGAGGGGATACATGTGGCAAACCCAGAAGTTCTAGTTCACAAATGTTCAGAAAACTCTTGGGAGTCCGTATTTCACATGAGTTCATGCTCTTAACATGTTTTGAGTTTGAATTAAATCAAAAACTCAAAGTGAAATTCCATGGAAACTACCAAGTTGAGAATCATTTTGGGTCAACGCCATAAATCGGACAGGATCTGTGCAATACTTTGCTGAAAGGGCCTGAACTGGGGATTGTAACAAAGTGCAAATGAGTTGAGTTTTGTCTTGTTTGTGGTTTGACAGTAAAAGCTTCACACTCATTGCTGCCTGTGAATTCAGGTTAGAGCTATAAATCTCTCCTTTCATAGTTGTCAGTTAAGTGAAGTTCCAGTTCTGCTGCTCTGCTCATATTTGGCAGGATTATACTTCTCTGTTTTATTTTCTAATCTGACCATTACGGCAACTAATTTATTTGTATGTAATTTAATTATCTTTAGCTGTTCCGCATCCTTGGTGTTCTCAGAATGCTTCATCTTTGTGCTTAATTTTCTTTCAGCTGTTGTACTGCATTTAAATTATTGCTTTTTATGTTGATTGCTAGCATGCAAATGTTGCTTAACTTGTATCATCAGTGGTCAGGACTTCTTTTATTTAATAGTGTTACGAGATTATCAGACTGAGACGATGAACACCTGGACTCTGATCTCTGGTTCTTAGGAGGTCTGGGCTCAATTTCAGAAGCTGTTATTTTCACACTGCTGCTAATGCAGTTGGCCTCTTTTCTTCTGTGAATTTTGTACCCTGCTTCATTACAAGATATATTTCAAGCAGTAAATCATTTCCTTGATCCCTGTCAGAGAACCTCTCATTCATTTACCTCCGTATTTTTAAATCCTGCCATGTTAATCATGACTGATCCAAGAAGGCAAAGAATTGACTAACTTTCTTTTTGAGGGCTCTGAACTCCACTTCCCACTGAAATGGATGGGAGTTTTCTGGAGGCCAGGAGCGATACATTTATCCTTGTGCAGTTCACATTTGTGCAATATTAAGAAGGAAGTTCACATAGCCAGCACCCATGGAGTGGATCGATAACCCTTGCAAAATATGATAGCCATTAAAATGAGACTTGAAAAATACAGACATTCCATATAAGTTAACCACATATTTTTCATCTTTATGGGTTTCTTCAAGAAAAAATATACATTTTTTGTTGTTTTTTTTTCAAAACTTAGTTATTGAGGAGTCTCAAAATAATAGAAACTGTCTTGCTTCTAAAATAACATGCCTGACAGAAGAGAAAAAACACTTAGTCTGTCACAGCTGCCATTTTGCTGTTAACAGACAGGAAGTGACATGAAGAAATTCATTTTACTTAAATCCATAACTTTCCATTATCTTCTAAGGCAAGTTTCTGTATATATTTTACATTTTTCACATAAATATTGTTTGTTTAATGTTATTTTAGTGTTACATGTTATCTCACTGGTGGTTTTAGCTCATCACTCAAACCAGACAACTTCCCCAGAATACTCAGCCTTCTTGATTTGCCTAGCCCTAAAACTAGATGCTGCCTATTGTCTGTTTTGGAACCCACCAGTCTCCCACCTGCAGCTTGACTTTGTCATTCCCCACCACCTTCTTTCTGCACGGAAAGGTCTGGCCTGAGAGTAGAAATAGGTTGAAGAAATAGGAGAGGTGATGCTCAGACACAGGATGCAGATTATGCCCAGCTGAAGTATCTGGCAGTAAGTGCAAGTGATGTTAAACAAAAGCTACATTTACTTTACTTAAAATAATTTATATCTAGGCAGTACAATAAACAAAACTTTTACTTTAAGAGTGCTTTACATGGTAAGATCTGGATTTCAAATATCTATAACTTCAAACTCACAATGTGGCTAAAATTTTGCATGCTAGGTGTGTGCCTCAAGTTGAATTCTTGTGGAAAATTTCAGCAAAAATGATTCAGTTATTTCTCAGAATGATGTTAAGAAAAATATATTTTTCCCATGCTATATTCTTGCAGTCCTTTTGTTTAGAAGTGTTAGCACATTCACGCTTTGAAGCAGGGGTTTGATGTTTGGCATGAGTTAGTATTAGAGATGTGCCTTATACCAACTTAGTAAAAGTTGGCTCAAATCTGGCCACATTATGAACCTATGACAAAATATTCCGTAGAAACTTGCTAGTTTGGCAGCTAACTGCTCTGAACAGTCCATCTGCGCTAAGCATGCTCCGTCTTCTCATAGCACTTATATGCCAATCAGAGTGAACATGTTTCATCCCCAAAAATGATAAGCATGTTGGGTACAGTTCAGGGGATGAATATGACTTTCCTGCCATTGCTTCTCTCTGGAAGCCAGGGGCTGCTGATGTCCTGGGCACAAGACCCAACAGTAAGAAAACTGCGTCATGAATTCTCCATGTCCCTCTGCTCATGGCCAACCAGCACAAGGAAGGAAAAAAGTTGCCTGGAACACAGAGGGGTGAAGAACCAGACTTGGCAGATTGAGTAGTGAGTGGCAGGAGGACTGGGACTAAATACAGGGAGGAAAGACTGGAACTGGAAACAGCTGATGTAGGGGGCTAAGAGATAGATTGGGAGGACCAAGGATAGAAGAGTTTGGAACAACTAGAGAATACTACTCTTAGAACATAGAACAGAATCCAGGATTCCTGAGTCTCAGCATTCCTCTAGCTACAAATAGAGGTGAAACTATGACAAAATGTGTGCTTCATTTCCCTCTAGTGCAGTGGTGTCAGCCACTTCGGAAGCAGAAGCCACTTTTGTGGCTACTGCTATGGCGAACTAGCCACACTCAACTGGCCAAATAGCCACATGTGGCTAGCGGCTAGTGTGTTGAACACCACGGCTCTAGTGGCTGGCCCATACGGATGATGACTACAGCTATGACTTACTTCGTTGCTTGAATGGTATAAGTTTGTGCTATGGATCTAAAGATTTAGATGTACTGATGTACATTCATTCCACTGATGTACTATGTGAGAGTCAATATAGTTCAATGCATGGTACTGATTTTTTTCACTTTGCTTTTTTTTTTTTTAGCTCAGGAATTATGCCCTAAACCTGAGTATGGTTTCTGCTTTCTTTATATTCCTTGAATGGTGCAAAGTCAGCAGAACGGAACAGAGAAGCTGCCCTAAAATATTGATTGTGCTTGTGTAAGTCATAGAGAAGGTAATGCAAAACAATGTAGAAGTACAAACAGGTACACCAACAGGGGGCGGGGGGCAAAAGGGGCAGTTGCCCCAGGTCCTGGTGATTCCAAGGGGCTTCAGGCTCCTGGGCACCATTTCTGCAGGAGCAGCAGCAGCCAGATCCCCAGGCTCTTTAAATCACTGCTGGTGCACTGCACTACACACTCTGTACAGCTCTGAGGATTGATGGGGCATTGTTGTGTTCTGGGCAGTATGGAGGGTTGGTTGCCAAGGCCCAGCCCCTTCATCCCAATGCCCCATCCCTTCCACAGGAGGCCCCGCCCTTCCAGGAACCGCTAGCTCCCCTGGATACAAATTACCTAGTCTTTATGACAAACATCTTATTTGTTCAATTATCACAAGCAATATAAGTTCAGGGCTTCATACAGCTTCTTTACACACACACACACACACACACATGCAAAACATAGTGGGATTTCTTACTGTGACACATGCTAAAAAATTATTACTTTGTTGCTACTGATCGTCCCCTGGCTACTTTCACTTCTCTGCTTTCAGCTTCCACCCAGCCTGAAATAGTCTATTAGATATTTAAAAACAGTGGGTAACACCCAGTTGTCTATGGAGCTTTGTAAACATTTGCAATTGAACCTTGGCAGTAAAATTTCCACAAACCTTGCTTTAGTCTTTCAAAGCAAAATTCTGATGCTGTAATCTTAACTTTAGTTAGAAGTGTTTGTTTCTCATATATTCTATTAAAAAACCCATACACACGGCATAACTTGGTATTTTTAATAGTCATCATTTAGGAATACTAGATTTTGTTATGGAGAGTCTCCGTCAAGAATGGCATCTTGGTTACATTGTAGAAATTAGTAGAGTTAATGTAAAATTGTCTGAGGCTTATGTATACGCTACAGCTTAATGTAGCATAAATCATGTAACTCAGGGATGTGAATAAGCCACCTCCCTCTCCCTCAGAGCAACAGAAATTACACTGACTTAAGCACTGGTGTGAACATAGTTATGCTGGCAGAAGAGCTTCTCCTGCTGACGTAGGTACCACTGCTTATGGGGGCTGGAATCATTAAGTCAACAGGAGAGATCTCTCAAGGGCTTTTAAAGATGGGTCATGGACTCACCTGGGTAAGCCACTGGTAAGCAGGATGCTTTGTTTATTTAAGTGTCCGGAGGCATGGAGCCTTGCATCTTCCATTGGCTGCAGTTCACCATTTCCAGCCAAGGGGAGCTGTGGGAAGCAGCATGAGCTGGGCTGCTGCTTACCATTGCCACTTCCTGCAAACCATAGCCAATGGGAGTTGCTAGGCTCCTTGCCTGTGGCCCACCAGCAGCTTACCCAGGTGGGCCCAAGACCCAGCTTTGAAAACCCCTGGTTTAGAGCATCTGCACAGCAGCGCTACAGCAGTGAAGCTGTTCCAGTACAACTTCACTGCTATAAGCTCTGTAGTGCAGCCATAACCTGGGTGTGAGTTTGACAGAAAGCATTTAGTATCAAATTAGGCAAGTAAACCATGATGGCTTGTGCTCAATGGACTACTTGGTGAATAGCGTCCTTTGAATATCAAATGCTCTCAGATATCACAGCTAATCTATTTTTTGAAACCTCTTATGTGGTAAGTCTGTGAAAAAATTCTCAGAGTTTTTCACTCCTGCTTAACAACTGTAAATATCTGGAGTTAGTGTTGCATGCTGTAAATTAAGTTGTAACTAGCTCCTCAGCTGGTGTCAATTGTTGTAGCTCCACTGACGTTAACAGAGCTATGATAATTCAAAGCATGCGAGGGTCTGCCCTGTATTGTTTAGCATTGACAAATACGGGCAAAAGTAGGGCTACGTCTACACTATGAGCCTCTTTCACCAAAGGAAAATGCACATTTTTGAGGCAGAACGGCTCTTGCACAAAAGGGCTTTTTTGCGCAAAAAGGAGCCATCTACACACACTTTTTTGCGCAAAAACCTCTTGTGCAAAAGGGATCCGAGGAAGAAATGCAAATGAGAGCATGACATATGCAAATGAGCACTCCTTTTGCATTTCCTATTGCAGAAGAGGCTCGTAGTGTTGACGTAGCGTAGGGTGGTTCTGATTTAGGCACCAGGGGACTTCCTTGGTCTGGATCTGCTCTTATGAAAGTAAAACCAGAGTTTGTTTGGATTTGGGTCCCAGTCAATCTGAATCCATTAGGGAGCAGTCCTCAGCTTGCATGAAATTCTGCCAGTTTTGAACCATTGCTGCTTACAACCATTATTTTATTGACCTCCTGTGTGTGAACACACTCCTCCATTGCTTTAAACAATAAAACAAGTCAATAATGTACACATAGCACATATCACGGGATGGGGGGGATGTCTCAAAAGTGCTCAATACAGAACTCATTCTGTTCCTATTAAACTCAATGCTAAGTCTTCATTCAGAGCAGGACTATGGCAACCCAGTGCTTTTGACATTCCCCATCCTTTCCCAAGTGCAGCAGGGAGTTATCTGTTAATACTGGATAAATTAAGTGCTCATAGCTCATGTCCAAGTATGCAAACTCCATTTTTGTTTAAAACTTCTCTTACAATCCCTCAGTTCTATCATTGATTTATAGCAAGTGGTGGTTTAATGCTCAATGCTTCAGAAGATTTAAAGGCAGTATGTACATTAAATTGCAGTGGTTTTAGGTGTCTTTATGAGGCCAGTTTCTGGCTAAAATTCATCTTCTACTAGTGAACAAACAGTTCAGTCTCTGCTATTTATTTTCCCTCTGAGAGGTCAGTCTGTTACAGCAGCTGTCTTACCATCTAGTCATTGTACCTCCCTTATAATGAAGCTAATGGATCATTGATGAGCTATTTTGTGTAATGGCCCATGGGTCTCCATGCAGGCTCATGGATTTCCAGGCAACCTTCACACTCTGGCCAACCCTGGGCAAGCTCTCCCAGCTCTCTTGAAAGAGAAAAACTAATGAAAATCTGATCCTTCCCACAGGCTCTACCCAGCAGGATCCTAACTGGGGATGATGATCAACCCTCTCCCCCTCCAGTCTCACCATGCTATTTAATCCAGGAGGCAGCTCAGGAATTTGTCTGCACTGTTGAGAGACTTTGAATGGCTGCTGCCCAGATCAGTTAACTGCAGTGTTCTTTAAAAGACAACTGTGAGGATTAGTTGTAATGGTTTCGGGGCCACCTTTTATTAGGCACTGAATGAATAATTAAAGAGGTAATCTTCCCACAAAGATCTTACAAGAGGACACAGATGAAACAAAACTGTGGTGGCATAGATGAAGGTTGAGGTAAATGCTATAACAATAAGTCTTCACAAAATTGAGCAATGGCACGGCTTTCCATCTGCCCAGCTGGCGATCTTCTGTGTAGGCATCACAGCAAAGGTGGGTTTTAAGAAGGAAGGCAAGGTTTGACTGAGTTGGTTAGAGTTTTTCCCATATATACAGAAGGCAGCATGGGAGAAAGTGTGAAGGTTCTTGTGGGTAGACCGAACAGGTGGATTGTGAAGGTGGGAGCCAGTGTCACTTTTAAAATGACTGTTCTATTTAATTAATGATTATTTACTAAAAAGGGATATGTTCAAAATACATTCCTAAAATGGCTCTTGCTGCATTAATACTTTGCTATTGGCAAATGGTTCTGGAGCCTTTCCAGGAGGTCTGCCCATTTGAATGTTGCTTTCCATCAGTAATTCCAGTCTGCTGATTAATGGCCCAACCCTAGACTCCTTAACTCCTCCACATCAAAGCCTTGCAAAGCTTCTGCTCAATAGCTGAGCACTTGAGAAAAGAGAAGTCATTTCAATTGGTTTGCTTTTCAAAAGCCAAAGAGAGCCAATTAACACAAAAGGAGTTCCTAGACATAGATAGAAAGCTGAATACAGGCAGGCAAGATCTGCTTGAGAGCACTGTTACTATTACAGCATGTCTGCGTTCAGATTTTCCTTGAAAATTTATTTTTGTGTTAGTGTCTCTTAGCTCAGTCACAGAAACAACAAAATGCACAGAATGCACGGGCTGAGTCTTCAGAACCGTTTTGTCTACACTGGCAGATGTAAAGCATGGTCAGTTACAACACTGCTCACAGAGCACCACAGCTGCCAACTCAGTACTGTGACCACACTTGTTCTTGTAGCAGCATTCAGAGTGGTGTGCTCTGGGCAGCTATCCCATAGAGCACCTCCTCCTCTTCTGCTGCTGAGGCTTGCGGGAGATTGAAATGGGGTGGGGGGGCTCACAGGGCATCCTGGGTCCTGTCCCAATGCCCCGTGGCATGTCACTGCACTTCCTAGCAGCCTCTGTGCTTCCGTCCATATTTGGTACCATCTTTCAATGGTTCTTGTGCTGTGCACTCCACCTTCTCAGTCTGCGGGAATGGATCCTAAACTGTTGAAGAAAATGCTGATAGGTCTCATTAACATGCCACAAATGGCAGTCGAGTTCTTCCTCAAGTTGCAAAGTGATGAGGAGGAGTTAGACACTGATCTTGCCATGCATCGTACAAATGACACCAGATGTCTTGTGATATTCATGGAGGTGCTGCCCACAGTGGAACATCACGTTTGTGTTCAGGAAACAAGCACTGAGTGATGGGAGCACATCATCATGCAAGTCTGGGATGATGAGTGGTGGTTGCAGAACTTCTGGATGAGGAAAATGACTTTCAGAGAACTGCGTGATGAGCTCGCCCCCCACCCTACAGCATAAGGACCCAAGAATGAGAGCTACTTTGCTGGTGGAAAAGCATGTAGTGACTGCACTGTGGAAGCTGGCTTCTCCAGGCCACTGTGGTGCCAGAATCTATTTTCATAGATTCATCAGTTCTAAGACTAGACATGACCACTGTGATTATGTAGTCTAATCTCCTCCCTGGAATCTTGCACAGTCACTGCATTTGAAAAGCCACCCACAAGCAGTGTCAGTCTTCCTCTCGCTCATTGCAAGGACTTTATCAGCCTTGATTCAGGACTGGAATCCTGTGCAAAACTATTTGCAAGAGGAAGGACAACTTTATTGTGGAGGAACTAGACTGGGTCTCAGGATATCTGGGTTTCATCCCCATCACTGCTAGAGGATTTATGCAAACTAGAGTAAGACAAACTCTCTGTCAAATGTCTCCATCTGTGAAATGGGAATAGTATACTGATATCACAGTCAAGGCTGGGGGTAGGGTGCACTCATTGATCACCCTTATGTCTTTTCAGGTCAGCTGTCAGTCCGTTTTGTGTTACTGGAGCAACACCAAAGACATAAAGTAAGGGTACGTCTACACTAGTTTGAACTAGGGGGCTAGTGTAGACGTACCCTAAGAGCCTAAGCCCTGCCCCTTCCCTGGGGTTTCACTCTTTGAAAATGGGGTTGATTCTAATGTGCATCACAGAGGTGTTATGAAATGCAGTGCAGAAGCGTGTCAGTGTTTGGAGAGGCTTTGATAAAAGGACCTACAAAGGTGCCAAAGAATAATAATTCTTTGTTGAACATACTAATGGGATAATAGTGCTACCTTTACAAGATTCAGCTACTCTGGTGATGAGCATCATAGAAATACATTAGATTAGACTTCAGCAAACATCTGGAATCCCCTTCTGAATTTAAACCCTGAGTGGAATTTGACAAAGGGAAACAGTTTCATATGTTGGTTTCACTGGACTAGTTTCATTTCACTCTCTACTGTATGATATTGGTTGCTCATTCCACATCTGTCTTCGTATGTGACTCAGTTATAGGTCAGCTATTTCCTTTCTGTACTCTGTTTTCTGACTTCCCTCTTACTCATTTTTGCTTGAGGTTATTTTATGCTCCTTGTTTTATTTCTGGCTTTTATTATGTTTATTTTATTTCTATGCATGATTATATACAAATATATATTAGAATTACAGAGGTGTGAAAGGTTTATATAATCCAAATTTTGCCAGAAATAAAAGACAATTTAGTATATTATATACTAGAAGATTTACCTGGAGTTGCTCAGGTCCTTCAAAGCAGGGGGCTGGCAGTGTGAGGGGTATAGGGAGTCAGGGCAGGTAGTGGGTATTGCAGGAATTAGCTAGGGGTTGAGTGTGGGGGGACACAGGGAGGGGGTACAGGTGCAGGAGTCAGGACTGGGTGGGAGGTGTGGGGGGCTCAGGGGAGGAGGTGGGGGTGCAGGAATCATTGCAGAGAATGGGGGCTCAGGCCAGGGGGAGCAGGAGGTCTAGAAGGGCTCACTGGGGCCACCCAAGGTGGCAAGGATAGTGCTGTGGCTGCTGTTCCCCCTGTCTCTTCTGGGGGGTATTTGAGGGTTCCTCTGGGGATGGCCAGGTGACTGGGGCTGTAGTGTCCGGCCTCGGCTGTTGGCTCTTCTGGGGACTGGTGGCCGGGGGGCTGGAAGTACGCTCCTTCCCTTTCCGTGTTATGGAAAATAATCCCATTCCAGGCACCTCCCATTTTCCTGGCACAACCAATTCTTGACCTTGCTTTAAATTAAGATAAGGGGAAGATTCACACCCAATTTGGTGGCCCTAGCGCTTTCCATTTAGAAGGGGTTCTTGAACAAATGGACTCACACAGGGATGGACGGACTCAGAGAAAGACAGACAGATACACAAGCTCTTAGAAAGATAGCTAGATAGATAGATGGAGGTTCACATTAAATTCAGATTAGGGAAGGGGGCTCAAATGTGGGATGGTACTGTTTGCCTTGCCTAACTGTCCCATCTCACACACTGCCCTATAGAACATGTTATATACTGGGGCCAGGAAAGTGTGACAGCTGAGCATCTTGAAAATAATTGGGGCAGCAGGTGTTCAGCTTCCCAAGAAGTACCTGGGAGAGTGGAGGGAACTTTAGAAATAATTTATCGGTCAGAGTGTAGGCCACCAGCACCTGTAAAAACTTCAAACAGTAAATAAGAGGCTCCACGCAGCTTACACTAGTGGGTCTCAACCTTGTCCAAACCCTTTCAGCTATCCAGGATCTACTTAAGATCCTGTTTGGGAAATAAAGAAGGAGGCACAATCCCTGAAAACTATTTGCTTCTCCCTTGGAGATCACCCCCCACACCCCCAGGCTAAGAACTGAAGACCTAGAGGATGGCAGCAATCACAGACATTTCCAAGACCATGTCCACATTAGAAGATTATTTCAAATTTGCTAAGTTCAACTTCTGGGCACCCGATTTTACAGATTCAAAGTTCCTTGTGCTCTCTGCAGGGAAGAATCAAATGTAGTCTGAGGCAGGTCTGTTAATGTGGGTGTGCTCCGTTGGACTCAGAGCCCCAGGAAGCACTCTGGGGAGCTGTGGGAGTCCTCCTAGAGGCCAATTAGCAGCACCGGAGCATCCACACTAATATTATTTTGGACTTACAAATTCGGGAATAGCGTTATTCCTCATGAAAAGCAGGACTACAGAATTTGAATTCCATAGCCCCTTATTCTGGAATAACAGGCTTGGTAGTCTGGACACGTTGCTTACAAAATCGACTTTGGGGGGCTTATTTCAGACCAAGGTCCTAGTGTAGAGCAGGCCCGAGAGATGAATTTCTGTCCAACCTACACTTTCATGCATCCCTGGAGGGTCTGGGTGAGTTTCAACTGTTGCAAATTCAACCCCCCCATCTCCAGTATGTGTGGCTCTAGTACTATGCCTAAAATCAGGTATGTATTAATAGAATAATACTCTGTACTTCTATTGGTGCCTTCCCATAGAGAATCTCAGAGCATGTCACAGATAATCCAGATTAAAGCTTTACTACAATAATGAGTGAGAGAGCAGTCCTAAAGCTCTGTCAAGCCCTAGTACTAAGAAATAAACAGGAAAAAAAGGTTTTAATATAGGAAAAGTAATCCATTTGGATTCACAATCAGTGCTGTGTGGCTAGTCAATGATGCTGGATGGTTGTGTGTCCCAATACCACTGTTTGTGAATCTGGTGCTGAAGAAGAAAGTTCTCAAAACAAAAAGCTTTTGCTTTACCATGATGACTTGCAATGTCACCACATGACGTAAAGTATTAAAATCTCATATACAAGTGGGACTTAGAGAATTGCATTGCTGTATATGTATATTTAATTTTGTTCATATGCTTTAAAGGTTAATAGTTTCATTTAAAAAGCCAAAGCAAAATGCTCCTAGTTTAATTAAATATTCTTCATTGGGAAAATAGTCCCTTCAAAAAAATAGCTTCCACAACCCTGTGCTGGCTAATAAAGTTTAAAGAACTAGAATCTAAAATTTCATTTGAAATAATGTCTTTGGAGCAGAGGGATTTTTGAGGGGGCAGGACTGGTTTGCATTTTGTATGCTCAGAAGAAGACATCCAGTCATATTACGTAAGCAGCCTTTAAAACATTCCTGGACTATACCAAGCCATTATGTGTTACAACAGGAAGCTCTTTGTGTTAAATCTTATCTTACTTTTCATATAAACAGGACGAAGGGGCTTGAAGATATATTGTCATTGTTTCCATAACACCAGACCAAAAAGTCCAGAATGTATACTAACTGCAAGAAAGGATTTTAATCTTTATAAGGAATAACCACATATAAATGGAAATGCAGATGCTGTGACCTACACTGTGTTTCATGGCCTCTGACTCCCTTCCCCTTCTCTCTCTTACATAAAGAGAATTTTTAAAAATGTAAACAAAAAAGTTACACAGGAAGAGATACAAACTGACCTGCGGCAGGATGGGGGAAAGGGGGCAGTTGCCCCAGAGCCCAGCAACTCACAAGGGCCTGGGGCTCCTGGTTGCTGCAGCCGCTATCACAGATAATGACAGCAGCCAGAGCACTGGGCTCTTTAAATCACAGTCGGAGCGTCCAAGGCACACCTCCTTCCATCTGAGGTCCTGCCCCTTCCGGGAGTGTGAGGCCCTGCCTTCAGCTATTAGCATCAGGCCAATATTCAAACCTCTGAATATTAGCTGTCAGAATTTTTTTAAAAAAATCTATCTTTGACTTAATTATTCAGGCACTAAGATTAATTGATCTTCTCTGTGTTACATAAAGTGACTTCAGCGGCAATTGAGCATTTCCGTTTGCTGTTTTGCAGCTATGGGACAAAAGAGCTTTGACTTAAGGATCACTGTGAACTATTTTGCTCTCTTGCAGTATGTCTATTACATGTTAGTTTACCCCTTTTAACTGATTGGTGACAAATTTTGTGTCATTGGTTGTGTTTTGAACATTGAGCTCATTTAACCCTCTGTGCAACATCATGAAAAGCTAAAGGAATAAACTGCATATGCCTGGAATCAGTAAGCCTCCCTGGGCAGTATTTTTCTAGTGAGGGACTTTCATTTAGAAGAGTTTTCTAAAACTTACCAGCTCTTTGCAGTAGATTGAAAACTCGAGTAGAAAGATTTTTGCTGGGTTGTGAGCAATTAGTTAACCTGATAAGTCTTAGAGGGGTAGCTATGTTAGTCTGTGTTTGCAAAAACAATGAAGGCTTGGATCCATTTCCTGGACACTACAGTACAAATAAATGATGATACATAAACACCACTCTATACTGGAAACCTAATGACTGCTGTTCTTACCTGCATGCCACTAACTTCCATCCAGGACACATCATATGATCAATTGTCTACAGTCAAGCCCTAAGATACAATCGTATCTGATCCAGTTTCTCAGACAAACACCTACATGATCTTTATCAGGCATTCTTAAAACTTAAATACCCACCTGGGGAAGGGAAGAAACACAATGGCAGAGCTAGACAAGTACCCAGAGTTACCTGCTTTAGGACAGGACTAACAAGGTAAATAACAGAATACCAATGATTATCCCCTACAGCCCCCTGGAAAAACCCTCCAGAGCATCATTGATAATCTACAACTAATCCTGGAAAATGATTCCAAGAGTCCTTGGGTAACAAGCCAGTTCTTACCTACAGACAGCCTCCCAGCCCAAAGGAAATACTCACCAGCAGCCACACAACACATAACTGAAACACTTACCCAGGAACCTATCCCTGCAACAAATTCCATTGCCAACTCTGTCCACATATTTATACAATCAACACCATTACAGGACCTAAACTGTATCATCAAGGGCTCATGCACCAATGTGATATATGCCATTAAATGCCAGCAATGTACCTCTGCCATATATATTGGCCAAACCAGACAGTCTCTGCGCCAAAGAATAAATGAACACAAATCAGACATCAGGAATTGTAAACCTGTAGGAAAGCATTATAACCTTCGTGGACATTCAGTAGTGGATTTGAAAGCAGCCATGCTTTTACAAAGAATTTCAAAATCCAATTACAAAGGAAGACAACTGAACTGGAATTCATTTGCAAATTCAACATTATCAATTTAGGACTGAATACAGATTTTAACTGGTTAATGAATTATAAGGTAATTTTCCCTCTCTTAATATTCAAATTTCTACATCAATGCGGTGCCTGACCACTTCCACCTTGATCTGATTAGCTTCATTAACACAAGCAATTTCTTCCTTGTATATACTCCTACTTCTGTAACTTCCACTCCAATTCATCTGATGAAGTAGTTTTTACCCATGAAAGCTTATGCCCTATTAAAACTGTTAGTCTTTAAAGTGCCACAAGATTGCTTGTTGTATTTGTAGTTAATCTGATGTTCATGATTGTTTAACCATGAGTATAGACCAAGGCAATCCGTCTTTAGTTCTATCAATGCTAAATGCTCATGTGGCCCCAATTACTATAGTACGAGTGCATCAAGCTGTAATGCATTTATCCCCACACCATCCCTGGCAAGCTGGGACGTGCTATTATTCCCATTTTACAGATGGAGAGCTAAGGCAAAGGGAAACTAAGTGATTGCCCCAATGTCACACAGGAAATCTGTGGCAGAGCAGGGAATTGAAGGCAGTTCTAAATTCCAGGCTACTGCCAAAACCATTAAACCATCCTTCCTTTCTAGCAGCAGTGTTTAACAGCTTGCTTACTAACCACAATTCAACCCTGCTTGTTGAGATTTTAATTCCGATTACACACAGTGCTGAACATGACTTCTCCGGGTCTGCACTGACTGCTAAACTCTGTTCAGCATTGTGCCAGCTAACATAAGCGCTCACAATCATATTTGAACACAGGAACATATTGTAGTTTAGACTGGACCTATTAGTGTTTGGTGAAAGAAGGGAGGGAGAGAGGATGGTATTGTGAACTATTCAGATTCACGTTTTCCATCTATTGGACATATTTACTGATAGCAATGTAATGATATCGAGGTTCCGATTATTTTTCTAATGGAGTCATATAGTTTACATCATTGAAAAGCAATACATCAGATAAACGGTACTAACTATAGTACTAATTATAATCTGTAGATATTGTGTCCTAGGTTATTAAATTGTTTTCCTGCCTTATGTACTTGTGTTTTCATGGATGATCATAATTAATAAAGGAAATTCTGCTCTCTGGTACATGGATGCCACTAGGAGCAATTCTGGTGAGCGTGCATGTTTAAAATGGCAAGGATGAATTTATTCCATTGGGGTTATGAATTGTATTGAGCAGATATGCAGCAATAACAGCACTTTTCTGATGATTTGTTCAGCCCATTCACAATTTAATTTTTCATCTACAAAAATATAGATGACTAGCTCCTGAGAACATACAGGCAAGTTCTCAAATGTGAATCAGAACACTTCTGTCATTCTGAGCAGCAGAGATTGAAATGGCAACTCTGTGAAGATGAATTGCCCATGAATTGACTCTGAAGCCTAATGTTGAGACTTTAGATATAGTTGGTCAACATAAATTTCAGCTAGTCCATACCAATGGGTGTGCCCAATAGCATCATGTTCCAGTGACTGTTTTTGGAAGGAGGATTTCAGTCTCTAGCATTTTTTTGCAAGTCTTGCATGCACAGCAGCAGGCCCAATTTAGATTTTGGGAGGGAACATCACATTCCTCCTGGTGTGTGTGTGTGGGGGGGGGGCGGGGGGAGGAAAAAGTGGGGCCTTAGGGCCCTGGCACCCCTGTGATTCTCTGTTTGTCTCCTTCTACAGGTGGTGAGGGCTATCAATGCCATCCTGCTGTGCAGAGTCATCAATCTGGGCGATGTGGACCCTAGCATTGCCAGCTTTGCTGCCATGGGCTTCTCCAACTGTGGGGGAATGGTATTGACAACACCTATATCCCCATCCAGGCCCCTGACCACCAGGCATCTGAATACATTAACTGGAAGGGGTATTTTTCAATGATACTGCAAGCCCTCGTCAACCACTATGGCCAGTTTACCAACATCTACCTCAGGTGGTCAGGGAAGGTGCATGACGCACATGTCTTCCAAAACTCCAGCCTGTTTCAGAAACTGCTTACCAGCACTTTTTTCCCTGACCACTGCATCTGTATAGGGGACATGGACATGCCAGTCTGTGTTGTAAGGGATGCAGCCTACCCTCTGCTTCCCTGGCTCATGAAGCCCTACACCGGACACCTTGACCCCATCAAGGAATGTTTTAACGCCAGGTTCAGTGGGGCCTGTATTGTGGTGGAGGGTGCCCTAGGGCGTCTGAAGAGGAGGTTCTGTTGCCTCCTCACCCAGCTAGACCTCAGCAAGTGGAACATCCCCCAGGTGATGGTGGTGGCATGCTGTGTCTTCTGCAACCTTTGTGAAAGGAAGGGGGAGATGTTCCTGCTGGATCAGGAGAGCCTTTGAGCAGCCGAAAACAGTTGCAATCTAGTAAACCCATAAGGGGGGCTGTGCAAATTCATGAGGCCCTGAGGGTAAGTTTCACAAAAGAACCCCAGTGATATTCTTCCCTGGGCCTCCGCACAAGGGGTTCTGCATCACCCCTCTTTGCCTTCCTCCCACACCCCTCCCTTCGCCCCGTTGCCTTCCCCTGCAGAGACAATAAAGGACAATTCTGAGTTGGAAACAATCAACTCTTTAATTTTTATTGGGGTAAGTGTAACTGGGGAGGGACTCATTATAGTAAGGACAGGTCTGGGGTGCCGCCCCAGAGTGGGAGCTGCACTCACTGGCCTTGGCAGAGGCTTGCCTGAGCTCTTTCACCATCGTGCACACCTGCTCCTGGATGTGAATGTGGTACTTGTTGCCCAGGTTCTCAGCCATCCGGCCATAGATATCTACATTCCTGCATCTGGTAAGGAGATCCTGGAGGATTGCCTCCTTTCCCCAGACCTCAGTGAGGTCCAGGATCTGTGCATCAGACCAGGAAGGCTCACATCACTTTCCTGGCAGGATTCTGGCTGCCTGCTTAGCTGCAGCCTTGGAGGGCTCGAAAGGAAAAGGCTTCTTCCTCATAGAAAGAGGTTTACCACTGTGGGAAAAACCCCTCCATTATTTCAACTTTTTGTTGAAAAAACGCAATTGCAGTGTAGAGTTAAGTGAAGTTTTTTTGAAAAACTGCAATTTTTCCTAAAAAAACTCTGCAGTGTAGACATACCTTAATCTCCCAAAGTTTCAGATTATGCCCTAAATAACCCCTTTCTTAAATTCACAGTAGACAAGACCAATGACTGAATGACTGTGGCAAATCAACAAAACTTGCATTTTAGGTTTAGGTGCATTGCTTTGGCAGTGTGAAAAACCTTACACTGTTTCTTCCATCCAGTGACTACTTTAGACTGAGGATTTCAGTCTTCTGGGCTTTCAATCTAGCATTTTTCATAATCCCTGCACTGACACCAAATAATTCCTTTACTTTTCTAGAAAGCATCTTGAAAGCAAAACTGAGGAAACCTTTCATACATCTTCTGCTTACTTCATAACAATCTTCGGTGGGCTGGGGGATAACAAGTCTTCTGATTGGGAGTGGGTTCAGATAAAAAAAGGATGAATTTATTTTAACAATAATCTATATCTGCTGTGATATATAGTATGGTACATTGTCTCCTGCTGCATGCTGTGCAGCACTTACAGAGCAATGACTAACCTTTCTAGATAGTGCCTAGCATAGTGGTTACCAGAATATAGATTGCTGTGAGATATAGTTAAAAGTTGTTCAGAAATAGGATAGGAGAGAGACTGGCCGATCATTTGTGAGGAGGCAAGTCCTTTTTTCCCCCTGCAGCAACTGTAAGTGCAATAGAATATCAGAGTGGGAAAGAATTGCTATAGCAACAAAGTATGTTTCCTAATGGAGACAGTGTATAACAAGCAAGAGCCAATAATACTTTAAGGGGAAGGAAAAGAAAAACATAGATCACAACAGCAAACAATGAGAAGCATTCAAAAATTAACAATTTCTTGTTCTGTGATTTTCATATAATCTACTTTCCATCCAAACTAATGGTGCTTTTCATCCTATGGGCTCACCTATTTGTGGTCTCATATAGAAAATTTGACAAGGTCATAAATATGGTTTGGGTAATTTATTAATGTTAATACAATAATATATCATTTGCCTTTATATAGTGCTCTTTTTTACAGCTAATAGTATTATAGTGGTGCTTGCAAAACCCAGCTGAGATAGATAGTACACTGTGCAGTGCCAGGCTTAGTGGATACCTAACATGTACTAAGGCTGTATCTATGCTTGGAGCTAGGGATGTGATTCCCAGCTTGTGCAAACATTCTTACACTAGCTCTTACTGAGATAGCTCACGGAAAAGAAAGTAGCCTCAGGCTAGCTGTCCCAAGCACATATCTATGGGGTTCAAGCTGGTGTGCACAAGGCAGCTTACCCTTGCGATTGCATCTACATTGCTACAGTTTGTTAGCTTCATGAGAGCTAGTGCCAGTATACACCACCTGGGAATCATATTCCTTGTTCCAAGTGCAGACATAGCCTAAGAGACAGTCTTCTCCCCAAATAGCTTATCTTCTTAATAAGCAAGACAGACAAAAGAATGAGAGAGGAAACAGAGTCACAAAGACGTAGAGTACTTATTTTAGGCAACTTAAGGCAGGCTCCTATCTCCCGAGATGTTGGACCTTGTTCCCTCTTCTTTGTTGTAGTGATATGAAAGTGCTTCAGAAATTTTAAACCTTATGAATTAAGGGTTATAATATCACAGACCGTATTCAGTCATGCAGGGAAGCAAGGTGTTACAAACACACACAGACTGACTGTCCAGAGTAGCTTGCTGGGTGCAGATGGGGATAAACTGCTGCACAAACAGGGATAATGTAACTTACCACTTTCCCAAGGCAAAGGAGGGCAGGGAAGAATTGTGACTCTGAGTAACAATTTGTTCTCTGGTCTGCTCCTAAAATGGTGCAATACCATGTAGCTTTAATGGTACTTACCACTGTAGTAAGATGGTCTAAAGCAGGGCAGGGAAACTAAGGGCCGGGAGCTGGGTGCGGCCCCTAGCTTGCCTAGATCTGAACCCCCCCCCCCAGGCTCAGCCCCCACGCAGCATTGAGGAGCCCACACTGATGCTCAAGCTCCCCCACCACTCCACTGCCCCACCGTGGGACTAGAGCACAGAAAATATACTAGGCAGTCCCCCCCACCCAGGCTTTAATGTGTGAGGGGAATGTGGGGAGTGTCTTTCTCTTTCTGAGTCAGTGTGATCAACAGCAGACTTCAGGTAATTACCCTGAGCCTGAAGAATGGGAACAGGAAAGGGAAAGGGTGGCCCTGGCAAATTTAAAAGTTGAAATGGAGGCCCCCTACATTGCAACCACAATGTTAAAAGTTATAGTTTTTACAGAAACCTCCTAAAGATAAAGCAATTAAAAACAGAACAAAACAAGGAACAACAAAAAAATAAGGTAAAAGCTTTACTTTAAATAAAGCCAATAAATTAATTATTTTAACCCTTTCAGGAATGCAACAGTTGGAATTACTCCCAACTTCCTTGAAGATATGGTTGCTAAGCAACAGATATGCAGACTCTGAATCTAACCCAAACCACTGACGAATATTTGAAACGTGGGCTTTTCTTATTTCAATATTGTAGAGTTTTAAAATAATGTGTAATTTACAGTAGTGGAAATGCCTTAAGTCACTAAATTAACACAACAATTTGGCAAATATTGATACAAATGGTATCATTTTATTACAAGTTTTAAATAAGTTAACAACTTGCTCATTTAAATGTTTAGCGCCTGTTAATTTTTCAATTTTTTGTTTGTTTGCTATATCTGGTATACATAGAATTCTGGCACCATTTGTTTTTAATTGTAAGTTGTCCTGTATGTCAGTGGTTTTCAAACTATGGGTTGTGACTGGGGATGTAAGTGACTAGTCGACTATCCGATAAGCATAAACTTACTGGATAGTTGACTAGTCCCTCGACTAGTCACTTCCCCCCTTTCCGCCTTTATCAGAGGCAGCAAGGGGTGGAGCAGGAGCTAGTGCTGGCGGGAGCTGTCTTAAAAGCTGGTTTCCCCCAGTACTATCTCCGCAGAGGAAGGGGAGGCAGGGGGTATCAGCTGATTCCCAGCTTGCGCCCAGTCCCAGGACACTGCACCTCTGCTTTATAAATGTATTAAGAGCCTGCTGGCTCTTAATATATTTAAAAAGCAGAAGTGCAGTGGGGGTGACCTGGCATGAGCCAGGACAGCTGATTCCCGGCTCGCGTTGGAACCCCCCGCTGCACGCCTGCCTTTTAATGTATTAAAACCCTGCCAGCTCTTATCAGCTCATGCTAGGACCCTCCCCCGCACTGTGTTTAAGCCTTTTAAATGTATTAAGAGGCTGCCGGCACATGGATTGGCCACATGATAGCTTCCCAAAGCTGGAGCCGGGCTGTGGTGCGGCTGCTCGTGGGGTTGGGGCCCCCTGCACTTCTCTTCCCCCATCCCGCACCTCTTTTCCCTGCTTCTGCACCTCTCTTTTGCCCCTCAGAGTCCCCAACCCCCAGAACCTCACTCCCTGCAAACCCTTGGCACTGGCAGCAGCTTCTCTGGCAGCAGGTGGGGATTCACAGCAGCCCCATGAGGAGCAGCCTGGGGCAGCCCCTGCCCTGCACGCAGGCTGCCCAGGGAGCAGCACTCCCTGTGGGGAGCATGCCTCACCTTCTCCCTAAGAGGTGGGGGAGGGTGCTACTTGGCAGAGTCTCTTGGGGAGCAGTGCCACAGTGGCACACATCTGAACAAGTGTATGTGGCCTCCATATTGGCGCACAAGACAAAACTCACTGTGCTTATGGATGGAAAATCTTAGAAGGAACACTAGAGCTAAGGCAGGCTTCCTGCTCCTCCTGGCACCGCGGACGATGCTGCGCCCCAGAAGCATCCAGCAACAGGTTCTCAGCCAATGTGAGTGCAGAGCTAGTGTGCAGGTTAGGGCAGTGCGTGGAGCCCTGTGCACTCCCCACCTTCCCCTCCTAGGAGCAGGGCCCATTGCTGGCCATTTCTGGGGCACCGCACAGTCTTCAGTGCCAGGCAGGTAGGTAGCCTGCCCCAGCACCCCTACTGGGCACCTGATCACCCTGCAGCAGTTGGGTGGCCACTTTGAACACAGCTCCAGCCTTGGGGAAGAGGTAGGGAGCAGGCCCTACCCCTCCACCATGCAGACTCAGCCCCCAGCGGCCCCGCTCCACCATGCAGACTCAGCCGCCCCTCCCCAGTGGCCTCCCCGACCATGCCACCTCAACCAACGCTGGCCTGGAGCAGCTGTGTGCCACGCCACTCAACTTCTAGCAGGTGCACACCTTAATGGGAACTATGCTTAGCACCCCTGCTTCACAGCTGAGTGGGAGCTCTTCAAGGTAAGCCCCTTCTGCCCCAGGCCTGATCCCCCCCCCAAAGCCAGAGCTCTCTTCTACACTCTCATCTTTAGCCTATCCTGAAGCCCACACTCTAGTCAAATTATGTTGGGTCATGGACATCAACAATTTTCTTCCACTGGATCATAAGAAAAAAAGTTTGAAAACCACTGCTGTATGTCATATATGTTGTCTTTTGTTGTATGTCGTGTATCACGTGACTATTTTTTATTATTTTTATTTTGTTGCAACAAAAGTCAATGGTACCACACTATTTTACTACTAGCCAATTAGCCCGTCATAAGACGGGATTTTCAGGTCTCTCCTCCACGTCGGTTTTCTTTCCTGAGCCTCCGGACTCTCGCTCCATCTTTCTCTCTCTCTTTCTCTCTCTCCTACTGACTCCCCCTCTCTCTCTCAGCTCTCCTCCACCTTCTGCCTCTCTCTCTGTCTCTCTCTTTCTCTTCTCTCCGTCCTGCCTCTCACTCTATCTCCGCTCTCCTCTGTCTCCGTCAGGGATGCACGCTCATCCAGGCCCCGCCCCTTAGGCGTGTACATCACTGCCCCGCACCCCTTCACCTTCCGCCGTGGCACTCAGCTGATTTCTGCACCACTCAGCCGAGCCGCCACGCGGGAGCAAGCTGTGCAAACGGCCTCTCTTTCTCTTCTCCTCCTACTGCCTCGCCCT
This sequence comes from Pelochelys cantorii, assembly GCA_032595735.1. Classification (NCBI taxonomy): domain Eukaryota; kingdom Metazoa; phylum Chordata; order Testudines; family Trionychidae; genus Pelochelys; species Pelochelys cantorii. The sequence continues at coordinate 173,105,840 of CM064328.1, forward strand.
CTCTCTCTCTCAGCTCTCGTCTGCCTCCTGCCTCTCTCTCCTTCTCTCTCTCTTTCTTTTCTCCCCCTGCTCCGGTAAAAAAGGGGAGTGGTCAACAAAGGCTTCCTTGTCGACCGCGGGGCGTCTAGACTGCCCCGCTGTGCCGGATCAGCTGATCGTCGGCACAGCGCGGCGGCCATTTTGATGTAAATGAAGCGCAATTATTTAAATCGCCTCTTCATTTTGCTATGTCTAGTAAACTCATCTACATGGCTCTGTCGACGGAGCCACGTAGTCTAGACACACCCTGGGCTACTATATATATGATTACTATTCACTATTTACTGTTATGTTTGGGGTATAATCATATTATGAATACCAGGATTTTTTCTGCAAAGTTCAAAAAAGTCTCAGTTACAAATATATATAAATATTTTTTGCCTCAACCAACAATGCAACTGCAAATATAAGGAATTCGCTTTTATTAATTACATTTTTAAATTTTTTTTATGCAAAGAAAGATGTAAGGGAAACCTCAATATTAAAGTGATGCCTGACTATCACATCAACTGTGTGTGGTAGGCTGTTGGATTAGGTGGACCATGGGCTTGGTCCCCTGGGCAAGTTCTACTTTCCCTTGCTCTGTGCAGATTGTCAGGTTACAATCTAGCTCAAAATAAATAGTTCCACTTTACAGATGGGTAAATTGAGATAGACACATTATAGTTATAGTCAGTGGCAAAATTGGAAGTAGAACCTAGGTCTCCTGAATAATTAAATGCCAACAACCCGATCCACCCGCTAAGCCTTACAGTTTTCAGTTGCGTACCATCCTGAGTACATGCTGTGGCACCAAACTGAAAGGCTTTTTGAAAAATCTTGCTCCTCATTGGAGAACTATTTCCTGGCGTCTCTTGGCAGTGAAGTTCATTATGTGTTATCCTATTTATAACTCACACATCTCTGTAACAAGCAAATTCCTTAGAAGTAGAAAATGAAGTGTGATTTCAATACAATTGTAAATCACAGTTTGATGTTGCCACTCTGGCCATGATTTATAACACAAGTGTAGCAGCATGGGTCAATCAGTGAGGGACATGTTGTGCAGGGAATTGAACAAGTTAAACTTCCCCTATTTATAAGGAGGATGTTTTTCTTTAAAATAAAAAAGCAAGAAGTATATGGTTCCCATCTTATAGCCTAGACAGCAAATCCTCCTCTTTTTACAATAAAATTTATCTTGTAGTTCTTCCTCTAGGATTCTTAGAAATACATTTTGTCCCGGATCACTTCTTATATCCCTTCAGATCTGGTGCTATTTTCAACCCATCAGTAAACTTTTTCATAATAAAATCACTTAAAAAAGCTGACTTTGCGTGCCAGTGAAATATGCACTCTAGGGGGTTGCCTAGACGACAGGGTTTTTTCGAAAAAATTGGCCTTTTTTCGAAAAAACTTCCCCTGCATCTAGACTGCTGCCGCGTTCTTTCAAAAGTAAATCGAAAGAATGAGGCAGTTTTTTCAACCGTGGAAAACCTCGTTTTATGAGGAATAATGCCTTTTTTTGAAAGTGCTCTTTTGAAAAAAGGCACTATGAAATGCAAACTGTGCTTTTTCGAAAGTACTGGTTGTAGTCTCGATGCTTTTTTTTGAAAGAGGCTTGCAGTCTAGATGTAGATGAGGGGTGTGCCTAGACTACATCCCTTTTTCGAGAAAGGGATGTAAATTAGGCACATCGATATTGCAAATGAAGCAGGGACTTTTTTCAAAAAAACCCCGGCAGTTTAGATGGGAATCTTTCGAAAATAAAACCCTTTTTCGAAAGATCCTGTAAACCTCATTTTTTGAAGAGTACAGGATCTTTCAAAATGGGGCATTTCTGTCAAAAATGCCCCATCTAAACTGCCGTTTTTCGAGAAAGGGATGTAGTCTAGACACACCCTACATTATCCCGGAGAATGACATTCTCCATCCACACAACAGGATCAGCCCAGGGCACATTGGTATCACTTCCCATCACTGTCCTGTCTGTATAGATCAACCTGGACCTGGCTAGATAGCCTTAGCTGCTAGTAATGGTGCACACTGTGGGGTGGTTTTCGTGATGTGCATGTTTGACCTCTGGGAGATAGACCGAGCCAAGCAACTAATTTCACAAAATTTACTGAAGTAAAAATTGAACATGTGTATTTTTTCAACTTACCCACCTTGGAGAAAGATTTTACATTGCACCTGAATGGCGACAGGAAAAACAGAACATAGCTCAGAATGCATAGGAGAGTAGCTATTTCTTCAGTGCTGTAGAGCACTAAGGCCCAGATGTATATATGCATCCTGCTCCCTAGTTTTTATGAGCATGTTCTTGATTTGCTCAAATAAAGATTTCGAAATTTGCATGCACAGAAAGCCCACATGCAATTGTGTGGTGCCATTTTGAAAAATTAGCCCCCAAATCATACCTAAAAATGTGAAAAACTGTAAAAAGCCTGAAGCACCCTCCTTAGTTGTGGGTCTTGCTTTCTGTGCAGTGCTTTGAAGAAAAAGCATCTTTTTGAAGAGTTTGTTTATATATTACCTAGGGTGAAATATCCTGGCTACAGCTCTCTGATAATCAGGGTAGACCTGCACCATCAAAACCACAAAGCAGGATAGAACAAGATGGGGACTATGCTAACATATACAGGATGGCAATATTTTTAAGCGACCATATGTCCACTGAGCATAGCCAGAGTACAGCATGTTGCAACCACACTTCTTTCCCCATCATTTCTTCCATGACATGTGAGGACTAAGTGGGGATACTTGAGCCAGGTATATTAGCTCTGCCCCTTCTGAGAGCTTTCCCACATGGGGGGGAAATTCAGAGCCGGGCAGATTCAGTAGCCATATGGCACAAAGGGAGCTGGAACACAATGGAAAATCTAGCTTTTGCTCTTCCTGCACCAGAAAAAAAAATGTGACAAATGGTGCAGATTTTTTACATTCCAAACCTCCACACAGTTAGATGTGTACCAAACTCTTTTGTAATTCAGTGACAGCTTTCAGTACTAACCGACTGGGCTGTATTAAGGGGCAATAGGCACTCTTAGCAACCAAGTCAGACACATCTGTTACTGAATCAGGCCCTTAGTAGCCATTAGTTGGTGTTCAGCCACCGTTAGAGCTATTGTCTGCTTATTATAAAAGTACCCTGCCATAGCTAGTGCTCAGTAAACAATTGTAGTTCTTTTTCTTCTAACAAAATCTGCTTTCATTGGACAGTGATTTTATTTATATATATATAAAATCCTCAGTTCCCATTGGCTACACTGCTGGGGTTCCAAGCCAATGGGAGCTGGAGAGCTGGCACTTGTTCACACTTGGGGGAGGGGGGCAGTGTGCATGGGAGCTGAAAGCAGGCAGAGCCATTGCAGGCATCCATTGCAGGCAGGGAGCTGGTTGATGGAGTAGGTAGGGAGCTGGAGTATGCACCCCCAGCCAGAGCCCTCAACCCCTCCTATGCCCCAACCCCTGCCCCAGCCTGGAACACCCTCCCATCCTCTGAACCTCTCAGTCCTAGCCTGAAGCACCCTCCTGTACCACAAATCATTCATCCCTAGCTCACCCCTGCATCTGTACCCTCAGCCGAGCCCACTCAACCCCCATACCCTAACCCGTGGCCTCAGCCCGGAGTCCCCTCCCATACGCTGAAACTCTTCACTCCACCCCTCAGCCCAAAGTCCCCTCCTGTACCCCAAACTCCTCATCTTTGGCTACACCCCCCAGAGCCTGAACCCCCAGCCAGAGCCCTCACCCCAACCCTCTCAGCCAACCCAGTGAAGATGAGCACCTAACTGAGGGTGAGGAGAGTGAGCAAAGTGGGGGGAGAGATGGAGTGAGAAGAGTCAGGACCTTGGAGAAGGGCTGAGGCAGGGGTGGGATAAGGGTATTCGTTGTTGTGAGTGTAGAAAGTTGGCAACCCCAGCCTTCCTAGGCCTAGACATCCCAGCCATGAAATGGCATTTCCAAGTATCAGTCTGCCCCAGACTTTCCCTATCAAGGAAGTAGTAGAGTTCTGCCTTCTCTCCTGGTCAGCTATGCAGGAGACTAGCTCTCTCTCTTTTTGGAAACTCCCCTCTCCATGCCTGACACTGACTGCAGGTGTAGCATGGTCGGCTCAGCTGGGTCCACAGGCTTTCATTAGCCCTCATTTTGCCAGTGTGGGGCCTACCTGCCTCATCACAAACACTCACAAATTCTCATTTACAGTTAGGCTCCTTTACAATGAAAACCTGGCCCTTACAGGTTTCTTAAGAGGTAAACCAATGACTTCACTGAACATGTCTGCATCTTTGCTTGGGCTAACCGTCTATGGATGGCATGAACAGTTTGCTCAAACATAGATGCAGTACATGTTATTTTTGTTTATAGCAGTGTTTCTCGAAGTGGCCCGCAACACCACTTTGAGAAACCAGTTAAGTGGCTGCTCTGGTGTGTTTACTTACCAGCGCCATGGCCATGGAGCCTTGAGGCCATTATATACCAATGGTCACAGATTCCTGAAGGGAAGAAACATAGTGTCTGATCTCAGACCTGCCAGGCAAACAGAGCTGATACACAGGTTACTGTACCCAAGAGCCTGGGCTGAGAATAGAAGAACTGCTGAATTTCACCTTCAAGAGTTAAAGGCTCCTATTCGCTTCATTTCACCATTTGCAGCCAAAGAGGAGCCACAAGAAGTGGCGTGGGCTGGGCCACTGCTTCCCATGGCTCCCCTTGGCTGCAAATAGTTAAATGGAGCCAATAGGAGCCATGAGGCTCCGTGGCTGCAGAGCCAGTAAGTAAGTGGTTTCACGGACCACCTTGTGAAACATTGATTTACAGTGAACTAGCAGATTTACATGGTGTTGCTCAGGTCCTTAACTCCAATGATTTTTTTTAATCTAAAAGGAAAATGTACATGCTTCATTTAAATGAATGTATTTTTCAAAAATACAGTGTTATTTTATGAAGTTAATTTTTATGTTGGATTTCTTAAACAAGAGATTGTTAAAATTTGTCTGTTTAATTTTTCAGCCATTTCTTTAAAATGAGAATTCCATCAAGTGTATTTTTCTTCATATCTTTAAAATGTTATCTTTTACTATGTTTTAACAAAAAAAGGGACTATAGTCAATTTAGTTTCCAAAAACTTTATGTTCTAGTTGTCAGATCTTAAGCATACATTTGGCTGTACCAAAACAGAGCACTTCCCCAAATTTCTCAGTTTTATCTTTTTTCCTCTGAGAAGCAATCCTATTCCAGGTTCATCCTATTTTCCGGGCTCAGTCTCTTTCAACATTCACTCAGTTATGTCAGTTTTGAAGACTGTACTTGATTTGGTGGTTGTGTCTCTTTTCTGTTTGGTTTTATGAGAAGCAATCCCATTCCAGACACATCCTGTTTTCCTGGCACAACTAAAGCCTTACATTGCTTTAAGTTATGTTAAGAGGAAGTTGTGTTCCAAATTTTGTAGTCCTAGCTTTTACCATTTAGGAGGAGTTCTTGAACAAATAGACAAATAAACAGACATACTTTCTCAAATATATAGTAGATTTGGATACATGAATTAAAATAATTTGCATTTTAATCACAACTAGGGAGTTGAATTAATGAAGAGATGATTAATGAATTGCTGAATGTTTTGGTGATCCAAATGGAATATTTAAAAATAGTTTTCCCACTCCTTTTATGAATTGTAACTGAAAGAGCTATAGCTGTAATAAGAAAACTAAAGAAAAATATTTGACATATACTGATATTTTCCATACATGACATTCATTATTGAATAAACAACAATTTTTATATAAAAGTCAAAGACTGTAGCATAACTAGGTCAGTACAAAGCTTTGTAAAAATACTGAGGTTTTATTAGTAGTTGTAACTATTGATGTGCTTGACAGCAATCTTTGTGTGAGTTCTCCTAGATCAATCTCTTAAAATTCTGAAAAGAGATTAGAGTTCTGAGGGTCTAAGTATTTTATGCCAAGCGAGTTCTATTTTAGAATGGACCTCAGACACAAGATGTGAATGCATTTCTGTGTTCTTTTAGGACGCAGTAAATATATCTTTCTACTGTCTATTTTCATCTGCTTTAGTGTCCATGATGTCTGAATAATAAAACATCATTCAATAAGATACAGGTTCTAAAATAGTGATGAGTGGACTTCAGTAAGCAAGGTCTGGGTAGCATCCATAAATATAATTGTAACATGCAATAGTAGAAGCTTGCCCTGCTCATAAAACTTCCAGTACCTACGGATTTGGCCAGCCCATATATACAACAATATAATAGCTTCTTCATTTATTCAGCACCTTCTGCTTCTAGTGCTGCCCAAGCATCCAGAAAAATCATATATGTGATTTTTTTTTAAAGTAAACTAAGGACTTGTAGACTTAAAAACCAAAACAACAAAGGAGGTTAATTTGGGTTTTGCTCAAGTTTTGGCCCGCTTCTTACTTTTTGTTCAATGCGTATGTCAGATACTGCACTAATGAGGATGCTTCAATATCTAATCATGAATGATTTTGGTCTAATTGCAGCATTACAATTCTGCTCCATATTTTATAGAGACCATCCAAAAATACATTCTGTTTAAAACATGAGCTAGAGCAAGTGGATTTAATTCCCTGCAAGTAGAACGCCACTAGAATCAAAGGAGTCATGCCAACAGGGAAACCAGTCCATTGCATTTTCATTGATTAGTGATCAGTGCATTTTAGAAGCCATGTACATAAATGCAATCTACAGAAATTTTATGAGGTGATTGCAATCCAGGTGTAGAACATACCGACCTCAAATGTAAAGCATTATCATTGGTGAATTCTCAGTGATTTGGTGAAAATGATATATATCAGTCACCATTAAAAAGGTCAACATTTACACAGAATTCCCACAGAGTTAATTCAGTTACTTCCTTAGGAAGTTGTTACAGTGGGTAAAAGGCTGGCCACATTACAATCAGTGAAAACCAGGATGTCACCCTACAGGTGATAGCATTGTGTGGTTGGTAACTGTGGATTAAGTGTAGATATTTTACATGACAATCAATGTGCATTTTCAATGAAAATAAAATATCTTAGTAAGAAAAAGATGCTCACTAGGGCTATGTCTACACTGGCGGGTTCTTGTGCAAGAACGGCCGTTCTTGTGCAAGAATCTGCAGAGCGTCCACACTGCCCACCCTCTCTTGCGGAAGAAGATTTACAGTATGGTGTGGTAAGAGAGGGCTTCTTGCGCAAGAGCTACGCTCTTTTTTAACAGGTGTAAGCCCTCTTGCGCAGGAGCTCTTGCGCAAGAGGGCAGTGTGGATGCTCAGCAGAGGTTTCTTATGCAAGAAAGCCCTATGGCTAAAATGGCCATCGGAGCTTTCTTGCGAAAGAGAGCATCCACACTGCCATGGGTGCTCTTGCGCAAAAGCACAGCTCGCACATGGCAGTGTGGACGTTTTCTTGCGCAAGACTTCTTGCACAAGAACTCTTGCGCAAGATGTTCTTGCGCAAGAAGCCGCCAGTGTAGACATAGCCTAACAGTATGTCTGCACTGCAGATTATTTTTGGAAAAACAGCCGTTTTCCCCAAAAAAACTTCACTTATGTCCACACTGCAATAGCGTTCTTTCGAAAAGAAATCAAAAGACCAGAGGGGTTTTTCCTCTTTCTACGAGGAAGAAGCCTTTTTTGAAAGAGCTCTTTCGAAAAAAGGCACGTGTGGATGGGGAAGAGGGATTTTTTTCAAAAGAAGAGGATAGAGGAAAAAGCACAGGTGCCCTAGGGGTCACTCGGTCCATAGTAATCACAGCCTAAATGTGAGATAGAGTCCATTCAGTGTGGACGCTATCTTTCGAAAAAGCGCTTTTTCAGTGTGCTTTTGCTGTGTGGATGCTGTCCCCCTCTTGGAAGAAGTTTTTCCAGAAGATCTCTTCTGGAAAAGCTTCTTCCAAAAGAAGCCTGCAGTCTAGATGTAGTCTAATGTGTATACATGTTGTAGTACAGTTAAATCTAAATAATTTTTCATTGCCAAATTTTAAAATGGTCTATACCAAAGTGGCACTTTAGTATGTAAGGGCTTATCTTTCAATAATATAATGTAGTGGTAACATCTTTATACCCATGAGATGCATTGAGTGGACTTATAAGTCTGTTTGATTCAAAACTCACATTTGGTTTGCATGTTATGGATATTTTTGGTACATGATCTTTTTATTTCAACTCATTATAAAGAATTCACGGTTTAAATTTGGAGGACTAGAATTGATTTTTTTTTCTTCAATATCTTTAGGTTCAGTTCATGAGCTTGGAGAACTTTTAAAAAGGAAACTCTATTGTTTGCCAGGAGAGCATTTTCAAATGCTTACAAATCTCTCACTAGTGAGAGAAGAATCAGAACAGTTTCAAAATGTAGGAGAAGCATCTAAAAATGTGGCTGCTAGGGTAAATTTCTCTGCATGGAAAAGATCTATATTTTCTGACAGAGAGGATAACAAAAAGCTTTTATGGAAATGCTATAAAACCCTGTAGAATTTAACCAAGAATAATATCCTTTTTAAACTTTTTTTAAACTATTCTGCAACATTCTATAGCAGGGATATAATTTTCTATTGGATCATCCTATAGAATTTAACACACCTGTAGAAAAAGTTATCAATTTTTGTTAAATTCTATAGTATGTGTATTGGAGTTTTCACTAATTTGAATAATTGAAAATAATGGAAATGCAGTGATATGAAGTCCCTTTTCCCTCTCACTAAACCCATGTGGCTTTCTTTTCCTCCTTTTCTTTTCACATCCAAAATCACAAGATACCCACTGCTGATTTCATTACAAAATCCTTCCATTTACCACCCAAGGACTTTACCTCAATGGCCCTCAGAGTTAATCCCTTTCCCTTTTAAATCCACCCATGCCATGTTTTAATCCTTTCAATTCTCCCACTCCCACCTCCACTCTACACCTGTACCTGCACCAACCCTTTTTCTTGACAGGCCCCCTTACTGACCATAGATTCCAGCACCGTCTCTGCTGTGCCTCATTACTCCAGTTCTGTAGCACAATGCAATCTACAGTAGAGGGGCTGAGGCAGAACAGTAATACAGCTGCCAATATCATATGCCCTAAGGGTAATGGAGTAGAAGTTCTGGAGGGAATTATCTCATAAAAATTGGTGTGCTCATCTCTAATGATAAAATTTGCAAGTGCCAGTCAATCAGCAGTGAGCTATACTTAACTATTAAAAGTTATTATTAAACAATGGACTAAAACTTCTAAGAACTGTGTTCTCTTGTACTTCCCAAGTAATGATGAATAATATTATTTGTGCACTCCTCTTATAGTAAGAGATATACACTTCATTTGATTCATTTTATTCCTTTGTCCCTTATCCCCAAGGTTCTCAGCTTTACTGTTTTCAGTAGTCTGATTTGTCTTGCATACCCCTAGTTACATCTCACTTTAAAACTACCTGCTTACAAAATCAGACATAAAAATATAATATATCACAGCACTGAAAAAGAGCAGTAATAAACAAATCATTGTCTGTATAGAATTTCAAGTTGGTACTGACTTAGCTAGTATTTTTATGTAACTTGTTGTAAAACTAAGCAGCTATCTAGATCGGTTGCTGTACCCCTGGAATACCTCTGTGTACTGGCAGAAGAACCACATGCCCCTGTGTAAGAACCATTGCTCTAGGTTATTATGCCCCAAAAGATTTAAAACTAGGTCATAATACTCCATCCCAGGATATCCAGAGTGAAATACTCCTTTTAGTATAGAGCTGTGCAGTGAGGCTATTATCTGTCTAAATGTGGCCAAAATGCATTCCCAGCAGCTCTTCTTGGGTAGCCTTGGCACAGTGTTCGGTGCCAGCGTCACAACTCTCACACCATGTGGCCCTCCTGTGCTATAGCTGTTCTAGTCACCAGCTCCATTTACTTCTGGTTTTGCCACAGGTTAATAGGGACTGAGGAAGGAGTCAGGCCCATCACAAATCAGAAATAATAGAGTGGTGCCAAAAGGGAATGGACGCTCACACACTGATGAGTTAGACGAGCAAAAAATCAGTGACACACAACTGCTAAATGTTAGATTACTTAAATGCCTGTAAAGAGTCCCACTTGATCTCATTTTCTAAGCTATCATAATGATATTAAACTATTATACATACTGTGCATTAGCACAATCCAGAACTAATGGTGGTCTTTGCTTTAAAGAAGCCTGTACTGAACTTGAAATATTTCTCTCTGGAAATAAGTATTGTCTTTTGTAGGGATGAAAAATATTCAGGCATCATCAATTTATGATGGAGCCACTAGCCTGCCCATAAAGTTTGAAAAGGTTTATTTGGGGAGTTCCAAACAGATACAGAAAGGGTGCTCTAGTGCAGGGGTGGGGAACCTCTGGGCCATAGGCTGGATCTAGCCCCCTGATTAATTTCATCTGGCTTGTGATAAGTCTCCATGTTGCAGGACAGAAGCCCTGAGCCTGAGTGTGGAACTGAGAGTATTGGCTTGCCTCGCTGCAGGGGGAAGCTAGGTGACAGGCTGGTCAGCTGTCCCCAAAGTCCCTGGTCTCAGGGCTAGATGATCAAGGAAGCTCTGGAAATGCATGCAATTCCTGGCCAATGGGAGCTGTGGGGGTAGTGCCTGCTGGTGCGGGCAGTGCATACCATGCAGAGCCACCTGCCCACATTATGGCAGCTTCCAGGAATGCAGTGGGGCCAGATCAGAGGGAGGAAGGGACATGCCATAGCTCCATTATGCTACCGATTGTAAGTTGACTGAGAAAAGCAGTTCCTGGTTGGAGCCTGCACCCCTCTCTCCCTCCTGCACCGCAAATCCTGGCTCCAGCTCTGAGCCCCTCCCATACCCCAAACCCTTCCCAGAGACTGCACCCCATCCTCACCCATCTCATCCAGGTCAGAACCCCACCCTCTGAATCCTAACTCTGTCCCGGATGCCACTCTCCAACCTGCACCCCAACTTCCTGCCTCACATTAGAACTCCCTCCAGAACTCCAACTGCCTCCCATAGCCTGCACCAAAATCCCCTGCCTCAGTCCTGAGCTTGCTCCCGCATTCCAAACTTCCTGGCTCCAGTCTGGAGTCCCCATATGCACCCAGAGCCTCTCATTTTTTTTGCTCCGTCCTGAAATCTAGGGAAAGTCCTGAGCCTATGTACCCCCAGTGATTTGTGTTCTTGGTCAGTGTCCCCAGATGGAAAAAAAGGGTTCCTCACCCCTGAACTAGTGCCAGTACTGGCAGCTATTTCTTACCGCTATGCTATAACAATGTGTAGGAAAGGAAACACCTGAAGCTAACATTTTCAACCTTGAACATCTGCTATAGAGCAAAAACAACAAGGAGTCCTGTGCGCATAAGCTTTTGTGGGTAAAACCTACATAAGATGAACAGCAGTGGAAGTTACAGAAGCAGGGTTTTATATATAAAGAAGAAGTTGCTTGTGTTAATAAAGCTAATCAAGAAGGGGTGGAAGTGGGTCATTCACAGCATTTAATGTGGAGATGTGAATATCCAGAGAGGGGAAATTGCCTTTGTAATGCATTAAGCTGTTGAGATCCATATTCAATCCTAAATTGATAGTGTTGAATTTGCAAATGAATTCCAGTTCAGCTGTTGCCCTTTGTAACCAGGTTTTGAAATTCTTTTGTAGGATGGCTATTTTCATATCCACTACTGAATGTCTAGGGAAGTTAAAGTGTTTCCTTACAGGTTTATGTGTGTTTCCCCCATCCCTTTTGTCTGATTTGTGTCCATTTATCCTTTGGTGGAGATACTGTCGAGTTTGATTAATATACTTGGCAGAGGGGCATTGCTGGCACTTGATGGCATGTATCACGTAGCGGATGTGCAGGTGGATGAGCCCCTGATAGTTTAGTTAGGTCCTGTGATGGTGTTGCTTGTATAGATATGTGGACAGAATTGCCAACGGGGTTTTTTGCAGGTTAGGTTCCTGGGTAACTCCAGTTCATCTGATGAAGTGGGTTTTATCCATGAAAGCTTATGCCCCAATAAATCTGTTAGGGTATGTCTACACTTGCTCCCTAGTTCGAACTAGGGATGCAAATGTAGCCGACCGAAATTGCTCATTTTTTGAGCAGTAAAGCGAAGTTACTCACCTCAGGTGCAGTAACTGTCGTTCTTCGAGATGGTCCCCATGGGTGCTCCACTGAAGGTGCTGGGCTTGCCCCGGTGCTGCATAAATTGAGATCTTTTGGTGTAGCAGTACCCAGCCGGACCGCGCACGTGTGGTGGCGTCTCACAGCATTCGCGCAACTCTGAGCATGTGCGCGGTCCAGCTCCTGCCAGTTCCTCGAGTCTGCCTCGGAATCTAGAAGATATAATAAACAAGAACGGACTCTGAAGCGGGGAGGAGAGTGGGTAGTGGAGCACCCACGGGGACCATCTCGAAGAACGACACTTACTGCACCTGAGGTGAGTAACTTCACTTTCTTCTTCGAGGAATCCCCGTGGGTGCTCCATTGAAGGTGACTGTGCAGCAGTGCCCCAACAGCAGGAAAGAGGGAAATTTTTTTTATCAGAGTCCTTATTTATCTGCTGAAGAGAGCACTGCTGATGCCACCACGGCATCTGAGAGCCTGCCTTGATGTATGGCATAATGTTTAACGAAAGTGACATGGGAGGACCAAGTCGCTGTTCTACATATGTCCTTCAAAGAGACACCTTTAAGGAATGCCATAGAGGTTGCCATTGCCCTTGTAGAATGGGCCCGGGGCTGTATCAGGAGAGGAATGTGTTTCGAGGCACATGCTTCGGTAATACAACTGATACGCTGGAGATACGCTGTGAGGATAACTGTAACCCTTTTGATTTATGAGCCAGGGAAAGTATCAGATTGTCTGTTCTCCTAACTCTTTGGTACGGTCTATGTAAAATGCTAGGGCTCTCCTAACGTTGAGAGTATGGAGGGCTGCCTCCCTTGGAGAGCTATGTGGTTTCGGGTGAAAGGAAGAGAGGACGATCGGTTCATTTATGTGGAAACTCGATGACACGTTGGGTATGAACTTAGGATGGAGATGCAGTATTATGCTGTCCTTGCTAAATATGGTGTACGGCGGGATCACCATGAGAGCCAATAATTCGCTCACTCTGCGCACTGAAGTAATCGCAAGGAGAAAACATACTTTCATGGTTAATAAGTGGAGAGGCACCGTAGCCAGTGGTTCAAATGGCAGAGTGGTCAGTGACTCGAGCACGACATCTGAGTTCTGGGGGGGGGGAGTGGGCTCCCGAGGAGGGCTTAGGTTAATCAGGCCTCAAGAATCTTTTCATAATCGGGTGTGCAAACAGACAAGTGTCCCCAATAGGTTGCCTGAAGGCTGAAATGGCTGCCAGGTGGACTCTAAGCGATGACAGAGCCAGTCCTGTTTGCTTTAGGTGGAGTAAGTAGTCAAGAATGACAGGAAGCGGGGTCGATTCCGGACATTCATCGTGAGTTGTGCACCAAGATACGAAATGACACCATTTTGATAGGTAAGTGTTTCTAGTCGTTTGTTGTCTACTGTGAACGAGGCTATCTTTAACTTGTGAGGAGCAGAGATCTTCCATCGGGTTTAGCCAATGAGGAGCCATACAATCAGGTTCAGTGTATGGAGCTGAGGATGTTGTAGCAGCCCCTTGTTCTGGGTGAGAAGGTTCGGGAAGGCTGAGAGAAGAAAAGGTGGCAGAGGCGACACGCGTCGAAGGAAGGGGAACCAAAGTTGGTGCTGGAGCTATGAAGATGATTTGGGCCTTGTCTGATTTCGCCTTCTGGATGACTCTGGGAATCAGAGGGGTTGGTGGAAACGTGTACAGGAGAGGGCTGGTCCATCTGATCAGGAAGGCATCGCTGAGGGAGGCCAGACACATGCCTGCTCTGGAACAATACTTTCTGCATTTCTTGTTGTGGTGAGCTGCGAACAGATCTATTGCGGGAGTACCCCAGCAGTGAAAGAGAAGGCTGAGAACTCAGTTGTGCAGTTCCCACTCATGTTCCTGGGCGAAATGTCTGCTGAGGAAGTCTGCTGTTGCGTTTGTAGCTCCAGGTAAGTAAGATGCCACAGGTGTTATTGCATGGCGAATGTACCAGTTCCAGAACTGGATTGCCTCCCTGCATAGGGAACAGGATCGAGCCCCTCCCTGATGGTTCATGTAGTACATAGCGTCTACGTTGTCTGTGAGAATCCTCACTGTAGATCCGCAGATCTGATGTTGAAAGTGTTTGTAGGCATTGTATATTGCTCTCAACTTGAGGAGATTTATATGGAGATGTGCCTCTGAAAGCGACCATAGGCCTTGTACTGACGTGCCCATGTGTGCACCCCATCCTATAAGGGAAGCGTCCGTAGTTATGTGGTATGTCAGTTGCTGTTGTTGAAAAGGTATGCCGGTGAAGAGGTTTGTGGGGTTCATCCACCATGCGAGTGATGTGAGAACGGATTGAGGAGGAATCACTGTTCTGTGTAATTCGTGCTTGGTATGGTTGTACACTTGGGCGAGCCAGTGCTGAAGGCTGCGAAAGTGGAGCCTGGCGTGACGTACCACGTAAGTGGTCACGGCCATATGACCCATAAGGCGGAGGCATGTGATGATCTGGAAGGTAGGACTGTGTTGAATGATTCCTATGAGCTCCTGAATAGCGTTGAACCTTTGGAGGGGTAGATAAGCCCTCGCTGAGATGGCGTCGAGACGGGCGCTGATGAATTCTAAGTCCTGGGTTGGAAGAAAAGTAGACTTTTGATCATCGATAAGAAGTCCCAATTCGCAGAAGGTCTCACCACAGTGACAATTGTAGTCGTCTTGGTACAAGACCGGCCTTTGATTAGGCAGTCGTCTAAATAAGGGAATATGATTACTCCTGGGCGACGCAAATGTGCCGCGACAACCACCAGGAGTTTTGAGAATATCCTGAGGGTGGAGGAAAGGCCGAACGGCAGGGCTTTGTATTGGTAATGATGTTCGCCTACTGTAAATCTTAGAAATTTCCTGTGGGCTGGGTGGATTGCCACGTGAAAATAGGCATCCTGGAGGTCGAGGGCAGCAGACCAATCGTTGTGTTCTAGGGCAGGAATTATAGCAGCAAGAGTTAACATCTTGAAACGTTGTTTCCGCAGAAATTTGTTCAGCCGTCGCAGGTCTAATATTGGACGCCATCCCCCCGACTTTTTCTGTGTGAGAAAGTAGTGGGAGTAGAAGCCTCTGCCTTTGAAATCATCGGGGACTGGTTCGATCACTCCCAGCAATTGCAGATGTGCAAGTTCGGCTTGTAGCAGGGCTTCGTGAGATGGGACCCTGAAGAGGGACGGGGAAGGGGGGGTAGTGGGAGGGATACTCAGGAACGAGATGGAGTAGCCTGAGCGAACAATTTCTAGCACCCATCTGTCTGTCATGATTGAGGCCCATTGGTGGTAAAACTGTCTGAGACGGTGGTGGAAAGTATGGGTGTGGGGGTTGCTGCTGTTGAAAACTGTTGTTTGCGTACCCTCGACCAGAACATCAAACCTGCTGTTTGTTGTTCAGGGAACTTTGCGTCCTGTTGCCCAGGTTTCGGTGCCTCTGTGGTCTCTGACGCGGACGTTGTTGTTTGAAACTTCGTTGCTGGTGTTGATGCTGTTGTTGCCATTGTTGCCAAATGTAGGGGTAGTTGTATCGGCGTTGGTAAGGTACATACCAGCATCTCCTATACGGAGGTGTGTACATGTCCAGTGTTCAAAGGGTCGTGCATGAGTCTTTTGAAGAGTGGAGCACGGAGTCCGTCTTTTCGGAAAATAGTCTGTCTCTGTCAAAAGGTAAGTCTTCTACCTTACTTTGAAGGTCCTTTGGGACCGCAGCTGCCTGCAGGTAAGATGCCCAGCGCATGACTACTGCCGTGGCCGTGGAGCGGCCTGCTGTGTCTGCCACGTCAATCGCCATTTTCAGGGCTGTTCTTGCGGAGGTAAAACCCTCCTGCACTACCAATTTTAGAATCGGTCTTTTCAATTCTGGCATATGGTTGTCGAAGTAAAAACTTCACTCTGTTTACGCGGCTAAAATATATGGTTTTATTGGCCAATAAAAGCAAAGTGAGCCAAACGTGGACCCAGCAAAGTCAGGCCCAGTAAGGCTGGCTAATACAATCAATCCTAGTATTTTATACCCTTGACCAAACAGCCTGACGTCAGGGCATTCAAATACAGAAATCATCAATTAAGCTAGGAAAATAAAGCCTTATCAACAAGATGGAGGACAGGTACGAGGGAGTACCTCTCCTGTCTAAACCAGCCCAATTAACACATTCCAATAGCACATCTGTCTTGGCCTGGCACATGGGGTGATAGAAAGTTCACTCTGGCCTACATGCAAAGGCAAAAAGCTGAAATGGTTTCTGCTATACAAGATGGCTTTTAGCTAAACATATAAAATGGTTACGGCAGTCTCTACATGGTCCATCAGTGGTGTGAGTCTGGAGAAGGTGTCAAAGACGTGGTTGGAGAGGTGTGCAGAGTAGTTAGCAATTCTCAGCATGAGTGTGGCGGATGTATATAATTTTCTCCCTAGGATGTTCAATCTCTTGGAGTCTCGATCGGCGGAGATGTGTCTATACCAGGGTGTCTTTAGACTTTGGTGGGCCGCATCGACTACTAACGAATTAGGATGGGGATGGGTGAAAAGAAATTCCATGCCCTTCGGGGGAACAAAGTATTTCTTTTCGGCCTTCTTGCTAGTCGGTGGTGCGGAAGCCGGCGTTTGCCAAATCTCCTCAGCAACCTCCAGGATAGCTTCATCCAAGGGTATAGCCAGACGTCCCTTATGCTGAGGGCGCAGATTCTTGAATAGCTTGTGTTGTTTGTCCTTTAGCTCGTCCATTCTGATTTCTTGTGTAACTGCCACCCTTTTAAACAGCTCCTGGAATTGGCGGAGGTCATCGGGTGGGGAGACATCTCCAGGAATTATGGCATCATCAGGTGATGAGGAATGATTGGTTGGGGATACCTCCGGAGGCTGATCGTCCGTAGTCAGGTGAGTGTCGTCTGGCTCAGACGTTAATTCAGGTAGTGGAGATGGCTGCCCCGTTGGTGTTGGTGGGGCTGGGGTAGGTGAGTGTCTGGAGGAGCAATAATCATAAGATGATCTGCCACGAGATCTTGATCTATAGTAATGGGAGTGTGCGCTGCGGAAATCGCGAGATCGGTCGTCGTAACGGTAGAGACTGTCCAGTGGTGATCGCCGATGCCAGTGGTGGCTGTGAGGAGAACATGGTGATCGTGATCGAGTATATGAATGTCTGTAAGAGCGTGGAGGGGCAGAAGCATGTCTATAATAATGGTGGTGGTCGTCTCTGTAGGAGGTTAAGAAGGGCGACGGTAGCCTATCACACGGTGAGTATGGCCAGTGCCGATGCTCCTGAAGTGGTATGGGAGATCTCGGTGCTGGCGGAGATGGGGATGGTGCTGGTGAAAAGGCCAGAGTTGGTGAACGGCTTTGACGGCACAGAGTTGTGTGTGCCGGCTCCACGGTGCCGTCTCCCTGGGTGGTAGGTGCCGACGGCATGGAAGGCGGTGGTGCTGCATGACAGTTTGGATCAGGGACTTCCGCCGGTGCTGGCGGCGCCGGTGCCGGGGATGCCGTAGGTGCTGAGGAAACTCTCGGTGCCAACATACTTGTCGGTGCCGAAGGGGTAGCCGGTGGTGGGGCCAAGGATACTCTCGGTGCCGCTGTCGGTGCCGTTTGCATTGTCTTCTTTGGTTTTGACGCGGTAGGTGTTTTTGACCGCGATTTCTCAATGCCTGAAGTGCCCGGCTTCTCCCCTGAGCTGATCCTGGGGTGCAGGATATTAGGCAATGATCTCATTGGAGATGCCCTCGATCTCTTAGGAGGGGCCGTAGAAGGTGAAGAAGCCCTACGCTTCTGCGACTGGTGTTTCGTGCTTGCCTCCGAGCGCGGCGGCTGGAGGGCTTTATCGAATAGCAGCATGAGCAGTCTCATTTCCTTGTCCCTCCTGGCCCTTGCTGTGAGTTTGGAGCAATGTGGGCATTTTTGGGGAACATGGGATTCTCTGAGGCAGCGAATGCAAGAGGAATGCCCGTCAGATGCTGGCATTGCCTCCCAACATGAGTCGCATTTCTTAAACCCCAGCAAGGGCGGCATGCTTACAGCTTGGGGTAATGGTCAGAAGAAAACAAAATCTCTTTTTTTTTTATAAGATAGAACAAAGAACGGACAAACTAACGAATATGAGGGTAACTATATAAAGTGGAACAAGGGCCGTAATAGAGAACTGGGTCTGGTAAGGAGAACAAACTATGAGATAAGGAAAACAATTTTTTTTTTAAACAGAAGTGGGAATAGGGATGAGGAAGGAATAGAGAACGGGGAACTTTAAAACTATATAAATGAAAGGCGTTGGGGATCTCATGCGAGGGAAGAAGTGGAGAGATGAGTAGCTCCGTCTGCAGCCTGAGGCGGTCGAGAGGAACTGGCGGGAGCTGGACCGCGCACGCGCTCAGAGTGGCACGAATGCTGTGAGACGCCACCGTGCGTGCACGGTCGGCTGGGTACTGCTACACCAAAAGATCTCTGTTTCTGCGGCGCCGGAGCAAGCCCAACACCTTCAGTGGAGCACCCACGCGGACTCCTCGAAGAAGAACGTTAGTTCAAATCAAACCCCTTGGTTTGAACTAACGCGTCCCGGAGCGCACTTCCTGGTTCGAATCAACTGGCGAGCAGAATAGCACGCAGGCAAGATTATGCTAATGAAGCGCGGGATATTTAAATCCCCGCTTCATTAGCAATTTTGGTCGGCTACATTTGCATCCCTAGTTTGAACTAGGGAGCAAGTGTAGATGTACCCAAAGTCTTTAAAGTGCCACAGAACTCCTCGTTGTTTTTGCAGATACAGATTAACATGGCTATCCTTCTAAGAGTTTTCATCTTACTATAGTGCATGCAGTTTATAAGCTTCCATATTTACAGCATATGAAAAAGTATAATTATAGCTTTGGAAAATATGCCAAAAGTATCAGCCTTTAATCATCAGGGTGTCAGCTAATCATATATACATTTCAGAACTCTCTGTCTTAAAAATAGGTACATTTTCAAGCAGGGGTCTGCTTTCCAAAAAGCATCAGGTATAGACCGCTGCCAAAAATCAGATTCTATATAGACATTCAGAATTAAAATTTATTGTCTATTCCATGTTCTACTCCAGCATGGCATAGATTTGTTTCAAAGGGCACGTCTAAACTACATTCCTCTTTCGAAAGAGGAATGTAAATGAAGCCGATCGAAAATTCAAATGAAGTGCAGATTTACAAATCTTGTGCTTTGTTTGCATAATCGCGTCAGAGCGCTTTTTTGAAAAAGAAACCGCAATCTAGATGGGAAAAAAAACACCCCTTTTTCGAAAGAACCCATACACCTCATTTTTTCAGGAGTACGGGTTCTTTTGAAAAAGGTTTTTTTTTTTTCAAAAGAACCCCATCTAGACTGTGGTTTCTTTTTCGAAAAACCCTTTTTCAAAAACACACTCACGCAATTATGCAAATGAAGCACGAGATTTGTAAATCAGCGCTTCATTTGAATTTTCGATCGGCCTCATTTACATTCCTCTTTCGAAAGAGGAACGTAATTTAGATGTGCCCTTTGTGCCTAAGTAATCCCCATTATGAACATTTTTTCCTCACAGTAAGTGATAATTCTTATTTCTAGACAGAAATGTTATTTCAAGTTCAGTACAGGCTGCTTTAAAGCAAAGACCACCATAAGTTCTGGATTGTGCTAATGCCCTGTACATATATCATGTACATGTTTAATATTGCATCTTAAAAATGAGGCCATGATACTCATTCCACTGAGGAGTCTTTACAGGCATTTAAGCAAAGTGCTATCAGTTTGCTTCCAGTGCTCGCTGTATATTTTAATAAAATATCCAAAGAATTGCAATGTAATGTTTAAAGGTGGTTTAATTTTATGCATTTTTTGTCCTTAGTATATATTTTATTTAAACTTTACATCTTGATTCCAATCAGTATATGTGCATCAGTGAGTGAATGAAATTAAAGATTTAAGTTCTGGCTTGTGCTGTTGGAAGAAAAGTTGAAGGTCAGATGAAGGTGGAGAGCAAGGCACCTAAATGATTGATGAGGAGAAGGTATCTTAGTTCCAGGCTTTGGCAAGTAACTGCATGATACTGCTTGAACACCACAAAGTCTTCTGCAAGGAACAAAGAGAACTATCCAAAACCTATTATTTGATGACTAACTAATATGGCATATATATGTATTTTCATTTGCAGTTGACTGACAGTTACAATACATTATCAGCCTTGTAATTTTGTAGTGATCTTAACAAAGCAGTCTAACAGCACATATGATATTCTTTCTGCTCAATATGTTTTCACATAAAATGGAGATAACAGAAATAACTTGAAACAGAAATAGTACTTAATATTTCAAAGCCCTCAGGTCTTTGATTAGACCATTGCTTTCTACACATAATCTCTTACTAAACTAAATTGATTCTTTTTTAAATATAAAAATAGCCCTGAACATTTGAGTGTGAAACAAGAACTCTATTTGCTCCATGACATGCAAGCAAGAAAATAACACATCTTATTTAATTAACAAAAGAGTAAAATAGGGATGAAAAACATACTCTTCGGACATAGTAAGAATTGATTGGAACAGCATTTTTACTGTAGCGGTAAATGTGCTGAGTTGAGTGCACTTGTTGGCTAGAAAACATTATTGCTTCATGTACTAAAGTCTTTTGGCCAAATGTTTCTGTTACACAGGTGTAAATCTTGAGTAACTCCACTAAGGATATGTCTACACAGAGGAGTTTTTTTAAAATAACTCCCCTTATTTCAAAATAACAAGGTGAGCATCCATACTTCCAAGCTTGTTATTTCAAAATAATGGGCTTGTTATTTTGAAATAACTCCTGCTTGTGAAGAGGAATAAGCTTATTTCAAAATAGTTTTTTTCAGGCGTTATTATTTCAAAATAACTTATTTTGAAATAACCTGGTAGTATAGACATAGTCTGAAGAAAACTGCATTGCTCTAGATTTACATCAATATAACTGAGACCAGAATGTAGCACTTTGTTTATAAAATTAAACTGTAGGTATACCTCTCTGTGTGCTTTTTCATTTGCCAATCAAATAATTTTTTGGATCTGTATTTAAATGAATAGTTAGAATTTAAATCCAGGGGGGGACCTTATAGACAAATTCATTACAGATCATGCACCAGGCCTGAGGTTCCTCACCCCATCCTTGAGGGACAGCAAAGCCTTTTCACTGTGTGCTCTGGTTAAACTTGTGGACACCACAGCACTTTTGCTGTGGAGCCGGACCGGCCTCTAAGCAGTCAACAGCTCTTACATTTCAAGTTGCATCTCCTGGGACAGTTTCTGAAGGCTGCCCTTGTGGCTCTGCAGGAGGAGGAGACTCACATCATTGTGGGGCACCTCCTCTCCTCTGTCCATGCACTGCTCATGCAGCTCCACCCCACCCACCCACCCTTGCACACTGTGCACCGCCACTTCTGGCAACTGGACATCAGTTCTGACTGGTGGGACGGATTGTCTTAGAGCAGTGGGATGACCAGCAGTGGCTCTAGAACTTCTGCATGCAGAAGGCCACCTTCATGGAGCTGTGGAGTGGCTTGCCCCGGCCCTCACACAATGTGACACCCACAGGAGACCCGCCATTCCCCTGCAGAAGCAGGTCGCTATCGTACTGTGGAAGCTCCCCATGATGGACAGCTATCACTCTGTGGGGAACCAGTTCGGTGTGGGGAGATCGACTTTCAGGACCGTGCTCATGCGGGTATGACTCTCTCGTGCTATTGTCCCAGGGGGGCAGTGAACTGCTGGAATAAAGTTCCCTAGGGAAGGAGGTGGTGGTGGTGGAAGCCCCCTCCCTGGGATGTCTTTCAGTCCCACCTTTACAAAGCCCTACGAGGGAATGGGGTAAGTAGGGGTTGCTCCTGGTGTGTGGCGGGGAGGAGGGTGGGCTCGGGGACTTCCCAAGGGCTCTGGCAACCCTGTGATTCTCTGTTTGTCTCCTCCTACAGGTGGTGAAGGCCATCAACACTGTCCTGCTGTGCAGGGTCATCAACCTGGGCGACATGGACCCCCATCATCACAGGTGTGGCTGCCATCAGTTTCCTAAACTGCAGGGGGTGAGAGGCTATTGATGGCATCCATATCCCCGTCTAGGCCCCCAACCACTGGGAATCCAAATGTATCAACTGCAAAGGGTACTTTTCGATGGTCCTGCTGGCCCTCATGGAACACCGTGGCCAATTCACAGACATCAACATTGGGTGGTTGGAGAAGGCACACAATGCCCCCATCTTCCCAAACTCCAGCCTGTTCCAGAAGCTGCATACCAGCACTGTTTTCCCCGACTGCACCCTCTGCTCCCCTGGCTAATTAAGCCCTACACTGGATGCCTTAACCAAAGCAAGGAACACTTCAATGGCAGGCTCATCTGAAGGGGAGGTTCTGTTGCCTCCTCCCCTGACTGGACCTTGGTGAGCAGAACTTCCCCCAAGTGGTGTCTGCATGCTGTGTCCTCCACAACCTTTGTGAACACGTTGGGTGTCAAATAAAATGATCTCCATGTGTATTTTTATTTGTGATTTCAAGGAGCCATTCTCTGTTTGGGGATGGGAAGGCTGATTTGTGAGTTGTGAATTCTTGGGGTTGGCAATATAGTACCTGCATGTTGGCAGTTCAGTACATGCAAGGTGAGAGCATCTCCCCCTTTGTCCAGGTGCCCAGAGCCCAGGATCCTACAAAAGACATGAAACTGTGTGCAGTTCTATGTCCTCATGCTGGGATGTGCCCTCCCCATTAACATCTATGCCCTCACACTTGAATCCCACCTCTCCCCCCCCCACACACACACTAACATCCGCAATCTTACACTGGCTCGCCTGCTCCTGCCTGGGGTGATCGAAAGTGAAATTCACTGGCCCTGCTCTGCTGGCTGCAGAAGCCCATCAGCTCAGGCAGGTCTCTGGCCAGCACCATTCACATCACGGCAAGGGCAGCCAGTGTGGCTTCCCAGACTTAGCAGTGCCCGCTGCGGATGGGACTATGTGAACGCTGGGGGCCAGGGTGCTGCTGGGAGCTCTGTGTGCAGGTGAGTCCCTGGGGCCGCTCACCCCACCCTACCCTGACTCAGGCTGGCAGCTGCACAGACCTGATTTAATAACTTTTTCAAAATATTTCATGGGTCAGATTGGGGAAGTGCTCAGACTGCAGATGGCCTGTGGGCTGGGAGTTTAAGACCCCTGGCTTACATGATGCCTGGATAATTATTTTGCTCTTCCTGATAATCCATATGCTAGTGTAGCATTCACTTTAAATAGTATTTCTGTCCCTCAATTAAATGTGATAGTAACAAGACAGAATTTTAGCTAGAGTGCTGACATGAGTGAATCTACTGACTGTTACATGCTTCTTACAGGAACTCACTGTTACCAGCCAGAAGAAGGATATTACTGTTAAAATCATGTGACATACAAAACACTCTTACTATATACATTATTGCTCAAACCCTCAAAGTCAGAGGGTATGTCTAGACTACATGCCTCTGCCGACAGAGGCATGTCAATTAGTCATACCGACATAGTCAATGAAGCAGGGATTTAAATATCCCCCTCTTTATTAGAATAAAAATGGCCATCGCGTTGTGGCGGCTCAGCTGTTTGTCGGCACAAAGCATCAGTCAAGACGGGGATCGGTCGGCAAGGAAAGCCTTTGCCGACCGATCCTGTAAACCTTGTTGCATGAGGCATAAGGGATCAGTCGGCAAAGGCTTTCCTTGCCGACCGATCCCCGTCTTGACTGCCGCTTTCTGCCGACAAACAGCTGAGCCGGCACAAGGCGGCGGCCATTTTTATTCTAATGAAGTGGGGGATATTTAAATCCCCGCTTCATTGACTATGGCGGTATGTCTAATTTACATGCCTCTGTCGGCAGAGGCATGTAGTCTAGATATACCCAGAGACTGCTTGGCAAATTGAATCCTCCAGTTCTGCCTCCCACTTCCCACTACAGAAAGGATGTGGATGCATTGGAGAGGGTCCAGCGGAGGGCCACCAAAATGATTAGGGGGCTGATTTGCACTGCCCCAGGCTGATTTGCACTTCCCCATGATGTGCTCTCCATATCACCCTTGTGCATGGCTGCTCAAAAACTCTGACTTGGTGCTCCGCCTCAGGCCCCCCCCCCCACCAGATAAGTTTTCCCCTTGCTCTCATAAACATTATGGAGCACATAGCAGGCTGTCACCACAAAGGCAATGTTACATTTGCTGAGGTCTAACCTAGTCAGGAGACTCCCAAACCTTCCCTTTAAATACTCAAAAGCACATTCAACCACTATTCTGCACTTGCTCTGCCTGTAGCTGAACTGCTCTTTATCGGGGTCCAGGCTGCCTGTGTACAATTTCATAAGCCATAGGAGCAAGGGGTAGGCTGAGTCGGCAAGGATCACTATTGGCATTTCCACCTCTCCGATTCTAATTTTCCAGTGTGGGAAAAAAGATTCCAGTGTGCATCTTTCTGAAGAGGCAGGAGTTCCTAAAGATGTGAGCTCCATGCACCTCTCCTGACCATCCCACGCTGATGTCGGTGAAATGACACTTGTGATCCACCAGTGCCTGCAACACCATTAAGAAGTACCCCTTGCGGTTTATGTACTCTTTGGCAAGGTGGTTGGGGGCTAAGATGGGGATGGATGTGTGTTCTGTCTTTCGCTGCTCCATGGTTAGGGAACGCCTCTGTGGCAAAGCCATCCACTATGGCATCCACATTTCCCAGAGTCACTACCCTCTGTAGCAGAATGGTATTGATTGCTTTGGCTACTTGAATAACAGTCCCCCAACGGTAAATTTTTCCACTCCACATTGATTTCCAACAGATGGATAGCTGTCTGCATTGCAAGCTTCCACAGGGCAATTGCCACATGCTTCTCCACTGTCAGAGTGGGTCTCATTCAGGTGTTCCTGCGCTTCAAGGTGGGGGAAAGCCATTCACAGAGTTACAAGAAAATGGCCTTGCGCATCTGGAAGTTTTGCAGCTACTGCTTATCGTCCCATATCTGAAACACTATACAGTCCCACAAGTCTATGCTTGTCTCATGGCACCAGAACAAGTGTTCCACTGTGTCCAGAGGATTGAATGCCGGCTACGTTTCCAATTTGCTCAACATAAGGGCTTGCCTGTACAGCATACCCATGGCACCCCAAGATAGAGGAGATTCCTCTTTATCCTCTTCCTGGCATGCTGTGCTTATGCTCTTGAAATAGTGCACCATTAGGTGCAACAAGGTCGACATCAACATCACTATGGTTTGATGTAGAGCAGGAACCACAAGGGGAGGGGGGGAGCCATGCTTGCGCTGCTATGGCATTTGTGCAGTTAACCACGGACAAAAAGGGTGTGAAAAGACTCTTTCATTCATTTCAAACAAGGAGGGAGGGAGTATATGAGCATATTATGGGATACTGACGACATGAACTCATAACCACCCGCTGCACAGTTTTGGTCTCAGCATGCACCAGGAGCATAACCAAGAATGCAAAGCAGTGCAGGCACTGTGGGATAGCTGCCCACAATACATCACTCTCAAAGTCCTGAACCTTTGACTTTGCAAATTTGGGTGACCAGAAATTGACCTTAACAGATTCAACCTTACCTTGTAGTGTAGACATGGCCTAATTAGTCTCAGTCTTAAGTCTGCTGGCAGCTAGTGCTGTAATAGAAGGACTTGGCATTCTCACCAACCCACTTGTGTCCTGAATAATAACATTAGAGGCATCATTATAGTTCTCAGGTCAGGAACAGAGTAAAGAAAAAAAAGAAGGTTTTTCACTGGGAAAACTCGTAGAAGTTAACTGCAGTAAAGGTTCATGATGGGGTTAACAGCATTACCAAGAGTACTATGTGATAGTCGGTCAGAAAATTAGCTATATTTTTCTATCGAATAAAGCCAATAACAACCAGTACCCAAATACATCAAGTCAAATATTTTTTACATATTCAATATATAAGCAAAAGCTACTTAAGGTTCTGTTTAATTATTGATTTTTCTTCAAGGTACAGAGCACCTTCAATAGCAAAAAACATCCACCAGTGTATACTGTGAACTCTTGTGCTTGTACATTCCTTTAATATTTTGGAATATAATATATAGGAGACAGTATTTTATCAGGATTCTTTCCACGTTTGTTTTATTTTACATATTTCTGTCCAGTTTTATTTTAATCTATCTATGCCTAAAAGTTTTGCAAAAGGAAAAAAAAAACATTCTGGTAGGAAGGAGGTGGGAAGGAAAGGGAAGAGAATGCAATGGAAGACAGCTGAAATATGCAGGCTATTCAATACCCAGGATACACACTATTTGTTCCTGCTGAGCCTGAGCAGCAAAATAGTAACTACAAATCTGAAGCCTAGTAAATTTCTGTGCAAACTCCAGCTGAGATCAATCATTCTATAAACAAAAATGAGATGTTCTCAATGATCATTTTGAAGTTTGTTCACCTTAAACTACACTTTTGTGATGTCACTGGCGATGCTACATGAATGCCCACAGCCTAGATGTTTGCTTTCTTTTTCACTTTATATCTTACCCAGTTGCCTGTCTGCAAAAAAATAAACTAATAGAGACAGTCTCAGTCTCAAGGCATGTTAACTTTTGCACTTTTAGCATCCTTCGTTCTTTTAGAGTATATCATAATTCCTTCATAGCAAAGTCAACAAATTCTCAGTGCAAACAGAGGTAATTATGTACTATTATCTGCCTTGATTAGTTATTTATACCTGTGCCAACCAAGTGCAAAGTAGCTATAAACACACATACACTCAAACAGAGAACTATTCTGCTCTGATAGTGTTTTATATTCATTTGCACTCATATGGTCCAGGTGGAAATTTCAACATGAGGCAAAGCAAAGTAAATAAGAAATGAAAGCAAGAATAATAATTGAGTGGGTTCCACCCCCCCGCAGAGTTCAATGTAGGCACAATGGCTATTGATTTCATTTCACAACATCAGCCCATATTGATGAAAGATACCACAGAAGTAACATGCCTGTAACAGAAAGGAAATAAAGGTGGAAAAGAAATAGCCTAGTTCCTTTTTTGTGTGGAATCAGTTTCATTTTATTCTCACATCATATTAATAATGCAATAATCCTCATTCATTAACAGAAAGTAAAGAGGAAACACATTTTGGGAGAGGGGAGGAGAGGTCAGAATTTTTTGAGAACTGTAAGAGTGGGACTGATTGAAAAATTTCCTTCAGGACTGTTTTTTCAAGAGAAAATTAACCATTTTTCAAATTAACCATTTCCCCCCAAAAATGTCTGCTGTCTAAGGAAAATGTTGACTTTTTTGTTGAAAAAATGAAAGGCCACAAATTCAAAAACTTGGGCCAAAAACTGAAAACAAATATTCAGGACTGCCACTGCAGTGCCATGTGGGATTTGTAGTTTGGGTGTCTCATGCTCCCTGTGGTTGGACTATGTCACCCAGGATGCACCACAGCAAGAAGGGAATCATAGGCTGTGTCTAGACTGGCCAGTTTTTCCAGAAAAACAGCCGTTTTTCTGGAAAAACTTGCCAGCTGTCTACACTGGCCGCTTGAATTTCCGCAAGAACACTGATGATCTCATGTATGATCGTCAGTGTTCTTGCGCAAATACTATGCTGCTCCCATTCGGGCAAAAGCCCTCTTGCGCAAATGCTTTTGTGCAAGAGGGCCAGTGTAGACAACCCAGAATTGTTTTGCGCAAAAACACCCTAATGGCTAAAATGGCGATCAGGACTTTCTTGTGCAAAAGCGTGTCTAGATTGGCCAGGGACGCTTTTCCGCAAAAAGTGCTTTTGCGGAAAAGCGTCCGTGCCAATCTAGACGCTCTTTTCTGCAAATGCTTTTAATGGAAAGCTTTTCCGTTAAAAGCATTTGCGGAAAATCATGCCGGTCTAGACGCAGCCATAGTGTAACCCCCTTTTTCGTCCCTGGGTTACTTGGGAGCAGATCACACTCACAGGTGTGCCTGGGCTCCTGATGGTCTTGACATAAAAGGAGATCCTGAGTACCCCAGTGGTGATGTTGTTTGGTTGGGGAAAACCTATCCACCCCCTTGCTGCAGTCCCTTGCTCATAAAGAATATACAATGGTGGTGCCTCCACCTGGCTGGCCTTGTACACTCTTACTGGTGTGCCTTGAGAGCCTCCAGGAATAAACTCATTCCAGCAATTAATCTGGATATAATTCCAGAACAACAACTACAAATCATATACATCTAATAGATTACATTAAAATAAACAATCTTTACTTATCTTAAATAAACAGGGTTTAACAGATTAACAATGAATAACATTAACAAAGTGCACAACAATAATTGGGACTTATATATCTAGCATTTGCACTGCCAATATTGATCCCACCCCAGAGTGTGCACATCCCTGGACTCAGAGTCCCAGACTCTTGCTTGCGTGGGCCCGCTTGAAGAACTGCAGCTGTAGTGGAGATTCTCTGCCGAAAGTGTGTATGAGGGTCCAAGCTAGGCAGCAGCTCTGTCCCGGGCAGCACTTTCCCAAAAAGGCCCAATTACTTACAGCCTCATGCTATGCCTATCAGAAGCAACCTGCTAGATCCCAGTTCCAAAGGCATCTAGTCCCAGTCTGTAGCTGCACTCTAACAGCTCCTGGACTGGATCAAACTCCTCCACAGCAGCCTCGCTCGCCTTCTGTTCCAAAATCCAAGGGCAGAGTCCCAGACTGCTAGGCCTCTCTTCTCATGCACATGGAGAGACCCTGATCTCCCACACAAGAGTAACTTCCTTCCTGTTTTTCCCAAGGGCTCATGGGAATTGTAGTCTGTGAGGCTGGATTGCAACACACAGGATCTTTCCAAAAAATAAGCAGAGGCACCTTTAGTAAGGGGACTAAATAGCATACCATGGTACATGTAGTCTGGCCAGGGATTCCAGCTCATAGGGGAAATTGTGGGCATGAGATACCCCAGCAGCATTTCCAAAGAGAAATGTTTAGTTTTCAGCCAAAACCCTTTAATTATTCATTAAAAAAATGGAAAATGAACTCTCTGTAATAAATAAAGTAGGTTCAACAGATTTTCAGAAATGGTCTTTCTGTTATAGCATATTGGTAGTAAAATGATATGTATAATCAAGCAACAATGTGAATCCAATGTGAATCTAATGTGAATCCAAGAACCTACAATCTAGAACTTAAAATCTAGAACAGAGTTAATTTAGTCTGGCACAGTCCAAAAGTCTATCTATCCTCATCCATCTCACTTCTAGCAATTCATACTATACTTGATTCAGTAGAGGAAAGTAAAAAGTCCACACAATGTGCAATTTGAAAAGAACATGAGAAGCTGGAGAGAGAAAAATTCCTTCCTGACCCCCCCCACAGACTATCAGCTTATTTTCTGAACCTGGAGACAATTGCTCAATAAGTGATCGACTTCTGTTTCCATTTTTCTGGTGTGTGTTCATTCTCACAGATATGTCTTTTGTGCTGAGACCAAAAGGCCTTGCTGTCCCTCTCCACATAATCCTTCAAGGAAAACCTTATGAACAACCAAGTTTAGTGAGAAATCTTAGCCTGAAGTTTGCTATTGCTATTTAGATTGCTAATGAATTAAAACCTTAAGAAGGTAGTATTTTTGGCCTATATTTAGTGTATGCATATTGTGCTCAGAACAGCTTGGCACTCCAGTTGTTCACAGAGCTGAACTAAAAAATGTTGTGTCCACATCCAGAAATCATGGCATGGGACCCCTCTTTAAATAACAATAAATACATGGACTTTTTCTGTGCACATCCATTTCATGTTTTCACCTCTTCTCTGTAGGTAAATTGTGTTTTCATTGCAGTATACCTGATAACATAACAGATACAATATTTGATTAAACTAAACCTCTGCAATTTCTGTTCATATAAATCATGCTTAATGAAAGCTAAACTAGTAAGTCTTAGTGGCTAATTGAATGTGTCTCAAATGGAAGGTGAAGGATTTTGCAGCCCAGATTAAGTGAAGCAAACACACCTGATTTATGATGCATACAATTTTGGGATATAGTAAAGGTGTGAGGGGCACAGTTTCTACAAATCTTTGGGGGGGTCAGATGATGTATTGGTGTCTCTGCTGGGAGTTCAAACTGAGAAGTCACAGCTACTAAATGAGTCAGGTCACTGTATTAATTGTGATTGCTCAAGCATGGAGCAACTTATCATGACAAATTAGGTGAAACTTCACTTCAAGAGCTCATCTGCCTTTTTACATGTGCCCAGACTAAATGCTGTATTTAAATAATAAGAAGACAGTAATACAATCTGACAAAATGAAGGAATTCATAAATGAAAAGCCTGTCTGTTAACTCTTGCCAAACAATCCTCACCTTTTTCTGTTGAAGCTGGTACACAGATTTTTCTGTACTTGTGAATTTTGTGTCTCTGACATGTGTGTAATTAATAACTCTGTAGAGTGAAGTCTTGTATTCGAAGAACAAGCCCAACAGTGGCAACAGGAAAGTGATCTTGAAGGTTCTTCTAGCATAGCTGTAAGCATTGCAAACATTTGATGATATCTCTTTCAACCCTGACTTGGAGTCACAGCTTCTGGGGGCAAATGGCTACCTCAGCTGCCATGAGCTCTGCTGAGAATGCCAGAAAGGATGCCAGTTGGAAGAGTGGACTTTATTGTGATAGGGCCCCTTTTCTGCTTGGAACCTTAACATGTCATCTGTTCTGCAAGAAGAGAATGCTGTAACGGGAATCTAGTGTTCTTCAGAAGAACCCTGCCCCCCAAATCCCCAAGATAGGAAACCCCTTGCTTCGCAGGAGAGAGTTTAAGGGCTGAGACCAGAGTACACATTTTACGTAGGCCACCAAACCACTCCCAGATGTTAACTTTTGTGTCACCACCTACCAGGATTGGATTACTTCTAGCTCAATCACAAATTCTGAATTCACAGGAAATTCTCATGAGAAAAATAAGCAGTGAGACAGAGCCAACATGGAGTCAGGATGAGGAAATCTGAGACTGGCTGGGGAGTGGTCTACACTGGAAAACTCACACTCCTGAGAGATGGCAAGAGATTTCCTCCAGCCAATATCTTCTCAGCCACTTGTTGGGGAGGTTTAATTATGTCAAGAATAGAGCTATCTCCCATCAGCATAGAGTGGCTACAAAAGAAATCTTATAGCAGCACAGCCACATAGGGTACATCTAGACTACAGGCTTTTGTTGACAGAAGTTTTGTCGACAGATACTGTGGACAAAGCTTCTGTCGACAAAGAGCGTCTAGACTACATCCAGTTCTGTCGACAAAGCAAGCCGCTTTGTCAACATGACAGTGTAGACGCAAAGGACAGTGTAGATGCAATAACGCCTTCTGTCGACAGAACTCTGTCAACAAAAGGCGTTATTCCTCGTAGAATTAGGTTTACAGCCATCAGCAAAACTGCTGAGTTCTGTCGACGTTTTGTCGACAGAACTCAGCGGCAGTGTAGATGCAGGTATAGTTTTGTCGACAAAAGTCCACTTTTGTCGACAAAACCCTGTAGTCTAGATACACCCATAGATACAACTGTAAGCTATCTAGTGCATATATAGCCTAAGGTAGTACAGTTTACACATGATCTTTTGCTCAAGGCTGGGCTGCGTCTACAGTTTCATCCTCTCTGATCTACATTCCTGGCTAAAGGATCCCCTGCTGAAATGACGTGATTATGCATGTTCTCACAGTCTAATATAGATTGTCCAAGAGGCCAGACCAAAAGAGAAAACATAATGGAGCCACTTAGGCTACGTCTAGACTGCCCCCTCTTGCGCAAGAGAATATGCAAATGAGGTGAAGCGGTGAATATTGCCGCACCTCATTTGCATACTTAATGAGCCGCCATTTTGCGCAAAACCCCCCTCTTGCAGAAGAGCCATTCTTCCTGAAAAAAGCGGCAGAATGGCTCTTGCACAAGGGGGGGGGTTGTGCAAAATGGTGGCTCATTAAGTATGCAAATGAAGCACAGCGATATTCACCACTTTGCCTCATTTGCATATTCTTTTGCGCAAGAGGGGGCAGTCTAGACATAGCCTATAATGTCTCTTACATACAGTAGTACCTTGAATATGAACCAAAATGTATTTTGGGTCTTTACAGGGAAGATCAGAGTAATCCTATGTATAATAGTATTTATTGTTACTAGTACATTGAAGTTGAAGATTTGAATGTTGAAGTAACTTTTCCCAAATGTAGAATGCATCACCACAAAAGTAATCTACAGTCTACTTAAGAGGAAAATAAGATTATAAAGTTAAATTCACACCATTTCCAAGTCTAGGTACAATCTTTGTCATTAGAAAGGATTTTTTGTTGTTGCAGTTTTCTATTCTCATTATACCTTTTGTCACAAGAATGATTTATCAGAATTGTAAGGCTTAATGCTGTGTATTTTGTGAAATATTATAGTATGCTGTAAGACAGTACTATCATTTGACTATATTTTTATTAGGTGGTAGCTATTCCATCCTTCCATGAAACTTATTATGGCTATAAATAGAATGACCAGTCAACCAAATCACACAATATTGCAAAGGTCAAAAAAGTACAGTACATTATTATAATTTACAGAATGCCATTCACAAAGTATTAAAACTCAGACACCTTATTTATATGACAAAGAAAGTAATGAACATAGAAGGTAGCGCAAAATGATCATATTATCACCAGTAAATTGTAGAGAAAATTAGGAATTGCAAACCATAAGCCATTAGTATCTTTTACAACCTAACTATATGTAAATTCATGCTAATATGTGTATCTGCATCTGCAAAAATGATCCACAGATATAGATATGCATATCCACATTCACGAATGTGGATACCCAAGGATATAAAATTTGCAGGGTTCTAGATACATTTGTATTTGCATCAATATCTGCAAAAATGTGGCTATCCATGGATTTGCAGAGCTCTAGCTATATTCCTTCTAAGTCCTTCATGTCAGCCTCTATATAGACAACATATCAACCATAATATGTCTGAACATTTTAGAAATAAAACTATTAAAAATGTACCAGTTGTAATGAATTCTCATAAAATGCCTTTGTAAAATTGACCTCTTCTTTCAGCTGACCCCAAAAGAGACAATATGAAAGGAAATGAAAAAGAAAAAATGTGAATGTCCAGAGAATTCTAGAACATCACTCCAGATTCCCTAATAGGGTATGTCTACACAGCAGGGCTAAAATTGGAATAAGGTACGCAACTTCAGCTACATCAATTGTGTATCTGAAGTCAAAATAGCTTCTTTCTGCTTTGGAGGCTGTCTACACAGCAGGATGTCTTAGGAAAAACACTCTTCCTTCGACTACCAGTATTCCTCATAAAATGAGGGTTACCATGAGTCAGAGTAGGAAGTCCTCCAGCTCGACATTATGTGGAAATAAAGGCTTGTAGTGTCGATGTGCTCTTTGTTATGTCAGAATAATGTAAATTATTCTGAAATAACGCTGCTGTGTAGACGTATCCAGTGAGTAAGATCCAAATCCAATATTAATTAAAGTCATGGAAAAGTTTCCGTTGGACATGTTTAATAAGGCCCTATCTTTCTGTAAGTTAGGGAGAGCAATAAAAATGTCATATCATGGAATCTTGATTTATCTGTGATTCATTAGGATAATAAAAAATTTAAAATAAAATTAAAATAGATTATCTGTTTTCTACTAAAGATTCTCACCTTTTTCCATATGGGGTCTTAGCAATATGGGAAGGCCAGGGTGCCTATGACCTTCTGCAGCCCATTCTCAAACCCCAGGCTGAGAAGCCCTGGTTGCCAGGAATGGATTTCAGGATTTGGTAATCCCCACAGATCAATACTGTTTTGTCAACTCTTCTAGAAGTAGATTCCTATCCAAGGTGATGGGTGTTTTGCATGTGAACAAACTGAAGGGTCAGGCTACGTAGCTGAAAAGCTAGAACAGTTTGAGTTTTCAGCCTAATTCAAGGAGACAAGTCAGGTGTGGAATGATAAAGCTGAGATTTGGGAGGATGTAGGATCAGTTTTCATACAGATTTGAAATTTTTGTGAGGATAAGTAACTGAAGATACATCATATAAGACACACAAAAGTTGTACTCTTTTAAATAATTAAAATTAATCTCTTGTAATAGAGATACAAGCCTCTAGAGCGGACACAGTGTATATGTGTTTATACTAGTATAGCTTATTTCCATATGGGAAGGGGAAAAAACTATACTGGTATAAAACACCTTTATACTGGTATGATGATATTCACAATGGTGTTCGTGTAACTATTTTAGAAAAAAGAAATCACATTCCTACTGAACCAAAACTATGTGTATCCCAGGCCTATACTTTAGGTCAGATCTATGTTTGTGGATGAGGTTAGTACAAATTGCCATGATGATGGCTTTACAATCAGACTGGAGCGCCACTAGGGCTCCACCAACAGAGGCTACCCAAGAAAGGCCTGAAATCCATGTGTCTCCTCCACCTGGGCTGGATCTTCCCAATGTTGGCACCGTGCTCTAGACCCACTAGCACAGCAGGTGTTAGTGGGTGGCTTGCTCCACTGAACTCCTACTCCTAGCATATTTACTGGCGGCGTGGGCACAGAAACTGGGTTCTACCTGAGCAAACCAAGCCCCCTGGCTGTTGGAAAGATGGATTGAGGGATCATGAAATGCCTTATGGAACATTGCGGTAAATGTCATAACATATGGAAATTAGTCTGCAAAAAAGTGAAAAATATTTAAGAAACAGTTGGAAAGACTATAATTGAAATTTATGCTGGTTTTGGCTAAACATGGAAATGCACAACTAAATCAATGGAAACTTAAGAAAAATGTAAAGAGTTGAATATGTAACAAGCAGAAGGCTTTTTTTAAAAAAATCTAAACAATCTGGTGAGGAGGAAGAAAGGCAGAGCTATAAAAATAAGCCAAAGCAAGTAAAAATAATGAGAGCATTAAAAAAATACTGAATGTCAATTTGCAGAGAATGTCTCAGTTAGCAATATGGTATCTTCAGACATAAAGTTTGAAAGCAGAATCCTAAGGGAATATTTCTCTTCTGAAATATGCTAAAGAATGGAATGGAGATGGCAAATTGTCTACATAAGTGATGAAGACAACAGACCTGTAAAATAATGTAACTTTTTCCTAAAAGTTCCTTTGGCCAGTAAGAGGATTGGACCATGTTATGTATGGTGTGGACTACCTAAGGAGAAACCTGGGGAGGCCTGTGACACAGGACAAAAATCCTTATCAGACTTCCTGCCCAACTCCATATTTTGGACATGGTGACACCCAGTGCGCTTGGCCAGTTCTGCATGGGGAGAAAGAAATACAGCTCTGTAGCATATGATCAAGTTTGTGCTGGGGAGGGGTACATAGCACCAACCCTACTCCACCCCTTTCCCCAAAGCCGCACCCCAACCCACTTCTTCCCACCTCTGCCGTGTCCCCACCATGCCTCTTCCCCACTTCTTCCCTCCCTGTTCCATCCTATCCACTGAGCACACCCAGATCCTGTTCTTCTTCCAGTGCCTCTTGCATGTCATAGAACATCTGATTGCAGCGGGAGGGAGAAACTGAAGGCCAGGGGGCACTGATAAGGTGCTCAGCAACCACCATTTTCTTTGGTTAAGTTTAGAGGTGAGAACAACAATAAGACTGATGATGTGATGGGCATCTGCTATTGACCACCAGACCAGGAAGATGAGGTAGGTGAGGCATTCTTCAGGTGACTAACAGAAGTTTCCAGATCACAGGTCCTGGTTTTTCTGGGGTTTTAAATCACCCAGATATATGTTAGGAGAGCAATGCAGCAATGCATAGACAACCCTGGAAGTTTTTGGAGAGTGTTGAGGACAATTTCCTGGTGTACTTGCTAAAGAAAGGGATCATGTGTCTCTTGACCTGCTGCTCATAAAACAGGGAAGAATTGGTAAGGAAAGTAGAAGTAGGTGGCAACTTGGGCAGCAGTGACAATGGGATGGTGGAGTTCAGTATCCTGACAAAAGGAAGAAAGGAGAGCAGCAGAATACTGACCATGGATTGCAGAAAAGCAAACTTTGACTCCCTCCGGGAACTCATGAGCAGGATCTTCTGGGAGGCTAATATGAGGGGGAAAGGAGTTCAGGAGAGCTGTCTGTATTTTAAAGAAGCTTTATTGGGAGTACAGAAACGAAACCATCCCAATGTGCAGAAGGAATAGTAAATATGGAAAATCAGCTAGTAATCTAAGGTGTCTGTACATGAATGCAAGAAGCCTGGGAAACAAGCAGGAAGAATTGGAAGTCCTGGCACAGTCACAGAACTATGATTTGATTGGAATAACGGAGACTTGATGGGATGACTCACATGATTCAAGCACTGTCATGGAAGGGTATAAACTGTTCAGAAGGACAGGTGGGGGAGAAAAGGTGGAGTAGTTGCAGGGGAGAAAAGGTGGAATAGTAAGAGAGCAGTATGATTGCTCAGAACTCAATTATAAAAATGGGAGAAAAGCCTATTAAGAGTCTTTGGGTTAAGTTTAGAGGCAGGAGCAACAGAGGAGCACAAAAGCACATTTGGTGACAGTCTCAAGGGGATCTCTGTGATCCAATCCATCACAGGTAGGTCTAGGTTGGATATTAGGAAAAACTATTTCACTAGGAGGGTGGTGAAGCACTGGAATGGGTTCCCTAGGGACAGGGGTGGCCCATGAGTACAGGCCGACTCGGCTGTCGCCTAGGGCGCTGCCTTCAACAGGGTGCCCGGGGCGCCCTATGATGATGTCACACCATTGATGGCCGTGCAGACAGGGGTGCCGATCGCGCATTCCGCCTGGGGTGCCAGCTGCCGCAGCCCGCCTTGAGCTACCCCTGCCTAGGGAGGTGGTGGGCTCTACATCCTTGTAGGTGTTTAAGGCCAGGTTGACAAAGCTTTGGCTGGAGTGATTTAGTTGGAGTTGTTCCTGCTTTGAGCAGGGGATTGGACTAGATGACCTCCTGTGGTCTCTTCCAAACCCAATTTTCTACTATTCTATGCTAGGCGGATGTGTTTATATTAATAATAAATTAGTCTAACTGTAAATGTGAGCCTATCTGTTAAAGTAATGTAATGGAAGATACACACATATGTGTGTATATGTACTTTTAATACACAGCTTATGAAATAAACCACAGCATTAAACCACTTTTGCTTTTAATACTCTTACTTTTCTCTATTTGTTACTTTCCCCCCATCTTCCCATCTCCCACTATTAACCACAACATTTACACAAAAAACTATAAATTTAATTTTTGAACCAATTTCAACCTTTTGAAAATTCAGGCAATAAAAACCAATACATTCCTGGGAGATTGTAAACAAAATGAAAATAAAAAATAAAGAGCCTTGACATTTACATACTTATACATGCGAACACAGGCTTTAGTGTATGCAATGCATATGTGTGTATATGCATGGGCATGCTTTAACAGACAATTTCAAATAGTTGCTTTCTTCAGAGAGTCAAAATGGTTACTCAGTAATCTAGTGAAGAAGTATGATTCTATTCCAAGTGAAAGCAGGTTGCATTGAGCTGGCACATCTGTAATACATTACAAACCTAAAATAAACAACAGTTCAAACTTGGAGGTCAAGATTTTCAGAGGTAACTTGTGATTTTGGGTGCCCATCTTGGCACACCTTAAAGGATTCTGGTTTTCTGAGGACAGGTGGACAGTACTTTCTAAGAATCAGGCCTCTGTCATGTGTCTTACAGCAGGTACCAAAAATTGACCTACCAGAATGACTAGCCACTTTTGAAAATTTGTGTCCATGTAACTACCAAATGTTAACGTTGGTCCTGAACCCACAGAGCCTACTCAGGCAAATTAAATCTTCCAGTTGGCATTAATAGGAATTTTGCATTAAATGTTGGTCAGTGGCTTCCATGGAAGTTATGCTCAAATAAGGAAAACAGCATTATCCCTATTCAGCGAAAATATATTGAGAATTCTTATGATTTTGACAACAATCCATAGACATATATTCATATTTCTACACACAATTATTTTTCCTAGCTACTTTGTTACTAAAAGTGTTCTCTACCACATTTACATGCTTCACAGGAAGCCCCCAAGATTCCTCAAGATCAGAAAATAAGTTCCTTTGAGAATGTTCTTCTCCCATTTTCCTGGAAAGATCACACTAACACAGAACTGTTTTCTTCTTTGCCTGGTGCACACTTGAGTATTTTTTTAATTAGAGTACAAGTCCCCAGTTTCCTGTTACTTTGAGCTTTAACTGTGTGCCTTTAGGCTGCGTCATTTACACACCCTCCAAATTACAGGATGCTGAGGGTCAAATTGTGTTTCTAACATACATTTCATCAAGGACATCATATTCATAAGAGAAACCCTCTTAGTTCTCTTCCCCATATGTGCAGCCTGCATTTGGCTGGAGGGTAGAGGATGAGAGAGCTCTCCTTCTGACAAGGAAAATCTTTCCATCTCCACTGCCCAGATGCTGCTCTGTGGGGGGGAACATGCCTTTCAAAACGTTAGACCAAAAATCAATCAATCACTTACCTAAAGTCTGGAGGCTCAGAGGTGCTGACACCTCTTCAAATGTCCCGAGAACCCTAACGTCCCACTGAAGATAATAGAAGCTGAAGCTGCATGTCAGCTCACAGGATTGGACCTTGAGCTGAATATTATTCACATCAATGTATGGCCATGAATGTTAATGTACTGTCCTCATCAGACATCATAAGTTCGCACATAGTTAATGATTTGATATTAACCAGTATGATGTTAGTGATACCTATTAGTAACTCTTCAAGTCAAATCAAAGGGAATTCTGAAGTTCTGAACAGCACATCCTATACATTTGCTACTTTATAAATGCAAGCAAAGTTTCACCCAATTTCTGTGAAATGATTCAGTCAAGATTAGGAGAGTATTTCAAACAATCTAGCAGGGAAATGGACAAAAGGGAAAGTGCAGCTCCCTAACCTGCTCAGCTTGGCAATTTTTTTGGTTGTTGTTGCATTCAGACAATTGATCATTTAAAAAGTCAGACAACTTAAATAGAACCAACATAAATCAAAAGGCATGGACGTCCAGTGTGCAAGGCGGGAGAAGACTCTGTCTTCCCAAATCGCCAGCCTGGCCCCACCCACACGCTGGCCCGAGAATGTCTGCTGTAGACATCCTGGAGTCAGAGTGTTGATGCTCCCAGCACCCGCCCCCCTCTCCCCGGTGCTTGAGGGGCTGGGCTAACGTGCCCTCCTTCCTTTCCCCAGAGCTGGAGAGGCTGGGCTATGGCGGGCTGTGCGGCATGCTGTCCTCTGGGGCTGAGGATGGAGAGGTTGGGCTGTGCTGCATGGTGTTCACTCTTCCCTCCTCCAGTGCTCCAGGGCTGGAGAGGCTGGGCTGTACCACATGGTGTGCCCCTCCCCCCCATGCTCTGGGGTTGGAGAGGTTGGGCTGGGCTGGGCTGGG
The DNA here is from genome assembly GCA_032595735.1 of Pelochelys cantorii. NCBI lineage: Eukaryota > Metazoa > Chordata > Testudines > Trionychidae > Pelochelys > Pelochelys cantorii. The sequence continues at coordinate 173,145,379 of CM064328.1, forward strand.
CCAGGCGGTGTGCCCGCCTCTGGAGCTGGGGTGGCTGGGGCAAGTGCACATACACCCGTTCCCCTCCCTGTGGTTGGAAGGGGGAGCACATGCATGGTATGCCACCCTGCCTCCCCAAGGGGAGGTGGGAAAGGGGTGGGAACTCAGCAGAAGAAGCAGGGCTGGATGTGGGGCTGGGAGCTTGCCTTCCTCAGCCCTGCCTTAACCAACTGCCCATGTCAAAATATAAAGGAGAGATTGTGGCTGGTCCTGCATAGGGGGAGGGAAGGGATAAGGAATCTTCCCACCTTCCACCGTTGCCTAAAGACCAGCTCCAATTCAAGGGGAAGTGTGATGTTAAACGAGTGCAGCTTTGTGTGTGGACACACTTACATTTAATTGAGCAGGGTGTATCATGCAGCTATAGAATAAAAGGTGTAAGGTAAACTGGTATAAACCATGCTCAAAAACCAATGGAAGCGCCTCCACGCGCAAAGGTACACTGTTTTAATTAAATGGGTTTAACACCTGTCACCACACCTTTTGTTAACCTCTGTATATAGAAAACAGCTTGAGTGTGAGATGGGGTGAAGCGAAGGTGGACTCTTAAGCCTTCATACAAAAGGGGAAAGACTACCTAGGAAGGAGTACTACAGAAAAGGAGCTAGGGGTTACAATGGACCATGAGTTAAATATGAGTCAACAGGGTAACACTGTTGTAAAAAAAAAAAAAGCAAACATCATTCTGGGATGTATTAAGAGCAGTGTTGAAAGCAAGACACGAGAAGTCATTCTTCCTCTCTACTCTGTATTGATTAGGCCTCAAATGGAGTATTGTGTTCAGTTCAGGGTGCTATATTTCTTCTCTTATAACTTGGGATAAATATCTATGCAGATCTATTGGAGGTGCCTCTCTACCCAGAACCTTTGTTTTATGAGATTCTAGGGAATTTAGCCATAATAGTTATTCCCCAGGTTTTAAAGCTAATCTTTAAACAGTTTAGTTACCCAAGAATTACAGCATCCCATTGTTCTTCCTAGATACATTATACTCCAGGGCTATGTCTACACTACAGAGGTTTTTTTGGAAAAACGGTCATTTTTTCCGAAAAAACTTCACTGACGTCCACAGTGCAATTGTGTTCTTTCAACCAAAAATCGAAAAAACAGAGAGGTTTTTCTGACATTGGTAAACCTCTCTCTATGAGGAAGAAGCCTTTTTCCAAAAGACCTATTTCGAAAAAAGGCATGTGTGGACGGGGAAGAGGGAGTTCTTTCAAAGAAAAGAGGAAAAAGCACAAGTGCGCTGGTGGCCACTCCATCCAGAGTAATCCCAGCTTAAATGCAAGAGAGCATTCATTCAATGTGGACGCTATCTTTCAAAAAAGCAGGTCGCTTTTTTGATGCATTTTGCTCTCTTTCAGAAGAAATTTTTTTGGAAGATCTCTTCCGAAAGAAACCTGCAGGCTAGACATAGCCCAGGTGATACATGTCCACAAATGGTCAAGCATCATGCAGGCTAAATGACCCAAATTCAACCTTTAGGAACATACTGGTAGATAATGTTTATACTTTTGTGTGTTTGTATGTACACTGTTAGAAAATAACAATGTAAGAAAATGGTTCCTGTCTGTACTGTATTCATCTCCAGTTGAAGTATACAGCAAATCATCTCCCAATGACCCCCACTGTCTTATACTAATCTGTATAGCTAATTACTGGAGATGCTTGGGAGAGAGGTCTGTTTGCATGATTGTCTGCCATTCACCCAAGACTGTCAAGAGACTGCTGGAAAAAAATTCTATAAAACCCCTTGGGAACTGATTCTTTTTATTTCATATCTGCTTGGATGCTCGATGGGGAAAGTTTCAAGTCACAAGATTGAGATCCCAGAATACTCTAGTATCCCTAAAATGGACATTGAATTGATAACTCTGGACTGATGGTGTAAGAACTATTTACAACTACAATGCTAATCAACTCTACTATAAAAATGACTGCCATGATATTAATTTTTTAGCCAATACACGATTTTCTTTTTTTTAATAAATATTAGTTTAACTATAAGTGGCTATAAACTTGTATTTCGGGTAAAATCTGAAATATTCATTAATCTGGGAGATAATGTGTCTGATCCTTTGAGACTGAAGATCTTATTCATCACGTAAGAAAGTTCTACCAGTGATCTTCTTCACATTAGACTGGGGTGTCTGGGTGATGGCCTAATGCTGCATTACTTTGAGGGAACTACGTTGTTGGGTAATCAGCAAGGTATCGAGACGGCTGTTTTGTGCAGGTTTGGTAAATTTTAATAATGGAATAGCCACCAGCTTTGGGGAGTGGTTCCCCATTCCTTGCAGTTTGGCCCTAATTGAGTAACTGCAGCTGGCTCTCCTGGGATAGCAGTAACACTCAGCTATTACAATATTTTATTACCGAATCCCAAGAAACGACTTATTCACTATGTTTCACTTGATGTCAGAATCATCTTCCACCACCTGCTCTTCTAGCTCACTTTTTGTGTGTGTGTGGGGGGGGGGCGGAGGGGGGTGGTGGTTTTGTTTTGTTTTGTTTTGTTTATTTTTTGTTTGCATTGGTATATTTTTTATTTTTGACTTTTGCCTCTTTCTATTTATCTCCTTTATCTGACACCCTGTCACTCTATTGAAAAGTACCTCTGCGATCTAAACCATTCTTTCCTCTATTGCAGCTGCAATTTCTGCCTTTGCTTTATTGCTGATTATGGAGTTACTTTTGTAGTCCTGACAGTCCTTGAAGATGTCTTTGTCTGACCAGAGTGCTCCTCAGCATATGTCAGATTTTTGCCCAGCTGAACTTTTATTAAACTCGGTTATTTCTCTAACTCTTTATTATTGTTGCGTTAAAACTTACCTCTTAAAGAAAATAAAGTAATAAATAAAATGTTACCTCCAAGTGTTTCTATAGGAGCTCACAACAAGGGAGAGGCGAACCTATATGGAGATTATAGCAAGGGACTTTTGATAAGGATTCCTGGATATTATTCACATAACAGCTCTATGACTCAGTTTACTCATCCATGAAATGGGTATAGCACCTACACTCCTACAGTATCTCATTGGATAATTATAGGAGACTTAATGTTAAACTATATTACTGGCTCTTTCACATACACTTTTCCCTCCCCATATCTACCAACCTCAGAAAAAAAGGAAGCCAAGACCATCATGTGAAATTTTACTCCACCCACAGACTCTTCAAAAAAATGAAGGGGATAGATCAACAGGAAGATTTTCTCTTTTAAACACACACTATCCCTTCAGGAACTAATTTTGTATTCTGGCACCTAGTAAAAATACTGATTTTTTTTAAAAATTAAGTTTTAGGATAGCATTAATTGGAATGAATACTCTTATCAAGATTAAAGACACAATTCTGTGGAGCTCAGAGCAGGAACTGTGCTTCAGTGAAATTTTATTTGCCTTTTCATTGTAAATTTTTTTTTACTAGTCTATGGTAGTGTAATTGGTGATAGATGTATCATTCTTTTAATTTTCATTGGGAAAGCAATAATATCTTTTAAAAATAGTTATTTTTCAGTTTACTCAGGTACAAATTGATCCTCCATTACTCTTTGTGTATAAAGCAGAATATTTCTCATTTATTACCAGCTATAGAGACTCTTTCCCACCTTTAAAAGGAATGAAAATAAAAACCAAATAAACCCCTCCACCACAGATAGGAAAACAGAAACCAATAATGGGTACAATTGTAGAACATCATCAGAATGTGTAGCCAACAACTATTACTTCCAAAAATACAGACCTGAATTTGTTTTTTTAATTACTACTTACAATTTTGAATATATTTTGGACTATATTTACCATGATATTACCTAATAATTTATAATCCCTGCCATCCTTCAAGAAAGGAAGAGGGATGCTTTTATTCTTCTTTGTAAAACTCCTTTATTTAACATCAGCGTTATGTGTACATGCCATGCTTAGTATCTGTCTGCAGGGATAACTGGGCCAAAATGTGGCACAACCTAATATTTCAGCACATACCCCCAGATTCGAAGGTCCTAAATGCTTTAAAGTGTTCTAACAGTTTTGTTGTTTTCTGTTACTTAAGACTTTCATGTATCTAGCTGCCAGCAGGGGGAGAAAATGCAATGTATAGTATAGAAATGCAATACAACACACCATCCCTCATCTTCACTGCTGAAATAAATATGATGTGGTTTCAACCATTTTTTTCTAGGACAGGGTACACTCATTGCTCGTCCCTTAACCTACAGTCACCTGATTCTATTCCCTCTCCTCTTCTTTATTTCCTTTTCCCTTTTCTCCTGTGCAGGCGGAATCTTTATGGGATGAATAAAGATTGGAAGACTTGTGCAGAGGGTTTTATTATAAAGCCAGAAATCAGTTGGTTCACATTAATGAGAAAGTCTGTCTTTGGAGAGATCCACATTTCGAGATGCTATTTCCTGTTCTCAAGGTTCTCTAATGCAACGAACCTAAATATACAAACTCTCCAGAGTCCAATATCAGACTTTTGTTGGGACCTTCAGCTCACTTGCACTAGCTTGACAGGAGAGGTGGGAATTACTTTACTTCTCTCATGCTTCAGAAACATGTGTATATGAGATAGGTTGCCTAAGGGCTACATTCTTTTTAAATACTAGTGCTTAAGTGTTTTAGACAGATGTGCTCCTGTTTTATTCAACAGTATTTGTGCCATTCAGCTTAGAAATGTATTGTTTTAATCAGATGTCACTGTATTTTCCCCTAAATTGCAAAGGATGTTTTAGAAAGACAAATGATACATTGGTAAAATACAGTATCTTGCTCTTCTCATCCCTCAAGAGAAGGAAACTTGCCTGCTGTAGCAACAACAGAAGGCAATTAGCTCTTGTATCCTGCCCAGTTGCTGCCTTCTAGCTGCAGGGCTGGGGAAACATGAATGGCTGGGACTAGGTCAAATGTATATGGTCCTAATAGACCTCACCCACCAGCAAAAGAGTGGGCAGAAAGGTAGGGGACTGAAACTCACAATCTGCCCAAATGGAATACCACAAGGTTGGGAAAGGAAATTGTTGAGTCTGGCTTGTTTAATGCTCTTCTGGGCAGGAACATCATGAACCTTTGTGGCTGCACTGAGTTCTTTGTAAGCAGCCAGGAACATCTAAATCAGTGTGTGCACTGCAGGCTGAAATTGATGAACCTGATTCTGATCTCACTCATCATGGTGTAAACCAGGAATAACTCCATCTAAGTCACTGTGCTCACACTGGCATAACATTGATGTAGATCAGAGGACTCAAATGCGGCCTGGTGGGGGGCCCTGGCACAGGGCAGCAGCAGCAATTGGGACCCCGGCACTTCCCGTGGAGAAGTGGAACAAATGCGCTTGCCAACTATGATCTGCTTCCCTGTGTCTCCCAGCAACCTGGGGAGTGCAGAGGGTCTGACCACTGCAGCCAGGGCCGGACCGAGCCATTCTGGCGCCCCGAGCAGACAGTTTAATTGCTCCCCGGGTTGGGGGAGAGCGCATGTGCGGCCCCACCCCTGTGCCGGCGTGTGGGGGAGGGTGCATGCGCGGCCCCGCCCCCGCTCCGATGCATGGGAGAGGGCGAATGTGCAGCCCCGCCCCTACCCGGTGCGTGCGGGAGGGCGCACGGAGCTCGCGGCGGCAGGACGTACATGCCAGGCCCTGCCCAGCCCGGCTACCACTGCTGGCACACAGCCCGGGGCCGGCTGGGGCGGGCCGAGCCTAGCCGTATAGGGCCCCACGGCCACGGGGGGAAGGGTGCTGCTGGCCGGCACTGTGGCGGTAAACGCGGCCCCTGCCCCGGGTGGACGCTGCAGGGTGGCCACTGGGAGCTGCTGCAGCCTGCAGTCCGGGAGCTGGGCGCGCGGCGCCTGATGGCAGCTATAAGGGGCTCTGCGCGCCCCTTACAGCTGCCATCAGGCGCCCCCCATAGGTTGGCGCCCCGGGCAGCTGCCCGGCTAGCCCATGCCTTAATCTGGCCCTGACTGCAGCCACCCCATGCCAGGCCCACTCCCAGTAACCCTTGAGACCATGGCCCTCAGGGAGGGGTGCGTAATGGGGGAAGGGAGAAGGCTGAGGTGGTTGCAGGAAGGGGTGGGGGTTGGGAGAGAGGAAAGAACATGCTCCTTCCGTCCCCCCCCGGGGTCTATAAAACTCGTAGGCCAGCTTGCATATACGTTCCAGCCTTAGATGGCTGGTGGGCCATGAGTTTGAGACTCCTGGTGTAGATGGAAACTGAAGTGAGTTCAACGTGCAGAGATGTTTAGGGAAAAAAAACCCTTTAATTAGCTGGTTCTTTCAAGTCAGAGTGACAAGCATATTGGCAGAAAAATATGGAGGAATCATTTCATTTTCTGTTCTCCATACAAATAATAATCCATTCTAGCCTTTAAAAGAAAACACAGTACTTGCATCTTTAATACTCTAAAAAGGCAACTGTGGTCTGCCTGCTCTTTGTACACGGGAGACCATGGCATACTTCAGATTTGCAAGAGGAATTTGTTTAAATGCTGTGGACCAAATTTATAGCTATCATACATGGACACAACTCCATTGACTTCAGTGAAATTCCACAACAGCAGTGGTCATAAAATATTTTCTTGGTAGATTTCAGTACAGATCAAAATAAATTAAAAGTAGAAATGGCAACATTTGGAAAGGTGGTTACTTGCTTTTTTTACTTGATGGTGATATAAAGAAAAGATGAGCATAGTTTGTAAATCATTCAAGCCCTTTTTAATTTTCAGAGATTCAGACAGAGAATACCAAACCATTTTCTAGTGAACTGGCCTAAGTTATCCAAAATGAGTGAAAATTAATCATTTTCCCCACTCTTCGCCACTGTGTATCATTTATATCCAGAAGTAAAAAATAAAGACAGAAAGAAATATCTCTTCTACAAATATTTTCTTCTCATGCTTAAAGTTTGCAAGTTCTCTCTCATTGCGGCTTTGGATGCAGAAAGTTCTCAGCAAAGCAGGTACATTTGTTTGTAATGCAGGATGCATCATGTTCCCTATAATATACCCAAGCTTAATAATAAATGATTATACCAAAAGCTGAACATGTCATAATAGCATCCAAACAGAACTTTAAAAAGTGTATAAGAAATGGGAGAGTAAATCACAAAGATAAGCACAGAAGAGATGTATTACCTGCAAAAATCTAGCACACCCTGCCTAAAGGCTATTGAGGAATAATTTAGTTACCCCACCATTGCTTCTTGTTCTGTCATCTGTCACCACTATGTGTCTAGACTACACCTTTCTGTTGTCAGAGAGATGTAGATTAGGCACATTGAAATTGCTGATGAAGCAGGGATTTAAATATCCCATGCCTCATTAGCATAAACATGGCCACCGCTTTTTTTCAAAATGGAGGTTTTTTTGAAAAAAACAGCAGTCTAGACGCGGATCTGTCAAAAATAAAGCTTTTTTCGACAGATCCTGTAAACCTCATTTTTTGAGGAATACAGGATCTGTCAAAAAGGCTTTATTTTCGACAGATCCACGTCTAGACTGCTGTTTTTTCGAAAAAACTCCGTGTCAGAAAAAAGTGGCGGCCATCTTTATGCTAATGAGGTGCAGGATATTTAAATCCCTGCTTCATTAGCAATTTCGATGTGCTTGATTTGCATCCCCCTGTCGACGGAGGGATGCAGTCTAGACTTAGCCACTGAGAATAGCCTGGCTCCATCGTCTTTGGAACACTCCCTCAGGTAGTTGAAGGCTGCTATCTGATCCCCCTCACTCCTCTCTTATGCAGACTAAATAAACCCCTTCCCCCATCCTCTCCTCATAAGTGATGTGGACCCCTTCCCCCAGGGCCCTGAACACTTTTGTTCCCCTCCATTGAACTCTCTTCAATTTGTCCACTTTCTTTCTGTAGTGGGGAGCCCAAAACTGGATGCAACACTCCAGACATAGCCTCACAACGGTAATCTCCAGGTCCTTTTCTGCAGAACTGCCACTTAGCCAGTCAATCTGCAGCCTGTATCAGTGCTTGGGATTCTTCCACCCTAAGTGCAGGAATCTGCTCTTTTCCTTGTTGAACCTCAACAGATTTCTTTTGGCTCAATTCTCCAATTTGTCCAGGTCACTCTGGGCTCTTTCCCTGTCCTCCAGTGTGTCTACCTCTCCTCCCAGCTTAGCGTCAACCACGAACTTGCTGAGGGTGCAATCCATCCCATCATCTAGATCATTATTGAAGATATGATATTGATGTAATGACTTTACAATGTCATGTTAAGATAGTAATCTATTGCCTTGCCGAGCAGCCTTCCAGGACATCTTGAAAAATCAAGTGTTATCACTATGCACAAAATAGTATATAACAATGTATGCAGTGGTATGTTTGTAGTATATTTTAAAAATGCAAAGCAAAATAATATGAAACAGTTCAGAAATGTTGGTATTGACATTAAACGTAAGCATGGTTTTTATGCTTTATCTTCTTATTTCCTTGTGCCAGTACAATACAATTGTGTAACAACACTAACACTTTGTTATGAAGAGAGCTGATAAGCCTTGACTAGGCACAGACTTATACAGGGTGTATCAGTACAGTCATGCATTATTAAGCAGCAATGCAAGTGCTGTTCCATTTATTCACCTCAGCAAAACAGAAGTAAAAAGAGACACTTTTGCTACAATATTGACCTCTGGTGATTTGGCAAATTCTCTGGTTCCGCACCCATCAGCTACCAAAAGTGCCGGATAAGACAGGTTCAACCTATACAAATATCACATTGCATACACCCTATTTTGCTGAAAGCTGCCTTTTTGAAAAAAATGGTGCATTCTCATGCTACAAGAAGAACAAATTTTAAATAATGCCAACTGAAATCGTAAAGATGCTTTAAAATGAAGCATCTTTATGAAAATAGGTTTACTGCCAAACAAACAATTAAGATCTACAGAATACTGCTCACCATATACATTTAGACAAAAGAAAAGAAAAGACTGTTATGTGCTTTTACAGGAAGATTCTTCTTTTGCTAATTAATCCCACTGTGTGTTCTGAAAAACTCCACTGAGGTCAACAGAGTTACATTGGTGTAAAATTATTATAAATGAGATGAGAATCATACCTAATGTTGCAGTCAGCATATGATTTGAATAATAAACATACTAGGATGGATCTTTAGCTGGCATAAATCAGCATAACTCCATTGACTATAATATGGCATTGTTAATTTACACCAGCTACAGATGTCCAATGTTAGCAAAACTTTGTTTAGTTTTACGTTAAGAAAACTGAAAGGAATGTAGGAGCTATTGCAAAAGTAAATGGAATGATTACGTTGGTGAAAATCTTTGACTCAATTTACTACTTAAAAGAATGTGAATAAATGCACAAGGTTAAATATAATAGCTGCCATTATAAACAACAACCACAACTGAGTAAAATAAATAAATAAAAGCTGTGACATTGATTCATTTTTCTTTTACAATTAAAAACTAATTATTTGCCTAAATAAACTGTCATAATTTCATTCATTATACTGAGAAAACAGGAGCACAATTCACAAATTAGAGAGTGGCTCTTGTCTTTTTTTTGCTAATAGAAAGGAACATGATTTTACTATTACCAGCATTTATGCTGCAGTGTTAGCACATTGATTAAAAAAAAAAAGTGGATACAGCATAGAAACTAGAACAATGACATTAATAAAACCATAGGGGCTCGCCATCTTGTGAACCACAGGGAAATCCAGTTTTGCACAGTTAGTGCTTTGAGACAGATATGTGACACAATTAGTAGAACAAAATAAGTTTCTTACTGCTGAGGCATTTACTGTAAATTGAGTCATTAATCACTTTTATAAAATAGGCATGATATATTGAGCAATATGATTAGCTGATGAGAATTCTCACCAGTATGCATATATTTCAATCTCATATTTTATTTTCCAGTCATTTAACTACATATAAATACACTTCAAACTTTAAGGTCCTGGAAGGATTATTACTGTTATTATTTATATTATGGGACTACCAGATGCTGCAAAATAAATATGAGACCCCATTGTGCTAGGTTTATACATTTACAGAGACATAGACCCTTGGCTTAAAAGCTACGTCTACAGAGTGGAGCTATTTCAGGATACCTCCAGTATCCAGAAATAGTTATTCCATGTCTTAGAGCAAACCTGTTATACTGAAATATAATGAGCTCGCTATTTTGACATCCCTGTAAACCTCATTGCACGAGGGATAAGGGATGTTTCGGAATAGTGCCTTATTTCGAAATTTGGCGCTGTGTAAATAGCGCCAAATTTCGAATTTCAAAATAACATTGAAATAAGATATGCAATTCGCATGGCACAAACTGTGTAGCTTATTTTGAGGTAAGAGTGCTGTGTAGACACACCCAAAGAGTTTACAGATTAAATAGACAATCCATAAAACAGGAAGCATTATACTTATTCTACAGATGGAGAACTGAGGCACAGAGAGATTAAGTGACTTGCCCAAGGTCACAAAGGAAGAGAACTGTGATAAGTGAAGCCAGGTCACCAGAAACAAGCAGGGTTCCCTCTAATTTTTTTATGCCCATGTGCAGCATGACTTTTGTTACGTGCACTGATATGGACATGATATATCACATAACAATAGTAATTCCGCACACAGACAATGTGTGGTGAGGGGGTCAAGGAGTTGGGGTGAGGGCTCTATATGAAGCTTCAGTTCTAAAGGGGGGCTTCAGGCTGGAGCAAGTTTTTGAGGTGTAGGAGTGGGTGAAAGTTCCAACTTGGAGTGTGGACTCTGGAGTGGGGCTGGGGATGAGTAGTTGGGGTACAGGGGAGGGTGAGCATGAGGTTCCATGGTGCACCACATGTGCTGCTCTTGCCTATAAGCTCTGCCCCCCAGCTCCTATTGGCCAATGGGACAGCACAGCCAGTGCTCAGGGCAAGGGCAGCACACAGAGCCTTGTGGCTCCTGGCAAAAGAGCCAGAGATGCTGCTGGCCACTTCCCCACTGGTGTTAACACAGAGTTGCCCCTCCCCTCACCACCTGTTTTTTTGTGCATAAGGGGGAGAAGGGTTTGTGTTTGTTTATACATTTAATATACACACTGGAACAATTTAATTTAATTTAATTTCTGGAACAATTTTTACAGTGGGGATACTGTGAGCAATTGAATCAAAGTGTAAATCCTATTTATGATGGAAACCTCATCAAGGCAGGAAGTGCTGCAGCACTCCCCCCCCCCCACCATGCACGCACACACACTCATTCCAGCACCTATGTATACACATTGCTATGTATTTATGTTAGTGAAGGCAAAGCCAATGTTACTTAGGCTATTAAGTAACGTTTGAAAATTTTAGGTGTTTTTGAAAATTGTACTCTACATGCTTTACTGGATCAGGGCCAGCTCACCACATTGCTAGTGAAAAGAACCCTAATACCTTATCATAGGTGTAGGACCCTGGAGCATCTCTGGAAAAAATACTGGGTGCTTGGTATCCTCGAAAACCCCACCCATCAGCTCCTTCTATCGCTCTTAGCATTTCCCACCTGCCACAGATCGGCATACAGGGGGTGCTGAGGCGGGGAGGGTGTGGTGAGGGTAAGTCATGCTTAGGGGAAGAGGTGCAATGGGGCAGGGTGGGAAGAGGCAGGGTGAGGGTGGGCACGTGGAGTGGGGGCAGGGTCTGGGGCAAAGTGGATGCAACTTATAAAGATGGTACCTATGTACAATATGCTTTGCAGGCGGTCAGTGAATGCAAAAGGCTGGTATGATGTAATTGCAACCCTTTCTTATCTGAGAGCTATTGGTTTATTTCAATAAAATTAGTGGATCGGCTACTTTGCCCAACACAATTAGAATAACTCCTGTGTAAATGAGAGAACTGGGAGACATGGAAGTTGCTACTTGCCCAGGGTCACAGAATGAGTCAGTAGTGAAGCAGCTCATAGAGCATAGTTAGTCAGATAGTGAGGCCCCTTTGCTAATCTCTAGAGGACACTTCCTTCCCGTGAATAGGTTTTTAACACTGAAGAAGGGTAAGAGCAAAAGCAGTAGGACAGTCAGCTGTGTTGCTTTTACCTCTTTTACTTTCTACTGCTAAAATCTGAAACCTTCCACTCTGAAAGCATAACCAGTTGGATGACTCATACCATGCTTACTTTAATTATGTCATCTAATGCAATGTGACTGATATGACCAGACGTGAGCAATCACGGAACAAGCTCGGGAATTTGAAAAGATGCAGCCTGCAAATAACAGTGTTTGAAAGGAGTCTGCTAGGTGCTGAGGTGGCAGAGACGGGGTCTGAGACTCTTTATTTAGCAAAACCCCCTAATCTCTACACTGGGGACTTTGTCTTTGAGTTTAAAAAAATTTCTCCTGCTGTTCCTGTCTGGCATTACCCAATTCAGAAATGTCCGTACAATGTCACACATGGAGAGATCAGGAAGCATGTTCCTTATACCCTGAGGGTAGAATGAATGTGGATTAAGCTATGACATGTTCATGGCCAGTGTTTTGCTAATTCAGGGATAGACTCTTCCACCCTGTCCTATGTGGAGCAGGAGTCCCATTGAAACTGAGGAGAAAGGTATCACCTAGCATGAGTAAGGGTGGCAGAGTCTGCCCACCCTCTCTTCCCCAAGTGCTGTAATTTTGGATCACACTTTATTTCAGATACAACATTACTGAAGAAACAAAATAGAAAACGCATTATTAGCGGAGAGAGTTAGTGGTAAAACTTCTTGCTTCAGTGCTTTTGCAACACTCTTAGTATTTGGGATTAGGACAAGACCTTCCTGGGGGCAGATGACCCAATATGTATCTACTGAGGGGTTCTAATGTTCCTCTAAAGCAGCTGGTACTAGCCATAGTCAGACACGGGATACAGGACTAGACAGACTATGGGTCTGATCTAGTAGGTCAATCCCTATTTCCTCTTTTTTCTCAGGCACAAGCCCAGTGAAATTTGGGGACCGTGTGTTAACATGTCTACTTCATGACTGTGGGGACGTGTCTGGAGAAGACAGCTGTGATGAATTAGTCGATGAGAAAAGAGTTCTGGTTAGTATGGGATGATAAATTGCTAACTCCATGGGAAATGTAGGCTTTTGCTGAGAGATACTCCAATGTGTTCCTCTACTAAAATCTGATGTTTTGATTGTGTTGATGATGGTGGGTAGCCGTGTCCTATTTTGATTTAGGCTTGATTTTTTTTATGTGTCTAAATGAAAATAAAAATCTGGGACTCATTTTATGAGTGAACTTCCTGTGCTTGAGGCCCACTCATCACCTCCTCAGAGAAAGCCACAGTGTAACAGAGAAAACCAAGTGATACAGAAACAAAAATGCAGGAGGCTGGACCAGATGACTTCTTGTGGACCTTCTAGTCCTAAATTTCTGTTATTGAATGGCTAAAATGTCTAGTGCTTTTGCCTCTCCACTGTTTTACGTATGAGCCTTCAGCCAGAGCGATTTTACAATAAAAATCCAGTCTAAATATATTATGGGATGGCACCCAAGTTTATCTGTAATTTAAACTTAATATAAAATTTAAAACAAAACAAAGCCTGTGATGAGCTCTGGGAATTGGACAGAGCCCCTTTATGTCAAATAGGGCATCTCTATTTCAATCTGATCTATTTCACCAAGGCAGAGACAGAGGGTAACAGATCTAGCTACAGGATTCTAACATGGAATTAAATAAGTAGATTATACAATCTTTAGGGACAGTATTGTCATGTAAAAATGGTTTGCACAGTGTCTTACACAGCAGGGCTCCAAGCTGTTTGAGGGCTCCAGGCACTCTGACAGTACAAATATTAAATCATTATGATTAATTAATAACTGATTTCACCCTTCTTCCAGAACTTAGAATTGTTTGTGGGGTATAAAAAGTTTAGTTAACATTTTTAATACTGATATATTATGTTTCCATGAACTACACCTTTCCTGGATTCAACAAAAGGTGAAAGTGCTGATACATCACAAGAAAGGCTGTTAGTATTTCCAGCCTGAAGGGAAACAAAAATAACAGAAATCTCACAAAAAATCATTTCTGGCCCAGATTTTAAGACCAATGAGAACAGGATAATTTAAATAAAGCTCCAAGTTATTACTTTGATATTACAGCTGATAATGACACTTGAAAGCAGGATTACACTCACTATGCTCCTATTTTTCTGTGACCAAACAGGCTTTCTTTCACATCTGTCTTTTCCACGTGGCACTGCAGAAGTCTTACCCTGAAATCCCACACTAATAGAAAAAATGATGCTAGTAAGCAACTATATTAATCCATTGCAGATTTTACTAGTGTGTATTAATGTACAACAGTCACTAGACTCCAGTAATATTTATCATAATAACCTATTGTGGCATGCGTTTTCTGCTTGTGCATTCATTGCATTTCTAGTTTGTGTTCATCTTCTGTGGCTTAAAGTAAATACAAGAAGCCTAAACTATTAACTTTTAGAACACTTGCTGGAGTTTATGAAATATTCGCTGACTTACTTCATCACAGCTTTAATTAGATATAACTTCCAAGCTGTTTTTGCTCCTGTGGGAATGATAAAAGCTGGCACTGATACAACTGTATTTATGGTAATACAATCCATCAGAATGGAAATAGTTTTGGAATAGATCATTCAATATAGAGAGGAGTACAGCACTGCATTGTAGCATTATCTGATCCAGACCATCTCCTCTCTAAAGTGACATTTCTGCAGTACATGTACATGCCACACATTAGGAAATAATATGTCAGTGCTAGCTACAAAACCATAGTCCCTAGACATTTTTAAGGAAGATTTTTTTTTTATTTTGGTTTTTTGGCACAATGAATAACAGATGCATGCAAAATCTCAATACTGTATGTCCATAAATAGGTGCCAATGCATTGAGCATGACTATGGTTTCATGATGCAATAAAAACAGATAAAATTTCATACACATCAAAGTGATTCAGAAACAAAGACAAAACAGAACTTGGGGATCCTTTTCTTCCATTGAAGTGTTCTATGGGAGAACAGGCCACTTTACTAGCCATCTTCCTCTAATTAGCCATAACATTCACGGGATGTGAATAAATGGACACCTATAAAACTGCTCCAACAGGCATTCAGAAATTAAAGTGTAAGTTAAAAGCTGCCACAGCAGTATTTGAACTTCATATATGGCACTTGCTTTTTCTTATTCAAAGGGATGGAACTGGGAGTTATTTGTTTTATAACTCTTTCCACAGGCTGTGGGTTTCAATAGTTTTCTTTCACCTATGCTGATAACTTTTACCTTTACTTAGCTTATGTGAGCGCAATTACAAAGCTTCCCAAATATGACTTTTCCTTTCCAAACGAAACTTAAAGAGGCTGTATAAAAACCCAATTAAACTAATGGATCAGGCTTACTTTTAATCTTTTCTAATCAAGCCATTAATGCATCTTGAAAGCCTTAAAATTTGAGATGACCAAATGAATCTCAGAAGCTTCGGTGTGTGGTTCAAATAAAATACCCAAGAATACGGGGGCCTGATTCTCTATTGCTCTGCACCTTGTGCAGATTTTTTCTGTGCAAAGTGAATACACTTTGACCTGATGCCATTTATTTCCTGCTTTTCACATATGTAAATAACCATTCAACTTTCAAGGTATTGAAGAATTAGGCCCTGTGTGTAAAGCCTGTTGAAAACTTTTCATCAAACAATTTTCTCAGCAGAAGAGGGCTCTGTACTCTTCTCCCTCCACTAGTTTGGCACCAAACTATTTTTTGCTAAAAATACAGATTTAAATTGGCCAAAACAATTTGTGAATGTGGGTCAATATTGGCAATTGTTTCAGTCAGGAAAATATTCAATTTTCAGTTTCAATTTTCAATTAGAGAAAACAAAACAACAATGGATTTAGCTGCTTGACATCATTTTGGAATTTTCTACTTAATTTCAGTTAAGGTGATTTTTTAAAATTTTCATCAAAAATTTTTTGTAGAAAAAAAATCCCCATTTGCTGACCTGCTGAACATATAGGCAGCTATACTTGTATGTTTACCAAATGTGTAGCCAGGCTATCTCTATGCACCACTTACCTCTACAATACTGGGCTGGGAATCTTGCAAGAAGGAATATTCTCATAAACAATTCTTTGGTACTTACTGCTTCTGTACAGGCCCATCCTGTTGGATGAATAACATCTCCCACAGTACAAACTCATACACAGTTGGAACCAAGATATACACGAGTGAAAAGCAGTGGGTGAAAAAATTAAATAAACATCACACTTTGGATATGTATAGATATGTGACGATAGCATGGATAGCCGTATCTATGCTAGCTTTCTTCCCTTCTGTCCCTTTGACTGTTCACCTGTGGATAAATACTTCAATAATCAATTCTTCAATCATCATTGGGCCCAGGAAAGAAAGAGAACAAATTTGTAGTCCAACGGTTTGAGCACCAGAGCACCTACCTCCAAGCTGGAGCAGTTGCTCTTTCATTATTTATTCATAAGATATCAATTCCAGAAGAGAGACTGAAGAAGCCTCATATCAGAATATCCCATAACTCATTGAGTATATGACTTGTGGTAAACACCTGCTCAAATAATTTCTCTCTCTCTAGTGGCGGGGGGTGGGGGTGGCGGAGATTGAACCTAGTGGGGACACTTCTGGCCTTTGAATGGAGCCTGATCCTGTAAGCACTCTGGGTACGTCTACACTAGCCCCCAGTTCGAACTAGGGAGGCTAATGAGGGCGACCGAAATTGCTAATGAAGCATGGGATTTAAATATCCCGCACTTGATTAGCATAATTCCGTCCGGTCACCATTTTGGAAACTGACTAGCCCGAAGTAACTGCCCGCGTCTACACGCGGCAGAGAAGCGGGATTCCAAGATAAATCCCTTAGTCTGAATTAACTGTTACTCCTCGTGGAATGAGATTTAACAGTTAATTCGAACTTAGGTGTTTATCTTGGAATCCCGCTTCTCTGCCGCGTGTAGATGCGGGTAGTTACTTCGGGCTAGTCAGTTTCCAAAATGGTGACCGGCCGGGAATATGCTAATCAAGCACGGGATATTTAAATCCCGCCCTCATTAGCCTTCCTAGTTCGAACTCAGGGGCTAGTGTAGACGTACCCTCTCTGAGGATGCCTTTGTGACTGGCCCCTGAATGCAACTTAGGCAACTGAATGCTTGTCTTCCCCCCCTCCCCTCCCCCGTTAATGAATCTCTCTGGGACATAGTCAGGAAGTAGGCTTCTGTTAGAGTAAGAGTTTTATATCTTTTTATATTTGTATTTTAGATTTAATATAATGTAGTAATGTAATGTGACACATTTAACAATTTTACCAATTAAGCCCTTTAGTTAAATATATATTTCTTCGTTTTAAGGTTTAGTAAGTGAGAGACAGAATCTCGTATTGTGTCTATGTCAATGAGATTACAGGAATGCTGAAGGCCCGAGTCTCAATGTGAACTGTTTTGATTAAGGCTTAATTTACAATGTCTTTTGCTTTGCTCAGTATAAAATGCTGTTGTTTATGCTTTTCTTTGAAGGTCCCTGTAAAGATTGTTTATGTGTTAAAGTGTTATGTATGTGTCAAGATAAGGTGCAAAGGTCATCCTCAGAGCCAGATGGCCAGGAAAGGAGGGGTGATGCGGGTGAAGACAGTCAGAAGAACCATCAGTGCATACCCATGATCAAGGATTGGCAGATTGACGGCTCTAAAGTAAAGCTAGCACCCCTAAAAGACAATTGATTACAGGATGAGCCTCTTGGAGATGTTTTGGAATGATTAACATAAAAAAGATACCACACCGGACAGATTGACACAGTGAAATCCATAGACTTCAACAGAGAAAAGGATTATAAAAAGCAGGGTGCTTGCTATGGGACTTTGGGTTCATCTTGCTACCAACTACAGGAGCATTGGATTGTGACCGATAGAGCCCGGCTCCCCTTCTGTGATCAATCTGGCTGGCCACTAGATTGATTTAGACTCTGGACTGGTAACTATAACATCGACTGGCAGGACTGTGTGTGTGTGTGTGTGTGGGTGTGGGTGACTGAAAAGCATATGCTACTGTTGTATTCTCAATAAATGTGGTGTACTGCCTTTTCCCCTATAAAAGATCTTGTGTGCTTTGTTTAAGTATAACATTTTCAGATGCTGAGAGTGAGATGGCAAGTCATGTTCCCAAAGGCAGATACATAGATGTTTAGGGCACTTTTATCCTGAAAAATTTAGGTGGAGCTTAGATGCCTACAATATTCAGTGAGTTTTGTGGACTATAGTGGAGTCAAAACTGGACTTGGGCACCTAAGTATTTTTGTGGCTCCCACCTGTTTTGGCTGAATTAGGAGGGCAGGATTAAGCCCAGTCAACAAAAGTTTAGTTAAGGGAGGTGGCTCTTATGAAAATAAAGTTTGTTTTGATGGGCATCACCCCATAGGAGTAGACAGTCGCATTCCTTGTGCAGGTATTTTAATGCACCACATCTGGAATCAGCCAAAACTGGAAATCCCTCTAAACAGCTACAAAGAGGATGAGCTTTCGCCCATGCAGGGGACATATACACTCATTAATCCTTTAAAATCAAACTGGAGAAATTCAAAGGGCCTTGTATTTGACTCCTGATTGTATCTAGGCCAGGGCTACTCAACTTTGGAAGCCCTAGGGGCCACAATGATACTCATAGCACATACTGAGGGCTATAACTTAAGTGTGATTGCATATACATGCAAATATATATGCAAATATATACAAACAGCTTATTTCACACTGATGGACATGAATACAAAGATTAAGGCAAGACTACACAACATACAGGCCCCGTTTAAGTCAGTTCTGCTGAGATTAGTAAAATGAAATATTTACCTGATTTCCACCTATATGACAGCACTTTTAATGAGCAAGGACAGTCCAGGAATTTAACTGCTAAAATGCATATCAACAGAAGACCATTATATTGACTACTTTTTTGTTTTGGCTCCCACCCATGGGCCACATGCTGAGCCCCACGGAAACCCAAACTGCACTGCGGGCCGCAAATAAACAGGCCCCGGGCGGCCCATAGGCCATGTGTTGAGTAGCCCTGATCTAGACCATAAAGGTTATGACCAATATGCCTTACCTTATGAACAGCTAACAAGTATATCTGCTACACTGTGGCAGGGTCACATTCTTACAGTGTTTTGTTATATTTAAAATGAAAATTATTAATAAAATAAAGGTTGGCTACAAGACAGCAGTGTAAAAAACAATGGACTGTAAAGAATATTTTAGCTGGGATCAATTTCCCCCACAGAAATATACTAAACCCTTAGAGTTTGTTGTAAAAGCTCTAGCATACCCTTAACTAACAGGTGCACTATAATAATAGACACATGCGGTTACTCATGTTTTAATCAGTCCATGTTGTGTCATGTTCAGTGTGTGCAGCGAGATATCATTTTCAGCTGAACATATAAGCAAAAAGCATTCATGCAATTCCTACTTCCTGAACCTTCTATTTCTCATAAAAAGAAATATTCTCACATTTCATTTTTATTGCTATTTACAGCTACAAAGTTGCATGTGCTAGAATCCAGCTTTAGCTATCACAAAAGACCATGATGCAACACTTAGGGTGGCCTTTGAAACCAGCATGCCATGAAAACATGTCTTTGGAGAGTTGGTGGCAAGTTATTGAAAAGGATAATGTAGTTATGCCTTTAAAGCTGGACTAGATGTGGTGAAGTCAGGGTCTGAATGGAGACATTTCACATGGCTGGAGAAAAACATGTATATAATGAAGGCTAGATTAATATGTTTTGCTCTTAGGGAAATATGCATAGTGAATCATTCAGCCAGGCAATTAATTTAATTTCCATGGTTGTAGGGTCTTGAGTTATAAATATATTGCTAACATACACAGAAAGGTCTTTCTTGTAAGCCACCACATTTCTGTTCATATTACATAATTTTAAAGACACTTATATTAATTTTCAAATAACAAAGGAAAAAAAGTGATAGAGTAACAACAGGGCTGGGTAGGAGGCATATAGGAAAAGTAGCCAGCTGTTGATTAGACTATGTGTAATGCAACGTAACCTGCGAAAGCCAATCAGCAGAACTAATTCTGTGAGTAAATTTACTAATACTCATACGGATATGCAGGATTGGGTCTTGGAGTCACATTTGCCTGATGGAACAGACTCATTCATACCTAAGGCTCTATTCAAAGCCCATTCAAAACAAGAGGGGTCTTCCCTCTGACTGTAATGAGGTTTGAATCACATTCATAGTCTTAGTTAAGGTACGGCAAATAGTGAGAAAAATATTTGTGAACATTTTGTTGAATTATAAACTGAATTCTGATTCGCCATACCCTTTGTCCTCTCACATTTGCTTTGTGTGAGTATTCATGTGAGAGAAATGTTGTTCACACCAGGGATGTTAAATTTGGATTAATCAGCTAATCGACTAGTCAATGGAATGCATTTGTTTATTGGGTAGTCAACTAGTTGACCAGTTGCTTACATCCCTAGTTCACACCGGGTATATCTCCACTGCAATTAAAAATCCCCAATTGGAACTTGCCTGCAAAGGGTCTCAGGCTAAGGGGCTGTTTAATTGAGATGTAAATGGTTGGGCTTGGCCTGGAGCTTGAGTTATGGGACTCTGTGGGGGGTGGCTCCCAGAGCTTGTGTTCCAGCCTGAGCCCAAACGTCTACACAGCAATTCATAGCACCTTAGCCTGAGCCGTCAGCTCAAGTCAACAGGCACAGGTCAGTCGCAGTTGTCTAAATGTCTTGTAGACATACCCACAGCCATCAGTGGCGAGCCTGTTTTGGGCCTCAGCAGGGGTCTGGTGTTCACTAATCCATTACAGCCGGTCCCCGAGTAGCAAACGGTCGAGTTATGACTGTTCGCATTTATGACCAAAGAGGCCGTAAATGCGGTCCTCGAGTTACGAACAGAGCAGTTGCCATGTAACTCAATGGGGTCTGAGTTACAAACACTTCAAGTTACGGCCAAGTGTTTGGTCCGTAACTCGTTCATAACTCGTTGAGAGGCTGTATTTCCTTTTAGCTAGTATCACTAGGGTTTGTCACTAGGAGTTGTGCCAGATAAGGATGCAGCTGTGCTAGAGGTGCCCATATTAAGACTGTCCCTTAAGTACCTGAAGGTTTGCCTGTGCTGGGGAAGTTGCATGGTGTTAGAACACATTTTTATTTGTATTACTCTGGTGCTTAGGGGCCCTAACAATGGAGTAGGTGTTGTGCATACAGAAAACTAAAAAGATACTTTGTTAACTCTTATGGCAGGGACTAAGTAGTTTACTAACAAAATGTAGAACATTAAGTGTAGATACCACAGCTGTATTTACGTAACTCCAAGAAACAGAAATGAACCTGGGACCTCTGGAGTTTAGTATATGAACCTCAACAGAGTCTCAATAGAGTCTCAATGCGTGGATGAGACGATGGTGTAGGGAAGAGGGGTTTGGATTTATTAGGAACTGGGGACACTTTTGGGAGAGGGGGAGCCTATATAGGAAGGATGGGCTCCACCTAAACCAGGGTGGAACCAGACTGCTGGCACTAAACATTAAAAAGGCTGTAGAGCAGATTTAAACTAAGAGATGGGGGAAAGCTGATTGGTGCGGAGATGCACGTAAATCGGAGGGAGACTTCTCTTAGAGGAGAATCCATTGATAGAGATTCTCTAAGCTGTAGTCAGAAAGAGAGGAGGGAAGAGGGCAAACCATGGGCCAGAGCAGACAAACAACCGCATACAAAGGAATCCAATGCACCAGGGAAGGGCAGACAAATAAGCAGTGGCAAATTTTTAAAGTGCTTTTACACAAATGCTAGGAGTCTGACTAATAAGATGGGTGAACTAGAGTACCTAGTATTAAATGAGGAGACTGACATAATAGGCATCACTGAAACCTGGTGGAATGAGGAAAATCTGTGGGACACAATCATACCGGGATATAAAATATATCGAAAGGATAGAGCAGGCCGGGTGGGTGGTGGAGTGGCACTGTATGTGAAAGATAATGTAGAATCAAATGAAATAAAAATATTAAGTGAATCAACATGTTCAATAGAATCGCTATGGATAGAAATTACATGCTCCAATAATAAGAAATTAGCAGTAGGGATATATTACCGACCACCTGACCAGGACAGTGATACTGACATTGAAATGCTGAGGGAGATTAGAGAGGCTACCAAAATAAAGAACTCTATAATAATGGGGGATTTTAATTATCCCCATATTGACTGGGTACATGTCACCTCAGGAAGAGAAGCAGAGATAAAATTTCTCAATGGCCTAAATGACTGCTTCTTGGAGCAGCTGGTGCAGGAACCCACAAGGGGAGAGGCAATTCTCGATTTAGTCCTGAGTGGAGTGCAGGATCAGGTTCAGGAAATAACCGTTACAGGACCGCTTGGGAATAGTGACCATAATATAATAACATTCAACATTCCTGTGGTGGGGAACACCTCAGCAGTCCAGCACCCTGTCATTTAATTTCAAAAAGGGGAATTACACAAAAATGAGGAGGCTAGTTAAACAGAAATTAAAAGGCACAGTGACTAGAGCCAAATCCCTGCAAGCTGCATGGAAACTTTTTAAAGACACCATAATAGAGGCCCAACTTAAATGTATACCCCAAATTAAAAAACATAGCAAGAGACCTAAAAAAGTGTCACCGTGGCTTAACCACCATGTAAAAGAAGCAGTGAGGGACAAAAAGGCATCTTTTAAGAAGTGGAAGTCCAATCCTAGTGAGATAAATAGAAAGGAACATAAACACTGTCAAATCAAGTGTAAAAATGTAATAAGAAAAGCAAAAACAGATTTTGAGGAACAGCTAGCCAAAAACTCAAAAAGAAATAACAAAATGTTTTTTAAGTACATTAGAAGCAGGAAGCCTGCTAAAAAACCTGCGGGTCCCCTAGACGATCAAACTATAAAAGGCGCAATCAAGGACGATAAAGCCATTGCGGAGAAACTAAATGATTTCTTTGCTTCAGTCTTCACGGCTGAGGACGTTGGGGAGATTCCCAAATCTGCACCGTCCTTTGTGGGTGATGAATCTGAGGGACTGTCCCGGATTGAAGTGTCATTAGAGGAGGTTTTGGAACAAATAGAAAAACTTAATGTTAACAAATCTCCGGGACCGGATGGCATTCATCCAAGGGTTCTAAAAGAGCTCAAATGGGAAACTGCTGAACTATTATCTGTGGTTTGTAACCTATCCCTTAAATCGGCTTCTGTACCTAATGACTGGAAAGTAGCCAACGTGACACCAATATTTAAAAAGGGCTCTAGAGGCGATCCGGGCAATTACAGACCGGTAAGTCTAACTTCAGTACCGGGCAAATTAGTCGAAACAATAGTAAAGAATAAAATTGTGAAGCATGTAGAAGAACATAATTTGTTGGACAAAAGTCAACATGGTTTCTGTAAAGGGAAATCCTGTCTTAGTAATCTATTAGAGTTCTTTGAAGGGGTTAACAAACATGCGGACAAGGGGGATCCAGTAGATATAGTATACTTAGATTTTCAGAAAGCCTTTGACAAGGTCCCTCACCAAAGGCTCTTGTGTAAATTACATGGCCATGGGATAAGAGGGAAGGTCCTTTCTTGGATTGAGAACTGGTTAAAAGACAGGAAACAAAGGGTAGGAATAAATGGTAAATTTTCAGAATGGAGAGGGGTAACTAGTGGTGTCCCCCAAGGGTCGGTCCTAGGACCAATCCTGTTCAACTTATTCATAAATGATCTGGAGAAATGGGTAATCAGTGAGGTGGTAAAGTTTGCAGATGATACCAAACTGTTTAGGATAGTCAAGACAGAAGCAGACTGTGAGGGACTCCAAGAAGATCTCACCAAACTGAGTGATTGGGCAACAAAATGGCAAATGAAATTTAATGTGGATAAGTGTAAAGTAATGCACGTCGGGAAAAATAACCCCAACTATACGTACAGTATGATGGGGGCTAATTTGGCTACGACAAATCAGGAAAGAGATCTTGGAGTTATCGTGGACAGTTCTCTGAAAACTTCCACGCAGTGTGCAGCAGCAGTCAAAAAGGCAAATAGGATGCTCGGAATTATTAACAAAGGGATAGAAAATAAGACCCAGAATATCGTACTGCCCCTGTATAAAACTATGGTACGCCCACATCTTGAATACTGTGTACAGATGTGGTCT
The DNA here is from genome assembly GCA_032595735.1 of Pelochelys cantorii. Taxonomy (NCBI): domain Eukaryota; kingdom Metazoa; phylum Chordata; order Testudines; family Trionychidae; genus Pelochelys; species Pelochelys cantorii. The sequence goes on from CM064328.1 coordinate 173,169,573, forward strand.
CCTCACCTCAAAAAAGATATTTTGGCCTTGGAAAGGGTTCAGAAAAGGGCAACTAAAATGATTAGGGGTTTGGAACGGGTCCCATATGAGGAGAGGTTAAAGCAACTGGGAATTTTCAGTTTAGAAAAGAGGAGACTGAGGGAGGATATGATAGAGGTATATAAAATCATGAGTGGTGTGGAGAGGGCCGATAAAGAGAAGTTATTTATTAGTTCCCTAAATAGAAGAACTAGAGGACACCAAATGAAATTAATGGGTAGCAGGTTTAAAACTAATAAAAGAAAGTTCTTCTTCACACAGTGTGTAGTCAGCCTGTGGAACTCCTTGCCAGAGGAGGCTGTGAAGGCTAGCACTATAATAGAGTTTAAAGAGAAGCTAGATAATTTCATGGAGGTTAGGTCCATAAAAGGCTATTAGCCAGGGGATAAAATGGTGTCCTTGGCCTCTGTTTGTCAGAGGCTGGAGAGGGATGGCAGGAGACAAATCGCTTGATCATTGTCTTCGGTCCACCCTCTCTGGGGCACCTGGTGCTGGCCACTGTCGGCAGACAGGATACTGGGCTAGATGGACCTTTGGTCTGACCCAGTACGGCCATTCTTATGTTCTTATGTTCTAACAGCTTCAGTTACCTCTCAGCTAAGGCTGAAAAGGAAACCAAGTGGGGTAAGGGCCACTAAATGGACTGGTGAACCACACCCGGTAGCAGGTGTGTGGTTTACATTTGCATTAGTTGATGATGGCTAACCTGACACAATGTTAAATATGATACCCCCTGTTTTACTGGATGTTTCATTGTACTTATCTCCGTGTTAGTTAATGCTATTTAACCCAATTTTGTCAATGTGTCCTTTTTTGCCTGATTCCCCCCCTCCCCTTTGGTTTAAAGTCTATGCTGACAACCAGTAAGAGAATGACAACTAGTGCAGAACTCTGTTGGAACAATAAAAGCACACTTTGGCATGTTCTTGGATCCTCTGGCTACATTCCTGGCGTGGAGCTTATAATGAGATACAAATACACCCATGGCTTATAAACACATGGCGATTCCTTTTTGGCAATAATCATGGCTGACAGCAATAGATGACAGAAAACTAAAGACCAGCAAATTCATAAAATGCTTTTGCCGTGTTCCATATGAAACATTGTTGTATCTGGACCATGGCTTACTCACAGAGCAGAGTCTTTCAGTCTAGGATGCTTTCCAGATTCATGTCCAGAGCTCTAACATAGAAATCATAACATCAGGACTGGAAGGGACCTTAAAAAGTCTTTTAATCCAGTCCCTTGTATTCAATTCAGGACTAAGTATTTGCCTAACCTGCTTTTAAAAACCTCCAGTGATGGAGATTTCACAACCTCCTTAGGCAATTTATTCCAGTGCTTAACTGCCCTGACAGGAAGTTTTTCGGAATGTCCAATCTAAACTAGGGTTGTTAAATATCAGTTAATTCAATAGTCAAGTAACTTCATGAATTCTGAGCAGTTAGTATGGTTACCAGATTATTTCAAAAAAATACCAGACACACTCGATCTCAGATTGGAGGGCAGGGGGCAGGGGGCGGGGGTGGGCTGGCTGAGAGGGGAGCGAGGCTGGCCAGGAGGAGGTCGGGGGAAGCGGGGCTGGCCGGGGGAGATCAAGGGAAGGAATCAGCTGGTGGGAAGCAGGGCTGGCTGGGAGTGGGGCTGGCTGGGGAGAACTGGCTGGCGGGGAGTGGGGCTGGCCGGGAGGGGTTGGGGGGGAGTGGGGCTGACCGGGGGGGAACCGGCCAGTGGGGAGCGGGGCTGGCCGGGAAGGGGTAGGGGGGAGCGGGGCTGGCTGGGGGAGATTGGGGGAAGGAACTGGCCAGCGGGAAGCAGGGCTGGCCAGGAGGGGGTCGGGGGGATGGCAGGGGGGATGGCGGGGGGAACTTCTGGCGGGGAGCGGGGCTGGCCCGGGCACACGCAGATCCCGGGGTGCTGCCCATCCCACGCACAGTCCCGGCGGAGCACACAGGCAAGTCTGGCCCTGGGGATTCCATTCTGCCCTGGCCCCGCACCCCCCCATCTCCTCTCTACTGTGTAGTTGCGTACTGCCTGGCTTGTAGACACGCTCACGCTGCATGAGCATGTCTACCAGCCAGGCAGTATGCAACTACATACTGATACTCATTACAGCCTCTCCCCGACTTACGAACCGGTTACGGACCAAGCAATTGGTCATAACTCAGTTTGTTCGTAAGTCGGACCCCATAGAGTTACATGCAACCGCGCTGTTCATAAGTGCAGATCGCATTCGAAACTCGGGGTCCACCATTTATGACAGCTTCGGTCGTAAATGCGAATGGTTGTAAGTCGACCGTTCGCAACTTGGGGACCGGCTGAATAATAATAAAACTTATTTAATTAGAAAATACTGGACATTTATATGTCCGGTATTTTTTCAATTTGTTTCCTAGACAGAAAGCTCGAATACTGGACTGTCCAGTTCAAAACCGGATGACTAGCAACCCTATTAGTTAGTTGACTATTCTATAGTCCCCGGGACCAGCAGCTGCTGTATCAGAGGCAGCAGTGCAGGGTGTCAGGCAGCAGCTGGTCCACAAGGGGAGCCGGTTTAAATACCAGCTCCTCTTGTGGACCAGTTGCTTGTTGCCCAGTGCTGCTGCCTCTGATAAAGAGGCAAATCCTCACACTTCAGCTCCCAGTACTGTACCTCATGAATATACCATGAATTGGTTCACCACTTTATCAATGGAAAAAGGACATACACCAACTTTTGTGAAACCTGAGCAGATTTGCCACACACTTCATACCAACTCACTGGTAAAGATGAACAGTTTATCGCTCATTAACTACCAAAATAGAATTTAAGTAACTATAAGTGTTAGGCAAAAAAGTCAAGAGTAGAAAAATAATATGTGCACATGCAGGCTAAATTCTCAGCCCTCTTAGACTGGACAACATCTCGGTAAAGCAGTTTTTCTCATCTCATTGGATATTGCAGTCCATAGTATACAGATTTCACCTTTGAAATCTGGGCCTGATCCTTCTGTTGGAGTCTCAGAGCATCCTTGTTGTATGAAGTATGGTTGGCCAGGAGAAAGGCCAAGAGTGTTCTCCTGTGTTTGGTTTTTATGCCCTCAGTCCATATGCTTGGAGAGCACAAGTCCATGTATGTCTGGGAACACTGCTGAGTCTCAGGCAAAGGCAGGTGAATCACTGCATTGTAGCCCCCTTGCTGGACAATGCCCTTTGATAGATTTTTGATACCCCACCTGGGCACTGGCTACTCTCCTTGCCTGTGTCTCTGGGGAGCCAATCTCTGGCTGACTCCCCAATTGACAGCATGTTCTAATGACAGCCATAAAACACAGACTCATAACTTCACATGCATTAATGCCATACATATACTGCTAGAGAAATGACTTTAGGCAGGTCATAACCTTTTCCCTGATGCCTTACGAGGAAAGCTATATAGGATCACAATATAAAAATGAAGAATATGGAGGTTACAATGCGCTCCTCATCACAGTGTTTATCTTTATCAACCCTGTCTGTCTATGTTGTTTATGTCCATTTAATCTAAAGGGGCAGTGAGTTGTATGGGCCCGGGGTGCCCAGGCCTGGGGAGCCCATGCTCCCCCAATGTCGGGGCTGGGTCTCTCACCTGCCGCTTCCGATGGAGTATCCCCTGCTCCCACCTGCTGGCTCCCACACACCTCACCCGGCTTCCTCACTTGACCTGCGCCCTGGCTGCTGCTGTTGAAGCCTGGCTATGAAGCAGTGGTGCCATTGTCAAGCTGACTGCTGCATCTGTGGAGGGAGGATGGCAGCCCCCCACACCTGAGGCAGCAACTCTGAGTAGACTCCTTCTGAGGTTTTGATGAGTGCTGGAAAGGGGGAGTCTGCTCTCTGGCCACAGTCCTGGGGCAGCCTGTCTGCCGCACCTCAAAGTTTGAATTCCTCATCCCCAGCCTAGCTCCACTCTGGAGCCCACATCCCCAGCCATATTCCTCACCCTCCCAACCCCAACCTTCTGCCCAAGTTCTGAGACCTCATCCCACAGACTCCAAACCCCTCATCCCCACCCCAGACCTCACACCCTGCACCCCAATCCTCTGCTTTAGCCCTGAGCCCTTCCCGCATCTCAAACCCCTTATCCCTAGTTCCCTTCCCCAGAGTCAGAACCTTACAAGAAAGCTAGGGAGGGAGTAACAGGACTTTCATCTATTCTGGGCACCACCAAAACTTGTACAAAGCTGACACCCCACTAATATATTAGCTATCCAATACCACATAAACCCAGTGCATAACATTTAAAAGATCCAGTCTCTTGTCTTGCATTTACTGACACTGTTTCAATCTGTTCACATGTTCTTTCGCTCATCTGCCCTAAACAGTATTCTGCAGTCAGATCACTTTCCCATTTAGTACTCTTTGTCCTTCTTTCCAAACCACCTATTTGTTTATTTGTTAATGATATAGATTAGTGACTTTCTTTTCAGCATGCTTCTTAATGATACATAGCTATTCTAGTGAGTTATCTTCCAAATCCTCTTTTCATTACAGGGGGAGTAGTGACTCTCAATAGCATTAAAGCCTTTACAAAGCTCTTTAGAGCATCTTCCTAGCATCAATCTGACAATACTTATTGGTTAAGTAAAAAAGATTCTGTTTTTAAATTAGGATATGTCCCTGGCTTCCTTTATTTCCTTTCTTTGGTAGGGGCAGCTGATCAAACAAGAGAATATTATGGAGAGATTTTAAAATCCAACATTAAGAATAGAGAAAAATTCAGCATTGACCTATGCTTGTTTTTTTGCTTCTATTATTTTAGTGGGGAGAGGGAAAGAGAGAGTACGTCTACACTGCAACACTATTTCGAAATAACTAGCGCTATTCCGAAATAACTTAGTCTGTGTCTACACAGCAGGCAGTTATTTCAAAATAGTGTCAAAATGCTGTCAAGCTGGAGTACTTCTTACTCCGACTCCTGTTACCTTCATTGTACAAGAAGTAAGGGAAGTTGGAGGAAGAGTGCTCCCTATTTTGAGTGCTGTGTAGACGCTCCCTATTTTGAAATAAGCTATGCAATTGACGTAGCTCAGTTTGTGTAGCTTATTTCAAGTTAAGCCCTGCAGTGTAGAGACACCCAGAGAAAGTTGTGTTGGCGGGGGTATTCCTTCCCCACATGTACACCATAAGGACTGGTGACTGGCCACTTGAAAATCCTTAACCTACTATTGCCCCTTTTCCGGGATTGAATTCTAAATGAATGCCTACTAGACTAGGGCCCAAGACAGAATCAGGTTTGGATGGCAAACAACTCCCTAAATTTAAAAGTGCTTGGCTCATTATAAAGCTAAGGGCTAGTGAAAAAAAATGGAGCTGGTTCAGGATTTTAATCCCACAACACTAGACAGTATGGCTTCATATTTTATGTCGATGTTTCTCTGGTACCTAATCATTACACTTCTCCTTTAAATCAGCAGAACTGCCATAAACCAGTCCCTAATCAAAACATTTTTCATATGTTTGCAACCCTGCTAAAGAATTCTGCAGACTCTCTTCTGCCAGCTAATGCCAAGAAATGCTGCAATGACATTGTCAGCCAGCAGGGGGCTCCAAGAAGGTATTTAGTTTTTGCCATACCCTTTTTTTAAATCTTTTTTTTAACTAGAATCTATTGCATAGGTGCTGAAGATTGAATGCCTAAGGAAGCATAATGGGGAAGTTTTGGAAGGGGAAGGGAGAAAAAGATTTCTGGTTGGGTTTCTTAAATTTAGGTGGTCTTGTTTCATTCTACAGACTCTTTCACAAGAGAAGGACTTCACCATGTCCCTTCATCATACCTTATCATGTCCTTTTGCTTGGTTCTAGATATTCATTGTGTGTACCAGAGCGGGCTGGACTGGACTGGTTAGTGCTGATTTTCAATAAATCTTGGTGCACCAGGGAATTTGCAGAAGACTGATAGGAAGCACATGTTGTGCCAATATTTAAAAAGGATAAATGGGATGATCCTAGTAATTAAATGCCTGTCTGTCTGACATGGATGCCAGAAAAACTAATGAAGCAATTCATATGAGATTTGATTAATAAAGAATTAAAGAGGGGTTATATAATTAATGCCAATCAACATGTTTTTATGGAAAATAGATTTTGTCAATCTAACTTGACTTTTTATGAGATTACAAGTTTGGTTGATAAAGGTAACAGTGTTCATGTAATACACTTAGACTTCTGCAAGGCATTTGACTGAGTACTGCATGACATTTTGATTAAAAACTAGAATAATATAAGTTTAACATGGTGCACAATTAAATGGATTAAAAGATGACTAAATGATCAGCCACAAAATGTAATTGAAAATGGGAAATCATCGTCATCAAGCAGGTGTTTTTCCAGCGGGGTCCTGCAGGCAGTGGTTCGTGGCCCTACACTATATAAAAATTTTATTAATGACCAGGAAGAAAATATAAAATCACCCCCAAGACAGTTTGCAAAGTACACCAGTACTGTGGTAATGGTAAATAATGACGAAGACACGTCATGGATACAGAATGGTATTATTTGGTAAATTGGGTGTAAGCAAACAATATGCATTGTAATATGAGCAAATATAGGAACAAAGCATGTAGGCCATATTTACACAGAGGGGGACTCTATGATGAGAAGTAGTGACTGAAAAAAGGTTATGAGGGTTATGGTGAATAATCAGCTGAATATCATCTCTCTGTGCAACGCTGTGGCCAACAGAACTAATGAAATCCTTGGATGCACAAACTGGAGAATCCAATAGCGAGGTTAATGTTACCTCTTTATTTGGAACTGAACTGACCACTGCAGGAATACTGAATCCAGTTCTTGTGTCCATACTTCCAGGACATTGGTAAAATTGGAGTGGTTTCACAGAAGAGGTATATGAATGATTAAAAGATTAGAGAACATGACTTATAGACTCAGGGAACTGATTCATAGTAGCTGGAAGTTGAAACTGGACAAATTTAGACTGGAAATAAGATGTAAATTTGTAAGAGTGAAAGAAATTAGCCCCTGGAACAACTGAATATAGCTCACAATGGACTCTCCATTACCAACACGATCTGCTTTAGGATTTTTTTTTAGTGGGCCTGGGATGAAAGTTCAATGGTGTGTATGATATTTCCAATCCAGTTTGGGGGTGGGGTCTTGAACATGAAGAAAGAAAGAAAGAAAGAAAGCTGTGAATGCTGTATATTGGAACATTGGATACTGAGTAACCTCAAGCATGTGAGTTGTCCTACAAATTTCAAGGGAATTTTCCTCAACCTACTTAAACCTAAGTAAGTGCTTAAGTGCTTTGGTGAGCTGAAACCAGATTGCTCAGAACCTCTCAGGCTCAAACCCTAATAGGCTTGAGGGTGGTAAGTATTACAGCAAAGAGCTGAAGAAAACAATGAACACTATGCAAACATTGCCACAAGTACTAATGTGCTATATTACATTCTCATGGTAAGCACAGTGTGTACTTTTAGCACAAAGTTTAAAAAAATATTTGTACTAGAGTCATGTGAAAATCATGCACATTGTGCTCCTACTTCATCACACACGGAACATCAAAAGTCCTGAACATCAGTGTGACAGATTGTATCAACACTGCACTGGGCCCAAAAGGGTTAAAATGGCTCACCTGGCTGAGGAGGCCCCGCCCCCACAGCCTTGCTGGGCTCTAGCTGGAGGCTGCCTATAAAGGCCTGTGGAGCTGCTCAAGAGGAAGAAGATGTCATTGGAGCACCAGGGGAGGAAGCACCAACGGACCAAGCCATGGCATCCAAGCTGAGAGGGACTGCAGGGGAAACTCCCAGACCAGAGCGAAGGGACAGAAAGGACTATCCACCAAAGACTGGTAGGAAATAACTCAGGATGGAGAACTGGTCCCTGCGAGTTTGGTTTGTTGAGGTGGGATTCTCCATTGAGCTAGCAGTGGACCACTCCACTGCTGACAGGGCCCTGGGCTTGGATCTGGGAGAGAGAGGGGACTTGGGTTCTCCTTCCCCTTCATCACCAAACCCACTTGGGGATCTTCTCCTATTGTTCTGCTGCTGGCTAGTAGGCCGAACTACCCCAACCACAGGGGAATTGCATTGACTCTTGATCTGCTGGGCCGTACCGTATATTGACTCTGGTCGCTAGGCTGTACTACCTGAACACAGGGGGAAGCATATAGATTCTGTGACTGTGAGGCTGTACTACCCGACCACCAGGGAATTGTACTGACTCTTTGGCTGCTAGGTCATACTACCCTGATCCCAGGTGGAAGTGTATTGATTCTGTGGCTGCTAGGCTGTACTACTCTGACCATAGGGGAATTGTATTGACTCTTTGGCTAGTAGGCCTTGTTGCCCCGAGCAAGAGGGTATTACTGGACTCTGGCTGTTAGGCCACAAAACCCTGAGAAAGCATTTGAGGGGCCACAAAGGCCGGTAGCCGCCCTCACAGGGGGATGGGCAACACACTCCTCGACAATCAAAAATAAGACAATTTCTTTGAATGCACCAAGCATCTAATGCTTGTAGTGTACTTCACAAACTAAAGTGGGAGAAAGGAATAAGTAATTAAGCAATAATGACCTTCAAATTGGGCATTGCTGGCAGTTAACTCAGCCTTTAGCCCAGTGGAGTTTTTGCTCTTGAGAAGTGCCCAATCCAGAGGTTGTCATGGCTCTAAGTTATCATGAAGGTATTTAAAATAAAATAATTACTATTTTGATGTGTTGAAAAATTAAGAACTGAATTGCACGTTGCCATAGAAACAGTGGTCTATTTACAGAACTGGTCTTTCCCAAGCAGTTAAAGGCCAGAATAACTAAAAGGATTTCACTCTGAATGTTTCATTAGGTTTATAACTGATATATTTTCCATACAGGATGTACTGAGATAAATGTTATTCAGTTATCTAAGGCTATTGGTAAGTTTTAAGGACAAACAATGTATATCAAACTGTCTTTACCTATTTTAATCTTATACTTCACCCATTTCCCGAGTATCTGCCAGTCAGTGCACAGACATTCTGTGGCATTAACCTGAATTTTGTAGACTTTATGCAATGCATTCCAGATCAACACAAAAACAGGTTGAGGAGTTAAACTGGAGTTCTCAACATCATTGGTTAGCTATCTAATAATTTATTAATATATTTTTGTAGTTAATTAGACATCAGAAAACTACTGGCTTTTAGTGAAAAATGTAAGTCCCAAAAAATTCATGAACTTTACCATGAGTGTTTATTGGCTCAAACGTTCATACTGAAGTTTGTCATCCATTATTTTCCTGTTTTAAGTGTTGCACTCATCATATCAAGGGCTAGAAATAATACTATGCTATTGAGGTAGAAATCATACACCATAAATATTGAACAAGGAAACACTAAAGCAAATAATCAATAGGATGGAAATTTTTCATCACATTTCTTTTGATAAAACTTATCAATGACAATACATTAGAAAAAATCAAAATGTGTCTGTGCAAAATTCAGCATCTAATTAGCATACTTACTTGCTAGTCAGTTGTATGGAAATAGCTACAACTATCACATGTGTTATGTAAGCACTGGGTGTACCAGCTAATTGCAAGCCTTGAAGCTTCAAATTACTTAATGCTACAAGCAATGAAACTGCACTAGTTCATCTGGTTCTCCTCATTCCATCATACAATGTAGCATCTGGGGCACCATTATTAGTCAAATCCCTCTTTTCTCATCAACAGAGTCAAGCATTCTGGGGCTACATCTAGATTGCATCCTTCTGCCGACAGAGGGATGCAAATCAAGCACCTCGGAAGTGCAAATGAAGCCTGGGATTTAAATATCCCCGGCTTCATTTGCATGCTCGCACTCAGGCGCTGTGCCGATCACGCGCCCTTTCAAAAGTGAAAGTAAAGTGTAGCCGCGGTTCTGCAGACAGCGGGGAACTTTTTCTGCAGATCCTGTACTTCTCATTTTTAGATACCGTCTAGACACAGCCTGGGATAGGTGCTTTAAAAATCCCAGCATGCCATGGTACAAAGACAGATGTAAGGGAATGTGGGTGAAGAGGTGTCATAAAATTCATTTCAAACAAACACACTATATCAAACTGTGAGCTGAGACCCTGCTGTAATGGGGCATTAGACTTGTTTAGGACAAAGCTGATGCTTGAGCCCCACACCCAGAGCTGAAGCCAAAGCCTTGTGGCTTCAGCCCTAGGTGGTGGGTATTAGGTTGCAAATGCTTTGACATGCAGGTTTCCTTCCTTACTCTGCCACTAGCTTTCTGTATGACATTGGGAAATCACTGTGCCTCAGTTCCCTATCTGTGAAAAGGGATAATCCTTCTTTTCTCCACCTTTTGACTGTCTTATCTATTTAGACTGTAATGTCCTTAAGCCACAGGCTGCTCTTATTATGTATCTACACCATACAGAACACAATGGGGCCAACTGCCCAGAAACAAAGCTCAACCCAGAACCAGTTTCAGAATTTATATGGCAAAAAAATGAGAAAAATCAAACTGTCCACAACACAACACACCCTCACTCTGTTAAGAGGGGTTAAGTGGAATCCAAGTAGTACATAGGCTTAGCACTGGTTTTCTGAAGGAGGGCAGAGGTTCCACCAGAAAAAAAGAGTCTAAGGGTATGTCTACACAGCAAAGTTATTTCGAAATAACAGCCCTTATTTTGAAATAACTTTCCTAGTGTCTACACAGCCAAACCGCTATTTTGAAATACATTCGAAATAGCGGAGCGCTTATTTCGACTTTGGTAAACCTCATTCTACGAGGAATAACGCCAAATTCAAAATTGCTATCTTGAAATAAGTGCTGTGTAGACACTTATATCGAAATAGGGGGCCTCCAGCCTTCCCAGGGTGCCCTGGTGGCCACTCCGGCCTCAACCAAGAACACTCCTCTCCCAACCCCCTCCCCGGAGCCCTTAAAGGGGTGGACTCTGGCCACAGTACCTGTGCCAGCTCCAATCCTGCCAGCCCAGAGCCAGCAGTCACTGCCCCTGACCCAGTGGCCCCAAAACATGAGCCAGCAAGCCATTGGCAGCCAGCCCTCCACTGCTCCCCAGGAGCAGTTTGCCAGCTCCTAGGAGCCTACCAGGGCCTGGAGAAGGTGGGTGCCTTCCTGGTCCAGGGTGGAGATCATTCAGGTTTGGGGGGGGATGCCCCCAACATCCATGATCTCTACACTAGATGTCTATGGAGGAATAGCTGCCAGCCTGGCCACCAAAGGCCACGTGCCAACCCAGGAGCAGGTTTGCATGACAATCAAGTTGGTCCGGTGAGACCCCCCACCCCTGAGCTTCCCCTCCCCCTTCTTCCTCTTGCTTCCCCCTTCCAGCTCCCTCCTCCAAGGTTTCCCCCTCCCCTCTCCCACCCTCTCTCTTACCCTCTCCTGACTCCTTTCCCCAGTCTCACCAGAGTTTCATTCCCCCCCCCCCACATTTTGTTAAATAAAGACAATTTGTGTTTATGAAAAAATGTATATTTCATCTTACATCAGGAAGAGGGGTGGGGGTGGGGGGTAAGTGGAAGGACGTGAGGGAGGAATGAGGCACAAGCCCCCAGTGGGCAGACCAGGGAGACTGTTCGTGCTCCTCAGGGTGGAAGCTCTCTCGCAGGGCCTCCTGGATACTGACAGCCCCCTGATGGACCTCCCAGATGGCAGCCTGCAGAAAGTACAGCCAGGTTCGCAGCAACGTGTCCAAGAGAAACACCAAAGTGCCCAGGGGCAGCTCTGGCTCCATGTTGCAGAGTGCTGTGGTGTCCCGAGTGAGGGCAACCAGAGCATGCAGAGACAAAATGCTTTGCTGTCCCTCATTGAGGTAGGCAAGCAAGCAGGGAAACCTGAGAACTGGCTGTCTGGGGACACGGGGGGGCAGAGGTCCCTTTAAGCACAGGCCTCAGATAGCCTCAGGCAGCAAACACACAAAGTAAATCCTGACCTGATGCCCTGCCAGACCTGGTTCCGGCCGGCCTTAAATGCGATTCAGCATCCACTCAGTGTGGACGCGCTATTTCAAAATAGCAAAACACTATTTCGAAATGCATTTTGTGTGTAGATACGTTATTTTGAAATAAGCTATTTCGAATTAACTATTTTGAAATAGCTTATTTTGAAATAACACTGTAGTGTAGACGTACCCTAAGACATCAGTTGCTAACAGCTTCCTGAGGATAGGAAAGGGTGAGCAAGATAGTGTAGAGTGATTTATGATCCCAACTTCCTTGGGTACAGCTCAGTCACATCAGAGGTTCTGTGCCTAGACATTTTGGCAATGTTTGTACTCACAGTGACATGTAGAGTACAGACACTGCCCATCCAGAGGAGCAGGCATTCTGCAGTCTCAAGAAACCATGGATATGCATCCCTGAGAAGAAAGTATTTTGGTATTACGGCAGCTATGGCTGAAGAGATCTATTCAAGAGAATCTTTGCTGCACCTGAGACATTTAAGGCCTTGGGACTAACTTCAGAGAAGACATTTTCATTGAAATCAACACCAGGGGAAGCAATCAATGACCACACAAAGCAGATAGAACACTACTCTGAGCTGTACTCTTGTGAACACATTGTTAAGAATTCAGCCATCAACACCATTGAAAGCCTTCCTGGTATGAACCAACTTTCAACTGTCAACCTTTCACTTGAAATGGAACTCTACATCTACTTAAGAAGAGCTGCCACAACAAATTTCTAAACTGAAAAAGAGAATAGGGCAAAACAAACTGACAGAACGCATGAAGATGTGTGTGTATCATTCAAGTGTAGTCAGAACACTTTTGTATGGGAGAGAGGAACTTATACTCTCATTAGAAAAAGAGGCTCAACAGCTTTCACATGCATTGCTTTTGTCAAAACTTTGGAAACTCTTGAACAGACAGAGTCACCAAAACTAAAGTGCTCAAGCAAGCAGTCTACACAGCATGCAAACACTCCTCAAACAGAGATGCTTCCACTGGCTTGGGCATGGATGCTGAATGAATGATGGGCAGCCTCTATCATCCATTAGCATTTGGAAACAGACCCAAAAGATGCCCAAAATTGCATTTCAGAGATGTGTGCTAGCAACCCCTCAAAGGTGGATATCTGGGAAGATCACACTCAAGACTGCAGCATTTGGAAACAAGAGCTTAACAAAGGCTTCCAGCATTACCAGAGGAAGCAGTCCAGCTTAGCAGAGGAGAAAAGCAATTGCAAAAAGCAGAGCCCAAATGGTTGAAACACCACAACCCCCAGCAGGAGAGTCAACAGCCACGGTGGGCCCCTGGGAAAGGTGTGGGGGAGGTGAGAGGGCTGCTCTGTGCTCCCAGAAGGGGTAGGGCTATGAGTGGAAGGGGTGGGCCAGGGCAGCCAGCCCTCAGCACCACTCAAGTGCACACTGCACCCCCCCCCCCCAGCCCTCATTGCCATCTGTAGTATACCGTGTGCTGCTCTGGTGATGTAAAAGGCCCAGGGCTCCTGGTGCCATAACTGCTGCAGTAGCAGTGGCCAGAAGCCATGGGCCCTTTAGAATCACCGCCCCGCAGAGCAATTTCCTCCTGTGCGCCCCCTCCCCATCAGTGAATTTACCCACATAACATGGGAATAATCAGAAGTGTAGATTGATAGATGTGGCTCAGGTTAGTAGAGGGCCTTACACACCTATAAACCCAAGCTGTCTAGATATCCAGACACTAAATGGGTGTGTAGCATAGGTGAAAGTTACTTAAAATTCTTACAGGTACACTTGTATTGCACTCCCTTGGTGAGGGTGGATGGGTTCACGCAGACAGTCCAGGGGGTTGTGGTGGGTGTGGGTGAGCTCAGGGCAGGGGGTAGTGAGGGGTGCAGGAGTCAGGGCAGAAGATTGTGGGTATGGAGGCTCAGGGCAGGGGACTGGTTGTGGGGCAGTTTTAAGACAGGAGTCTGGGACAGTTTCACAAGGCTTCTGCTTTTGCTTGAAAACTCCTTCAGCTGGGTTCCAGTAGGTACCTTTTCTCCACACATTTCTAAAAGAAGTTTAAATACCATTTCCACATCTTTCTTGTCTGCCATTTCCATGAACTTTACTGTGGCCTTGCCATGGCCGTTGAGGTGCTCCTCTAGAAAGTTCACATGATCTTCTCCAGGTACACTTAGCAAACACAGAGCCGCCTTCATAGATTTCACTCACTCCACTACCATAATGTCTCCAGGTTAGTCAGGAAGTCACCAAACTCCATGAGACATAAATTGTACAAGGTTTCTTAGCTTCTGCTGCCAGTTGGTCTATTACTGCCTTGGCCAGTGATAAGGCTTTTCTCTGTTCAGCTCCATCTTGTTGCAATTCCTCAGTTTGGTCTGGTAATCTGCACTGAAGTTCAACTAACTCGGCCTGTATTTCAATTCTAGGCATGATAGAGTTCTCAACTAGGCTTGGATAGTACTATAACAACTCAACCAGTAAACCACTGTGTCCACTGTGGATAGGATCCTAGTTGTGGTGCCAGTTCATGTAATCAGGGGAATGGTCCCACTACTGAGCAGCACTTCCCTGGCTTCTATACCACATGTAGGGCAGGGGCTAGAGTGTCCCCATTGGACAATTCCATTACCTACAGAACATTACATTCAGTTCAAAGCAAATACATTTAACTAAACAGCAATTTTTTTTAAGAATAAGGAAAAAATAGGGAAGGTTAAAGGAAAACACATAACTCCACTCTTTGGCACAGGGACATTAAAAACAATGTCTCTGGAATATAAGAGAAGTTTAAACTCTGTTCTTTGTAGGTCCCAAGGCTTCTTCCCAAGTCCTGGCTATACCTCAGGGATGCTGTGGGCCAGACATTTGCTCTGGTGGTGGCCTCAGACCTTTGGGCTATGTCTACATTGCACTCTCTTGTGCAAGAACATATGCAAATGCGCCACGGTGATGAATATCACTGTGCCTCATTTGCATACTTAGCGAGCCGCCATTTTTGTGCAAGGGGCTTTTGCGCAAGTAGGAGCAGTTTACGCTGCTCCTTCTTGCGCAAATCCCTCCCTCTTGTGCAAGAGCCATTCTGCCTGAAAACAAGCAGCAGAACGGCTCTTGCACAAGGGGGGAAGAAGATATGCAAATGAGTGCTCCATTTGCATTTCTTCTTCTGCAAAAAACACACAGTGTAGACATAGCTCAGTGAGGATCTGCTCTCTGGGCGGTGTCTCAGGCTCTCTCTGGCTCACATGATTCTGCTCCCCAGCTCAGATTGGGCCACTACTCTCTCCTTAGCTCTGCCCCACTGTGTCTGACCCAGGAAAATCCAGCTCTCCTGAAGGATGGCACCCCTCCTCCACCCTGGCCTCCTGACCCTCTCATTAGCCTGCACATCTGTCAGTCAGGGTGACCTGGAGCATTAACCTCTTCCCATTGTTCCCAGGAACTGTCAGTCTCAGGGTCCTGGTTTCCCATTGATCCTTCCCCTTCCTTTTGATACTGGGGGGGCTAGCCAGCCAAAAACCCTACTAAGTGTTAGTAAAGGCTGGGCCAGCAGTCCCCTTACATATAAATAACATGAACAAACCTGAAGATAAGAGAAAACCCCAATCTGACGATCATCCTAAGAAAGAATATTAATTTTGTGAATTGTTGCCGAGATCTGCCACGTTTTGTCTTATCAGTATTCAGCACAGCTGTCTCCTGTGTAGGAGGAGAACAAGCCCCACTGAAACATGAGAAGGAGAGATAAAATGAGAGCAGTGATAAGAAAGGCTTCCTACTTTACTTGCACTCTGAACTTTCCTTATGCTAATGCATCCCCAAACTCAACCTAGGTCAAATAACTGGCAGCATACAACATGCTCTGCAAATGAATCAGTAACACACACAGAGCTCTGCTCATCTGCTGCACAGGTGTTGTAACTTAAAATGCCCTGCACATTATCTTCATTTGTTTTCATTTCATGTGGGAGACAGCTATCTCTTGCTGTAACTCTCTGTCTCCCTTCAGAGCAGTGAACTAGGCAGTGAGTATCTACCTTTTAAAAGTAACATCTTTCCCTAACCGGTATGATAACCAGTGGAGCTGACTGACTTGTTGGGCCCTTGGGCAAGGTGTGGGGGTCAGCCACTCTGTGCTTAGATGGGGTAGGGCCTTGAGCAGAAGGGGCAGGGCTCGGGCTAGCTTCCCCCAGACAGTTCAGCATGTCACATGGAGCTCTGGTGGCAATTAAAAGGTCCCTGGACTCTGGCCATTTCCACTGCTGCATAGCAGCAGTGGCGGCCAGGAGCCTCAGGTCCTTTTAATCACTGGGTCCTGGGGCCATTGCCCCCTTTGCCTGCCACTCCCCACCCTCCCGGTCAGGAGGCCTGATGGTAACACACAGAGGAGACTGTATATTTCTATTCCAAAGGAAAAAGAGAGAGAACAGTAACACACATCAAACAGCCAGAGAAAAAGATACATGATTTCCAAATATTGCTGCTGAAAATGGAAGGATCGAGAGTCAGAGTTTACTAAATGCTCTCAATGTGGAACCCAAAGTGGGAAAAGTTGGGACAGGGAGAAATAAAAAGTTCTGAAAGAGAGACACACAGTGACAATGAAAGAAACACAAATAGACCATTGCATCACCTGTAACAAATGTTGATATGGGAAGCGCTCAGAATATGGAGGGGATATGTTCCAGAGATAGCCGTAAATGCCAAAATCTGCAAATATGTAGGGGGATGGGGGTTGCGACACAAACAACACACAGTCCAAAATGGGAATTTTATTGCCTGCTGTTTCACAGACAACAAACAACTTTAACTTCAAAGCAGTAGATTTCCAACCAAATTTGGACACAAGAATAATACTGTATAGTCCACAAATTACTGCAACTTCCAAACTGATCACCCAAAACAGTTCTTTGAACTCAGTCCCTGCAGATCTTACTGTTCCTCTGGGCCAGATGGGGGGAGTAATGGGGATAGGTTCGTAAAGGAGTATTGTGATGGGAAGCTGCAAGGAATAATCCCGTGTTCCTTTATGGTCTGCTGACGCCTATTCCTCCATTAACTTCACATTAAGTAAACTGTGCCTCTTTTAAAATTTGTCAAACCACCCCTTGCTTGTGGTAAATGACTCTTCACTGTCATGATTTGCCCAGATGTTTGTGCAAAATGCTTCCACAACACACAGCCTTTTGCCAAATTACAGCACCATTCACAGGTGCTCATTCCTGTGCATGTCTTCAGTGAAAATGCTTTAATGTCTTTTCCATTTTCTCATTTATCGGATCATGACTCATACAAGCTGGCACACTTGCAGCAACACTGACCCTTATGGTATTCTTTTTTCTTTTTAATATAATGCACAATAGACTTGTTAATGCCATACATTCTAGCTATTGAGGCTACACTATGACCATTTGCAAACTTATCATTAATTAGACTTTCTGGCTTAAAATCATCACCCTTTCCCACTTCTTGACCACTGTCAGCATCACTTGCTTTTCTTTTTGGTGCCATAATTAAGTGTAGATGTTACTTTAGTGATCATAATTTTTTAACTAGAACGCACTCAGAAAGCATCAGCATGCTGCAACATGTGCTTGTGCCGGTGTGGTGCAGCACACTGTGAATAGGTGAAACTGTGAATAGCGAAATGGTAGATGGTGAGGTCTTGCTGTACTTCAAGTGGGGAAAAAAGTGTTCTCTAGCTATCCTACTAGATACCATACAGTATCACATACATTCAGAGTTAGATGGGGAATTCTCAGTTCTTGCTCCAATTTACATTATTCAAACCATAGGGGTTTACTTCCAGTGATGGGATGTGCCAGCCATGGACTGTCCCTTTGTTTTTACCTGATCTGGTTTGCCTGAATCACATAGTGGTGTTAATACCAGCTGGGAAGAAAACTGCTCCTCCGTCTTTCCAGTCAGATGAACATTTGACACTGGAACCAAAAGAAAGAACATTAGTAAGGGGTAGAATTCTATTTTAGATTTTGCTTTTTCCTAGCTACATAATTGCCTTTCCAGACAATTCATACCTTCTGCACTAAGCAGCACTGTGCATACATTTCTTGTAGATTGTATATGTAATGTACACAAATATGAGACTTTCTGTACCAAGCTTTTATAGTACAACTAATATTAATGACTGAAGCATGAGCTTTATACCTAGCTTCACTGTTTCACCCTAATGGCTCATTTTTTTATTAGAGACAATTATTCCCCTTTCTTTTGAAACAGGTAAATGCCACATTCATCTTTCCAAACCAAGGTTTTGAAGATTTCATACCCCATTTATGTTGCTTGAAATATCCCAGCCATCTGCATACTTTGGGACTGCAATGTCCGGATTTCTGAAGATGTTTAGGTCCTTAAGGATACATATAGGGGTGCCTAGTGGGATTTTCAAAAAATAACCAGACACCTCTCTGCTTCTTTAGGTATCTAAAAGTCTTTAAAATTCTTTCCCCAAGATCCTTGAGGTAGGAATTATTAATTCTTTGTTAATGCAGCACTAGCACAATGACACCTAAACTGCGTTTGTCCTATACACTCCATTGCAGTGTAAGTGTTAATCATTTCTTTTAGGCTTTTGGCCCTGCTGGGGAGGAAGGGAAGATTTCACCCTACATATAGTTGCATAAGTGACTGTCCTTGGAAATGTACTCATGTTATCTCCTAGGATACTGTGACGCATGCTAAACCAGAAGCAGCATGGGATTTAGCCCACACAAAGTAATACTTTTGGATTCACAAAATATCCGTGTCTCAAATCATATTCTTTGATGCATACTGGATCTCTCACTACACAAAGCTTATAGTCAGCATGGGTCAAGAGAACAAAGTCTTGTCTGACAACTGTTTTTCAGCTACTTTTTTTTTTTAATAAAAAATCTCTGCAAGGATCAGCTTTGTTTAAGATTCATTTATACCTACATGCCATGTCACAGCATATTATGAAACACAATCTAACCACTGAGTTAGGAGCAACCTGTTAATAAAGTGAAAGCCCACATGATGCTTGTTAAAAACCAAAGTTGAAAACACATGTCACAGCTGTGGGGTCAAATGCCCAGGGTTCTTCACTGAATACATCACACTGGACAGGCCGAATAAAGCATTTTGCTTCCCTGCACCACTCCCAGGCCAGGGAAATAAGAAATCTGAACCAGGGGACTAAGTCCATCTCTTCCAAATGCCAGATCAGCTAGGCAACAAAATGTGGTGGGGATCCCTCTCACCACGGTTAGTGTGATAACTTGAACCAGGTGTTAATTATGGTAAAAACAAACAGATACATCTCAAGATCAGCAAAATCCCAGCTGATTCAAGCATTTCAAGAAATTTAACATCCCCAGAACATCATACAGATGTTCTATAATACACTGCTTGTTCACACAGGCTTGTATGCTGGGTTGTTGAAGCGATGTTGGTTCCAGGATATTAGTGAGACAGGGTAGGTGAGGCAATAACTTGTACTGGACCAATTTCTGTGGATGAGAGAAACAATCTTTTTAGTTTACACAGACCTCTTCTTCACCCACTCACCTTGTGTCACGCTCACCCAAAATTAAAACTTCTTATCCACTGAGCCCTTAGAGCTCATTGTTGGGACAGGTCCACTCTTTTTCTGATAGCTCAGTAGATCACAAAAGGGATGTAGTCTCACGCCTGTGCATACATGAAATGCCTAATAATGCTAATGGGAATTACATGCATATAAGGAGCAAAGAGTACATGCCTTCAGGCTGCACAAATAATGCTCACCTCTACTTCATTTCTAGCAGTGGAAAAAAAATTACCTCAAGCATCAGGGGTGGGGGAATCAGATATATGAACACTCATCGACAATAATGGAATTGCTCTGAATGACCTGTAAGCACTGAGGGTGTGTCTAGACTACAGGGATTTTTCTAAAAGTGGCCTTTTTTCAAAAAATCTTTACCTGCATCTAGACTGCTGCTGCATTCTTTCAAAAGTAAATCGAAAGAACGTGGCAGTTTTTTCGACCACAGAAAACCTCGTTTTCGAAAGAGCACTTTCGAAAACTGGTGCTATGTAATGCAAACTGTGCTCTATCGAAAGAGAGCATTCAGACTGCCTGGATGCTCTCTTTTGCAAAAGCAGCTTGCTTTTTCTAAAGTACTGATTGTAGTCTAGACGCTCTTTTTCGAAAGTATCTTTCAAAAAAGCCTCTTTCGAAAAAGGCATGTAGTCTAGACGTAGCCTGATAGTGGTGAGTATGCTGGTTTTATACATTGAAGGTTAATAGTGTTTACAGTCCTTGTCACTGATCTAATAAGGAAGGTTTTATAAATGGGTCCATTTCCTCAGATTTTGTGTATTCTATCCAGAAAGGAAGCTTCATGCGGAACGCTTGTCATGTTGGCATGCATAGCTACCTTAAGCCTCACCTTTTTCTTAGTTTAGCAGCCACAATATTTGTGGACTCTTTTAGAAAAACTTAACTGGGTAAGAAATTATTTCTACTAATTTGTGGAGAAAATTAGGTAAGACAGCTGCTAATGTACAGACATTAGAAGTCGATATCTTCAGAAGCCTACCAGAAAAATCTGACAACTTTGCCTGACTTCTTCAATTTTTCTTCCTGTGAAGTAGTTTGTGGTGCAATATCATCATAAGTAAATTTTTAACCTCAAGACTTGGCAATGATCCAGATGGCTTTAAAGTCACTTGCTCAGGCAAAAGAAGAATGGTACATTTGGGATGAAATTATCCTAGAGGGCATTGTTGCAATTAGAGAGATGAATGACCATGGGCTTTAATTAGAACACTAGGTACACATTCCATATCATTATGCTAAGCAACCCAGCTCATACAGCTCGGTAGCATAATGTTTCTGAGTTCATACCTGCAGAACTGCAAAAAAACATTTCTAAGTGAGGGGCCATTTTGACTCCATATTTATTTTTAACTCCATGTTTGTTTATAAAATAACAGTTAAGTACAAAAAAAATCTTTCCTAAGTAATCTGAATTTCCTCTGCCCTATTCCTCCAAACATATCACAGTTGTACTTAAATTCATAACAAGGTAGTATACAAAGGGGTAGAGAAAAGTGAGAAAATTGAGATTAGGAAATGTATTTTACAGTTAAAAAGTGTTGATTTCTTAGAGATGCATACTGGTCAAATCTTCATTTGAACAGCAAGCAACATTTTATTTTCTGTTGCCTGCATATTAAATGTGCACTTTTAAATATGTTTTTCTTATGTTTTTATGCTCTATGTAATAAAATTGTGTTACATTTACACAAAATCATATATAATATTGTTATGTGGAGCAAGATAATGTCAACCACGTCCATCACAAGCTAGGGATGTCAGCATGTAGTCGTTTACATGATTAACCAAGAAGCTTGGACTTATTGGTTAATCTGAACGACTATATCCACCACCACCCTTCCTGCCTCTGTATCTGCCAGCTCCCCATGAGCACTGGCTCCCACAGAGTTGCTTGCCGTCCATGCTGCTGCCTTTGATGGATAGGGGTTAGGTGGGAGACAGAAGCCAGCTCCCCATACGTATTAGCTTCTGCCAAGCCACTTTCCTCCCTCTCCCCCTCATTGCTGCTTCCCACAGGGGGTGGGGGAAAAGCCAGCTTAAAAACCAGCTCCCCACAAGCACCAGTTCCCACTTGCTCTCCTGGGTGTAAACGTGTAACAGCTAAGATCTCCTGCAGTTACTCATTTATACAATTAAACGCTAGTTAACATCCCTGTCACAAACCTCTGAGTTTGGGTGTGAACACACTCTTAAATAACCATTTTTGACAGTTATGTTATATCTGAAACACTCTCCTTACACACACACACCTAAGAAAAGGAGGTTGTGAGTCTACTCAAGCGGTTTTTTTGTGTATACAGGCAGAACACACAGCAGAAAGAGAGAGAGAAGGACACACACACAGGCAAAAAACAAGCAAGAAAACAAAGTAGTGAGTATACTGTGACCCCTGGAAAAGTAGAGAGCTTCTGAGTCTGTTATTGGCTAAAAAGACTTGGGCCTGAAAGCAACAAAGCTGTTCCTTTTGTTCTTGGATCCTCCTGCGTTCAGGAAAGCAGGATACTGTACATTCTTTGTAAATACACAATACTGCATTGAAGAAATACCTGACTACGTCCAATCTCTACTCCCAAATGGAGAAACCCAAGCACCAAACTTTGACTAGCCATTCAGGTCAAAAAATGGCAACAGCAAGAAATTGAATTTTTCTGTTTGCAAAGAAAGATTATTAGCTGGTATTCATGTTAAACAAAGATAGAAAACATAACAGAGATGTGCTTCCAGAAATTAAAAAAAGGCCAGCGGGAATTAAAACAAGACCTGTACGTTTCCCACCAAGGTCCCAGAGATGGCTTGCAGGCTAAAATCCATGTTAGAACAGCAATGACAAAGTGCCTGGATAGACTGAGAAACCTAGCTGCAATAATCCCAGAGTTGAATTGTTAAACAGATTTATGAGATGACCAGCAATCTGGCTGCCATAAATAAGATTTTCCATGAAACAGTGGAGACCAAGCAAGCTTTAGCTAACTTGTCACTTGCTAAAAGATATGAGCTGCAATAAATTATTTAAGGAGCTGAAAATTCAACTGCAGAAGGAAATCAAAGGATCACAGATCACTGTGGAAGGCAGATACCTGGATGAGGAATTGAGCTAGTTAAAGACGTGGGTAAGATCAGATATTTAATAATTTTCTACCCAATTTATAATGCACAGATCCCAGAGGAGAGAGGTTGGGCTGTCCCAGCTTAAATGATGCACGAGACAATTATCTTTCAAGGGAAATCTTCCTAGGAGGTGTATTTGGCAGAGAGAAAGGTCATAAGAGACCACCAGATGATCTACTCTCACCTCAGACATATCTAACAGGCAAGCTACAGCTGAACACCCAACCACTGAAATTAGACCACAGCATTACAGCTCACAGTAAACTAGACCAGTGGTCCCCAACCTTTTGGGGCTGCCAGGCGCCCGGGTGCGGGGCCGCCCATGCGCCCGGGGTCAGCACCGCACATGTGCTGCGCGCCCGGGGCAGGGGCCGCCCATGTGCCACGTGCCCAGGGCTGGCACCGCACATGCACCGAGCGCCCAGAGCAGGGCCGGCCCAGATCATTCGGTGGGCGCACATAAATGCCCCGGTGGGTGCCATGGCACCCACGGGCACCGCGTTGGGGACCACTGAACTAGACTATTATGTGCCACAGGCAGAGAATAAGAGGAACCAAGATGCAACAAAGCCCAGGTAATCCCAGCAAATGATCCACACACTGCAGAGAAAGGTGAACAACTCCCATGTGACCCACGGAAAATTCCTTCCTACCCCCACCTCTGATGATCAGCGAAATCATAGCCTGTGAGCAAGATCCATACAACCAAGTGTAACCACCACTAGGCGGATTTGAAACTGGGACCTCTGAAGCTTAGAATAGGAGCCTCTACGGCTTGAGCTATAAAACCAGCTGGCTCTCAGCCCCTACTGTAGAAGTCTCTTATTCTTAGCTGTGGTCTAGGTGCCACTGCATAGGACAGTGAAGAACAGTAGGTGTGTGGGTTGCACAAGCACTTGAGAAAGAAAGCAAACACATAGTAACTCAGCCTTCTTTTTGCTAAACTAAACAAGACAAACTCTTCCAGTCTCCTCTCATTAGATAATCCTCCATTTCCCATATCATCCTAATAGCTCTTCTCTGCACTTTTTTCCAGTTTAAAAACATCTTTCTTGTACATGAACGAGCAAATTGTACACCACATTGCAGTGCCTTGTACAATGGTATTAATACTACTCTCTACTGAAATGCCTCACTTCATACATTTCAAGGATAGCATTTTTTTTAAACAATAATCTCACATTGGTGGTTCAGTCATTTTATGATTGACCTCTACCCAACTTTCTCTCCTTCTCTGTCACTTCCAACTGATAAATCCTTGGCTTGTAGAACACATTTTTATTATTAGCCCCTATGTACTTTTGTTCTACAGGTTGAAACTCCCTTGTCTGGCACCCTCAGGACCTGAGTGGTCCCAAACAACAGAATTTGCCGGACAAGGGGAGATCAAAGCTCCCTACTCAGGTGCAGGGTTCTGCTCCCAGCTGGGGCTGTGCTTTGTACCACTTACCCTACTGCCTCCAGTCTCCTTTCCCCTCACCAGAACTAGATAGGGGTTGCCTCGCTGCCTCCAGCCCCAGCCAGGGCTGTTCCCCCCCCCCCCCAGCACTGGCCCAGGCTGTGCACCCAGGCGCTGGCCCTGTTGACTCCAGCCCCAACTGGGGCTGTACTCCTCACACTTCAATAACCCTGGCCAGGGCTGTGCTCCCTACCGTGCTACCCTGCTGGGGTTGTGCTCCCCACCACCAGCCCAGTCTGAGCAGCACTTCTGAACTGGGCCAGCTGGCCTCTCTGGTCCAGCAATATCCACAGTTCTGCGAGACCACGGACTTTGCCGGACCAGCGAGTCCTGGATTTTAGAGGTTCAACCTGTATTTGATTTTATCCTCTTTCTGTCATCCCAGATCATCCAGATCTTCTTGTAAAATATTTCAATCCTTCTTTGTATTGACAATGTATTCCAACCCAAGTTTGTATCATCAGCAAATTTTGTTTGTGTGCTCCTTTTTGTCCTACTGTCATTAATACAAATATTTGATAGACTGGTTGAAGACTAATTCTTGAGGAACTACCTTAGCAGCCTCTCTCTAGTCTGAACATTCACCTTTCAGCACAACCAGCTGCCTTCTCCCCTTTAGCTAGTCCCTTATTCACCTTACAATTATTGTCCTTATTTTCATTTTCCCTAATTTAACTAATAATTTCCCATGTGGCACTGTGTCAAATGCTGTATTGAAGTACAAGTATATTAGATCTACTGCACTTCCCTTATTTTAAAAGAAAGTTATTTTCTCAGAGGAAATCAGGTTAATTTGGCATGATCTACACTTCATAAACCCATGTTGCATTCCTTCCCCTTGTTATATACTTCCACGAATGTAATTATTCTTTCCTTCACAATTTATTCTAAAGTCTTGCATACTATTGAGGTCAGACTAACAGGTCTGTTATTTTCTGGATCATTATTTCCCATCTCCTTTTAAAATATATGTATGATGTTACCTATTTTCCAGTCATATGGTACTACTCTGACACTAAAAATCCTTGCCATCCAACTAGCAAACATGCTGGTTGTTCTAGTATTCTGGAACTAATCTGGAACCTTAATTTGAGTACATAAAATACCTAATTTTTTCTTTCATCTCAGATTTGGTAGCTTCCCTTTGTAAGACTCATTTCCATGAGCTGTATTGGCTTCATTCACATATTCCATATTATCATCATCCATACTGAAAGAAGTATCATTCATTTAACTTTTGCCCATACCTAGATTACTTTTAGTGTCCTTCTCAATAACACTGCCCAGCAACCCAACCTCACCCTGCCTTATTTTATTTTGATTTCTAAAACTACAATAAATATTTTTTTTTAGTTTCTTTGGAAAGAGCTAATTTAGCTTGACTTTTAGCAATTCTGACCTTGTTCCAGCCTTATTCTAACCTCCACAATTCTTTGAAGGGCTCTCCGCTTACTTCGAATAACCCTTTTGAGTTTCAGAGGGGTAGTTATATTAGTCTATTTCATCAAGACTAATATATTTATGTGAGTACAAGCTTTTGTGGGCTGGAGCTCACTTCATCAGTGGTCTTTGGTCCATGAAAGCTTATGCCCAAATAACTTTGCTAGTCTTAATGGTGCCATAGGACACCTCAGTCTTTTTGAGTTTGCTATTCATTCTCCTATATCTGGACCTTTTCCCTACAATTTTTTCCTCTTGCTGGGGAAGCAAATTATTTATATGTGAAAAAATTCCAGGCTTCCTTTGCATTTAAGTCCTTAAGTTTTTTAATTCATTTTACTTCTTTATCTGTATCCATTTACTTTCCCAAATTCTGACCGTTTGCAATCAAAAATCATAGTTATTGACCTGGTTTTGATTATCCTTCCACTTAATTTAAACTGAATCAGCTCATGATAGCTCAACCCCAGGTTATTTCCTACAATCAGCTCTTGTTTGATGTCACTGCTTACAAAAATCAATTCTAAAATTTCATCACATTTTGTTGATTCAGTGATTATTTGATGAAGAAAACCCATCTATCACATGCAGGAATAATGGGGTCCTAAAAGGATAAATACCATCTATTCTCCAATCTCTATGCAGGTAGAATCTTCCCTTATGATGCAGCACCCCAATGTACATCTAATAATAATAATACGACTCTTTACTTATCCAGAGTCTGCTCCTGGGTGTCTTTAGCGGCCCCTAACACTGTCCCAGCGGAAACCCTTTTACAATCCTTCCCCAAAGTGATTTTGGCCAAAACAGGTTCTGTTTGTTCATATTAACCACTTTGCATTACTTTACAGTGTATAGCTTAGTTGATATACAACCCTATTCTAGCTCCTTTGTGCCTTTCTCTCTCTTAAACAGCACCTGCCTTTCAATCCCCATATACCAGTGCTTTTCTACCATCTATCTAATCAGAATTGACATCCTACACAAGGAGTTCCATTTCCTGAATTTTATTGCTCAGACTTCCTCTATCTGTGTACAATCATTTCCATTGGTTCCCCTGAGATCTCACTAAGGTCAGCACGATTCAACATTATATCTCAGATGAACACCTGGAGTACTGGTTTAATCTCTTAGGGGAAGATTTATTAATGGAGATTGTCCATGTCCCAGTAAGGAGAAGAGGATGGAAGATGATAAAATACAGGTAAAATCTAAAGAGAAACTTATATACAAATGCTAGAAGTCTAAATAATAAGAGGGTAAAACTAGAACACCATGTATTGAATGAGAAGATTGGCATATTAGGCATCACAGAAACTTGGTGGAATGAGGATAATCAATGGGGCACAGAAAAACCAGGGGACAAAATATATTGGAAAAACACAAAAGTTTGTACTGGTGAGGGAATGGCGCTATATGTAAAAGAAAGTATAGAATCAAATGAAGTAAAAATCTTAAATGAAACTAACTGTACCACAGAATCTCTATGGATAGTAATTCCATGCTCTAATGATAAGAATAGTAGTAGGGAAGTATTATAGATCACCTGACCGGGATGGTGATAATGACCATGAAATGTTCCAGGAGATTAGAGAGGTGATAACATTTAAAAAAAAACTCAATAATAATGGGTGATTTCTAATATCCCCACATTGACTGGGTACATGTCACCTCACAATGAGATGCAGAAAAAGTTTATTGACAACTTAAATGACTGCTTCTTGGAACAGCTAGTCTTAGAACCCACAAGGAGAGGCAATTCTTGATTTAGTCCTAAGTGGGGCACAGGATCTGGTACAAGAAGTGAATATAGCTGAACCTCTTGGTAATAGTGACTATAATTTAATTAAATTTAACATTTCAATGGTGGGGAAGACATGACAGCACCCCAGCAGTGTTGCATTTATTTTCAGAAAGGGGGACTACACAAAAATGAGGAAATTAAACAGAAATTTAAAAAAAATGTGCCAAAAGTGAAATACCTGGAAGTTGCAAACCTTTTCAAAACAATATAATGGAGACTGAACTGAAATGTATGCCCCAAATTAAAACAAAAATAGTAAGAAAACCAAAAGTGCCACCATGGCTAAACAACCAAGTAAAAGAAACAGTGAGAGACTAAAAGGCATCTCTTAAAAAGGGGAAGTTAAATCCTAGTGAGGAAAAGAGAAAAGAGCATAATCTCTGTCAAATGACCTGTAAAAATGCAATTAGGAAGTCCAAAAAGGAATATGAAGAACAGCTAGCCAAAAATTCAGAAAGTAATATAATTTGTTTTAAGTACCTCAGAAGCAGGAAGCCTGCTAAACAAGCAGTGATTGATATGCAAAAGGAGCACTCAAGAACAATAAAGTCATAGTGGAGAAAGTAAATTAATTCTTTGCATCGATATTCATGGCTGGGGATGCGAGGTTGATTCCCAAACCTGAACTATTCTTTTGAGTTGACAAATCTGAGGAATTGTCCCAGATTGAGGTGTCATTAGAGGAGCTTTTGGAACAAATTGACAAGTTAAATAGTAATAAGTAACCAGGACCAGATGGCATTTACCCAAGAGTTCTGAAGGAACTCTAATATAAAATTACAGAATTTCTAACTGTCCTTTAAATCAGCCTCTGTCCCAAATGATGGGAGAATAACTAATGTTATGTCAGTTTTCAGAAGGGCTCCAGAGTTGACCCTGGCAGTTACAGGCTGGAAGTCTAACATCAGTATTGGATAAACTGGTTGAAAATAAAGAAAAGAACACAATTGTCAGATACCAAAAATGAAAATAATCTGTTGGGAAAGAGTCAACATGGTTTTTGTAAAAGGAAATTATGTCTCATGAATTTATTAGAATTCTTTGAGAGGGTCAACAAGCATGTGGACAATGGAGAACCACTTAGATTTCCTGAAAGACTTTTACAAGGTCCCTCACCAAAGGCTTTTTAGTAAAGTAAGCTGTCATGGGATAAGAGGGAAGATTAAAAGATAGGAAACAAAGGATAGGAATAAATAGTCAGTTTGAGAATGGAGAGAAGTATCTAGTGGCATCTCCGAGACATCTGTACCAGGACCAATCCTATTCAACATATTTATAAATGATCTGGGGAAAGGGGTAATCAGTGAGGTGGCAAAATTTGCAGATGATACAAAAATCCACAGCAGACTGTGAATAGCTTCAAAAGGATCTCACAAAACTAGGTGAGTGGGCAACAAAATGAAATTCAATGCTGATGTAAAGTTATGGATATTGGAAAACATAAACCCAACTATACAACTACAACGATGGAGTTTAAATTAGCTGTTACTACTCAAGAAAGATCTTGGAGTCACTGTAAATAGTTCTCTGAAAATACCCACACAATAGGCAGTGATAGTCAAAAAAAGCAAACAATTTGGGAATCATTAATAAAGGAATGCACAATAAGACAGAAAATATCATATTACCTTGATGTAAATCCACTGTATGCCCACATCTTGAATACTGTGTGCAGATGTGGTCACCTTATCTCAAAAAAGATGCATTGGAATTGAAAAGTTCAGAAAAGGGCAACAAAAATAAGGAGTCTGGAATGTCTGCCATACAAGGAGAGATTAATAAGACTGAGATGTCTCATCTTGGAAAAGAGACAACTAAGGGGGGATATGACAGAGGTCTATAAAATCATGACTGGTATGGAAAAAATAATAAAGTTATTTATTCCTTCGCATAACACAAGAACTAGGGGTTACCAAATGACATTAATGGGCAACAGGTTTAAAGCAAACAAAAGCAAGTATTTCTTCACATAAAACACAGTCAACTCATGAAACTCCCTGCCAGAGTATGTTGGGAAGACCAAGACATTAACAGAGTTCAAAAAATAACAGATTCATGGAGGATAGACAGGCAGTGACTATTAGCCAGGATGGGGAGGGATGATGTCCCTAGCTGTTTGTCATGGCTGGGAATTGGTGACGAGGATTGGATCATTTGACAATTACCTTTTCTATTCATCCCCACAAACCTAATTGGTTAAAAATGTAGACAGTGACCAGAGCAATACTATCAGACCAAACAAGGAGTAAATTGGGTTTATAGATTTGGTCTCTGGAATTTGAGCAAGAAGTCTAGGTGGCTGAAATGGTGGATAAACTTATAATTGATCTGGATTTTTTTATGACTAGTAACTGGTTAAACCAATACCATAGTCAACCTGTGGCTTTCAGCTAACATTTTCACCTAACAGTCCATACTGTTCCTGCCATGGGTTACTCATGTCTCAAAATCCCCTTTTCAGTGGATGCTCATGGTCTAAGGGGAAAAAATTTCAGTGCAGCTGCCTCACCCCTCCTTTTTCAAATCTAAGAATGTAGCTGTGGAAGTTGCGACTGGAAATTGAATAGAATTCTTGATTGAAACAGAATGGGCAGGGCTTGCCCCAGCCAGCAAATTCTACAGATTCATTAATCATTCCTCTGAAGCTGACTGATGGCTGAAAGAAAATCCAACAGGGAGTGAAA
The DNA here is from genome assembly GCA_032595735.1 of Pelochelys cantorii. Taxonomy (NCBI): domain Eukaryota; kingdom Metazoa; phylum Chordata; order Testudines; family Trionychidae; genus Pelochelys; species Pelochelys cantorii. The sequence goes on from CM064328.1 coordinate 173,199,599, forward strand.
AATCAAGCAGGTGTTCAGATGGGAATAAATATCAAATTAGCTTGGTGATGAGTGGACACATTGATAGCAAGACACTATACAACCATGTATCAGTTTCCATTTGTAAAACTGTTTCATGTTTGGGGTGGTCATACAGGGTGTCCCCATTTTGGACACCATCATGGTGAGAGGTAAAGTTAAAATGGGAATGAAGTGTTATCCTGATTGACTGAACAGATACTAGCACTGCGACTGTAAATGAGTCCCTGCTCCTATTATCTTTTGAGGGAGAAAAGCTAGGGGTATGTTCTCCCCTGCCCTCAATTACTGTCATTCTTATAGGACAAGGGGGAGGTATTGTCCCCTCCCCCAACATCTTACCCAAGGGCCAAACATCAGCAAGTACAGGCCTGGGGAAGGGTTGAGTGGCCATGTAAATGGTATATTGCCCTCTCAGCTGGGCACCTGCCCCCATTGTTATACCTTCAGTTTGTGAGGGCTTCATGCCACAGAGGCTGCAGCGAACTCAGGAACTGCACAACAGAAGCAAATGGAAATAAAATTATTCTGCTTATTTCTAAAACACATGTAGCCAGCCCCAATATTTTATTGATTGTATTGTTGGTTTCCATAGCAACGGATGTGGAGGAGCTAATTAAGATCAAGGGTTAGCAATGATAGAAAATGGAATTTTCAGTGCACTTAATTTATCATGCACATTCAAATTAGTTTCCCGAACAAAATATCTGGCGGACTGAAATGGTGATTGAATCATTTTAATAAAAATAAATGAAACTTGTTAATAAGAACTTTGATATACTTGGTCTTAGTTTACCTTTTAGAAAGCATTTTGGCTTTGATAATCACATTAAGAAACAATTACAAAAATGTGGGGAATTTGTGTATTATCACAGAAAAGATCTTTCTGATCAAAAGTACTTCTTATTTTAATTTACTTGTCAATAGGCATTTTTATTAATTTATTCAGCCCAAGCTCTAAATGTTTTCACAGCAGCTAAAATATTGACTTAGCTGGAAAAAAGCCACTACTTTGCTTCAGACACCATTAACTCAGCCTGCTGAATGCAACAATGGGATGGTCACAACAAGGCTATGTCTACACCTCAAAAACTCTCAGTTTTCTTGAGGTGTGGATGCTCTGCAAGAGCAGAGGGGTTTTTGCACAATAGGTATTCCTATTTCTATGAGGAATAACTCCTTTTTGCGCAAGAGCACAATTTGCATAGCTTTTTCCAGAAGAACAGTGTAGTGTAGATGACGAATGTAAAAGATTAGTTGACTATCCGATAAGCATTTGCTTATCGGATAGTCTTTTGACTAGTCGATATTGCCCTCCCCTTTGCTGCCTCTATAATAAAAAGGCCACAAAGGGGGAGGAAGGGGCACTTCAAACCCCAGGTGGCTTTTCAAAGGGGCGGATCAGCTATGCAGCGGCTGCCCCTTTAAAATGCCACCTGTGCTCCTTTCAAAGGGGCAGGCGTGAAGCCCGGGATCAGCTGGGACTCCCCAGCTGGTCCCAGGCTCCCCGCAGCATTTCCCCAGAACCCAGGATCAGCTGGGGACTCCCCAGCTGATCCTGGGTTCTGGGGAAGTGCTGCACAAAGCCCCCGGGGTCAGCTGGGAATCCCCAGCTGACCCCAGGCTCCACTGCCCCTTTAAAACGGGCAGAGGCAACAGTTTCAAAGGGGAAGCCACTGTACAGCTGATCAGTTGTGCGGCAGCTTCCCCTTTGAAACTGCCACCTCCACCTATTTTAAAGGGGCAGTGGAGCTCGGGGTCAGCTGGGGACTTCACAGCTGACCCAGGGCTCTGGGGAAATGTCATGGGAAGCCTGGGGTCAGCTGGGGACTCCCTAGCTGACCCCAGGCTGCCCCTTTAAAACACCGCCTCTGTGGTGATTCAAAGGGGCAGCTGCTGTAGAGCCCGGGGTCAGCTGGGGATTCCCCAGCTGACGCCGGTCTCCTCAAGGTAACTCCCTGGAACCCAGGATCAATTCGGGAGTGCTGAATCAGGGAAGTGCTGAATGGAACCCAGGGTCAGCTGGGGTCTCCCCAGCTGATCCCGGGTTCCGGGAAAATGCCATAGGGAGCCTGGGGTCAGCTGTGGACTCCTCAGGTCAGTGGGGGACTGTGCATCTAGGTCAGTGGGGGACTGTGTCAGTGGGGGACTGTGCATCTCCCGCTGACCCCGGGCTCCATGGCTTTGAAATGCACAAAAGCCTCCACTGGGGACTCTTGTGCATTTGAAAGCAGGCACCTGTGTGTAGGCCAGAGTCAGCAGGACTTCCCGCTGGCCCCGGGCTGTACATGGCCCAGGCTGTATGAGCCCAAAGGGGCTCTTGTACATTTCAATGGAGGAATGTGGACGTGCCTATCGATAAGTTGACTAGTCAATTAACTGCATTTTAACATCCTTAGTGTAGACATAGTCTCTCTGGGTATGTCTACACTAGCTCGTTAATTCGAGCTAGGTAGGCAAATCAGGGAACCGGGGTTGCAAATGAAGCCCGGGATTTAAATATCCCGGGCTTTATTTGCATGTTCCCGTCCGGCCGCCATTTTTTAAATCCCCCTTAGTCCGAACTAGCTGCCCGCGGCTACACGTGGCAGTTTAAAGTTAATCCGAACTAAGTCCTTAGTTCAGATTAACTGTTACTCCTCATTGTGTAACAGGAGTTAATTCGGATTAACTTTAAACTGCTGCGTGTAGCCGCGGGCAGTTAGTTCGGACTAAGGGGGATTTAAAAATGGCGGCCGGACGGGAACATGCAAATAAAGCCCGGGATATTTAAATCCCGGGCTTCATTTGCAACCCCGGTTCCCTGATTTGCCTACCTAGCTTGAATTAACGAGCTAGTGTAGACATACCCTCTGTGCTTAGAGGGGAGTTTCAGTGCAGGTCTAAAGAGGAGCTTGGATGGGGTTTGTGAATCCTCAAGCATGGAAGGGTGCTTTTCAAACAGTTTACTGCATCTTCAAGGTTGCCCCAATAATAGGGAATGGCTGTGCTGACACTCCATGGGTGAGAATTCTTATATAGCACAACAGCTGAGCCTGTTTGGCAGCCTGCACCTATTGGAAATTTTTCAACAACAAAAATGTGTCGCTATATTAAAGCTACCATGGCCCTGATTTTCCACTGCTATCTGTGTGAATCAAGGCAACCAAACACTTACAACAGAAAAATATGCATTGTCATATCAGCTCAGACCCACCAGCTTAAAAAAATCCTGGTACGCTCTTACCCGCACTGGCTTCTTGTGGCAAAGAGTTCCACCAGCTAATTATGTCTTGAGTTAAAAATGTTTCCTTTCAGCTTGAACTTTGCTGTCTTTCAGTTACATCAGATAGCCTTTTGTTTTTGTTTTTTGGGGGGTTTTTTTTTGAGAAAATAAATAGTAGCTTCTGATTTGCCTTTTCTATAAAACTGATTTTCTGGTATACTTATATCACCTGACCCCTTATTCCTCGTCTATCTGAACAGTTCCAGTCTTTATCCTCCATTTTCATGTAAGATATTGACATGCTTCTAATAATTTTCAGCTTCTGTTTCTGAGCTTCTGTTTCTGCTGCTGCTGCCCAAATTAATATAGAATTGTGATCATCTATAGTTCTTCACTTTATAGCAGAGGTCACCAACCAGTAGATTGGAATATACCGGTAGATCCTGGAGCCTCTGACAGGTGATCTAACTGGCTTGGCTGGCACTTCACCTGCCCTTCCCCCCACTGCCATGCTGCTCCTGCCCTCAGCCTTGAAGCTGCCCCCCGGGAGCCTCCTGCAGGCTACGGGAGGTAGAAGAGTGTTAGATTGTCCTCTTCTGTCCCTCCATCCCTCTACCCCATCTCCACAGAGTGAGCAGGGCTGGGCCTCGAAGGGGCAGGAAAAGAGGTGGGGCAAGGGCATTTAGGTTTGAGGTAGATCCTGGATTGATAAATTTAAAAAAATGTTCTTGTGCTTAAAGGTTGGAGACCACTGCTTTATAGTCTCTGTGTGCTGCATGGAAAGAGGTTGACTGAGTGGAAGGACCAGCTAGTTGAAGCCTACAGTGCTGTACATAGCTGGTGAAATTTTATAGAACTTGTAACAAAGAATCAGAGAGGGTATTTATCCGCTAAATAGGGAGTTATTACGGCAATACGATGAAGAAAGATTTGGGAGTTATTTCAGAAACATTCTTGAAACATTCTGACTATATTCAGCTTCATTAATAAAAGGACCAAATAGGATGCTAGGATGTCTTCCTGGTAGCATACAACATACATTAAAAGGCTGATGCTCAAGTTACTAAATAAAGCACTCCACACAGATCAAAATAGACTCTCCTTCCCATCCCAAAAGAGTTGAAGATAGCAAATAATTACTGGCATGATATTACTTTTATTTCTTCCTCTTTAGTCTTCCCCCACTACCCCATAGCAATCTTTGCTCAGTGATTGCATTCATATTAATTCCTGTCTGCATTTGTAGTAACGTATTGATGCCTACTTTTGGCGCAAGATATGCTTTAAGTCTCTTACTAACTCTGTTGGGTTCATTCCTAACCTATACTCTTGTGGGGAGGGAGTAGGGAGGAAAATCACAAAAAAGGTTGGACCCAGGACATAACTGAGAAATCCAAGAAGAAAAAAAATTAAGCAGACCATTGATGCACTGTAAGTTAATTCCTACAACAGACTTTTGACAAAGGAGTAGCACAGGGCCTACTGTTCTGTGCTACTGCTAGCAGCCATGGCTAACTACCTTCCAAACAACTTTGGAAATGAGCCCAGACTATCTCTGTGCTGAGGAGGAGATACATATTGCATTGTTCAAGAGAGCAGTAAAAAATACAAAAGGGTTAGCTAGAAATAAACACATTGAATTGAGATGGCAAGATGGGAAGAATAATTTGGTGGTATTTTAAAAAAAGCCCAATTGAGGCTACAGGAAACAAATCATCCCAATGTGCAGAAGGAATAGCGAATACAGCAGTATACTTGCTTGGCTTAACAAAGAAATCTTTGAGCTTAAACACAAAAAGGAAGCTTACAAGAAGTGGAAACTTGGACTGGTAACTAGAGAGGAAAACAAAAACATTCCTCAGGCACTCAGAGACATAATCAGGAAGGTCAAAGCACAGTTGGAGTAGCAGCTAGCAAGGGACGTGAAGAATAACAAGAAGGGTTTCTACAGGTATGTTAGCAACAAGAGGAAGGTGAGGGAATGTGTGGGATCCTTACTGAATGAGGAAGACAACCTACTGACAGATGATGTGGAAAAGCTGAAATACACAATACTTTTTTCACCTCCTCCTTTGCAGACAAGGTAAGCTCTCAGACTGTTGCACTGGGCAACACAGTATGGGGAGGAGGCGAACAACCCTCAGCAGTGAAAGAACAGATTAAGGACTATTTAGAAAACCTGGACATGCACAAGTCCATCAGGCCAGATGGAATGCATCTGAAGGTGCTGAGGGAGTTGGCTGATGTGATTGCAGAGCCATTGCCCATTATCTTTGAAATTTCGTAGTGATCGTGGAAGATAGTGGATGATTGCAAAAAGGCAAAGGTGGTGCCCATCTTTTAAAAAGGGAGGAAGGCGAATAAGGGGGAACTATGGACTGGCCAGCCTTACCTTAGTCCCTGGGAAAATCATGGAGCAGGTCCTCAGGGAATCTAGTTTGAAACCCTTGGAGAAGAGGAAAATGATCAGGAACAGTCAGCATGGTTTCACCAAACTTGGTCAACCTAATTGCCTTTTATGATGAGGTAACTGGCTTTGTGGATACGGGGAAAGTAGAGGATACCTTGATCTTAGCAAAGCTTTTGATATAGTCTCCCACAGAATTCTTGCCAGTATTCTGGATGAATGGACTATAAGGTGGCTAGAAAGCAGCCTAGATCATCATGATCAATGAGAAGTGATCAATGGCTTGTTGTCTAGTTGGCAGCGGGTATGAAACGGAGTGCCCCAGAGACTGGTGCTGGGGCCAGTTTTATTCAACATCTTCATCAATGACCTGGATGAGGGGATGGATTGCACCCTCATCAAGTCTGCAGATTGCACTAAGCTGGGGGGAGAGAGAGAAATACATTGGAGAGAAGGGTTACAGTCCAAAGTGACCTAAACAAATTGGAGGATTGGGTCAAAACAAATCTGATGAGGTTCAGCAAGGACAAATACAGAGTCCTGCACTTAGAATGAAAGAATCTTAAGCACTGCTACAGGCCAGGTACTGAATGGCTAAGCAACAGTTCTTCAGGAAAGGACCTGGGGATTAGCTAGATATGAGTCAACAGTGTGCCCTTGCAGCCAAGAAGGCTGTATTTATAGGAATATTGGGCTGTATTTATAAGAACATCATTGGCAGATCAAGGGAAGTGATTATTCCCCTCTATTTGGCATGGGTGAAGCCATATCTGGACTATTGTGTTCATTTTTTGGCCTCCCACTAAGATGTGGACAAATTGAAGAGTCCAGCAGAGAGCAACAAAAATGATTAGGGGCTAGGGTGCATGCTTTCTGAGGTGAGGCTGAAAGTCTGCAGAAGAGAATGAGGCTATGTCTATACTACGAGCCTCTTGCAGAAGAGCAAATGCAAATGGAGCACTCATTTGCATATGTTGCGCTCTCATTTGCATTTCCTCTTCCTTGCCCTTTTGTGCAAGAGGTTTTTGCGCAAAAAAGCACTGTGTAGATGGTTCCTTTTTGTGCAAAAACCCCCTTTTGCATAAGAGCTGTTCTTTGAGGAAAAATGGCTCTTGCGCAAAAGGAGTTTTTTGCACAAAAAGGAGCTGTCTACACGGTGCTTTTTTGCGCATAAACCTCTTGCACAAAAGGGCAAGGAAGAGGAAATGCAAATGAGAGTGCGATATATGCAAATGAGCACTCCATTTGCATTTGCTCTTCCACAAGAGGCTCAGAGTGTAAACGTAGCCTGAGAGGGATGGGACTTGATAGCAGCCTTCAACAACATGATGGGGGGTTCCTCAGAGTATTCTCAGTGGTGGCAGATAAAAGAACAGAAAGCAATGGTCTCAAGTTGCAGTGGGAGAAGTCTAGACTGGATATTAGGAAAAACTACTTCACTAAAAGGCTGGTGAAGCCCTAGAATGGGTTACCTAGATAAATGGTGGAATCTCCATCCCTAGAGGTTTTTTAGTCCTGGCTTGACAAAGCCCTGGCTGGGATGATTTATTTGGGGTTGGTCCTACTTTGAGCAGGGGGTTGGACTCGATGACCTCCTGAGGTCTCTCCCAACCCTAATCTATGATTCTATGATTTTAAAACAATCTAGTTTTTTGTAAAATAATGTTTTTCTTTGAATTATGCTGGTATAAATCAGGAGTTGGTATAATAAGCTGCATAAAAAACTGATATACTGAAAGTAAAATCCAGATACAGTATTGCCAATATTTAATGGAAAAAATGGGGTTTTGTTTAAATAATGAATTTGGGGTAAAGTTTTTTCCCCTTTTTGTTTGAGCCTCTGGATAAACTTGCGTTACATTTTCAAGCTTCTTCAGCAACCACAAGGAAAAAATGAGGCTGAGATTCTGTATCACGTAACTGCAGGAGTTGGGCCTGTAAGAAAAGACACCACATTTTGTGATACTCTAGATCAGTGGTTCTTAACCTGGGTGCACGCACCCCCTGGGGAGGCAAGATGCCTTTTCTGGGGGTGCGAGCCCTGCCAGATTTTTGTTATATCTTAGGTTTAAAACTGACCTACTTCAACAATTTTTAATATGGGGTACAAGAACATATTTTGAGAACCAAAGAGGTGCAGGCTGCAGTAAGGTTCAGAACCACTGCTCTAGATAAAGTCATGAGTTGGCAAAATTGCAGGACACAGGGTCAGGATCTGTTCCCAGTTCTGATGGTACATGAGAGATGAATTAGAAGCAGACGATCTGAATAAGCATAGACCAGAAGTTCTGCCTTATTGATGCTTGAAGAATAATCTTGACTTAAATCAAAATGAAATCTACTCTACACCAGAAAAATGGCAGCAGGTCTAGGAGTTTCTGTTCTTATCCTGGTTTTCTGCTCTAGTAAAGTAACTCTTAGAGTACGTCTAGACTGCATCCCTCTGTCGGCAGAGGGATGCAGATTAGACAGGTCGACATTGCAAATGAGGGAGGGATTTAAATATCCCACACCTCACTTGCATAAAATGGCTGCCACATTTTGCCAACTCAGCACTTTGTTGGCAAAAAGCAACAGTCGAGAGGGGGATCTGTCGAGAAAGAAAGCCTTTTTCGACAGATCCTGTAAACCTCCTTGCAGGAGGCATAAGGGACCTGTCGAAAAAGGCTTTCTTTCTCGACAGATCCCCCCTAGACTGCTGCTTTTTGTGGACAAAGTGCTGAGTCGGCAAAACGCGGTGACCATTTTAATGCAAATTAGGCACGGGATATTTAAATCCCTGCCTCATTTGCAATGTCGACCTGCCTAATCTCCATCCCTCTGCCGACAGAGGGATGCAGTCTAGACATACCCTTAATGTACACCAGTGTGTGAGCAGAAACAGGCTTTTAGTATTGATGAAAGCAGAATAAAAGCCAAAAGTATGAGCAAGGTCCTGTGTGCCATGTTAGACCCAATATATTTGGGCACTAGTATCTGATTTGTGTGACAGGAGTAGAGTGAACTCTATCGCACAATTCTCTGTTTGTTGCCCTCTACCTGCTGCCTCCAGGAGTAGTCCTTCCTGAACCTCATGCTGTTGCATCGTTCTGCTGCCCAGTTAATGATACAGTCCTTTCCCTTTAGATCTCCTAAAAGAGGGGACAGACAAGCTGATAAGCTTAAGATGGAAGGGAAATAATCATTTGACACTCAAGTAAGATGTATGTCATCCGAGCAGAAGTACTGATGAAATAATTCAGCCATCTGCACAGGAGCATAATTGCCTTATACATAGGACTATGACTATAAGGGAGCAAAGAGTGGCCTATCAGGGCACAAGGAAAGGGGAAGTAGTGGTCAGGGTTGGAAGGATGGGAGTGGGGATATAAAGTTGTTCACTCCAGGAACAATAAAAAAAGTTCTTGTTTTTTCCTCTCCTTCTGGCTGGAAAAGCCACCAACTATATCTGTACCTTAAGGTGAGGAGTCAAGAGAGTACTTCTCTTCCTTCTAGCTTTTGTTCTTTCACATGTAATTGTTTAACAAAGGCCATGAAGCTTGCTAATACTGACTTGGTCACTGTAAAACAATGCATGTATTTAGGTTTGCTAGCCAGAATTGATTCTGAAGGCTGCTTTCATCCAGGGTCAACAATTTTGCTTTGTCTCTTGTAGAAGCAGTTTATCAGCTTTGTAGGTCCATTTGTACACGAGCCTGAAAAGGGATTTGTGCTTTGAATAGATGAGGTTGGACCAGCATAGCTAAGAGCTGAATTTGGCTAGCTGCCTTCATTGCTGCCAGTGAGGGAGTCTGCAAGATTAAGTGGCCAGAAATGAGGTGCAACTGCATATGGATGCTAAATTCTGCTTGTACTACAAAAGAAAAGCTGGGAGATAAGGCCTATATAAAATCCTCCAGCAAAAAACAATTCCATTAAACTAGAGTTAAGGCTTTAAACATCTGTTAATTGCTTAAGGGGGTGCGTACAAATTGAAAACACTGGAGTTTGCTCAAAAGTCATTAGGAAAACTGTGAATTTAAAGCTAAGATTATAGTAAAGCAATCATTTGCATGGAAATGGATAGTTAAAATTATCCAAACAACCTTAACTCTGTCCCCTCCTTTGAAAACGTATCACTCTCCACAACACATGTGTGGAAGAAAGACATTTGACTAAAGAGATATTAAGGAAGTTCACCGTATGAAATTACAGCATAGCTTGTCCACTCCACTTGCATAGCTTGTCCATGGAGCTTAGGAACTGTGGAGTATACAGGTTTGCTATTGCGCATACACAGATTTTAAGGCCAAAACAGGCCATATGATGCATAACACAGGCTGCAGAATTTTATCAGCATCAGGTTTGTCGTGTCTGATTGAGGTACAATGTATCTTTCAGAAAATCTTGATTTTGAGTGATGAGGAATCTACCCCATCCCTAGATAAATTGTTCTGTTGAATAATATACTTCACCTCTAAAATATGAGTCTAGTGTCTATATGAACATACAGTTACCCTGACATACCATTCCCTCAGTGTGTAAATCACAGTGCCTAATTTCTGGTACAGTTCTTAAGGGGTGTGTCGAGACTACATGGCTCCATCGACGGAGCCATGTAGAGGAGTTTACTAGACATAGCAAAATGAAGCGGCGATTTAAATAATCACCGCTTCATTTACATCAAAATGACCGCCACGCTGTGCCGATCAGCTGTTTGTCAGCACAGCGCGGTAGTCTAGACGGGGATCAACCGACCCCAGATCCCTTTGTTGTCAGTTCCCTTATGCCTTGTGAAACGAGGCTTACAGGATCTGACGACAAAGGGATCTGGGGTCCATTGATCCCCGTCTAGACTACCGCGCTATGCCGACAAACAGCTGATTGGCACAGCACAGTGGCCATTTTGATGTAAATGAAGCGGCGATTATTTAAATCGCCGCTTCATTTTGCTACGTCTAGTAAACTCATCTACATGGATCCATCGACAGAGCCATGTAGTCTAGAAACCCCCAAGAAGTTTGCAGCCCCGGACACAATAGTTAAGTGTGTATGCTCACTCTGACAATATCCTAAGTGATAAAGATAATGAGAGAGGACCTTTCCTTCACAGGTTTCCCCTGTTGAGTCTCTCTTGGCCATCCATGAAGCTATCTCCTTCTCACCCATTGGCCTCCTCCTTATCCAACCATAGAGGTTGTTTTTCTTTTACCACTACTTCACCTTATTCAATTATTAATCATGGCTATTATGATAGAACCTAAAGGCAAACCAAAAATGGGACCCATTTTGCTAAGTGCTGTGCAAACACAGTAGAAGACATGGTCTAGCGAAGATAAAACAAAACTGTTCTATGGCCTCCTTACCTTGAATAGTCACAGGCCTGCTTCTACCTTCAGGGTTACCAGCAGGGTTGCCAGTAAATTTATGGAGAGTCCATAAAAAATTAGCCGAAATTGGATATGTCCATAAAGTCCATAAAAATTGTAGGTATCCGTACATTTCGTAAAAGTGCAATAAAATTTCAAAAAACAGCAATTATTCTACAGCAATTAAATTTCTTCTGTGCTACTTCAGCCATTTTACTGCAGAGCAGCGAAAACTGGACGGTTTAGTTTTTTAGTTAGTAGATGATAACATCACATGGATCACGTCACCTCAACCATTGAGTTAAATAAATGAAAGTGAGCTAAATAGAATATTGTTCTTGTGATGTATGAATGACAACAATTACTTTTCACTTTTGGCCTTTTATGTTGTCTTAATATAGTATAAAAATTATGTCTCTAAAAAAATTTGTTTGTCCATACATTTTTTCCATTTTGTGCGTAAATGAAATTTCTGTGGGTTGGCAACCCAGGTTACCAGTTCATCATTTTTGGTAATCTCTATGATATTTGGGGATTTTTTTAAAAAATCCCAGCTCCTGAATAAAGATCAGGAGGTCCCAGTGTGCAGACAAGTGACTCAAGTGCAACCTAAGAAAAAGACCCCATTTTTTATTTTTTGTAAACTAACATGATTCTTAACATCATCTCATAATTTTAGGGCCCGACTCAAGAGTTTTGAGCACTTGTGAAGAGGCAATATTGCCGATCCCTATTGGTAGCAGCAGGAATCTTTACTTGAAGGTCTGTAATACCCTTCCTTCACAGAACAGGCCAAGTCTTCATCAAAAGCCAGTGACCCTCCTTGTCGTCAAGCTACCGGATCATCTAGTGGAAGAGACCATGAAATTCTGTACCCCTTCCAGTGGGAGATATTTTGAAAGGTAAGCCTGCAGGCCTTTCTTCTCCTAAGAGGCACACATTTCAATAGTGGCTTTTGACCCTTTCCACCTTTCCAAGCACTATGATTTTCCAACAGCACACACAGAAGGAAGCTTGATGAGAAGGGCCCTCTGGACAGCAGAAACCTAAGGTGGAAACTTGTTCTATAAGAGCTGCTTCCCACCACTTTCCTGCAGGAAGAAACAGCTACTCGAGTGGGTCCTGGCAGCTAGCAGACTCCTTTGTAGGGACCCATTACCACAGCATTAAAATGTTTTTGCTTTGAGATTGCTTGTGCATATTGCACAGTTCAGAACATAATAGATTTTAATAGCATCATAAGCCCAATTGTTCAGTTCTGCCAGACATGAGCCCTGAACTTACATCTTCAAATACTAAAATGGGCAACCAGAAATTCAAAACAGTAAATCATGTACTTCTTTCATGGTTGTAATGTTTGTGCAATTAGAGACACAATGTTTTGTGAATTTGTTTCTGCTTCACTGACTTGTTTCTAGGAGTGTTTTCTCCCTCACACTTTTCAATTGTCAATTTTTTTTTTACGCTTGATGTCCTGAAATAGGTATTTTCAATTTTTTCAATCTGAAAAATCTGTTATTTACCTATCTGTACTGAGAATAGCACCCAAGTCTCTGAGCCACAGGCCAGTCCAATGCTCTCACTATTAGACCACATGTCTGCTGAAGGCATGAGATGCAAATTGAAGTGTTTCCATTCAAAGGGTGGCCACACATCCAAAGTAGTTCTTCCTGATCTAAGCAAGTTCTCTTATTCCTTCTGGTAACACCATGGTCAACAGTGTTTTTTCCCTGCAGAGGTAGGTAAACAGAGAGAGGACTGCTAGCAGCTGGCAAGCAAGAGATTCCAGTGCTCACCAATCTCATGCAAATTCAGTACAACAGGACTATTATGGTTATATTGCATATCCGTAGAAATACTAATTACAGAGTTCCATGCTGGAAACTGTTTCTTGGAACAATATGCATAGAGCTAGCTGCAGAATGAGCTTGTGTTTTATAGGGAGGCACATTCCCTACTAAACAGAAAGAAACACACACACAGTTATTACCATTTAGAAAAAAGACACAAACTGCCAAAGCCAAGGAAACACAATCAATGCACAGAAACAGTCCTTTACCATTTGCTACTAATTGCAGGGGGAGAATTTACAAGCATTGCAAAGCATCTGCTATTTGTCCTTAAAAACTCCTCTCCAGTTAGAAAGGTAGAGTTTCATTTTAACAGCCTCCCATAGCTTTTGTGTCTTGCCGCAGCCAAGGCCATTCAGATGTATTATTTCTGTATTGATTATGTTATGAAGCTCAGCACAAAGCTATAAGAAGGTAAGAGACAGGGTTGTTGAGCCTGTAACTCAGGATGAATTGCTATTTAATTCTTAGCAATTCTGGTTAAATTAAGGGTCACATTTTGTTCAAATGGCCTCGTTAATTGTGTTGGCAAAATCTGTGCAGACTAGCATTCCCAGGAGGAGGTAGTTCTATCTTTTGAAGGTACAAGGCTAGGGCCTCAGCTGGTATAAATCAATGGATGAATGCTAATTTACATCAGCTGAGGATCTGGCCCACTGTAGCTAAACCATTTCTAGACAGGTTTAACCCATTTCCCTTCTGGAGGGCACTGAGGATCAAACTTTCAAACCAGCACTCTAATTGCAAAGACCTCTTGACATCCGTTGTAATACCTGTACAGCTTGGAATTCCCTACTCACTGCAGGGATGGATATTTTCACCGGGGTGCATTATCTCGTTGCTCTTCTGTAGGCTGAGGGGGTAAAGGTTCTCCCTGTTTAAAAAGACCTTCAAGGATTTTTATTTCAGAGGCTCTCCCTCAGTTAAAATGGTATTCTTTTGAGGTGCATATCCCTCTTTCACCAGCCAACAAGGCCAGCAGCCTTACTATTTGACTTTTAGGGCATCATTGCACTTACGGCATTAGGGAGAAGCAAAAGCAAAACAACAGCAAAAGCACCTGACTTTTAGACTACCAACCTATATTGGTATAACTATTGCTCAGGGATGTAAAATAATGCGCACTCCTGAGTAGGGCTGTTATATTTAGTTTAATCAACTAGTCGATGGAATTTCCATTGACTAGTCGATTAGACGAAAAGCGGGGGAGCTGCAGCGGGGTTAGCTCCCAGCCCTGGGAGCTAACCCTGCTGCAGCTCCGTCTTTTAAATGTATAAAGAGCCAGTAGGCAGAAGCAGAAGCACAGCGGGGGGACCTGGCATGAGTTCGGTCCCTGCTACCCCCTGACCCCCGCGGAGACGGTGCTCAGGGGAACCAGCTTTTAAGTTGGCTCCCCCCAGCACCGGCTCCTGCTCCCCCCACCTTTGCTGCCTCTGATACAGGCAGCAAGGAGAGGGGGAGTGACTAGCTGAGGGACTAGTCAAATATCCGATAAGCTTATGCTTATCAGATAGTCGACTAGTTGCTTACATCCCTACTCCTGAGTGAAGTAGTTATACTGACCTAACCCTCAGTGTGTTGGCGGGAGAGCTTCTCCTGTCCACCTAGCTACGGTTTCTCACAGAGAGGGGTTCAATATGCTAATGAGAGAGCTCTCGCCCAGCAGCTTAGAACATCTTCATTAAAATGCTAAAGCAACGAAGCTGCACTGACTCTGTTTTTTAAGTATAGACCTGCCCTAGGTGTTTTGCCCTTTATTTTGTTGTATGCAGTCTGTGTCGCTTCCCACAGCTCTCATTGGACGGGAACGGCGATCCACAGCCAACAGTAGCTTCAAACAGCCATCCCTTCAGACGTGCGGGTAAATAAAGTGTCCAGCTTAACTACATTACACAGGGATGTGAAAAAATTAACACCCCTGAACAGTGTAGTTAACACAACCCAACCATCAGTGTAGACAGTGCTAGATCAATGGAAGAATTCTTCCGACTTAGTTACTGCCTTGTAGGGGGTGAATTACATACACCAATGGGAGAATCCCTTCTGCTGGTGTTGGTTGTGTCTACCCTGAATCACTGTAGCAGTGCAGCTGTAGGATTAGAAATTTAGACAAGCCCATAGTATCTCTGTGCCTCAGTTCCCCAGCTACATAATGAGGAGAGCATCCCTTCCCTTGTGTTGTGTGACGATACATTCATTAAAGTGGCACAAGGGCTTATCTACACAGACACACTGGCTGCGTCTAGACTGGCATGATTTTGTGCAAATACTTTTAATGGAAAAGTTTTCCGTTAAAAGTGTTTGCGCAAGAGAGCATCTAGATTGGCACAGACACTTTTGCGCAAAAGCACTTTTTGCGCAAAAGCGTTCATGGCCAATCTAGACGTGCTTTTGCGCAAGAAAGCCCCGATTGCCATTTTAGCCATCGGGGCTTTTTTGCGCAAAACAAAACTGAGCTGTCTACACTGGCCCTTTTGCGCAAAAGGACTTTTGCCCGAACGGGAGCGTCAAAGTATTTGTGCAAGAAGCACTGATTTCTTACATTAGAACGTCAGTGCTCTTGCGCAAATTCAAGCGGCCAGTGTAGACAGCTGGCTAGTTTTTGCACGAAAGCGGCTGCTTTTGCGCAAAAACTGGCCAGTCTAGACACAGCCACTCAGGAAAACTGATCTGCATTAACTAAATAAGTGACTTCATAGTTAAAGTGCACTAATTCCTTGAGTCTGCATTTTAATTCAAGATTAAAGTGGCCTTAGTTTGGTTTATCTTACTTCAAATGAATTTTGAATGAGTGCCTGGCCTTAGGAGCTGATACTCTAAGACTATTTCTACACTTCAGACCCTACAGTCACGACTGTACCACTGCAGCTGCGCCACTGTAAAGTCTCCCATGTAGCTGCTCTATGCTAACAGGAGGCAACTTTCCCATTGACGTGATTAAACCACCTCATCAAGCAGCAGCTGTTATGTCAGCAGGTGAGTGTATCTGCAAGACGGGGACTATAAAGAGTTCAAGGTCTGGCTCACTTTTGAAACCATGGGATAATGATGAGTTCAGTCTTTTCATCTACAGCAGGGGTGGGAAATCTTAGACCCAGGGATTGGATGCAGCCCCCAGCTTTCCTTGGATTTGGCCCTCAAGGCTCAGGGCCCCTCCAGAATTAGGGAGCCCATGCTGACACTTCAGCTCCACCGCCCCATGCACTACCAGCCATTGGGCTGGAGCACACAAAAATCTAAGCGTCAGGATGCTCCATAGCTACCCTGTGGCCTGAACAAGCATCAAAGTTTCTCTCTCAAGGTCCCTCCCTTGGGATAAAAACTGTTCTCTCATGTGTCATTCTCTGGGACCAGCAATCTTGCAGTCCAGTTCTGGGATACCAGCTGTATTTCTTATGAAGTCCCCCTCCCTGGTTCTAGGAAAATACAGCCATCTACACACAAGAAAAATGCTTTCACAGCCCTCTTCCTCATGCACAGGAGAGGGAAGCAACCTTTCCTGCCCTGCAGCCAACTTCAGCTCCAACACTCCTGCACAGCTAAGGCGTATTTCTGGAAATTTCAACAGAAAAAAACTGACAAGCCAGTCTTCTTCCTCAGAGGACTCTGGCAGGCAGCATTCTTAAGCTACACATCACTTAGTAACACAGGGGCTATGTCTAGACTGCATCCCTCTGTCAACAGAGAGATGTAGATTAGGCACATCGAAATTGCTGATGAAGCAGGGATTTAAATATCCTGTGCTTCATTAGCATAAACATGGCCACTGCTTTTTTTCGAAATAGTTTTTTCGAAAAAAACCCAGCAGTCTAGACATGGATCTGTTGAAAATAAACCCTTTTATAAATAAACCAAAACATGAGGTTTACAGGATCTGTCGAAAAAGGATTTATTTTTGACAGATCCGCATCTAGACTGCCAGTTTTTTTAGAAACAACTCCGTTTCGAAAAAAAGCGGCGGCCATGTTTATTCTAATGAAGCGCAGGATATTTAAATCCCTGCTTCATTAGCAATTTTGATGTGCCTAATCTACATCTCTCTGTTGACAGAGGGATGCAGGCTAGACGTAGCCAGGAACCCAGTTTGGACATTCTACTTTTCCGTTTTGTTCAGAGTACCGCCCACATTGGTTGGAGTTCCTCCCTATAAGAACCCCATCCGCAGACAAGTCTCACAAATGTGGCAGACTGGAGCCAATTGGGACACATGATGACTTTAACTCCTTCTTGTCTACCCCATCACAGCAAGGAAGGAAAACTCTGTGTTCTCCTCTTTGAAACAGGTGTGCTGGCTGCCTTGGAAGAGCAGTAAGGAAAAGGGAAGATATGTGTTTACATAGATAACAATGGTGTTCCAAATGTTTTACTTCTCTACACAGAAATTAGAGTCCATTATGGACATAGTGAGCTACTCTGCTTTAATCTTGATGTAATATTTTAAAAAGCACCTTAAGGCCTCGTCTACACTGGCCATTTTTGTGGCCAAAAAGCCCTTTTTGGTGACAAAACCCAGAGAGCATTCACATTGCAATGTGACAAAAGTCATGACAAGCACCCTGTTTTGGCGACAAAAAACTTCCAGCTCCGTGAGGGACTTGTGTCTCTCCCCTTCCTTTTACTGTTTACAGTCATGCAATGTGTACTGTGCTAGGCTTTTTGTCAAGCTAGGTTCTGGCCAGCACTTTGAACTCTACTGCTCTGCAGCCACCTAAATAGGTAAATAGATGTGTCCTTCCCACCTGCAAACACTGCAAACTTTAATATCTATTTCTTAATGTCTGGATCATTATGTAGTGTTCTGCTCCCTGTAGTCCTCTGAAAAGACTCACTCTTTTCAGAGAACCAGGGAGTGGCTATTGCTCAAGACGCTCTTCTGCTTGCAGTGCCCAAGAGCTTTTTGGATCTTATTAATGTGTGGGGTGAAGAATCAGTGCAATCACAGCTGCGCGTGATCAGTCGGAACTGAGACATGTGCAGTCACTTTTCTCAAGCCTTTTGTGTGAAGGAGAATGATTGAAACACCCTGAAATGCAGAGCCAAGATAAGGAAACTCCAGCAGGCATACCAGAAGGTGAAGGAGGCAAAGAGCCAGTCTGGTGCTGCACCCAAAACATGCCATTTTTATAAAGAACTGGATGTAATCATGGATGGGAACCTCATGTCCATACCCAGGAGAATGTGGATATGGCCCACAGCACAGAGTCAGAAACAGGAGTTAGCCTGGATACAGAAGTTACATTGTCACCTGCATCTGAGTCTTCCGCCTCTGCTATTAAGTGCTTAGGAAGCTCTGCTGAAATGTGCGATGTTGTAAGCACATTGAGCACAGCATTGGAGAGAAGTCTGGGATCCATGATTTCTCAC
This sequence comes from Pelochelys cantorii, assembly GCA_032595735.1. NCBI lineage: Eukaryota > Metazoa > Chordata > Testudines > Trionychidae > Pelochelys > Pelochelys cantorii. The sequence goes on from CM064328.1 coordinate 173,217,791, forward strand.
AGCAGATGTTGGAGTGTGCAGCAGGGCCTGTCATTCAAGTGGCGTGGAAGTAAGCCAGAAGCCCTGGGAGGGCTGGGAAACAAAAAGGTGGCTGATGGGACATTTTTCACATTCTCCAAATGCCTAGTGCTATGTTGAATGTTCCCACTGTGCCTAGGGAATGAAGGTGACACCAGCTACTGTGGGATGCTTCCTCACATTGCTTTGTTCTTTCTGTTGATGGGGGAGACAGAAAGATACGTTAACAAAGGGTGACGAAATACCAGGGATGGAGATTTTTCAGTTTTGGAGACTTTTGCATGTCAACAGCATTTTCATCACCAGACCTTTACAGTGTAGACATAGCCTAAGTATTATGAGAGCCTAAGGGAGTTGGATGCCTTGACATTATGACGTGATTTACTCACATAATGGACAAAAAAGGTTTTTAAAACACTCTGGGTATGTCTACACTACAGAGTTTTGTCAGGAAAAGTGCTGTTTTTCCGACAAAACCTGCATTATGTCCACACTGCAATCACGTTCTTTCTAAAGTAAATTGAAAGAACTGAGGGGTTTTTCCAGCACTTGTAATCCTCCTTCTATGAGGAAGAAACCTTTTTCCAAAAGAGCTCTTTTGGAAAAAGGCATGTGTGGACGGGAAGGAGGGGTTTTTTCTGAAAGAAGAGGCCTCCAGGAAATAACACAGGTGCCCTGGTGGCCACTCCATACAAAGTAATCACAACTCTATGGTTCCTGTCTCCTGGCCCCTCTTAAAGCTGCAGGCACCCTGGACAAGTCTTGTGGCAGGAAGCTGGTCTGAGAGCAGTACCTCACCACGTGGCTCTCCCTGCCACAGGCCTTGCCACCCATGGTGGAGCCACAAGCCCCCCCATGCCTCCCTTGGCCCCTCTTTTCCAGGACTCCCCCCCCCCCCACAGGGACTGCAGCCCCAGAGTGCCTTACCTCCACGACGAGGACTTTCCCACGCCAAACTGGTTGCCCACCGACCAGTAGCTATCTGAGGTGGTGAGCTTCCAGAAGGCACTTGCAACCTGCTTCTCCAGGGAGATGGCAGGCCACAGGTGGGTGTCGCGTCTCCTGAGGGTGGGGGCGAGCCAGGCACATAGCTCCAAAATGGTGGCCTCCTGCATGCAGAAGTTTTGGAGCCACTGCTGGTTGTCCCACCGCTCCATGACCAGCCAGTTCCACCAGTCTGAACTGGTGTCCAGCCTCCAGAAATGCCTCTCCACAGTGGGTTGTGGTTGCCAGGGTTTAGCTCCTGCACCCAAGGAGAGGATCCCCAGAATGAACTCAGGGTCGAGCTCATGCAGGACCAGGAAGGGAGCTGGCACAAAGTGCTGCAAACACTGCAGCATGGCTGTGTGGGGCCATTGCACGCCCAGGGGCAGCTCCAGCTCCATGGCACCAAGAGAAAAGCTGTGGCATCCAAAAAAACAGGGCAACCACAAGCAGGTACTGTGAGAGCTTTGCTGTTCCTTGAAGAGGTAGGCAAGCACACAGCAGAGGCAGAGAAACAGTTGTCCGGGGGGGGGAGGGGTCCCTTTAGGCGCGTGTCTCTACAAGGCTCTGGCACTAGCACTCAGAAGGAACTGGTGACCTAAAGCCCTGGCTGAGTGGTTCCGGGTGGCCTTTTATGCAAGAGAGCGTCCAATCAGGCTGGACGCTCTCTTTCGGAAAAGCACATCGCTTTTTCGATGCACTTTTGTGTGTGGACACTCTCTTTTGGAAGAAGTTTTTTCGGAAGATCTCTTCCAAAAAAAGCTTCTTCCAAAAAAAGCCTGAAGTCTAGACGTAGCCTCTGCTGTTGTCACTACTGCTATAGCTTCTGATTCTACATGTATATTTCTCAGATTAGAGAGGTTTTGTTGCAGTTGTTCTATTTACTTAATTTTGTGAATAAGTTGATCGTGAAACCGAAGAAGCATAGTTAGAAAACAATGTGAGCCAAAGAACAGCTTTTATAGTGGTTAACTCATTCAGTTTTGCTCTTCACTCCAAACACTGTTCTTTGACTCAGTAATGATTCCACAGGATTGGTTTTTCTGGTAAACACAGAGCAAATGCCGGTCGCCATAGTAATATATCTTGAACAAATGGTTTGTAGTTATAAGAAATCCAAATGTTCAGAAGAATTAAATAAAAAGGGAGACATCTTGGGTGCTCTAAAAAAAGCTTCCCAAGACATAATATGAAACAAATGTGACAGTCCTGGTTATATCAGGGTATATGATCATTTTACCCTACCCTGACAACTCCCCATTCTGAGTGTTGTGGAGGGTTCTGCCCTGGGTTTGCACAAGAGTGGATTTCACATGTGGGAGTAGTGTTTCTGCATGCTGCTATCAGCATATGCCACAGTTAGAAGAGAACTGGTGACTCAGGTTTGATAGCTTTACACAAGACAAATGAGAAAAGAAGGAAAGTACAGTGCTTTGCAAAGCTAGTACTGCTAGCTAGCGCTGCTGTGGGTAACATTCTCACCCCAAGCAAAAATAGCATGTTTTCACAGGTGCAGGAAGTGACTCTGGTTTTGTTCTCACCTCAGAAATGAGGGACAGTGTTCACAGATGGTAGGCTGTGAGTTTTGCACATTAATAATCATAATGAAGGTCAGTCATTCTGCTTTGTTCAAAGGGCACTGGGGTGACTTTGAAACCGTGGAGCGCTGTGAGGAGTCAGAACTGTAATGCTCAGGGATGGAGGCTCACACAGCAGCCTTGGGGGTGTTGGGGAGAGCATGCTCAGCAGCACACTTGCTAGACCTGTGCAAAATATTTATTTTGCCCTCTTCAATCTCGCTATCCTGGTATAACATAGGAACCCTGGCCATGCCCCCTTTGGGGTTTGCAAGTTTGTCGCCAGCTAGAGCAGGACCCCTTGTCCCAGCATTGTAACTGCCTTCTGCATGAGTGCATCGGGGAACATGCAGAAGAGATACCTAGATTCTCACCTCTAAATGAACCTGGGGCAGGAAGCCATACTGTGACCAAGGATTATTAAGTCACACTCACATTTTGTACTATGCAGTACAACATGTGAGGGTGGGAACTGAATAGGTGTACAGAAATAAAGGTGTGAGGAATCTTCCCACAAAGCCCCAGCACTTTCTATGGCCTTTACTCCAGTACACCTATTAGCTCAGGCTCTTCATAAAGCTTGGGCAGACTAGATAATCCATATAGAAGCAGATCGTCTTTAGAGTAATTATATGACCCTGTCCCTTAATTTAACAGCTGCGTGCATCTCAGTCTTTAAGTATTTATCCTCATAACAGTGAGGTGCTGTATTCCCATTTTACAGTTGGTGAACTGAGGCACAGGGAAGCTATATGACTTTCCCAAAAGTCACGCAGGAAGATTGTAGTGGAGCAAGAAATCCACTCCAGGTTAGTGTCATACTAATGCCCAATCCTGGACCATGCTTCCTCTCTAATTCTTTGTCTCTGACTTTCCCAAAGAACTGCAAGACATGGCTGAACCAAGGTACAGCTGAGCGGGACTTTGCAGGAGTACCTGGCATCCTGCCTTTGCTGACACTGCATTGGGCACCCACTGCAACTGCAGAAAGGGGCAGGGCTTGAGGCCTGTATTCTGTAAGGCATTGGCTTCATCAATTAGCATAGTTAGCACAAGGCTTGAGGTCTGTGAGCTTTGAACAACAAATATACAGCCGAGCAGAAAGCTCTGAGCATTGGGGAACTGAAAACCAGTGTTTAAGGGGAAATTCTGACCAGAGGTGCATGATTCCAGCTAAACGAGAGAGAGAGAGAGAGATGCTCCTTGCCCTGCTCTGGCCCTGCTGAAGCTGCCCAGCACAGCTCCCCATTTTGCTGCCCGCCCGCTGCCCCAACATCTCTCAGGGTTCCTGGCAGGGACCGTTTGGCCACTGACGGTCCCACTGCAGCAGGGTATCCCCCGGGGGCATAGGCTGAGGCCACCCAACTGCCATTGGTCCTGATGCCAACAGGTGTTCCCCAGCAAGGACCGCTCTGGCCACCCTGCCCCGCTGCTGGGTCTGCCCCCTGCTGCTGCTGTTGGGGATTCTGGCTGCCCACCTCCTCCAGCCCCACTTCAGCTGGGGGTTTTGCCATCAGAGGCTGCCCGGTCACCCTGACCCCACTGCCACTGGGGATTTCCCAGGGTTGCTGGCCGGGGCCATCCAGCCACAGGCAGGTCCATTGCAGCCAAAGGTTCCCCAGCTGGGGCCAGGACTCCCTGGCCACGTACTGCTGCTAATGTCAGGGGTTCCCCTGCTGGGGTGGAGCTCCCTGGCCAACACTTGGCCCTGCTGACACCAGGGACTCCCTGGCCACCACCTGACCCCGTTGATGCTGGGGGCTCCTGGTCAGGCCGGGGACACCCCAGCTGCCGCCTGGCCTAGCCGTGGCTCCCTAGCCCCTGTGTTTCTCTGAGGTTCTTTGGTCCAGCAACATCCATGGTCCTGCTGGACCACGGGTGTTGCTAGACCTGAAAGTCCTGAATTTGGGAGGTTCAACCTGTAGTTTGAATTATACTCAGCCTAATCTGGAGATAAAAATCTGCTAACCTCCAAAGAACATAATCAATGGAGTAGGCTATGCTGGTTAGAAGCAATCATACGTTCAGCTGGGAGGAATTTTGCATACTAAAAGCTGTAGTTGTCCTTACAGCACAGTAGTATGAGAGAACCCTGAGACTGGAGAGTTAAGGAGGCACATCTGTCCACATTATACCTTAGGGAATGACACAGTAGGTTAAGGATATAGCTACACTATTAGCAGTTATGGGTAGACCTAAAACTAGCTTAATCTAGCTAGATTATAGTAGGATTAATCACAACATCTGTTAAAGAGGCCAACTTTTCTAGAACCTCTAAAATGGGAAGATATGATGTGATCTCTCCACCCTGAGCAAACAGGAAGTGGAATTTCAAGTTTACAAGGCTTTAAAGGAGAGGAAGGGATGGTGGTTCACCTGGCTGCAGGTCAAAAGAGTAGGAGTTGGAACTGCTAACCAGAGGGGTCAGATGAGCATTGCTGGACACTTTCTAGAGGCCAATTAAAGTGATAAAATCATGACTAGTAGCTACCCTTTAAAAAAGTTTTGAGCAAAAAGCCCCACTTCTCTTGTCAAGATGGTTTTATTTTGTCACCAAAACTGACCAGTGTTGCCAAATGTGGCACTGCAGTGCGTGGCCACCAAAAATGTCCTTTTTGCCAAAAAAACTCTGCAGTGTGCACAAGGCCTCAAAGAGTTAGGTCTTTACTTTATTTGTGCCATCAGTGTCCTCCAGTCACACACTTGTGGATTCTGATGAGCACAAGCTAGGACCTTGCAGTATCAGAGCAATGAAATGATTGGAGGGGTTGGGCTGCTTTATCCTAAAATACAGGTGTCCCTTAGGGAACCCAGAATTGAACTTTCACTAGTTAATGAACAACACTTCAGAAACATCCACTATGATGGAGACTATGAGTGTCACAAGCTCCTTGTGCAAGTCACATTTTAGACCTATATTTCATTAAGGTAAATTTTGGCTTGTTTCCCAATTTTATAGCAAAAATTATTGTAATTTACACATGCAATTCCACAACTCCCCCAGTGCAAGGTGCAGTACCTAGGTGTGGAGCAGGGTGTTCTGCATGGTCTGGAGACAGAAGCTGCAGCAAAGGTCACTCCTTAACTGACAGCTTCTGTTTCTCTTGGACTTGCTCCCCTCCCCACATTATAGAAAAGTATAAATCCAGTGGTTCCCCATCATTGCAGATCCATCCCTGGGAAACATCCTGGGCCCCTGCTACCTCCAAATCACTATTTGTTGCCATATATAGGGATCCTCTCTGGAGCTGACTTTCCTAGGGCACAAGGAAGAGCATCTTCTGTGTGGTGTCTAAGCTCTGCCCAACCATGTAGCAGAACTGCAGCATTTCTACTGAGACCAGCAAAAAGGCAGTTGGTTACAATCATCGATGACAGATGTCCTCAAAATGTGTCCTGTGAGGAATCATTAAAAAAGGGATGGAGAACAAGAAAGAAAATATCTTGACTCCTATAAATCCATGGTATGCCCACATCTTGAATACTGCATGTAGATGTGATCACTTCATGTCAAAAAGATATCTTGGCATTAGAAAAAGTTCACAAAAGGGCAACAAAAATTATTAGGGGTCTGGAATGGTTGCCAAATGAGGAGAAATTAATAAAAACTGGGACTTTTCAGGTTAGACAAGAAGGGACTAAGGGGGGATACGAGAGCAGTCTATAAATTCATGACCAGTATGAAGAAAGTAAATAAGAAAATGTTATTTACTAGTTCCCAAAACACAAGAACTGCGGATTACCAGATCAAATGAATAGGTAGTATATTTAAAAGAAGCAAAAGGAAGTATTTCTTCATACAATACTCAGTCAGCCTGTGGAACTCCTTGCCAGTGAATGCTGTGAATATGAGGACTTCAACAGGGTTCAAAAATAGCTAGATAAATTCATGGAAGATAGGTCCATCAATGGATATTAGCCAGGATGTGTAGGAATGGTGTCCCTAGCCTTGTTTATAAAAAACTGAAATAGGTGACAGGGGAGGAATCATTAGATGATTACCTGTTTTGTTCTCTCCCACTTGGGCACCTGGCACTGGCCACAGTCGAAAGAGAGGATACTGGGTTAGCGTATCTTACAAGAAATGAAAACTTGGACAGATGACTAGGGAAGAGTATAAATTTATTGCTTGACCATACAGGGGTGTAATCAGGAAAGCCAAAGTGCAACTGGAATTGCAGCTAGCAAGAGATGCGAAAGGTAATAAGAAAGGTTTCTACATGCATGCTAGCAATAAGAAAGTGGTCAGGGACGGTATGGGACCCTTACTAAATGGGGGAAGCAATCTAGTGACAGATGATGTCATAAAAGCTGAGGTACTCAATGATTTATTGATTTATTTATTGCCTCTACCTTCACAGACAAGGTCAGCTTCCAGATTGCTGCGCTGGAGAGCACAGTATGGGGAGGAGGTGGGCAGCCCTCAGTGATAAAAGAACAGATTAAGAACTATTTAGAAAACCTGGACATACACAAATCCCTGGAGCTGGATCTAATGCATCTGAAGGTGCTCAGGGTGTTGGCTGATATTATTTGCAGGCAACATCTTTGGCCATTATCTTGTGGAGGAGGAGGTAGCGGATGATTGGAAAAAGGTAAATGTAGTGCCCATCTTTTAAAAAGGGAAGAAGGAGAATCCATCAGTCTGTTCAGACTCACCTCAGTTGCTGGAAGAATCATGGAGAGGATACTCAAGGAATCAATTTAGAAGCAGTTGGAAGAGATGACAGTGATCAGGGACAGTCAACATGGATTCACCAAGAGCAAGTGATGCCCGAGCAACCTAATTGCCTTCTATAACAAGATAACTGGCTCTGTGGCTATGAGGAAGCCAGTGGACATGATATACCTTGACTTTAGCAAAGCTTTTTATACAGTCTCCCACAGTATTTTTGCCAACAAGTTAAAGAAGTATGGATTGGATAAATGGACTATATGATGGATAGAAAGCTGGTTAATCGTCAGGATCAATGGGTAGTGATCAAAGGATCAATGTCTGAATGGCAATTGGTATCAAATGGAATGTCCCAAAGGCCAGTTCTGGGGCTGGATTTGTTCAAAATCATTATTAATAATCTAGAGGAGGGGATGGATTGCACCCTCAGCAAGTGCACGGATGACACTAAGCTATCAGGAAAGGTTGATACATGGAATCTCCTTTCCTAGAGGTTTTTATGTCCCAGCTTGACAAAGGCTTGACTAGGATGATTTAGGTGGCATTGGTTCTCTTTTCTGCAGGAGTTTTGCCTTGATGACCTCCTGAGGTCTCTTCTAAGCCTATGGTTCTGTGGACCTTTGGTCTGGCCAGTCTAATGTTCTTTCCTACTCACATTTCAGTCCAAGGAAGTTTTGCTTCTCACTTCAGTGAGAGTGGTGGTAGAACTTCTCTATAAATGTGTTCTTCAGAGACTTTGTTGGAAAGTTCTCTCCTAAGTTAAAGCACAAAAGACAAGTAATGAAATTGTATTGTATTAACATACTAACAAGGCCTCAAGCAAAAGCAAAACCTCATTGTGCTAAGCACTGTACAAATACATCATGTAACTGTCCTTGCCCTGAAGCGCTTACAATCTAGATATCAGCCAGACAATGGTTGGGAGAAAGGGAAGCAGGATTCATCCTATGTTGTAGATAGGGAACTGAGACTCAGAGATTGAGTGCAATTTGCCCAAGATCACACAGGGAAGTGGGAATTGAATTCAGACCTCCTGAGTGAAAGGAGAGTCTTAACTGCAAAAAAACAATTTTCCTCTTACTTTAGTATGTTAAAGCACTCCGCACTCTTCATTTTCCAGGAGGAATAGCAAAAGCAAAGGTTGTAAATTGCCTCCATGAAACTAGATTACATAGCCAAACAAAAATAAAATGATATCTCAGCAAGATTTTGCAACCTGCCTGGGGGAAAAAGTCTTTCACTCTGACAACATGCAAAGGAAGGACTGTCTCAGGGAGCTAGCAGGGGTATGTTTATGTATGATTTCATGCATTATTTAGGGCATTCTGACCAGGATAAGAATGCTGACCAACAATATAGAATGTAGCCAATATTCATGTGTTAAATAGTTTTTTCCTATAAAAAGCACAATAGTGCACTCACATTTTTAGGAGCCCATAACATAATAGGAAATAACACTGTGTGTATGGCAAAGAGCACATATGTAAAACTCTAATGAAATCTGTCCTTGATAAAAATCAAGAAATAATATGGCCCGCTCAGAAGTAATGTGCAAGTTTGAGTATATTTCCAGGGACCTTAACTGATGTTCACGGTTACATTTGTTTTAGCCCTTAAATGCCTAAAAAAACAGACTTAATTGGTTAGGCCTACTGAGTGACCTACTGGTAGTTCTTTACATTGACATGCGGGAGATTTAGATTATATTTTCTCTGAGTAATTCCACTGCAGACTGCTTAGCTGTTGGTGTGCTGGTGCATCTCTTAATTGACACCCCTCTGACTGAGGAGTAAACAGCTCTAAAGAGAGGCACATCTAATTGGTCAGAAGGATGATGACTCTGCCATCTGAGCGGAAGAGTAAGTGTGTGTATAATCAAACAGAAAAAATGGACTGTGGAAGAACTTTGTACGTGAATGCATAGGGGTGGTGAGGCATGCATCCTCCCCCTCCTCCTATATCTGATGAGCCAGAAACAAGCCTTCAGGAACACATGTCATTTAAGATAGGCAGTGGTACCACTGTAACAAAAACAAGTTACAGATAAGGGTAGTAGATAGGACAAGAACATATAACAATCTTGCTTAACCAGATGTACTAATCATGTAAACAAGGTCAAAAGACAAGCAGTACCAAATCGATAGTCAACAGCCAAGACATACTGTAACAAGTGATTAGTAACCCCCGAAAGTTCCAAACTGCAAAACAGGGTGAAAACCTGTATTTAAGCTGCACAACAGTATGGCAATTTGGACCTCACTGATGGACTCTGGTACCGGTGCCTTGGAAGCCTAGACGACCTCCCACTTGTCCGCAGCTGAACAGGGTCCCCAGCTTGCAGAGGGGACGTAAGAGCTGCTTTTCCTATCATGTTGTTCTTTCAATTGAGTACAGCTGAAATCTGTCAGGAAATAAACTGCTTGTGTTTGACAGATACTGGTACAGTGTGTTTTGTACTTAGAGAACCCAGTATTGGACCTGAGAATTACTCTTGATGGCAACATGGACTAATTCAAAGAAATCAAGTTTAAAAGCAGTTTGACAGAATTCACCCCTGTATTCACCCCTTATGCGTTACTGTGATAGTCGTTGTACAAAATATATTTGGTACAGTATCCTTTGAAAATTAATAATTTGTTGATCAATATCATGGGGAAATGTGTGTAGCAACAGTCTATGTAAAATCTCTATTAAAGTATGTTTACCAGACAAGTCTGGGGAGTGGGGAAACCTGTTTTTCAAAAGTAAAGAAAAAAGGTAAAACCTAACCAAGTGTCAAAGCTGATGGGCCATGACCTATCAAGTAGGCATTCTTTGACAGGAACAAAGTGAGGAACAGAAGAGATCTGAATCATAGCAATTGACAGCATACGGGCTCTCCCCACCAGATTCCATAGTTCCTTGGTCTGAGGTGGAAAGTATTTTATCTGGGGTCAAGCTCAGGAAAGTGCATTTCAAAGGATGGCTGGGGGGAAAGACACCCCAAAGCTGTCCCTCCCTATGCATCTCTCTCTCTACCTATAGACAACAAACAGAAATAGCTGTTGGACCTTGGGAACAGCTTCTGATCTTAGAATATGGCCAGCAACATTACTGGAAATGTTGCAAGGGACTTCACTTTGAATCACGTCTAGTGTACCAGAAGTTTAGAAAGTGTTTTATCTTTTTATTGCAGCCATTTCTGATTAATGCCTCATTACTGGTGCTCAGTTAAAATCTCTCTAGTTAAATAAACTTGTTTTATTCTTTAATTGAAACTGATCTAGTGTTGGGAATTGTTTGTGTAACTCCACTTAAAGGAAACTGCTGCAGAGGCCTGCCAGCAGGGGACAGCAAAGGGAGAACTGCTCTGAGGCCCAGCATTTCAGAAGGGCCCAGGGCTTTCAGCTGCCACTACCATATTGCTACAGCAGCAATGCCCAGAGCCCCAGCCCCTTTAAATCGTCACGGAAGCATTGCACAGTGCTCTCTGGGTGGCTCTGAGGGCTAGAGTGCCACACTACAGGTGGTATTGAAGGGTGGCTGCCCCCCACTCTGTGCACCTGAGGCTCCAACCCTTCAATATTTTTCAAACTAACAGGCATGCTATTTCACCATCCTGGTAAACTTTGTTGCACAAGGGATAAGGGATGGCTCAAAATAGCACGTTACTTCACAATTTGGCGCTGTGTAGACACGCCAAATTTCAAAATAAGCTATTTCGAAATAGATTCGAGATTTGTGTAGGTCAAATTGCATATCTTATTTTGAATTTAGGGTGTAGCTCCATCCTTAATGGTGTGCCTGGGGAGCCTCCAGGAATAAATTTATTCCAATAATAATCTGGATCTAACTCCAAAACAACAATTATAAATAATATACATGTAATTGATTAAATTAAAATTAACACACCTTTACTTAACCACTTAACGAAACAGGATTTAACAGATTGAAAGTGAGTAAAATCAATTAGCAAAGTACACAGAAATAACTGGCATTTACCCTGCCACCATTTATCCCATCCCGTAGTGTGCACCCCTCTGGTTTCAGAGTCCCAGACACTTGCATGGGCTCGCTTGAAGGTCTGCAGCTGCAGGTTTTGTGTGTGTCAGTCCAAGCTAGACAGCCAGTCCAGGAGCTCTTGTTCATGGGGCAGATCATTCTGCTTCTCGTTGGACTCAGACTCAATCTGTTTTCTGTGCTCTGTTCCAGGCAGCACTTTCCCAACCAGCCACAAGTACTCAAAGTACCTTCTATGCAGGGTTATGCAGGCCCTTCAGAGCCACAGGCACAGCCAAAGTCTCTCCTCTCCAGGGACAATCACACCAATAGCCCCTGAAACAGCCTGCTAGATCCAAGCCTCAGCAGGCTTTCAGCAGCAGGCTATAGCATCCAGCAGCAGCTCCTGGCCTGGAAAAAGCTCCACGCCAGCAATCTGTCTCCTCTCTCTAAAATATAGCCCCTCAACACTCTCCCTGCACTCCCGGAAGAGAACAAGAGTTCTTCCCTCCTTTTTCCCAAGAGCGCATGAGAGTTGTAGTCTCTACGGCTAGATTGCAGCACAGAGGATCCTCCCAGTAAAAGTCAGAGGCTCCTATAGTAAGGGGACTACACGCACATTCTCAGGATGTGACTTGCATGCTCTCTAACTGTCTGTGAGAAACCCAAGCTGGGAACTTTAGCAGCAAGGCATTGTGAGGCACCCTAGGTTGCATGACAAGTGGAGGCATCCCCTCACTCATCTGAATTATACCCCAGAATGTCAAAAAATGACAAGTAATAAAGAGGTAGCTGTGTTAGTCTGATCTTGGTAAAACAAAAGAGTAAAAATTATGTAGCACTTTAAAGACTAACAAGACAGTTTATTAGGTGATGAGCTCTGAAGAAGTGGGTCTGCCCCACAAAAACTCATCACCTAATAAACTATCTTGTTAGTCTTTAAAGTGCTACATAATAAAATGACAAAACAGTTTCACAAAGTCATTGATTATGCTAGAAAATAGCATTTCACTGTGACTTTACTATGATTAATCTACATAAATGACAATTTTTCTGGGATTTCTTATATTTTATTTACCCACTAAAGTAGTTGGAGTTAGTTGTATTCTTAGTGCTGGAATGGGTTTCCTATCCCATGAATATTTCAAATCCAACCCCTTCTCCCCATATACATATCAAATCAGGAGAAGTCAAAATCTCTAAAATATTTAAAATTAAGTATTTAGGGGTTTGCTCTTTGTTTTGAGTCAATCAATATGTTTCATTTAGATAATTTCAAAGTGTTTCATGCCTATTGTGACCTTTTTTGGTACTTGTTAGAATTCTTAAATTTCAAAAGACAAAGTCATTTCAAACTGGAGTAAAGAAGTTGAAATTTTTAAATGTTTAAATGCGCAAAAGCATTTCTCTTCACATATTTTTCAGTGTGGGAAATTAGACCCCTAGTGTTCAGTGATTACTAGTATTTATATTTACACCAGCTGGGGAGAACCATACAGCCCCTGGCTTGCCTGGATCCCACCCCCAAGGTTCGAGGTCCCCCCCAGCATTGGGGACCCATGCCAGTGCTCCAGCCACTGGCCACCCATCACAGGGCTGGAGCACACAAAATCTCAGCCACAGCAGTCATGTGTGGCTGAGAGCTACAAGAGTTGGTGACGCACAAGATGCAAGACACTGGGCAGGTCTGCTGAGTCTGTGAGCTCAGTTACACACTGCTGTTTTGCCATGTAAATCCGCAAGACTTCTCTGATTTCATGCTGTTTTACCTCAGTAAACAGGTCCACAATGCTCTTAGCCTTCACTTAGAGCAGAGAGCAGAACTTATGATCCTTTGGGCAGTACTGCAGGAGTGATGCTAGCTCTGTACTAACTAACAAAGTGCCAAGGGCTGACTAATTCCAACAGCTCATAAAAACTTGGAGCAAAGCAAGATGAAGCATTCAAAGGCAGTTACTAGTTATATTATGCTCAGTGGCGGCCTGTCAATACAGGCGAAGTAGGAGGTCACCTAGGGCACCAAGATAAACGGCCGTTGAGGGCTTTGGAGGTGGGGGTGCGGATCGCGCGCCGATCGCACGTTTCGCCTAGGGCACCAGTTGCCGGCAGCTCATCTAGGGCCGCTCCTGATTATGCTATTTGCAGTTGAACACATTTTCCTCAATAGCCTCTACTTGCAGGAATGGGGGAGGGAAGAGAATTACAATGTCCTTGCTTTGCTGCTAGAATCTATTGCCTAACAATGAATGTATTCAGTTGTTCTAAAAGCCAAGAACACCAAGGTTATCCTATGTATTAATTAAGTTGCAGCAATCCATTACATTTAATTGGGGAAGATATGTATAGTAAACATTCACTCTGTTCCTGTAAATTGCTGAATGTGTGCCACTTCTGTCTTTTTAAAGACAAGAAATTCTAAACATCTACTATATATTTTAGGGAGTTTGTTGGATCAAGAACTCCTAAATGGGCCACCAAATTTGGTATACAGCTTCCTTTTATCATAACTTACAGCAACCTAAGGAAAACGGGATGTGTCTGGATTGCTTCTGATAAAACCAAGCACAAGGAGAGAGTGTAGTGCTGTGCCTGTATAGTGATTACCTGGAATCAGTCATGGAGAGGATTTTAACTGGGGATGTGTAGCACCAAAGCACAAAGTTCCACCACTTACTCCATTAGCTGGAAGCAGCACTTGTCTGTTATCCTTAGCTTGGTCTAGCTACTAGAGAGATGTGACACACACATTTCAGTACAGCACCTAGCACATTGTGTGTGCTACTGTAATACAAATAATAATACTGAACAGATTAATCTGGAGTTCTGAATCATAGTGGAGTTTGCAACACAGTTACTGCGATATGAATTTGGCCTGTTCTCTGTTGTGGTGAAGTCAGGAAAAAAACCTTTACCTAGTTCAAAGGAAAACAACTTTCCAAAACATCAGATTACTGAGGAGGTTCTATTCATTCAGAATTTCATATCAATGAGCTTTCATGGCTTTATCATAACATTTTATTTATGTCATAGCTAGAAATATTAGTCCTCCAACATACCTAATCCTGAGTTCATGCAGACCCTCATATAAATAATTGTCAAGCTCATAAGCACCAACTCTGCGGGTGCTGTGATGTTGGGGCACCCATGGAAAAATATAGTGGGTGACCAGCAACCACTGGTGGACAAGGGTGCTATTTCAAGAAGGTAGGGGGAGCAGCAGCTGTGCACTCCAGGACATGGCTTCCTTTTCGTCCTGTTCCCTGGACTATTAGGGAGTGAGGGGAAAGTACCTGCATTACATGCATGCCTCTTACACCTGGCTGGTGAGCTCCCTTCATCAGCCAGGTGTGAGAGGCATGTATTGAAGGCAAGTACTTTCCCCTCACTCTCTTAGCATCCAGGGAATGGGATGAAAAGCAAGCTGCATACTGGAGTGCACGGCTGCTGACCCCCTACCCCCCCCGAAATGACGCCCTTGCTGGTGGACCCCCACTCCCATCCATTGCTTTTCAGTGGCAGGCCGGAAGCATTGCAACGCGGGGGAGGAACAGTGACAGGAAGAGGCGGAGCAAAGGTGGGGTGCACTCAGGGAGAGTGTGGAACAGAGTAGGAAGTGTTGGGTGGGATGGGACCTTGGGGAAAGAAATGGAGTGGGTGCAGGGCCTGGGGAAAAGTGTGTCCCAAGTCAAACATCCCCAGAGAAATGAGAAAGTCAGCACTTGTGGCCAAGCTAAATTGTGACAACTGGGCATATCACCACGTACCTTCCTGCGCAGGTGAGCAGGCAGGTTTGGGGAATAGTTGAAACCCTGACTCCCCCAAATTCACATACATTTGCACCATCTCCACTACTGCACAGGACTAGTAAAGTGCTGGCCAATTCCTGCCATAATGCAGGATCAAGGAGCCAAATTAGGAGTCTGTGAATTTTAACTCATTGGCACAGTTTAATCCCTAGGGGTACGGCTACACTAGCTCATTAGTTCAAGCTAGGTAGGGTAATGAGGGCAAGCGGAGTTGCAAATGAAGCCCGGGATTTAAATATCCCGGGCTTCATTTACATGTTCCCAGGCGCCACCATTTTTAAATCCCCCTTAGTCCGAACTCCGTGCCCGCGGCTACACGTGGCACGGACTAGGTAGTTTGAATTAAAGATCGAGGAGTAATGGTAGTTTGAATTAGGATCTTTAATTCAAACTACCTAGTCCGTGCCGCGTTTAGCCGCGGGCATGGAGTTTGGACTAAGGCGGATTTAAAAATGGCGGCGCCCGGGAACATGCAAATGAAGCCCGGGATATTTAAATTCCGGGCTTCATTTGCAACTCCGCTTGCCCTCATTACCCTACCTAGCTCGAACTAATGAACTAGTGTAGCCATACCCTAGGATAGCAAAACTACACACTATTCCTCCACAACTCTCATAAGTTAATTTACAAATATTTAAACATATTGCTAAAGATTTCCTGCTTACCATTAAGTGCTATTCAAAACCAGGGTATCATCCACAAGAATCTAAAACTGTGCTGCTTGTATCTAACCTAGCCTGCAGGCTCTGTGGGGCACAGACCATTTCTCCTTATGTGAATATGGTGCTGAGAATATGGCTTTTGCTAACAAAATAAATAAAGCTAATATAGAGATTTTCAAACTGGATTTCAGCCCTTACAGAGGTGCAATAAGATCACACTATGGCCTTCAGTCTTGAAGGATCAACTGCAGTTTCTTTATAATTCCATGAGTTGGTACTTAAACATTAGGACAGTCATTCTTTTTCAAGAACAATGTGTCCTCATTCTTTTGTGTCTGCTTTCAATGCTCTTAAAAGCCCATGTGATCCTCATATGTTCTGTTATTCTGTGTGTTATTCGAAAAACATTATCTTGCTCAGTATTCAGCTGCCAGTTATCTGGTATGGCCTCTTCCAATTGAGAACATTTCTGAGTAAGCTCTCCTAAACACTTAAGATCGCTACGTTTTGTTTTATTTTTTTCCCAGTAACAGTTTAGATGTGAATCATTTCTATCTACTGCTTTGGCCTTGAGTTTCAATATGGAGCTACCAATTGTTACAGGCAGCTATTTAGACAAATGCAAGTAAAGCCATCTATGACAAATTATATTTATGAGCTTTTTTAAGATTAGACTCCATGTCTTCAGTCTTGTTCTAAAATCCACAGGAATAAGTGATGGTGCTTCAGAATGTTTTATTTTGCATCCAACCTTTGCAGCATCCTGCAACATTATGGAGCCACTCCATAGTTAAACTGGCATCTGAACTTTCATTTTAAGTCCTATTTCCCCCCAGCGTCATTGCAGCTTTGCCTACTGAGAAAGGATCTCAGGATTTCCAGCAACTTCCACTGATGACACTTTTAATCTTGGCCAAATCCAGGAACTCATCAGTCCTTATGCTCTATATGAGGTGTGAAAGGAAAGGAGACTAGCAGGCCAGTAATGTATTGTAGGCTATTAGTGGACCTCCCCCCCGCCTAAGAAATCTTTCAGGCCGTGCCTCCAGGAGATAGTTTTATTCTTCAACAATAAAACTTAGCTAAAACAAAGCAGTCCTTTTGTCCAATATGGGCGAGAGCTCTCAAGCCCAATGTTACTCCTATTACTCATGAAGCCATACATGGAAAAGCATGGAGAGCAGTAAGGAGCACTTCAATAGGCTGGGGTCATGCAGGATGACTGTAGAATGTGACTATGGCAGATTAAAAGCATGCTGGTACTGCTTTTGTGGCAGGTTAGATCTTAATGAGGAAAATATTCCAATGGTCATAGCACCTTCTGTGCCTTACATATTTGTGAAGGGCTAGGGTGAAAGGCTTGCTCAGGGATGAAGCTCTGAGGCAGATCGCTGGGCTGCTGATTCTGAGCTGAGTTGGAGGCTATTAGTGGTCCACAACAGGAGACTATTTGAATCAAGGATGAGAATGAGTGATGTGAATTTCTAACCAGCAATCTGCCATGCTTGATTAAATCTATTTTTGTTGAGAAGCACTTGTGGTGATTCAGGGACTAGGTTTTGGAATGGGTGGAGGGTGAATAGGGAACTGAGAAATTCTGGAAAGCTGAAAGGAATGTGTGTAAGGAGCACTGGGAGGGCAAGGAAAACAGTTATATATGGGCTATGTGCATCTGTTCTGACTGCAGAGTGATTAGGGACTTTAGCATTTGTTTGCTCCTCCATTATTTTTACCATCTACTCAGGTTTTTTTTTAAACATCTCCTGATTTTCTTTTCTGTCCTAGCTGGCCATTTCTCTCCACTTCCCATGTTTCATTTTTTTCTGTGTCAGAGAACTGCAGCAGCTTCTGGAACATGTTGTCCTTGTTCTGTCTTGGTCACTTTCTTATCTGACAGAGACACTCCACTGGTGTGTAGCGGGTTCCCTGAAAGGCCACATCTGCATAAACATGAGATACAATACACAGAAGCATGATTGTTAGTTCATACACAGCAATGTGACATTACAGTAAAATTCACACCCCTTGAACTATACAGTGATGGATGGGAGGAGTGCTGTCCTTTTCTAAACATCCCAGCATTCAGTAACTAAGGAGTTAAACCCTGGTAGCTAGGAAATGTTGGTAGGGAGCCAGGAGAACGAGTGGGAGGAAAGTGTTGAGATTTGAACTGAAAAGGAATCTGCCTTCTTCCTTTCTCTGGGTAGTTTAAACCAATGAACTGGGGAGGGGGTGGATAGATTAATTGAACTGGGCAGGGACACCATGCCTCGAAAAGGAATACCTGGGTCTAAAATTGGACTGAATCTTGCAAGTACAGATATGTGAGTAGATAGGGGATATTTTAGTTAGATGCAATCAGGTTATTTTATTTTGTTGTTGTTGTGTGTTGTTTGGTTTAAATCTTCTGTGCTGAGTCCATGTGTTCCCCCCCTACACTATAACTGAAACTGAATCCCAGGGAAGCAATTCTCTGTGTTTTAATTTGTTTTCATAGTTGCTCTATAACCCTTTGCAACCAAGTGTGCTTTACCAAGTATAGCTTTTTGTTTTGTTAATAAAACCACCTTTTTAAAGACTATGATTTTGTTCTTGTGTCCTTGAAGGTAATAGGAGGTCAGTGTATCCATGCCTAAGACTGAGAGGTCAACTGTGAGAGATTACAGTTTGTCTTCTTTTTTTTCCAAGCGCTCTTGTGGTAAAAGAGCTTGGGGTACCCCTCTGGAAGAAGTTCCCAAGTGATTTCTTCCTGGGTTCAAGAAGAAAGCATTTTCTTCTTGGTGGCTTCTACCTCTCAAGTTTGGGAAATCTGTGACCTTGGGGAATTTTTAAAACAGAAGCCTCTAGAGTCAAGGTATTTTAGAGTCTCTTGAGGGCCCCCACCTTCTGCACTCAAAGTGCCAGAGCGGGGAACAGCCTTGACATATACTATGAACTTTCTCATGGATGTTTGCAAGCACACAGCTTGGCAAACACCTACAAATGATGAGTTCCACCTGGGAGGGAGGTGGGTTGCATTAAATCTCGGGTAAAGATTAAGGCTGGTGATTCAAGGGTTGCAGTGCAAGTAACAAGAGTCAATATTATAAATTCTCCCACCATTTTTCAGAGGCAGGGAGGTCAGTGAAGCCAGTATCTCATGCACCTATTGCATGCTTGTGGATTCAGAACTAATCTATATGCTGCTCACCTGTGTGCTGCTTTTGTCCCTAGATAAGTATTGCCGAATGGTGCAGGAAAGTTTTCTAGAATGTGGGAAGGAATAAAACAACTCTTTCAAAAGACATTTAGCAGATGATTGGAAAGTACTTTCAGGAAAGTTTCCTAGAGATCTCTCTAGAGGATTCCCATGACACTGCTTAGCTGCACAGAGGAATGTGAAGCAGACATTACCACAGCTAATCTTGTACATTTCTGTCACTTCATCCACTTCTGCACTACACAAAAATGATAAAGAAAAAATACCAGTGGGTGAATATTTTTCACAAAGTGATCACACTATATGTGGCTTCTCAGCCCTTGTCCTCAAAGGCAGTTTGCACAGCACCTTTAAAAGGTGAGACTGAGGGCCTAAATTAATATTTGCTAGATAATAAAAATCATTAATTGAACAGAGACACTGGATCTATGGTTTTTATCTATGGCTTTTTACCAAAAAAACCCCCCATATCACCAGTGGGCAAACACTTTTCATAAACTGATCACTCTGTATCTGATTTCTCAGCCCTCATCCTCAAAGGAAGTTTGCACAACACCTTCAAAGGTTGAGCCTGGGAGGGCTAAATTATTTTTTGCTAGATAATAAAAATCATGAATTGAACAGAGACACTGGATCTATGGCTTATGACAACAATCTATAGAACCACTTAAAACGTCCCCCTTTATGCCCTCTGACTAGGGATGTGGAATCCTGGGTCTGAGCCCTGAGCTAGCATAATTTGAATGTACACAGAAGGGGGGTGGGGGGGGCTGACCATAGGCTTACATCAGGCTCACTGACAGGGGAGGTGAGAGAGGCAAAAAGAGCAACTTCCCTTGGCCAGGCAATTCAAAATGGCAGCAGTCGGAAACATGGTCCCTTTAAATTGCCTCCAGAGCAAAGGGCAGTGCTGAAGGGCTGGCGGGGGTGAGGAGGAGGGAGGCTAGCTCCAGCCCTGCCACTCCACTCAAGGTCCCATCCTTTCTACCCAAGGCTCCACCCCTACTGGGAGTGCGGAGCCATCTCACACACACACAGACCTTATGGAGGGGCTCAGCAATTCTCTCGGACACTCTAGTCATTCCATGCAGTGTAGACATATCTTAAGTCTTCCCTTTCCAGCTCTTGTTCTCAAACTAGCCCCTAGCCAACTGGTATCTTTGGCTCTACCCTTTCTAGATATTAACATCTTCAGCATTCTGAGGTCTTAAAACCCCAGAAGTTTAGTGCTGCTAACTTAGTTGTTCTGGAAGTATTTTATGCTTGTAAGGCAAAGCTGGGGGAGTTTCCCTCTTTGATGTGAGTCTCCCTCTTTGATTGTCTTCTTTCCCGAGCCAGTCCACGAAGAAGGTTAGTGCCACGTGAGAAAGAGAGGGAAGATGAGCCTATAATGAAGTTTTCTCTCTTTTCTGACCAGAAACCTGGGTGGAAAACAGCCTGTAGTAGAGGGGAGGAAGCAAGATATAAAGAAACGAAACTCAACTTCTCCTCACGCTAAATCTTAAAATCCCAATAGCTGGCCAGAAAAGCCAAAGAAGAACCAAAATGGCTGAGTCAAAAAGTTAATGCCTCTGCCACCCTAAAGTTCCAGGTTAGTTATCATTGATCTTGTGTCCAGTTGTAAAAGGATGTGTGTTGTTTATGCACACAGAAAACCACTGTATAATTGCACCAATAAAACCTAAAGTTGGCTGGGTAGGTGTGCCTAAATATGTATATATCCAATTCAGACCACAACTAAAACTTGACGCATTCCAATAAGTTGATACAGAAACATCATTTAAATTTTTGTCAAAATACAAACATCCCCCTCTATTTTCAAACCCCTATCAACCACAAAACAAAACAACTCCGGCCCTCAGATTGGAAGATAGAGCTGATTCTCTGTGCATACCTGTGCATTTTTGTACATAGTCTTCATGAGAAAGCTTCAGCTGCATCTGACAAAGTGGGCTCCAGACTATAAAAGCTTATGCCTACATAAATTAGTTAGTCTTTAAGATGCCACGGGACTCCTCATTGTTTTTGCTGAAACAAACTAACACAGTTATCCCTCTGAAATTTGTTGAGAAACTGTATGACCCCCCCATTGTTTTGGGGGCAGGGATTTCACATTTGGTAGAGAGGTTGCTGGTACCTGCTCTGATACCAGGAATGTGCTTCTTGCCCTGAAAATCCACCCAAATCTGGCCAAGTTATAAACCTCTGAAAAATCCCAGTTTCTAGATGCTCAGTAGAGAGGCTTGCTGGAGGCTGGCAGCTAAAGTCACTGAAGCATCACTTACCCAGGGCTGTTCGCGTTGGACTTTTTTTTTGTAATTGCTGTTTGTGGATGCCAGGGATCAGTGTGGTGAGAAACAGAGTGTGCCAAATAGATACAGAAGGACACAGGTGGGACAGGAGAGGGTTAGTAAGACAGAGGCCAAGAAGAAAGAAAATCTCAAGCAGAGGATGGGGATAGGAACCAGCTGTGAGTGGCACAGAGAATAATTGCAGAAAGTGCCACTGATAGGTATCTATGGAGGTTGTGTGCTGGATAAGCATAGGTGCTGAGGGGTGAGGTCTACAGAGACAGATTGTGGCAGAAACATCTCTAACAAACTATTCATTTATCAATTGAACCAGGAGTCTTCAATCTCTGCATTTCTGTGCTGATAGTGTCCCAGGCATCTGTGGTGTCTGGTCCACATAGAACAGAACAGACTGCTCTGTGTGATGCTAGTAGCTCAAGTGACAAAGGTCTGTGCACAGGAGCTAGATGTCTGACCTCTGCTGATGTCCCAAGCAGAGGGCTAGTGTGGTGCCCACATGACAGCTCCACATGACAGTCTGTTCTAATTGCTTTTTAAAAATCTTAGGGAATTACATCATAGACACACCAACAAACCAAGCCAATGACAAAAAATGCTAAGGTTGCAAAATTCCTATCAGATGCTTAGCAGGTCACACAAATGAAAAATAAACTGTCCCTTAATTGTGTGTTTCTCATGTTCTGAATTGTAAAAGATTGAGATTTACAGAGGAGCTGAATACTCACATTTGCAGCTGCATTTTAAACATATAAAATGCTATTACATGACAAGTAAGTAACTCAGTGTTGCAATTTGATCACTGAAAATTAGTGAATGAGTGATAATTTAGGCTTTAATTTCTCCATCCCTAAATTCAGCATTAATTCTTCTCACAGGAATGCTGTGAAAGTGCCTTTATTAATGTTGGTGAATCATTCATATACTATGTCTAGAGAATCGTAGGAACACCCAGGAGGAAATTGAATAGCTCTGCAATCAGGGGAGGGTTTGGATAGTGTATAGTAAACAAGGCCTGAGGACTATACATGAAAGATGAGAATAAAAATCTAGCTACCCTTTATGGCATGCCATGCATCCTTTGTACTAAATGAGGCAGAAGTCTCCTGGAAAAATAATTGATTTGCATATATGTAATTAATTAACGATTTTGGTTTTGGTCCCTTACCCAAAACACTGGAAAAAAAATCTGGTTCAATTTGACATGACCTCAAACCATTAAAAAAAATTCAATGAATAAAAAGTACTTGAAAAATCTTTATTCTGAGCCATCTAAAATATTTTGTGTATATTCAAACCATTTTTTTTTCACATTCTTTGTTTCTGAGTCAACCAAAAGGAACTCAAAGCATATTTTTAAATTATTTTGATTCAACTATTTTTAAGTATTTTCCATCCCCTTCCCATGTACCTGTTTTATTTTAAATTGTCTGAATTTGAAAAGCCATTTCAAAAGGAAACATTTCAAAATGGTCAAAATGTTTTTCCAGTTTTTTTCTGTAAAAGTGTTTGTTGAATTTGGCCTGAATTTATAAAGTTTTAGAGCAGCAAAAATGCAATTTTTGACAAAAACAAAAATATAAAACAAATCACCCAGTGCTATGGTATGTCTATTGCTGAATACAAGGCGGCCAGACTTTTTGGGACACGGTCACAAACATTACGCCGTGGGCAATGTCTTTTACAAGCCTTCCTTCTGTCTCGCAGACACTGTTCTTCACGGTGTAGTGTCCTGTGTCACTCAAAACACTCCTTTATATTAACATGCATTATAGAAATTATACCAGTGAGTGCATAATATGTTAACACATCTATTGTGGATTTATACATTGTATAAACAATTGCAGATATTCACAAAGTCAAGGTAGCAACTTCTACAATTCTTGAATTTCTTGACAATGAAATAATGTTCCTATTAGTCCCCAAATGTCTGTTGCTATGGATTTCTGGATCTCAGATTTCCAAAGTGTACACTGGCATGACATCATTGTACTTACAGATAATTTGCTGACCAGTAGCCCCATGTTTTCACAGAATAACAGTGTTTTACAGTCATGTTTGACCTCCTATTTTTCCTAACTTGGAATACTGCAACCCAGGTAGGTCTGGTAAGATGTTGCTATGTGGACATCTATGCTTCCTCAAATAGATGTGAAGACAATTCATCAAGTATTTATTAAATGAAAGGGCAGGAGCTCTGATCTTTCCAAAGGGAAATAGTATGAGGCAGAAGTCTGCAAAATACCCTGGGAGAATGTCTTGAGAGGTTCTGGGAAAAGAATTGCCAGGACAATGTGCACTGGTCCTCTAGAGAGAAAAGGGAGCAGGTCTGCCTGCTGATTCTGGTGGAGAGGGAAGGGCTGAAGTCTGGAGGTTTTTACCGGAGAAGGAAATTTTTGTTTTGGCTAGAGGCTAGACCCACACACACAATGGGGAACCAGAGGCTGTGGTCAAAGCTGATGTCAGCAAGGGAAGCAGTATTGCCACCCCCAAG
Organism: Pelochelys cantorii; assembly: GCA_032595735.1. Classification (NCBI taxonomy): domain Eukaryota; kingdom Metazoa; phylum Chordata; order Testudines; family Trionychidae; genus Pelochelys; species Pelochelys cantorii. The sequence continues at coordinate 173,241,493 of CM064328.1, forward strand.
TATTCAAAAAAATCACAAATAAAAAAAAAAGTAAGATTGACTTAAATATAATGAGATTTTAACCAAATAATATGTTTGAGTTCTTATTATATGTTCTGGTTTCTGAGGTGCTAGGAGGCTTTTATTTGCAATCATCAGAGCTAGAAACTTTTTTTTTTTAAAAGAACATTGAGAGTCTCTGATAATCACCTGACTCCAAGAGCTGGGGCTTTAAGAAAATCACAAACATTAGGCCTTTCAATAAAAAATAATATGAGTTGGTAATACTGAGCAAGCATATTCTCCCATGATGATGAAGCAACCTTTTGAAGTGTATGAATTTTAAAAGTGATCTCCTATTATCAATATGATTATATACTGAGTTTAAAAGGAAACAATTGAATCCTCAACATAAAGCTACTATGTTGAAATATAAAGAGGATGCAGTGAGAGGAAAAATGCCTGCAGCTATTTTTTATAACACCCTAAAATGCTGTTTTCATTGTTCTAAGTTTCCCATCACAGGAAGCCTTTCTAATTACCTGGCTGAAGCAATGATTGATTATGGAAACCAACACTTAAAGCAGCAAACTAATGACTAATGATATGAGTACTGAGAGGTCATTAGTTTGTCTGAAAGGGAGAACAAAATACAGGTGTCAGAGAAATGAATAAATAGATCAGGGGTTTAAGACTGGAGGAATAATCATTATTGCTACATTTCCTTTCATTAATTAAACATAAAACAACAGATAAATAGATAATAAGCCATATTTATGAAACCCACAATGTATCAAGTTTTAAAACAGTTAAGTTTACAGTTTTGTTGTTACTTGAATTATATGGAGATGATGTTTCAGAATAAAGCTGGCAGAGTTATGGTGGTTTCCACTACTTGGAGATTTGTGTTGCTTTCTCTAGATAGCTTAGGACCAGTTCAGTGATGTACTTAAGCATTGTGCCTAACTAGACATATAAGTAGTCCTACTGAAAACAGTGGGATTACTGATGTGCTTAGTGAGGTACATACTTAAGTACCTTTCTGAACTGGGGCCCAAAGCATTTAAGCATGTGCTTAAGTCGATCCTTACTCAGCATAGCACTCAAATACACTAACCGTGGCACATGCTCAAGCCAAAAGGATAGAAGCACTTGCCTGTGGTTAAACAGGTATTTAATGCTTTGCTGACCAGAGATGGAATAACAGGCAGCTAAGAAGAATCTCGCCCCCTCTCCTGGGCTCAGTTATTCATGAAGCACATGGCCAGGCAGGCTGGCTGGGAAACATTTTAAGCTCTGCAGGCAGGCAGGCAGGCTAGTTTGGCAACTGGCAAGTAAGTCTCTTGGCCACATCCTGCTTCTGGCACCCCAGTCCTTTCCTGCCCCAACTCTCTGCCTCCCCCCACTCAACATACCCAAACTTACAACATACCCAAACATTTTAAGCTCTGCAGGCAGGCAGGCTAGTTTGGCAGCTGGCAAGTAAGTCTCTTGGCCACATCCTGCTTCTGGCACCCCAGTCCTTTCCTGCCTCAACTCTCTTCCTCCCCCCACTCAACATCCCCCTCTTACACCCATATCCCCGCCCAGAACTGGCACCCCAATCTCCTGCCCCAGATCACAATACCATCCTACCCTAGGTCACATACCAAACCCCTGCACTCCAGGCCCCTGACCTAGGTCACAACCACCTTCTTCACCCAAATTCCCTTCCAGACTCCATTCTCCCTTCTGCACCCTAATCCTTTACCCCAAGCTCCCTTCTGCACCCAACCTCCATCCCAGACACCACATCTCCTCCATTAATATAATGGAAGAGTGCGGCCCTCGACCACTTTCCAAAATCTTGGAGTGGCCCCCCCCGTCAAAAATTATTGTCCACTCCGGGAATAAGAGGATGGGAGGAAAGTGTTATAAAATGTTGAAAGTTTCAAAAAACAACTCCCCAATTTTTAGTTTTGGTTAAATTAAAAAAATCAAAATGGCAAAATCTAGCTGAAATCATTTCTGTGAAATTATTTCATTTTGTATTAAAAATATTTATTGTCTTAATAAAATGCTTTCAGCTCCCTGGTCAGTGGTGGAGCCTTTAGTCATGTTGCTGAGCACTTAGTCTTTCAAATAGCTCATTTGATTACAATAAGAATACTCATGAGCGTTGCTCACCAACATAGTAAAAGTTGCACAAAAGTAAACCTGTAATTAAAAGAAAATCCTGTTACTTTAAACTATATTTTTTCAGCTTTTTTACAATAAATACTGTATATAAAACAAAGGTAAGAGAAGAAACAAGTCAACATTTGTATTAAGAAACATTTTATTAACAAAACAGTAAATTCCACTTGCTTAGCATTTCCAATAATGGATAAATTGGCCTTGCAACAAATAAAAAATAATTGTAAATATCTATCACAGAAAGCACTATAAGGTTAGGGCATTGGACCTCTTTTTGATACCTGGGGGATGAATGATGTCACACATTATTTTAGTGTTTTGTTAAAAAAGGCAAAACTATACAGTAATAGAAATGAAGCCATCTCAGTCAAACACATTAGATTGTTATAGATATGGAATCCAATTTTTGTTAGGTAGTTTTAAAACATTTTAATTTAGCTACTGAAATTTCTAATGCTCCAATACTTCCATGTGCCTTTATTGTTAAACAATGAAATCAAAGACAAAAAGAAGAACTTCCAGAAACAGTGGTAGATAAAGTTCGCTTTTATCCATTTTATACCTTTTATTTCTTGATGTATTTATTCAGTTAAAATATTAAAGTACTGGCATGTTAACTGCTTGAAAGACAGCATGGTTCCACCACCTAGGTTAACAAAGTCACTACCAACCTGGAAAGCAACATTTCAGTCTGCCCAAACTATCCATCTCAGAACTGTTATGTACAGATTAGTTTTGCCCTTCATACCTTTCAGTGCTGAAAATCTCAGTTCTGAACATTACCTGGCATTCAATTTATTCCCCGCCCCCCCCCCCCCCGTCCCCATTGACTGAGAAACTTAAGATTTTAATATTGACGTTGAATATACATATTCCTTGTCTTTTCCAGAACACAGCTGACTTCCAAAGGTGGGGGAAGTAAAGAAAGAGAGAACAATGCCACAGGAGAACAACGATGTAATTTTTTAAATGGATTTTAAAAAAGCTATGCAACCCTCATTTCCACTTTCTGCAAGCAATCATAAAAATAAAAATACACTATGATGCACACCACAATTTGTTTGGCAAACACAGTGGCATTCTCAGATACATGTCCTCTCTATCCAAGACTGATAGCTGTACCAATTCCCAAATTTTTCATAAGCTACAGCGAATAACACACAAGAAGATGTGTTGCCACTAATTTTAAAGCTAATTTTTTTTTCTTGTCTGTAAAGTGTGAATATCTATATTCCTCCTAAGAGGCCTTCCAATTATTCAAAAGATTTCTATTGAACTACCCTCTCTGTCTAATGTATTCTCTTTGTATCTCTGTACAAGTGATATGTTAATTCTATGATTTATTGCTGTGAACCCAATGAAATAATGTTAATACAACCTTAATGTAAAAATCAATAACATTATGATAATTAATATTTAACCTAAATGCATTCAATTGTATATATATATGCAGAAAAAAGCAATTAAATGTTATTTTTAAAATATGATCACTGATCAACTTACATTTCATCACCTTGTTAGGGTATCATGTAATACTATAGAATCATCAACTGAGCTTAAAATACTTTCTCATATGACAAAATGCACACCTTTGAAAAATATTTAGCCAGATGGACCTCAACTGACTAATTAATTATATTAGGGGAAGGAAAATTCCTCAGTGGAAGTGATTTAGATTCTTTTTTAGGTCCATTTGGAATGCCAGATAAATGTTGTATGATTCATTTTAAGATTCACAAGGAATTCAATTTTCTTTATAGTTTCCTGGAGAGCCAGATTTCTGTAAAGTAAAATACACTATTCAGTGATGAAACCTTGATTGGCGACCAAGGTCACTTTAGCTTGCTAAATTATAGCTCATTCATGAATGTGGTACATTTATGGGAAAATCAACAATTCTGATTGACTTTATTGATGTACTTTGGGAACAGGGCTGGGGACAAGAGGGTAGAGGAAAGTTACAATAGATATATATTTTTGCTTTCTAATCCACTTCTTTCATACAAACTACTATAACTGATTTGCAACAGAATAGAGGCTGTACAAGTAAGAAAAAAATTAGCTGACTCTTATATACATTCATACACATCCCCTTAGTATAATCACTCCACTGTAAATTAAAAAAGGAAGAAAATTGTGACAATTTATAGTGGCTGCAAAAAACTGAATTTATGTCTGTTGCTCCAGATGTCATAAAACTTTCTATATCTAGGAACACTTAGAACATTGAGTTTACCAAAAATGGCCGAAGAGCAGATATAGTTTGCATTTTCTATACAACAGGCTATAAAACATCACTTATCACAGTCCAGAAAGCACATATAGATGTGTTTTATATAAACATATGTAATAACATATTAAGCGTGCATGAAAATTTCCCAACGATTGCATCTATGCCCTCTTGTTTGTTTGCTTTTTGTGAAAATGTGCCTTATATTCCACATTTTTTGTTTTGTTTTTGAAAATAAGGCCTCCATACTATTTCCTCACAACCAGAAAGGGGCTTTTTGAAAATGTTTTATATGAGTCTTCAGAAAAGCCAGCACTTCATTTCAAATGCAAGTTTCAAATCACTATTTCACTGCACCAGATGGCAAACTATTTATGTTTGCTTGTTGAGTCACCATTATAATGACAGTCTTCTCTGGCAGTAAGACTAACTTACTTCTCAAGAAAGCGCTAGCACTTTGGCTAAATCCAGAATCATAGGTAGCTTCTTTTATTTTCTTTGTGTGTGTGTGAGATTTGTTTTATTTATTTTGTTTCATATTGTGCCTTGATGTTGTAGTAATACTCGATACTTTATGAATGCATGGTGTCATCATTGTCTTTCAGAAATGTTCCAGCAACATAAAGACAGGCAGAGTAAATGAAAACACTGTGGATGTTTAGAAATTTATTGACTCCTGTTTCTGAAAAACAAGAGCATGAAATGCTTTTTTTAAAACAGTCTTTCCTTTCTAATTGCGTTCCCTGTCTTCTTTTATGTGCTTCATAAAAAGTAAAGTAAATAAGTTTGCATTATGTCTCAGATAAAATGAAGACTATTTCTATACAAGTGTTCTTTTAGATGTTGGGATCAGACATAGTATTCCTTATCCTTATTTTTCTTGTTCTTGCTGGAACTTTTAGCACTGTTGGGCTGTTTTTCCTTAATCACAGCCCCATTGGACTGTGCTGAGTTACTGATGTAGTTTCGACTCTCGTCTACATGGTATGAGCCTTCATCTCTGTTTCTGTACTTGTACATGGCATAAAGGAGGATTAGGATACACAGTGCTGCTGCTGCAACAATTCCAACCACCATGCCTGTTGTGCTGCTGGATTCTCGAATCACTTCGGCTGAGCCTGGGTATTCTCTTCCTCCCGCTCTGGTAGGATTTGCTGTAGGTAGATGATGAAAGAAGGGAGAGGTTATTCTTGAGTTTGCACGCTGCTAATTTTCACTCAGAGCTACCTGTTAGAGCCACGTTTCTGTCCAACAGCACTGGCAAAGTAGGTACCTGTCCAATGTACAGTACCAGTCAGTGCCTCACGATCACTAAAAAGCACTGAAACACTGGGGTACAGATCCTGCCGCCAACTTCTCTTTCATGCCTATCAGTCTGAATAAACAAGCTTTTAAAATAAACCATCTGAAAAGCTCAGATTAAATCTCAAAAACAAATTTCTTTTATTAGCCTTTATTTTACTGCAAGGAGGCTTTAAATGTTTTGAAATAACAGGTGCATCATGATGCTTGTGGGAAGATTCATTTTAGAAACAACTCTCTTTAGTATGAGATTTACAGAAAATATTCTGCTTGCAAAAGATTTCACTAATAAACTAATCTGTGCATGCAAAAAAGGCTAGTTTGAAATTATAGGGCCATGCTCTCATCAGGAATGCTAAATATCTCACTACAGCCTCTGTCACAAACTGTCTCCCCACGTCTCCACTCCCATCATTGGCTTCTGTTCTCCTTTCACATTAAGTCTCTAAGCCTTATTCTGGCCTGCATATTTATACTTGCCTCTGGAAATTTCCACTACATGCATCTGACGAAGTGGGTCTTTGCCCACGAAAGCTTATGCTCCAATACATCTGTTAGTCTATAAGGTGCCACAGGACTCCTTGTCGCTTTTGCAGATCCAGACTAACACGGCTACCCCTCTGATACTACTTTTCTCTCTTTCAAGGTACTGCGTAGTTCTGCCTTCCCTTCTTTAATGAATTCCCATACCCCCACTGTTCTGTATGCTCCAGCCAAACATCTTTCTTTTCTGTTCACTTTTTCCTCTTTCAAACTGCCTGTTATGGTTGAAACTGTCTCCCAACCAATGATAAGTAAGGGCCCTAGTTTTAAACACCCGTCATTATTTCATGAAGCATTAAGCTGATAGATCCATCTCTACTCTGCCTTATTGAGTTTTGATCTGATTTGTATTAACCTTGTGTAAACTCTTTTGGGTAATAACTTCGGCTTGTGTGGCTACACCACTGCTGTGCATATAACAATAACAGTAGTAATAAATAATGGATGTGGCATTTTGTGGTTTAGCACCTATCAATGGTTTGTATATTTATTATTATGCTATTAGACTACATTATAGGTGATGTCATTTATTTATTTACTCATTCTAACTTCCTGAATGAGAGGAGGTAGGTTAACACACCTGGTGTGTCTGTGTGGGTTCTTACATACAAAGTGATAACCTTTTAAAACATACCAATTATGTCCTAAATAAAGGTGAGGTTAGCTTGATTTTGCAGCATTCCCTATAATTATAGCAGTATTTTATACCCGAGAGGCTGAGGCAACATATCATTTACACTTCTGCTCTCAGCTGGTTCTAAGAGCGAGAAGAAAGGATACTGAAACGAGCCTAGATTTTCCACTGAGTAGAGTACTGTCATTAGGCAACTAGGCTGGTTCTTAAAAACTGCTTTTTAAATAATTATGCATGGCTAAAAATGCTGTCACTACAATATAAATGTTAACTGAAGTATTATTAAAAGCGCTAGTACGAGCATGCATGCATAATGCTATACGTATCAGGCCTTCCCTCAAACCAGCATTTTAGAAAAGTGCATTCATTGTTGGCAAACCTTTTGCTGGAGGTTTACAAACTGACACTAGACCCTAAAGCCTTTTTTAACAATGTGCAATCAAGATATGAGATTCATTTAAAAAAATGAATTAAGGGTAATGTCAGACAGATTATACACATTTATAAGGTGATGACAACACATTTTGACAACTAGAATGGAAAACAGCAACCAGTTCAGGGCATCTGAAATTGCTTTATGAAGATGGACAGACAGAAAGCAGAAGCCTTTTTTTGTTTGGCATTACCCAAAAGTTATTCACTAATGGTTGTGTTTTTACTTTTAAAGCATCACTTCCTGGCAGTTACCCTATCTTAATATAAAAATATTACATTACAAGATGACATTTCTTAAGATGAAGGAACAGAGGCCACATACTGGAAAGCCTAAAAATAAGCTAATCCTGGAATACATGTTAATGATTGCCCATCAATGGGTAGTATTTGAATATAATTTTTCTCTAGAAGTCCTTGACTTGTATGTTGGCACAGTTCTCTATCCTACGGCTACATATAATATTTTAAAAATTTATTTCAAAACATCATAAGACTTTATTATGTAGTGTGATAATTTTTCTCAGATAATATGCTTTCACAGTATATGCCAACTTTTTAAGCAATTGGAGTCCATCTCAAAACAAACATTTACTACAATAGGCTCTGCTTCTTCATTGTACCCACTGTCATAGATTGAAATTCTTCTATCCTGAGCGTGTCACAAATTGTATTACAGGAGACAATGCACTGTCACTGAATAAAGACTTACGAGTATTTCCTTAGTGAACTAAAATGAGACAAAGGTTATCTTATTGTATGTGATTTCATAAAAATAATTTCTGCTTGAAAAGAAATTGAAGCTACTGAATAAACTCTTTTCACTACCTGATGGACTAAAAACCTGTTCTTTGTCAATACAGACATCTGTAACAAGTGCTGTCCATTATCTTCGCTATTAAAGTTCACTAAATGAGATCTCACATCTCACTTATATAGGGAACCATTCTTTGATCAGTGAAGCCTGAGGAAAGCAAATAAAGCATATTATTTCAGTGTTACCTAAACTAATTTTTTTAAAATATATTTTCATAGTTATCTCACTGATCCTATATGCCTGAAGAAGACACAACCATGTAATTAACATTTCTTAAACTTACTGTGCCTCTGGTGTCTGTTTTCTAATTTGAGATTAAAACAAGTTATTTTTGTTTTATTTATGCTTTTGTAAAAAGAGTAACATAGCTCCCAAGGAAGACATAGGGAGATAGAGCAATGTCCATGGTAGGGATGTTAAATATTGATTAATTGACTAGTCGAGTAACCGCATGAATTCTTATCAGTTAGTTGACTATACTATAGTCCCCGGGCTGGGGCCGGCAGCCATTGTTCTCGGGCCCCACTCGTGAGGAGCCCCCTGCAACTCTGCACTGCTGCTTCTGTATCAGAGGCAGCAGCATGGAGTGCCAGGTGGGAGCTGGTACTCAAGGGGAGCCAGTTTAAAAACCAGCTCCCCTTGCGGACCAGCTGCCTGTCGCCCTGGGCTGCCTCCTCTGATAAAGAGGCAACAGCACGGGGTGGCAGCCGCCCCTGTCAGGGGGTGGTGTCTGAGCTCCTGGATGCTGCTGGCCAGCCTGCTAAAAAATTTGCTGGTAGGGGAGGGGAGGGAAATGTGTGTAGTCTATAGCACTAACCAATAAGCTTTTGTGTATCAGTTAATCGACTACACTATTACATTCGTAGTCCATGGACAACCTTTGTCACTCTAAACACTCTTGTTCTTCTGTGAAACTGCAAAATAAAGCCAGTAACCATGCAGACTCTTTGGATTTCAGATAATAAAAATAAAAAAGTCACAAACCTTTAAGAAATGAAAAAGTCACACACAAAAACTGAAGCTGCTTTATTGACTTTAGGATGCTTCAGCAAAGAGCAAACGAACATAAAATGCCAGCCCTCCCATCTTGCAATGATCCATTCTCAAAATAATTGACAAGATGTGTATATTGACTTTTCCTTATTAAAAGTCGTTGTGCAGATTTAGGATAAATTTCCTTTTCTACCATATCTTTGAAAAATCTTGTACAAAACAATCACAACTGGCTACAGTTCTACATTGTATCACTATGGATTAGAACATTATTATAAATCTTGGGTGCCCTTAAAATGGGTTTACATTTAAAGGGAAAATTTGACTATTTAAAATTGATTTTTTGCAGTGTCAAGTTTTCATTAATCCCGTGAAAGAATATTGGAAATGAAGGGTTCCCTGGTGTTTGTGAATTTAAACTAGACTGCATTTTAAAAAACAAAACAAACCAACCCCCTGCTTCCCTGATAGTCATGTTTTCACACAAACAGAGATTAGGAAATACAAGAGAAGACTATATAAATGCTACATCTGCACTGAAGCATGAAAGCAATTATTTACATGGCATGCAGCAATTTGTACTCCGTGTGTGTTTTTTATTCGAGAGCCACTATAAACTATTTTCAGGATATTCAAATTCTGGTGAGCAAGATTCTCTGAGCTTATGAGCTCAATGCAGTTCACACATTAGACTGTCTCTTTAGAAGTTGTGTTTCTGAAAAAAATCTATGCCCTTTCCTGTTGCACTCAAAGGGAAGAACAAGCATAAGCCTCTAAGTACAGGTCTAGACACTTATTGGGACTACGTCTCACAGGATACAAACAACTCACCTTAAATCCCTATGTGGATTACCCTAGGTTTGAGACACACTAGTAAAGGTACTGAATGCCTCCTTATGCCCCACCTTGGACCTGGTGGCTGGGGAGGCAAGAGATGGGTGGAGCCTTGTAACTGGGTCCTAGTACAGCAAAAGATGGACTGGTGTGGGGAATTTTCAGAATGTATTGTTTGTTTAATTCCAATGACAAATTTCTATTCCAGCCCCCTTACTGGCCCTCCTTCCACCTTTGGGACAGTTGGGGACCAAATGTTGGGAAAAAAACCTCTTTCTGATCATCCCTTCTTCCGTGTATAACGAGGTTTACAAGGGTGCCGAAAAAACCGTGTCTGCTTTTCCAAATTTTTTTTTTTTTCGGAAAACCAGATGCATTCCTTGGACGTGGCAGAGCCAGTGTAGACGTAGCCTATGACACATTTCAAGGGCCAAAGACTATTTCAGAAATGTTTTTAAATTAGTGGGGGTTTTGTTGTATGACTCAGATACCTTAGTGTGACAGAACAATAACTAACATATTTCAAACACCTTTAAAATTCCCTTTTGCACCGAATAAAGCACTCATTTCTGAGATAAGTGGGCTGCAAGACACTGGAATCAAACAAGGGGTCAAGAAAAATCTTGGAAGCTTATATCTAATGTTTGTTGACTACCTACCATGGAATCTGAGTCATAGAATCACAGGGTTGGAAGAGACCTCAGGAGGTCATCAAATCCAACCCTCTTCCCAAAGCAGGACCAACCCCAACTAAATCATCCCAACCAGGGCTTTGTCAAGCCAGGTACATGTCATTTCTGGTGGAAACATTTACCAATTGTTTAATGGCTGCTATTTGTACAGCTTTGAATGTAAAAATAAGTCTATGGCGAGACGGCTTAGTCAGGGGTGGGCAATAATTTTTGATGATGAGGCTACTCCAAGATTTTGGCAAGTGGTCAATGGCCGCACTTTTCTATGGAGGAGGTGCGGGGTTTGGGGCGGAGGTTGGGGCAGAAGGGAGCTTGGGGTAGGGGACTAGGGTGCAAGAGAAGCTGTGGGGTCTGAGAGGGAGTTTGCGTGAAGGAGGATGTTGTGATCTGGGGCAGGGCAGTGTGGGGCTGATCTGCAGCAGCTGCCTACTCTATGCGCGAGGGTCCCAGTGGGGTAGCCTGTGGGCCGACTGGACAACTATGGGCCAGATCCAGCAGCTTGACGAGTAGGATCCAGTCCATTGTCTGGATCTTCTTTGCCCCTGACTTAGGGTGCAGAGCATCTAATCAATATGGTTCATGAGCTGAGCCTGATGTGCTGGAACAGACAATTCTGTTTCTCTTTGCAACTGCGGGTGATTTCCCTGTGAATCTTGCTGTCACTAGGAAGCTATTACATGCAAACGTAAACATCTGTGTCTTAGATACTATGTATAGCTTGAGTGCTAATGCTCATGTACCTGAAGGAGACACTGCACTCTGGTTTCTCTAAGTACTGTAATGTGGGAATACAGAGAAACTATATTATACATCCAGGAATAAAGGGTTCACACATACAATCTGCAAGCACTTTATATTTACACCCTCTAACGGCACATGTATACCTTTGTGGAAGAAAAGGGGCATTCAAGCCTCAAAGCTGAGTTCATCTTGCAACCCTGAGCCTCAGAATGGTACGGCCTACAAGCCTGAATCAATACGACTGCCCCCTCCACCACAGGATGGTGTGGCCTAGTGGCCAGAGGGCAATACAGTTGCCCTCCCTTGCAGGGCTACGTGGCCCAATGGCTAGATTCATTAGCTCTCTTGGCAGGGGTGCATGGCCTAGTGGTCAGAGTCTATACATCTGCCCTCTCTTGAAGGGCTACATGGCCTCATGGCCCGAGATACTGAGGCCCTCTCTTGTCATGGTTGTGTGGCCTACTGCCCAGAGTCAATACGGCTGCTCCTCCTCACAGCATTTTGTGATCTGATGGCTAGTGGAGGATGCACCACCATTGACGGGGGTATTGGCGGGGTAAGGAGACCCAGCTGCTCCCTGCTCCACTTGGCTCCAGCCCAGGGCACTGTCAGTAGTGAGTGTACTCACTACTGGGATAGCGGGGATCTGAGTGAAAGATATTGATGTCATTCCCTGAATCAATGTCTAGTTCCCCTGGGCTACTTCCTATTGTGTCTTCCAGTGGTGTGGTCCCCTGGGTCTCCAAGGTCTGCAGGCTGCAAAACTTCTGATGGTTCCGATTTTACCAAGGTGTTTGCAAGTGGTTGAGTGTCTGTCTGGACCTCAGTGAACTTGGCCTCCATGGTCTTGGACTCCAGCAGCTCCCAGGCTGGAATCTACAACATGTGTCCTCTCTTTTGACAATCAGCCCTGACTGAGCTGATCTTGTTCCTTTTATACTGATGCTCCAGTTGGGGCATGCCCAGCAGAGATGAGGTAGTTTGGCTTCCTTTGCCCAAAATACAGTGTTAACCTTCCTTGACCAGTAGGGGCCAACTACATACAGCCAATTTCACATCCATACAACAGGAAACTACAGGTTTAGACATGGAGTCCTGCACATGTTCATGTACAATTTGTGAGTGTAACTTAGTAAGGAAAATTCAGGTTGCATAGAAAGTAATGATTCTGGTTCATGTGCTGAGCCCAGTGTACTGGAGCAGAGAACTCTGTGGGAAAGTCCCTTGAAGTCTTGTCACTAGTAGATGTTGGCACTCATTGGACCCGATTCTCACTGCACCAGGGGTGAAAAAGGTGATTTAACGTGGTGCAAATGAGAATTAGATCTGGTGTTTCTTCTCTTTCTTCTCATTTGGTTTTCTCTTTCTCCATCCTCTGCCTTATTCACTTTTGCTGCTCTCAGTCTATTCTACAAAATACCAGCGAGAAATCAAGAAACATCTAGAAAGAGTATGTCTTATATTTCAATACAAATCTTCTGCTCTCACTGCCTGCATTCTCACCTCTAGGTTCTATCTTGACTATAAGTAGTAATTTCTTAGCTCACTTGGCAAGATTTTATTCTGGCCACTTTCTGGGTAGTATCCTCAAACTCTCACTGTTTTAACTATTCCTTCTTGCAAACTTGTCTAAACAAAGTACACTTACTATGAATGCTTAAAGGCTCTGATTCACCATTGCATTATTACAGCTTTGTGTCAGTGGAGCTACCTTGGTATGGAAACTGTGTGATGTGATAACAATTCAGGCCCACTACCCTCAGCTATAAACTTTGCAATACTGTTAATACGTTCAGATTCTTGTATTAACACATCTGTCAAAGCAAAGGAAGCAACAAATGATAATGGAGAAAGGTTTCATTTCACAGACAGATACACACTACATAGTAATGATGACAACATTGTTTCACTGCTGCCAGGAAATTGTTTGGGTCAAGCAATCCAGTATATAAGAAAATATATGCATTAGACATAGCCAATCAGCGTTAGGAGTAATATCAAAGTCTTGCTTGAGGGAGACTATATATCTGCATGACTTTTCCATGTGCTCAAGCCTCTAGCACTGCATAATTTAATTTCAAAGAAACTGCAGCAACTCAGTTATTTATACTTAATAAACTAAACACTGTGTAGTTTGATTCAAGAGAACAGAATCTTACAATAATGTGAAAAGAGCAATCCTACCAAGAGAAAACATAATTTCTAAATTTTCTTTGACTTCTAACAAGGGCCAGAACTTGCAGTCCTTATTCAGAGTGTGATCCAATTGTCATGAAAGTCAATGGGGCCCACTCCACTGATTGTTATGGAATTGGATTGAATGTTTAGGCCTTACTTAAGCAAGCTCCTTTCCCTCAGCCCTCTTTATATAATCAGAAAAAACTCCATTGAATCAATGGAAGGTTCTTCTCTGCCAAACTAAGGATTTGACCCACAGTGACTTCTGTATTTTACACAACACCTGAGATAATTACAGACCTAGGAGATCATTTTCATGGTCACATCAGTGTATTTAGCATTTGTGAAAAGTACTGGAACACTGAATTTCTCTGTTTTTCTGCAGATTCATATAGTACCATGGGCAATGGCAATGCACGCTTCTGTTGGGGGAGGGGTTTGGAATGGGGGGAGCAGGCTCCAGATAGCACTTACCTCATGAGGCTCCCCAGAAGCAGCAACAGGCTGCTCCCAGGCTAATGTGCCTCCTTCCTGACCTGACCCTACCTTTTCAGGAATGAAAGCATAAATCAGTGGACTCCAACCTTTTTTGCACCCAAGATCACTTTTTCAATGTCAGGGCAAGCCAAGATCTACTCCATCCCTTCCCCAAGACTCCACACCTTTCTTGAGGCCCCGCCCTCTCTGTTCCCCTCCTCTCCATCATTTGCTGTCCCCAGCTTTTACTCGCTCTCACCGGGTTGAGGCAGGAGGTGCGGGCTCTGGGATGGGAATGAGGAATTTAGGTGTGGGAAGGGGTGAAAGGTGCAAGCTCTGGAAGGGAATTTGGGTGCAGGAGGAGGTGGAGAAGGGGCTGCTGGCTCAGGAAGGGGCTCCAGGCTGGAGAGTATTGGGGTCAGGTAGAGGGTTGGGGTGCTGAGCAAGCCACAGGTAGTACATGTGAGCGTGCAGGAATTCAGATTGGGGCATATGAGGGGCTCAGTGCAGGGGGGGTTGGGAGTATGATGGGCTCAGGACACATATTTGCAGTGTGTGGATGGTGCAGTAGTGTTGTCGCAGAAAACTGGGGTGTGTGAGAGGCTCAGGACAGGGGATTCTGGTGTATGACAGGCTCAGAGTTGGGGCACGTGTGGGGATGCAGGGGTGTAATAATGCTGAGGCCAGATGGGGGCTTGGCCCCAACTGGGGGCTTGTTGGCCAGGCTTCATGTTTAAATAAAATATTATGTCCAGCACAAACGTTTCAGCATTGTCTTTATTTATGGGAGGGGCGGGGAACCTGTTTTGGGTCAGGGATCATTGACCCACAGAAAAATCAGTCAGGGACCACACAAGCGAGATGCAAAAAACCTCCCCTCCAAGTCCCCTCCCCCCCCCCCCGCAAGCCTCATGGATGTGGCCCCAACTGAGACACTCCCTCCTCTGGCCACATGGGGGGAGGGTAGGTAGGACTGAGGTTCAAGGCCTCAGGCCAGATTAACTCTTCTGGGTTATGGGATTTGTGGGCCCTCTACACTGTGAGGTGGGGCCAAAAAATGAGGGATCCAATATGCGGGACAGGGCTGCCAGTGAGTGGGATAGGGATGGGGTGCAGAACCTGGGTGGAAAATAGGGTACAGGATCAAGCTGGGGGTACGTGTCTGGCCAGGAGGGCGGGGGCAGAAGCAGGATGCTGGTGGGTGTCTGGCTAGGAGGCAGGGGCAGTGCTGGTGGGTGTCTGGCCACAAGGCAGAGGCAGGGAACTGGTGGTGTCTGGGTGCTGGATGGGGTCTGGCCAGGGGGCAGGAGCAGGATGCTGGTGGGCCCTGGGCACGGGGAAGGGTGCTGGTGGGGGCCTGGCCAGGGGTAAGGGTGCTGGTGGGGGCCAGGGCAGGGTGCAGGTGGGGGCTGGGGCAGGGGGCAGGTGGGGCCCTCGGCAGGAGCAGGGTGCTGTATCATGTCCGGCCAGGGGGCAGGATGCTGGTGGGGGCTCAGGCAGGTGGGGCCCTGGGCAGGATCATGTCTGGCTGGTGGGGGCTAGGGCAAGGTGCAGGGTGCTGGTGGGGCCCTGAGCAGGACACAGGTGGGAGTCTGGCCAGGGGGCAGGGTGCTGGTGGGGCCTGGGGCAGGGGGCAGGTTGCTCGTGGGGCCCTGGACAGGTAGCAGGGTATTCGTGGGGGTCTGGGCAGGGATGTAAAGGGGCAGAATACTCGTGGGGGTCTGGGTGGGGGGAGGGGACAGGGACAGCTCGGACAGTACCTGGGGGTCCCACAGCTGCATGCCAGGTCTGGGTCTCAGGAAGCACGTACACTGCTCCCCCCTCCCCAAACAGCCGGCACGCTTCCTGAAACGCCAGGTCTGTTGTGCCACTGGGGACTTCCTTTCCCCTGCTTCCTTTCTGCATGGCGGGGGCGGGCGCGGGGGTAGGAGTCCTGGGACTGCGTGTCAGCTCCAACTGCTCGGGAAGCGCACGCTCTTCCTCTGCTGCCCACGGCACACACGCTTCCCGAGCAGTTGGAGCTAGCATGGTCCCGGGACTCCTACTCCCTGCGCATCCTCCCCCTCCTCCCCGCCCCCGCCTCCCGCACCCCGCACCCCGCACCCCGCACAGGCAGGCAGCAGGGGGAGGGAAGTCCCTGGAAGTGCGACAGACCTGGTGTTTCAGGAAACGCGCCGGCTGTTTGGGAGAGGGGAAGAGCAGCCCATGTGCTTCCTGAGATGCTGGCTCTGGCGTGCAGCTGCGGGACCTACCCCCACCCCACAGGAAGCCGGCGCTACCTCCATTTTCGCAGGAGATAGCGCCAGTGTGGGCTCTTTCTTGGGGTGGGGTGGGGAATGACGGGGGGAGCGCTGGGTCTCCTTGCGATCGACTGGTCGTGCCCCCTCACCCCTGATTGACCAGTCGATCACAATGGACAGGCTGGAGACCACGGGCATAGATCGTTCTTCAGTGGAGGTCACAGACCTGTTGTGAGCTGGCCAACAAAGATGCTAGATAATGGACAAGTTTCCATATCCCAGAAATGGGCAAGATTAACTGGACTGAGACCATTCACTCAGTCACAAATGTGTCACAAACAAGGATAAGTAAAATAGAAACAGAGGGACACATTGATAGATGAATCTGACATAATTAACCAACCGTGAAACATTTATAGTCCATGCAATATTATCTTTTAAAAAATACATAGCAAAACTCCTGCAGGTAATGCTGAAATGAAATTAAATAAAAATAAACACTAATTATTTCATTCTTAGAAGTAAATCCTTTCAATTTTAATTCTGTATGACCTCTGGATTATAAACACAAGTAATTCCTTCTGTCCTGTTCCATGAATGATGAATGCATCTGACTCTGAATGCTATGAAGACATGTATATTATTTTATTGGTTAATAATTAAGAATCATAAAAGGGGTTTTAATGACACAATCCCTATTTTCATATTTTGGTTGTGTATGCACTTCACATTGTGACACAGATCATTTTGTTACTTGATGCAAAGCAAAATTGCTTCCTCTAAAAGACCATGGTCATGTATCCACAGGCAAGTGGTAGCAAGCATTTGCTTTAAGATCAATGCTGTGCTTCATTCAATAATTGCTGTGCTTTGCATCAGACTTGTTTCTCTTTCTCTCAAGATAACAATTCTTTCTTTTATGGCTCTAAGCTCTCTGCCTCATATACTTTAAATTAATTCAGTTGCTCTCTGCCTTTTATTGTTGTTTCTCTACATTTTAAGGGTGATTCAGCCACCGGAGCTGGGAGGCAAAACAGCGGGCAGGGGGATTCAGTCACCAAGGCTGAAAGGTGGAATGAGGGCCCAGGGGGCTGAAGGTTTGGGCTGTCAGATCAGGAATAGAGGCTGGAAGATTTGGCTGCCCAGGCTAGGAAGCAGAGTCAGTGGCTGGTGGATTGGGATGCCAGGGCTGGGAGACAGAGCTAGGCTCAGGGGCAGGGGATTGGGGCTACCTGACCTGGCACTGCCCTCAGCTGGCATTAGGCATATGCAGCATAGGACACTACTTAATTTGGGGCACAGTGGTGCCCCAAATTTAGTGATGCACTAGACAACTACAAATTCTGTGTATGTCTAAGGATGGACCAGAGAGGAAGCACAGAATGATCCATCTTCCAGGAAATGGGTGTTATATATCAAAGCCTTAATGAACTTTGAGTCAAATCTCAGTACATTGCCCGAGTAACAGGAAAAGTGGCAACAATTTATTAGCGCACAGCAACTCAACGGTTTGTGACAGGAAATGAAAAGCAAAACATGTTTATAAAGGACTCAGATTGTTTATGTTTTGCTCATTAGGATAAGAGAGATCAGTTAAAAAAAAAGCCCAAGTGTGTTAAAAACAAACGTGATGGAAAGGCACGACTCACCTGTCTAAACTTGAAGGGAAGCCTGTTTATGTTAATACAAAGAAGTTTCCACTTGGAAGTATGACCCCTGCCAATGCTCCCATTCCTGTATGTTCTGGTTACAATCCTTAAAATAGCCAAGTGATACTTTTAGCAATCTTATTTCTGATGAGGCTTTGAAGTGTTGAGGATCAATTCTATCGTAAGTATTTTAATCTTCAGTTATCTTGAAAAAATTGTTATGGCATGTCCACACAAATGCACAAGCTGACAGTCGTTTTTCCAAGACACGCAGTGAGACACATTAGTGAACCTAATTTAGAATTAAGCCCAATATTTTTCACTCTGCTCATCTGGTCAAATCTCTCTTTGCATTTTTTTTAAATCTTCAGTAGCTGCACACTGAATTACAGCCCATTATAATTGGATCCAATGAGCTGTGTGGCGCTGTTCCTAATTAAACTCTAAAGAAAGCTGTGGTCTACACAGGGCCTGGGGAAGGTAGAACAAAGCCTTTAATGTGAAAAGTGGAGATTTGCCAACCATCAGCTTCACAGCTCATCAGGTGGCATCAGTGGACTATTCTGAGCCCTCTTTTGGACAGATTTTTAGGAAACAAAATTTTTCAGTTTGCATACAAAACAAAATGATGACATGTTATATGCTTTATTACTTCATCTATTGGATGAAGCAGGCAGGGAAATTTTCAGGATATGCATTATTATTATTATTATTATTTTGGGTAATGATTTGCAAAGAGGATAGGGGTGAGAATATATTGAAGAAAACACGTTGCCTTTCCTTGCTAAACAAAATGTAAATAAAATATGCTCACTAAGCTTTTCATGTTCATACATTTGTTATGATTTCATCCAATTATGGCACATTTAGCAGTTTGTACACCACAGTGAAATCTGCAATTATAATGTTTGTGACTTTATGTTCCCAGACATATTTATGGGACTGCAGTTTAGCACCTCCTAATTTGTGCTAAATTTTTTATATCCCATATGAAATTTGTTGCAAGTTGCATATTCACATTTATTATTTATAGGACAGGTGCTCAGAAAGCAAAGATGATGGCGATAGAACAGGGCTAGCCAGAAGCCCCCAATTGCAACACATTTCTCAGGAGATGAATTTCCAGTTCAAAAATAAATCTAGTTAATAATTTAGCCCAATCAATATATTTATAATAACTATCAGCTGTATCTAGAGCAGGCTGTCATCATTTCCTTTTCATTTATAGAAGTTGTTGTAATTCAATTTGCAGACCTTAGCATTACAGGGCTTTTGTGGTGTTTTTTGTTTTTGTTTTTGCATGGATCCTTCCTAGTTCTAAAAAGACCATGTGGTTACAGTATTTATTCAATAAGCTTTTAAAAAAAGATGCATGCATGAGTGGGACTCAGAGTGTTGGCTTGAACTAGAGAAATTACCAGCAAGCATTATGAAAACATCCTCACATGGCTTGGTCAGTACATTTCAGCTGACCTGGGGCCCTCTCTCTTGTCACAGCATCCCAACTGTTCAAGCTCCTTGTCCTCTGGGGAGTTCCATTTATGTCACATTATCTCCCCTCCCCTGTTATGCTTATGTGGGTCCTTCCCTGGGTGAATGGATGTCAAAGAGCCAGAGAAGAAATGTAATGGGATCGCAGCCCAAAAGCCTCTGAAAATGATGTCAGGAGATAAGAGCATATTGTTCTGAAACACTCCCCCTCTGCTTCACAAAAGCAGACAGCAGGAAAGATGAACAGAGCAGCAAGGAGCCTCTTTGTAGAGTTGCCAACTTTCTAACTGCACAAAAACAAACATCCGTGCCCTGCCCCTGTCCTTCCCCTTTCCAAGGCCACGCTCCTGCCCCTACCCCTTCTCAGAGACCTCTCCCCCACTCACTGCAGACCCCCACCCTCCCTCCCTCATATCCCCCACTCACTTTCACTGCCCTGGGACTTAGATTTTGGGGAGTGGGAGGGTATGGGTGCTCCAGCTGGGAGTGCAGGCTCCAGGGTGAGGCCAGAAATGAGAGGTTCAGAGTGTGGGAGGAGTCTCCAGACTGAGGCTGAGAAGCTTGGGGTGCAGGAGGGGACGCTGGACTCAGGCAAGTGTTTGGAGTGTGCGAGGGGGTGCAGACTTTAGGGTGGGACTGGGGATAAGTGATCTGGAGTACAGGAGGGTGCTCCAGGCTCTGAGATGGAGTTGGAGTATGGAAGAGGATTCCCACCTGGGAAGAGAGTTGGGATGTGCGTTTGGGCTTTGGCTGGGTGATGCTAACCTCAGGTGGCTCCTGGTCGGCAGCACAGCAGGATCCTTGCCTGCCCTGGATCCATGCTGCTCCCAGAAGCAGCCAGCATGTCTGGCCCCTAGGAGACACAGCCAGGTAGCTTTGCATGCTGTACCCCACATGTGCTTGCAGGTGCCGCTCTCTCAACTCTCATTGGTACCCTTTGGACTGAGCATTCTGGTCGAAAACCAGACACTGGGCAACCCTACCGCTCTGTGAAGCAAGTTCAGTATCTACATTCACTTGAGGGGAGAGACCCCGGCCATGCCAGTTCCAGAGAGTAGGAACCAATTTAAAAAATATTGCCTTCCCCATGCTTTCAAAAATCACAAATCGGGGCCAGTTTAAAATCATGTATTTTCTAATAAAATAATCTCCTTTGGTCTCCCCATCCATCGGGGCATTCGGACAATCGTGAGATATCACAAGATTCAAGAACTGCACTTCCCTCTCATAAGAGCTAAGCAGTTGCAGGAAACAGAAGTTGTCTACAATATGGGCCAGGTTGCAATACTACTACTCACACTGAGCATAGTTTGTTCCACAGATATTAGTCTCAGTGATATCAGGGAGGTGGCCCACAGAACAAGGTGCTATTCACGGTAGGTCAGGCCACGAGGTCCCAAAATATGAGAAGTACAGGATCTTTCGAAAAAGGGTTTTTTCCCCGAAAGAACCGTGTCCAGATGGCGGTTTCACTTTCGAAAGGCCCATAACGCCCGGCTGCCATTATGCAAATTAAGCGTGGGAAATTCAAATCCTGGTTTCATTTGCAGTTTCGATCTGTATAATTTACATCCCTCTTTCGAAAGAGGGATGTAGTCTAGCATGCCCTGGGAGAGAGTGCTGGGAAAATACTGCTGCTTTAGGGCTACAGAACTTCTTTTGGCCCATGCTGCCCTAAAAAAGGACAGGGCCATGCCAACAGCTGGAGAAAGGAAGATGGGCAGATGGGCAACTCTTTGAGGAACTGCAGAGTGCAGAGGGGAACTCATTTATGATTTGGATAACATTATCGAACATAAATCAGTCATGGGCATTTTGCAGAATAGGATTTCTAGCCCGGGCAGAAATATTTTAAAAGCACTGGCAACTGAGATGCAACAAATGCAAAAGTAAAACTGTTCTTAAGCAAACAGAAATTGAATAGCATCATTTGATGATGACTGATGAGAAGCAATAGAAAAGCTAATGGACGTCAAGCTATCAGCAAGACTGTACACAAACATCGACATTTGTATTCACTTCTGGGCCAGAATTAGGATAGAAATGATAATTTGTCATAAAGCTTTATTTCACTCATGCCTCCCCTACCTCCACCAGCTAAGTAAGTGTGCCAGGCAACAGAGCCAGTAAGGTTTGTGAGATCTGCAGCGTTATGTCCCCGGATTAAAATAATCTCAGAGACATGTCTGGTCTGTCAGCGAGTGATGGTAAAATTTCAGCTGCAGGGCTGAGGCACCATAACACATTTTCACTGCTATTGCTTCCTTCAAGGGGGGCAGGCAAGAGTTGTAACTCTAGATGACAGAAGCAGAGTGGACACCCAGGCTTTAATTTGCTAATGAGACAGCACTGTCTGATTGCACAGACCTAATTAGCATGAGTTCGGAGCCACGAAAGAGAAGAATGTTGTGTAGTGTTGATCCATGATGGGCAAATGACAGAATTGCTAACCTCAAGAATTTGAAAATAAGCGAATGTCAGAATAAATTGCAGACATTTATTTTCACTTTGATGTGCACAGAACTCTAGTCTCAGTGCATGTGTGTCCCGCACGTGATTTATAGCATCTTCACAAGTTAAATGGTGTTCTGAAAAGAGCAGGAATTTTCAAGCTGATGTGTTAGTCAGTTGGGAAGTACTAGTACTATCATCTTAGCATTTCATCTCTCTTGCCAGGGACTGGTACTCCTTAACATAACTCAGAAATCTTTGAAGGGACAGGAAATGTCGCCTGCAGTGTCTTACTTCCACTTTAAACCTTAGCAGACCATGTGGCATACACAAGTTCTTTAATGGCCTACTCTGGCATTCCCTCTTCCTACTAGCTACCCAGGAAGGAAGTGTTTACAACAACCAATCACTAGGACAGGAACTAGGACTCATTCACCTTTACTAAAACTTCCCTTGAATGAAAGAATGTGGCTCTATATGACTTCAATGGAAACTGCATATTCACCTCTGAGCCTCAATCAGGCCTCTCATTTTTTATCAGACATAAAAATTCTCCTAGTTGTGAAGAAAAATAATCATTGTGATTCTCATCTGGTTGCTCTTATGCACTGAAGATGAAGTGCTCCTTGTGATTGCTCACCTTAATATACAGGTCATTATTCAAGTTTCCTCTACTTGAACTTAGACTTCATACAGTCATCACATACAAAATGTATCCATTTTACTTTAGATAACTAAACTAAGTTACTACAAGTACTGAGAGATTACCAACTCATCTGAAGTGACTAATAAATTAAATGCAACTAATGCACAGTCCCAATTAGTAATAAGAGCTGTGACAAATACTGAACAATCAAGTGTCCATTCAGAATAGATGATAAAAGAACAACTCACACTCAATGAAATAGTTTGCTGAGCACTGGAGGGTACTGTTGAATCTGGTCTCAGATGCTTACCATATTGTTAAAGGTGTTCAGTTCAGGAGTGTCAACAACTTGCTTCCATCATCTAGCTTTGAAAATTGTCTCCTTACCAACAGTGAGCATTGGCCATACATATAAACGAAGGTCCCTTAGCCACTCTCTACCCATGTCTTATGCAAAGATTTGCCAATTCACATTCTTTTTGTGATTATAGCATGCAAATATGAAATAAAAGAAAGGAAGAAAAAAGTTGACTAACCTAACCCACCTGAGCTCGGCTCACAGGGATCAATGTCCTCGTCGTCACTGGGACATTCAGCCGAGGCCACCAGGATGTCATCTGTGGTCTGCAAAGAAAACAAAGTCAAGTAGATTCACTTAAACTGTGCCAGTATGGGCACAGATGATCATTAGCATATCTGTCATCACTCAGATTTATGCAAAATATAAATGGCTAAGCATTTCAGATGTAATATTTTATGATACAAAGACATCTACATTTGTATTATAATGGGGCTCTGGTTTTCTATGCATTCACATAATTTTTCAAAGAATTGTATAAGATATGAAAAGCAGGAAATAAAAAATTTCATGAAAACTTTTTTCAGCCATTTTGTTCCAACAAGAATGAAAACATAGAGGGAGAGAGTATGTGCATTTAGATGTTATTCTCTTCTCTCTGTTCACTATGTAATCTATGAATATGTACAAAAAATGGAGACATAAATTCTAACCAAAACAGAGCATATTAAATTGCAGGACCCATCAAAGGTGCATCAATAGTATTTCTGCAACAATTATACTTGCACGCTCAAGAGTACCATATCAACTGCTACAGAATATCTATAATTGTTCAGGAAAACGTCCTGAGCAGCATTTGTAGACAGTATCATGAAAATACATGCTTAATGCATAGCCATGGTCAAAACAGCAAACAAAATGACAGAATGTACAAAGGATGAGTTAGAAATAACACTGATAATAGTAACTGATAATAGAATCTTCATATAAAAGAGAATTATTATATTGCAGGAGTGGCCAACCTGTGGCTCTGGAGCCACTTGTGGCTCTTCTGAAGTTAATATGCAGCTTCTTGCTCAGGCACTGACTCTGGGGCTGCAGCTATAGATGCCAACTTTCTAGTGCTCAACTCCTGGCTCCACCTCCTCCTCCAAGCATATTGCACCCTCTCTCCTTCCCTCCCCCACAGAGCCTCCTGAGTGCCATGAAACAGCTGACTGCACTGGGCAGGAGGTACAGGGAAGGAAGAGGAGGCACTGATCTGTGTGGACTGCTGGTGGGCAAAAGATACTGGAGATGGGAGAGGAAGCACCTAATGGGGACTGCTGACAAATTACTGTAGCTCTTTGGCTATGTACATTGGTAAACTCTGGCTCCTTCTCAGGCTCAGGTTGGCCACACCTGCTATATTGACTTCTGATAAGTATATTTCAAAAAGGATTGAACAGAAACAGAATGTACTATCAATGTACAATGACTGTGCCCAGAATTTAGTTGCTTTAAAAAATTAATAGATATTCATAAACTTGACGAGAACATCCACAGTTACATTAGAAAGAGAAGAATTAAAGGATTATATATTTAAGTCAAACACTTAGGCTGCATCTAGGCTGGCATGATTTTCCGCAAATGCTTTTAACGGAAAACTTTTCCGTTAAAAGCATTTGCGGAAAAGAGCGTCTAGATTGGCACGGACGCTTTTGCGCAAAAGCACTTTTTGCGGAAAAGCGTCCGTGCCACTCTAGACGGGGTTTTGCGCAAGAAAGCCCCGATCGCCATTTTAGCCATCGGGGCTTTTTTGCGCAAAACAATACCGCGTTGTCTACACTGGCACTCCTGCGCAAAAGCATTTGCGCAGGAGGGCTTTTGCCCGAACGGGAGCAGCGTAGTATTTCCTCAAGAACACTGACAATCTTACATGAGATCGTCAGCGTTCTTGCGGAAATTCAAGCGGCCAGTGTAGACAGCTGGCAAGTTTTTCCGCAAAAGCAGTTGCTTTTGCGGAAAAACTTGCCAGTCTAGACAGAGCCTTAGGGTATTTCTATACGGCAGTTTAAAAGCTGCAGCTGACCTGTGCAAGCAGACTCAAGTTTGCACGGATTGGGCTTGCAGGACTGTTAAATTGTAGTGTTGACCACTGGTTTTCAAACTGTGAGTAAGTGCCTCAAAGTAGGTCATGACCCCCATTTTAATGGGGTCAGCAGGTCTGGTATTAGACTTTCTAGGGTCCATGGCCAAAGCCTAAGCCCTATCACCCAACATCAAAACTGAAGGCTGAGGGCGTCAGCCCTGGGTAGCGGGCTAAATTTACAAACCTCCCACTTGGAGCTGAAGACCTTGGACGTTGCCTTTGGGCTCGGGCAGGCTCAGTGTTTGGTTCCTCAGCCTGAGGTTGTATAATATTTTTTGTGGCCAGTAGGGGGTCACGATGAAATGAAATTTGAAAAACTCCTGCTTGGGCTCCAGCAGGACCCTAGGCTCTCGGCCTCTGTGAGGAGGGAGGCCAGAGCCCAAACATCGACACTGCAATAAGCCCTTGCTGATCGAGTAGCTGGCATGGGCGAGCTGCAGGTGTCTAGCTGCAGTGTAGCTGTACCCTTAGCAATGTTTTTAAGAGAGAACTTTCTTTTATCATCAAGTTATTGTCCAGTTCAAATTAACTGAGCCTCTTGATGAAACATTTGGAAATGGCCACAGTTAGGCCTGCCAATGAGGGAGCAGGGGTGAAGGGCAAAGGGGGGCACTTGTCCCAGGGATTGGTGATTCCAAGGGTCCCTGGGCTCTGGCCACCATTGCTGCTGTAGTACATACCTGATTAGATTATCCTGATACCAGATTAGCTTGAATAATATATGAAGAATAGATATAAAAACAAAATACTATGAGCCAAATACTAGTCCCTTTTTCTGGCAAACCTCCCATTTATTGATAAAAGCAGTAGGATTTATAATACTGCTAAGGGATCCAGCTAAATAATATCAGGAAATGTGAAAGGTGTACATTTAACTCTATATTGCCTTTTTCTGATGATTTTTAATGCCAACAAAGAGAGTTCACATAAATTAGTTTTCCAAAATGAACTGCACTTTCTGTTACCACCTGTGATAAATGTTACCAATTTAAAGGACAGCTGCATGAAAGCTTTCATTAAACAAGGATTTAAAAATCGGAGACACCTTCCACCGCAGTTTCAGTGAGTGTCTAACAGGAAAACACAAAGATAGTGTTGTCATAATATGAAAACAGGTTAGAATGTCTCTTGGGTGAGCTTTTCAATTCACTTTATCCGTGATCTAGATGTATGATTTCCTTTTTTTTTGAATGGCAGATATACACCTTGAAAGGCCAACCATGGTTTCTTTTCATTACAGTTTTGTTTTCTAGGTGCATTGCTACATTTTTAGCAGAATTCAATTTCAATGACTGCAGTGTTTACTTTGTGATGTCTGGCTATTTAAAAAGTTTGACATTGTGACATTAAAAAAAAAAGATGCTCAGAAAATTTTGTAATCATCTGACCTACATAAAAATGGGCAAAAATCACACATTGTAAAGGTTGGAAGTTGATGAATAACTCCACATTTAGGCCCTGACCCTTACTTAGGCTATGTCTAGATTATACTGATCTATGAGAAACAGTTATGCAAATTGCACTCCGCAATTTGCATACCTTTTTCCGATAGTTTTTTCGGAAGAGGCTTTTCCGAAACTTGGCCCATCTACACTAGGCCAAATTTTGGAAAAAAACCCTCTTTCAGAAGAGCCCTTCTTCCTCATGGAAGGAGAAAGACAGGGCTTCCGAAAGAGCGCGTCTACTCTTCTGCAAAAAAAAAGTGGAAGAGCAGACATGTTCCCTGGACGCGGTGGAGTTTTTCCGGGATACCTCCAGTATCCCAGAAAACCCCCGTAGTATAGACATAGACTTACTCACATGAATAGTCTCGCTGAAGTCTACATGGTTATCTACATGAATAAGGACTACTTACAACAATGAGGTACTTGGCTCTTAGTCAACACAGTGGAATTACACAATGTCACCCAGCTGCAATCTTCCTTGGGGATTGTTTCAAAGGAGGCTGCTGACCAGTCTTTCCAGCTCAAAGAATTACAGTTTATTTGTGGCAGTAGAAACAATAACAGACTTTACAGCAGTGGATAAATATCAAGAAGCCTCATGAGCTCTGGACATTAGGCTGCTGGCCATTGGATGATGACATGAGACTCTTTTCCGATAATACTTAACTAACACTAGACTGCAGAACACAACTGGGGATGAAGAATATGAAGTTGTTTATTTAGTGCACAGAGGGCAGCAAACAGGGGGATTTGAGAGAGAGATTGTAGGAGAAAGAAAGGCTAAAATCAACATGGTTTGGAAAAGCTGTGCACAAGTGTCAATATTGCTCTGGTCTCCTCCCCCTGCTCCTGCATCCAGACAGAGAAACGAAGCATGGATGCCTTACCCAGGTCCTTGTGTGGATACACAGGGAGGACAGCAGATTACACATTTCATTTTTTTCATGGCTGCAAATTTGATAGGGCCCTAGTTATAGACGACATGTCACTGAAACTGGTGGAGGGGTTGGAAAACAGGATGGATTCTATAATACGCAGTACATCAGACAGGAACTTAGTGACTATAGACAAGAGGCCATGGTAAAACATACTTTCAGATACAGGACTGAGGAATCAAACCTCTTCTAACTGTATGTTTCTCTTTTTCTCCAGTTCTTTGTTGTCAGATCTGTTCATACTATCACAGCATGTTTCCCCAGGGAAAGCACATTAAAATACTTATGTGTCAATCCAATGAAAATTAGTTACAACTGGTTTTTAGACATGGAGACTTAACAAGAAAAAAGTATAGCCCAAGAACCAAGATATAAAAAACAGACTGAGAAAACCCACAGAAAGATACTGCAGTAATCTTAATTTGCTATTGAAAACATAGATTTTTCTCTCAAACACAGTTCTTGTAATATTTACAGAAGAAATAATTGTTCAATGCTTTGTATTTTTCAATTTATTTTTTGGACACATTATACTTCTAAGAGGTAAACTAGTGAAAACTGGTATTTCAGAAAAGTGTTTTTTTTAAAATGTGGAATAAAAGAAGCCAGACCAATAGGAATGCTGGCAGAAACAACAGGGTATGAAAAATCAGGAAAGAGTTCATGTGGAAAAAAATCAAATTTCATTTTGGGAGTGGATTATAACTGAGCAGTGTTCTAGCTAAGACTGTGTAATTTAAACTTTATTTACTCTGTATGAAGCTGAACTCTATAACTTGCTGTTGAGATAGTTGTTAAAAGAAACTGAAATATGTCACATTAATCAATCCTAGTCTTCAGCTTGTGTTTCTCTGGTGTCTATAACCTTAGGGTATGTCTACACTACGTGGCTCCATTGACAGAGCCATATAGATTACCTTTGTAGATGCAGGAAAATGAAGCGGCGATTTAAATAATTGCTGCTTCATTTAAATTAAAATGGCTGCCGCGCTGTGCCGATCAGCTGTTTGTAGGCACAGTGCTGTAGTCTGGACGCTCCGCGGTCAACATCAAAGGCATTGTCGACCTCCCGGTATGCCTCATGGGATGAGGTAAACCTTATGTGACAGGCAAAAAGCTGAAGAGTAATCTGCTCTTATTACAATAATCAATGTTTTAAAATATAATAGAAAAACACTGATTTCACCACACAAAGCCAGTGGATTTGTAAAGATGTAAGGGCTATACCCAGCAGATTGGGGATGGGTTTTCAGGATTGGCCCTTGGCAGGTTTGCTCCCCAGAGCAATGAGAGCAGCCTCAGGCTGGATCCCATCTCTGTACTTATAACCAATTAGACTAGGTGACATTTACAAGTGCCGTCCCTCTCTAGCTTGTTCAAAATGCACAATGTGAATTTTTGCACAAAAGTGACTGTGTGCATGAAATCCCATGAACAAATGAAAATGCTATGTTATTTTTACTGTTTTGCAAAATGATTTTTAAAAAAAATGCTTGATATTTTTCTTTTTACAAAATAATATCTGCAGAAATGCATGACTTTTATTTCAGCTCAGAATCTCAATTTCATTACTTTGAACAAAACCTCAGAACCATCTATCTTTCCTGGCAAAAGCAGAAAGAAAGAGCTTAGAAACTCCAAATGTTGGGATAGTTGCAGTTTCTTTATTTGGATGGAATGTCAGCAAGCACTATATGCTGTAAGGGCTTGTCTATACTACTGGCAAGTTACTTCACTGAAACTTTCTGGGTCAGGGATGTGAAAAATCAACACCTCCCTCTTGCCCCTGCCAGTGCAACCAGTTTCACTGAAGGAACTTGCTATACCCCTTGTGGAGGTGTTTTCTTAAAGCTTAGCCTTCCACTTCACTTTTAGATTAATAGAGTTCTTATGATATTTTTGTTTTCACACATCAAGTTTTACACTGATTTCATTCTGCAATCCCAGATTCTGCTATCATGGATTATTTGGTCAGAAGTTGAACCTTTCCTTGGTATACTGCATAGGTTTAAAATAAGTGATAATCAATGTGCAAAGTCTTAAAAGTTACTTCTGCTTTCCCTATAGAATCATCTTCAGAATACTAGTGTTAGTTTGTTTTTTTCTGCATTGCTGAATAAAATAAAAATAATGGTAATAATAAAGTTTGATTATGCTGTTGTTTAAAATTTATTTTAAACTGAAAATAGACTACGGCTGAAAAAATTAAAGTCTCTTTTTAGAGCAAGATGCTTTGGCTCTAAGACTAAGAGCAATGTGCCCTGGCATTATGTTTGCATGTTCTGGTATTGTTATATTTTTAGACTTTTCTTTCACTAATGCAGATGTGCTGACCTTCATTAATTCTGAACTCACACAAAACAGCAGAGACTGTCACAGACCTTTTTTTTAACCTATGGAGTAAATGCTTATTAAAGTCCAAAATTACAGCAGTGAAAGTAGAGCAATTTATTCTCCTGTATTACACATTAAAAATCACAGATATTGCTGAATTTTGGAAACATGAAACTCATTCACTTTGTATCCATCTTCTAAAACCTCTCTCATTGACAGGTTTTGTTAAATTTTATTTTAACACTTTTGACCTGATAACTATAGTTTTTCTTGTTTGGTTAAATCAGACACAAGAAAGAGAAAAAGAATAAATTAGGAGTTATATCCCAAAAGTATGACTGAAAGTATGTCCAAATTTAGGACACAAAGAGTTATAGAAAAGAATGAAGCCATTTGTTTGATGGGAGGTACATATAAAGTAGAGTGAGAATGTGCTAACTTTGAACAATGCTTCCATCTATTTTATATTACTACAGTACTTACCTGTTCTACACATGATGAGCATGCCTAACTATTTTGTTGTGCCACATTAGACTATCTTCTTCCATTGAAGTCAATGATAGTTTTGCAGTTGGTTTCAAATGGAGCAGAGTGAGAGCTACCACACAAGATGCTGAGTTCTGCCTGCAATTCCCAAAGGCCTTATAATCTTCATGAGAACCAGGTTTGCTTAAGCAATTTAAAATTTCTCAGTACATAATAATAAATATCTATGAGATAAAGAAATCTGCTTCTGAGGATGAGCAGCTGGGGATGGATTCTACTAGCCTAAATTGTATTGGCCTCTGGCCACATTAGCAACACATTTAATTGTAGGTAGAAAGATGAAAAACCACAACAATGTTGTGCGACTCTTTTGCAGCTATTTTTATGAATGTCATGATCAGAGAGAGACACACACAACGGGGTAATAAAAGAAACACAGTGTATGAGAGGAGCAAATGGTTGGTGTTTCATAAATAGTAGACAGAACTCCAGCATGTAATCTGTTAACAATATAGAATACTGAATACTACCTTACCCCCACTATATAGGTTTGTGTATATTCAAGCATAATATATGTTATTGTTTACTTACAGTGGGGTGGAGAAGTACTAGTATAATAATCTTCCAAAGAGGGGAATACAGTGCTAACAAAGATGATGGATGAACCCCATTTTCTTAGGTCAGAATAACTAAGGGTACGTCTACACTAGCCTCCAAGTTCGAACTAGGGAGGCTAATGAGGGTGACCGAAATTGCTAATGAAGCACGGGATTTAAATATCCTGTGCTTGATTAGCATATCCCGGCCGGTCGCCATTTTGGAAACTGACTAGCCCGAAGTAACTGCCCGTGTCTACACACGGCAGAGAAGCGCGATTCCATGAGGTTTAACTGTTAATTCGAACTAAGGAGTTTATCTCGGAATCGCGCTTCTCTGCCGCATGTAGACACAGGCAGTTAATTCGGGCTAGTCAGTTTCCAAAATGACGACCAGCAGGGAATATGCTAATCAAGCGCGGGATATTTAAATCCGGTGCTTCATTAGCAATTTCGGTCGCCTTCATTAGCCTCCCTAGTTCGAACTAGCGTAGGCGTACCCTAAGTTAGTCACAGGAAACTGAAAACTATACCATCCTTTGTACCATCTCCCCTGCATAGAGATTCACCCTAAGAAGAAACAGGCAGTATTACCATTTCCAATCATTCCTTCAGTTTTACATCAGGGAAGTTTTAAATCCTTCTAGGGGCTGAAGTGATATTCTGAATCTTTCTATCTAATTGCTCTCCTAGCCACATCCTGTCCCCCAAACATAGCACCATACCAACATCAAAAGGAAGTTGACGCTGACATGCCAATAACTCTTAGAAACGTGAACTTGTACAATATTGAACAGCATCAACCCACCATTAACAGTACGCTTTCAATTAAACAGTTCCAGTGTGCTTTGAATCTGAGGTGTCTATAATGCAACTAATCCAGATAACAAAGTTAAGGGCTGGTGCAAGTATTCAGGAAAATATTTATCTGTACCAATGGGCAGGAGAATACTCAGTGGAGCTTATTTCTGAATGTGTAAAACACCCATTAAAACTAATGAAAGTGAAACACACATACACTGAAAGGAGAATATGGCTAAACGACTTCCAATAAGAGGTAGAATCTTCATAATCCTCGTTCAGTGGCCAGTCTAGTGCAGTGTTTTAATTCACACGTGTTTGGATTTATTAATTTAATTTCATAACGGCCTAAACACAAACAAAGAAAACCCGCTCTACTCTTTTTTTTCCCCCCACAAAATATTAGTATTAACTAGTCACAGGTGCAAAACTATTGAAAAGCCAGCATGGGAACAAATTCTGCCATTCTGTGTGCAGAAGCTGCTCTTATTGACTTTAGTTGGAGGTATATATGAACATTATTTGGCCCTCAAGATCCTATATGCTGATGACTGGTATACAGGTTTGATTTTTTTTCTGAAAAAGAAACATTCTGTCTGAATATAAAACAGGAGGAAATTAAAAACTATCACCACCCTTTGACTAGTAAAGGTTTCTTTCAGTCAGCACTTTTGTGCAGCAATTTCAATGGACATTATAGATGGCACAGGTAGCAAACACTTTTATTGTAAGACACAGTTTACAGTGATTTGTAAGTGTAACCCCCAAGGAGATTACCTAGATTCCTGGGGCTCTGTCTGCTGGCAACTCAGGGACAGGCACACTGAGTTTGCCTTGGCTCCCCCTCCCTACCAGGGACAGAGTCTGCCCTGCAACCCATAGGGAGTGAGATGCCCCTCCCAGAGAGTTCAGGAGAGGAAGGAGGAGCCATGGTTGGGAGAGTCTGGAGCCAGCCCCGGCAAGGGGAAGGCTGGCTGGGTGGGAGCTAGTAAGCCCCAGGCCTGCATGCAGGGTTTCCCCCTGAGAACTAGCCTCTAGGGACCTGAAGGCAGGATCCCTCAGCTGGGTTTTATGTCTCCACTGTTGATTCCCAGTTTGTGGAGTTTGCTGGGCGGCTTCCCCAGCCAGGCTGAGTTGGCTCTCCGGCTCCCTGGGTGAGACCAGTCACTGCATGGTCAGCTCTGCTCTGTCTGCTGGTTTGGGGCTGCTGCCTGTGTGTCTGAACGCTGGGGTAGGAGATTATAGCTTGAATTTTGGTGCAGTTGTGGGGCCTGCACCTTGAGCCTTGCACCCCTTTGTGGTGAGGGGAAATTCTGGGATCGAAGCAGCCTGATTCCTGCCTGAAGAGGATCCCTGACAGAAGAGACCAGCCCCTCTGCAGTGACTGAGTCATCTCTGAACCTGAGGCTCATTCATGGAGTGTGTGAGTGCACCATCTTTTAGTTAGTAAGTCAGGGAATTGTTTGGGGATTTTATAACCTGCTGTATATTAAACCTGTGGAGGGATTTACCGCCTTTTCCCACTTGTGAGTCCTTTGGGCTGTACTGGACCCAGTCAGCCCCACTGCTAAACCACTGCAGAGAAGAATTTAGTGGTCAAAAGTCATCAAGGGCCCCAACAAAGTACGCGTACCAACGGGACACTAACCTTACAGTTGCTAGGCACCGGTGAACCTAAAAATAGTGTTTTACCCTGTAATGTTATATTTGTCTCCTGTTTAATATAATTGTGTTTGTTATAGTGTATGTGTTTGTGTTATTTTCTGGGAGTCTCCAACTATCTTGCAAATACGTGGGGATTACCCTGGGTTAGAATTTTCCTCCCAAGCTGCCTTGGTGACCCTGCCAGGAAGGAGTGAGGGGGGTGGAGGCACTGCCAAATAAATCTATCAGAAAAAATAAAGTTGAGTGGGTGGCGGGATCCAGAAGAACCCAGACCTATCCATCAAAACCTGTAAGCAGATTGGCCTTAAAGAAGGTAACCAGGTGGAGAAGGGGCGCTACATAAGTTTAACCATACTGTAACTGTTTAGGCTGAACTTTTCTCTGCTGATATTGATTTTTTAAAAATGATTTTAACTAAAATGGTTCAATCAGAAGGAGATTTGGGGAAAATAAGTTGTTTTTTATAACTGTTTTATTGAGAAACTCTAGCACCTTCATGGTTTGGAACAAGGACATGAATTTTGGTAGACAGGTTATATGTCACGTTGGTGTCAGGGATGAGCTTTTTCCCACCTGTATGAAAATCTACTAAAAATTGGCCAATCCAGAGTATCCTGAAATAGCTATCCCGTGTCTTCACATCATGCCCATTATTTTAGGCTTGCTATTCTGACGTCCCTGTAAACCTCATTCTTCGAGGAATAAGGGACATTTTGGAATAGAGCTTTATTTTGAAATTTGGGGCTGTGTATATAGCGCCAAATAATGAAATAAGCTATTTCATAGCTCAAATTGCATATCTTATTTCGAGTTATGTTGCTGTGTAGACACATCCTGTGACTCCCCAGAGCGCTTCATAGGTCTCTGAGTCCAAGGGAGTGTGTCCATATTAACACAGCCTGCCTCGTTCTACATTCAATTTTTCTCCATAGTGAGGACACGGAACTTCGAATTTGTAAAATTGGGTGCCCAGAAGTCAAACTTAGTAAATTCGAAATAATCTTGTAGTGTAGACATGGCCACAGAGAGACACCAGAATAACTGTCACGGTTTAATTGTGCTTTTCATGTTGATAAGCCTTTATGGTTAAATGGTCTTATCTGAATCCTTGTTGTGACTTCTTTTGCAATGCATTTGGGGACTGCTTGACAGTAGAAATAATCATAGCAGAGGTGAGGACCCACTGTTTGATAGACACTGGCTCAGATGTCACCAGTATTTCTGAATCATACTTCTGAAACTTAAAAGAGAGATCTGATCTGACCATGCACAATAACTGATGTTGGACTAGCCATACCAGTCATAGGGTGCCTTCAAGCAAATGTAGAGTACATTGAATAATCTCTGGGAAATGCAGCTTTATCCTAAAGGACACAGTCTCAGAAAACACTTTGCGGAGAACATGGCCTGAAGTTGAGCTGAACAAGTGTTTTCTCCTATGTGAAAAAGTCAAATTCTTGGGCCATGTGATTTCGAAGAATAGAATCCACGTACATAAGGAGAAGACCAGCATGCTGGCAAACTGGCTAGTCCCCAAGAATGCCAAGCAAGTGTGGCAGGCACTAGATTTAATGAGCTATTATAGATGATTCATCCCAAAATTTGTGCACATTGCTGCACTCCTATATGGACTAGTGGACCAACTAACTCCAAGGAAGAGAAAGGATCAATGTTTTGTGTGGAACGATGCCTGCCTGCCTGCTTTTGATGAATTAAGATAATGTTTCTCAAAGTATTCCATGGGCCTGCTTTGAGAAAGCCTCTAGTGGGTCCACGCTGCTCTGGGAAGTACTTTCTGTGGTACCCTGTGGCTGGAAATGGCTAACCAAAGCCAATAGAAGCTTCAGCGCTCCATGGCTACGGACCCTGTAGGTAAACAAAATGGTGCAGGCCCACTAGTGGTTTCCCAAAGCAGCCCATGGAACACTGAGAGAAACACTGAACTAAGGCCCTGGCTAATGTCCCAGCCTGTGCTTGCATATACCAACGTTAGCCTATCATTTACAGTGGCAACCAAAGGAAGTCTGGACAGCCTGTGTGTGGCCCGGGAGCTGAAAGTGCACAGACAACAAACCTTTGGATATTACTCTACTGTAATTGCTCCACAGGACCACTTTATCATCCAGGGAGCTGGCAAAGCACCCCATTAATATGTCATGCCCCTTTGCTCTGTCAGCAAATCCTCTGCTGTTCCCGTTCCACTGGTGCAAAGCAGGAGCTGGGACCCAGAATCTGCCCCAGAAAGCACCATATAAAACCTAACTAACAGTATTATGAGATGTGCTCAATAAAACTGAAATGTATTCAATACAGAGTCTCAGCACTTTGATTCAAGGAGCTCCTAATAAGCAGGAACACAAAATAGGTCACAGTGTGCAGTATATTTTTTTAAAGAAATAATAACTCTGAAATGTTATTTTGATTGATTTTTACAGCATGCTTACACTGTAACATCTAAGCTCTTGTAAGGAGAGAAGGGAAAAATACACACAAATACCATGATGTTGCCTCATGGAGAATTTCTTCTCCTGCTTAGACCAATCTCAAAGTCTAATTACATGGAAGGATCAGTGTAGTGTTGGATTATATGACAAATGGGCATTATGACAGCAAACGATTTCACCTAATGTTGCACTATGCTTTTCAACTTTTGAATTTTAATTAGTAAAACACAACAATACAAAAATCACACCAACCCTCGAACCATTACATTATATTTCCCACTTGAGAAGGCATTTTGTTTCATGCTGCAGAAAACTGCAGGTGTGAACACAAGGGAGACAGACCTTGGAAATTCTTACTTTGTTGCTATAGCAATAGTTTGTGAGAATGTGAGTAGCAATTTAGCTCTTCCGCATACAGCTGAGTTCATATATGTTGGATCCAATTATTGGGTGCACAATCTCTGTGGTTTACTGTGCCCTAATAGATTTGTAAATTACTTAAGTTACAGTGACAGGCTTCAGATTACTGGGGATTGAAAAAATACTCAATTTGTTTGTTGTGCTACTTAACACTATTCTATAAAACTGCTCAGATCTATGCTTTCATTTGGATACTTACCAATTTTTGTCTCTGCATGAAGTTATGCAAGTATATTCTAAAACAAGGGTGGGCGATAATTTTTTGCTAGGGCTCACTTCAGAAATTTTTGAAGTGGCCCCAGACTGCACTGGAAGGGGCAGGGCCTCAGGTGGAAGGGGAAGGGCAAAGATACTTCCCTGCTTCCCCACCCACATTGGTCTGATGGTGGTAGAGCAGATGAAGTCTTTGCTTCCCTCAGTGGTTCCCCTTAGGCACCCATGCCCCTGATGGTGGGAGGAGACTTTGCGCGCTCCCCCCTTCTGCTACCAGGCCAATCAGGACTTGGGGGAGGGGGAGCACGTAAAGTCTCCTCGCAGCCCTGCCAGGAGTGCATGGCACTTCTACACGCCATGTGCTCCTGGCAGGGTGGGGGCAGGGCAAATGAAACTTCACATGTTCCCCCGCTCCCAGGCCAATCAGGGCTTCCAGGTGGGGAAGCTCCCGAAGTCTCCTCCCACCCTGCCAGGAGTGCATGGCACTTCTAAGCACCGTGTGCTCCTGGCAGGGCTGGGGCAGGGAAGAGAGGAAACTACATGCACTTCCTCCCCGCCCCCAGACCCTGATTGACCTGTGGGCAGGGGAGCGGCAGGGCGTCCACGGGCCAGATCAACCTACTTGGTGGGCCAGATCCAGCCCGCGGAGGCCCTTTTGCCCACTCCTTTCTAAAAGCAATCCATTATTTTTTTCTGTATTATTCCAGACACTAACTTACACAAATAGAGGTTTAACCTCTAAAATCCGGGATTCTCTGGTCCAGCAATATCTATGGTCCAGAGAGCTCTGGCTGGCCAGGTTTAGGGGCTGGTCTGGTCTTGGGGAGCGCAGTCCCAGTGGAAGCAGGACCGGTGTGGTGTAGAACAGCCCCTACTGGGGATGACAGCAGGGAGCACAGGTCTATCCTGGAGCACATCCCCGGCGATAGCAAGGCTGGCACAGTGGGGAGCACAGCCCCGCTCGGGTGAAGGCAGCAGGGTCAGTGGGAGCTGGCAGCACAGTCCCGGCTGGGCTGGCATAGCGGCCAGAGGCAGCAGGGCTGGTGCCTGGGAGCACAACCCAGACTGGAGCCCAGGACTGCACTCTGGGCTGGCGATGAGAGCACAGCCCCAGCTGGAGTCAGTGTGCTTCATCTGTGTAGCCCCGGCCTGGGCAGAAAGTGCAGCCCCAGCAGGGCAGGAGGCAGTGGGCCTGCGGCGGGGAGCCTTGACCTCCCCTGGTCCAGAAATCTCTGTAGTTTGGGACTGCTCAGGTCCCGAGGGTGCCAAACCTGGGAGGTCCCATCTGAATTATATTCATTTAAAAGAGCACATACATTTTGAAGGCAAAATAAGAAAAACCTGGAACACAAATAGTTTTTCAACTATTCCTTCTATGGGGGGGGGGGTCTGCAAATTCAAAGTTTCAGCATTTTCAAAGGTCAAAGGAGCAGAAACAGTGAAAGTGTCTAAATTCACTATGGATGTTGTCTTAGGGCTGCCTTGGACCTTTAAGAGGCCAATGCATCTGTGATTGGTTGGCTGAACCCCATTTATGCCCTAAGGAAAAGAAGCCTGAGTCAGTCAACCAGAAAGAGGGAAGAGAGAGCAAATGTGGAACTCTCCTTGCCTGAGAAAGGACTCTAGAGCAAGATAAAGCCCAGGTGCCTCTATGGCCACTCTTGTGTACTTGAGGCAGGGAGCTGTGAAAAGCCCAAGAGTGATGTGAGACTTTTAGTAAGCCCAGGGTACCTATGTCAGAAATACAATTAAGTTCACTTTATGGAAAATAAATTACACTTTACAAAGCCTGTGATATAAAGTGGGCACCAGTGGGCCCAAAACAAAACACAGAGCTGAACAGACCTGAACTCTGGGAAGCTCAGGTCCAGGTCTGGGTCCATTCATGAAGCAATTTATGAAATATTAATGCAACACATAGTGGAAGGATTACAATACAAGGCATAGGAAAAGGTATAGGAATAGGTATAGAAAATGATGACTAGGACGTAAGAGCCATCTTTTTAAATGTGTGCGCCCAGGTGACCAGCTTATATACTCACTGACCAAACCCCCAAGTTTTGCATACTCTATAAGAAGATTAATGGTGCCAGAATATGACCATAGAGGGAAGCAGAAGTTACTCACAAAAATTAGCCCCAAACAGTCTCCTTCATATACTGTTTCTTTTAATCCAAGAATTAGTTTTATTCATTGATTTTGTAATTTCAAATCCGCTTCACCAGCAAACCTGAGTCCTGTGAATGCACAGTGTTTAGTTACAGTAGCTAAGGGTTTTGCTGCAAATGATTCATCATGGCACAAACTGTCCTAGATAAAATGAGGCCACAGGGGATCCTGCCATCCAAGATGATTACCAAGATGACAAAACTTCTCAGCATAGCTTTATTAGCTACAGAGCTTGGCAATTCTTCAACATCTACACATTTACAGTGGGCTTGCATGCAATAAAAATGCTGTAACTTCCCGCCTTGTGGCTTTCAAACTTTCTTCTGCAGCTCTGTTCAAATGAATGGAATGTATACAAAATAGTTAACCATGCGAATTATCACCCAGGTTTTTTGATACTATACCAATGAGTGCTCCAGATAAATGGCTAAATATATATACACCAGGGCTCTCTAACGATGGCAGCCATTTTGCATTCTTTCAGAACATGGTGAATAGAGTTGCCAGATGGTTTAAACAAAAATACCCAATCCCCCCCCCAAAAAAACACAGGGAAAAAAATTCTGTTGAGAAAGAAAAGGGGGAGACCAAAGTTGTTGAGCCAAAAAAAAAAGGACCCCAACAGCAGTTCTTAAGCAATAAATAAATAAATAAATAAATAAAAAATCAGCATGGCTTTTTTGCCATCGGCCATTTTGTTTTTCTGTTCCAGCAACAAGACAAGCCCCTGCGGAACCAGGTAAGCAGGGGGTGGGGAGGTGTCCGGCGTGGGGGGGAAAGGGGGACTGGCGGGGCATCCAGGGGACCGGCGAGGTCGGGGGCTGGGCCTGGTTGCTGAGTGTGTCATAGGGTTGCCAGGTGTCCGGTATTTTCACCTCCTGACAGGGAAAAAAATCAGAAAATACCGGACATTTTAGGTGTCCGGTATTTTCTGAATTTTTTTTTACCGGACAGGAGGCGAAAATACCGGACTGTCTGGGTCAATACCGGACACCTGGCAATCCTAATTGGTGAAATCAAATTAATTGGCACTTTTAGAGTAAGTGGAGTCAAAGTTCTATGCCAATCAAAGTAAATCAATGTTTGGATCAGACTGTCTCACAGTGCTCTCACAGAGGGGGTCATTTTCTAGTTTATCTGTAGTGTTCAGTGCCTAGAGGTTCCACATAGAGATTTCCTGCCAAATCAAGACCACTGGCTTTATTTTGTGTCTATGTATAACAAGAGCACAGCATTGTTAACAGCGAGCAGTTCTGATCAGGGGTTGACCTATCAGAACTGAAATTTGTTTTCCTCTCTCTGTTAAGGAGGCAGGCATCTGTTGTGTTCTTAAGAAATCTGCCGTGCTCTTACTGAGGGCCAAAATTTGGACCTCAGCACATAGCACATAGATCCAGTGATGAGGCACGTGGGCTTTAGTGGAGGAGGAAAAGAAGTCTTTGGATCTCAGACAATGTCACTCTTCTCGCTTTCCAGGGCAGCAAGCACAAACCATGTCCAATTGTCTACATATGATTCCTATGGCAGCTGAAACAGAAAAAGAACTGTATTTGGTTGCTATTAGTTCCCTAGGTTAATATCCTAATTCTAGAAAGTGATAAAACACTGCATGTGTGGGCAGGGCTGAATTAACTCTTCTAGGGCCCCAGGGCTACTAGATTTTGTGGGGCCAAAAATTAGGGTATCAGTATGTAGTGAGGGGGCTGTGGGTTATGTCAAGAGGGTGGGTGTGGTACAGTGGAGGGGTGAGGGCTCTGACTGGGGTGTGTGGGCTCCGGGGTGAGATTGGGGATGAGGTGCATGGGACTACAGTCTGCAGTCAAGGGATTTGGAGCATGGGAGGAGGCTCAGGGCAGGAGGTTGGGTGGGGTTGTGGGGTGTGGACAGGATTTTGGGTATGGGAGGTGGTTCAGGGTTTGCATGTGGGATCTGGGATGGAGTTAGTGATTTAGAGTGTGGGAAGCTGCTGAGATGAGGGATTGGGTTTCAGATACTTTCCTGTGGTAGCTCCTGTTTGGTGTGTGTGTGGCAGAAACAGGTGGCTCAGCGTGGCCCATGCTCACGTGCAGGCTCCACCTTCCACAGCTCTCCTTGGCCGGGAATCACGGTCAGTGGAGCTCTGGGGGCTGAGCCTGCAAGTGAGGGCAGTTCTGGGACAGAGCTTCCTGATGTGATGCTTGTCTTGGTAACGTAGCTCTACAGGGTTGAGGGAAAAGAGGAATTGCAGCATGCAGAGCTGCTCCCCTCCCTCTCAATCACCAGTACCAGAGAGAACTGGAATGCAGCACATAGGAGTTTTAGTGGTTCAGCCTATGGTCCCCCATTGTCCAGGGCCCAGGCCTGAAGCCCTTAAAGCCCCTTTTAAATCCAGCCCTGGGTGTGGCCATGGTATAAGAATCAGAATGGAATCGCTGTGTCTCAGACTGTGGCTATTACTATCCTTCAGGGCCATAGTAGCTCAGTGGTCATTGCACATTATTGCTATAGGGAAGAACTGTCACTGTTATAGTACAACAACTGTGTCTATTCTTCCATCCAACATGCCCCCCAAACAACCAGTGCACTGAGAAGCAATGATCACTAGAGTTCTGCAGTCCACAGGAGACGTAGAATCACGTTATCCTGTTCCACTGTGAAACTGCACCAGTTGTGCTGGTTCAAGGCCATGGTTTTGATGAAGGAATGGGATGTGGCCCAAAGAATCTCCTGATCTGATCCTCTGTGGTGCCACAATATTCTCACTTAACTCCTGTTCTCTCTACCAGCTGCAGCACAGCCTGGGTTTTAACATTATTGCTCTTAACAGTTTGCCAGCATATCTCCTTACCCTTCCTCTTCTTCACAAACACAAAACCCCAAAGTGTTCAAAGTCCGAGCTATTTAAAGCAATCACATAGAAATCATGAAACCCTTGACTCCAGCAAAAGCAATGACAAATGTATAGTGTATTGATTAGCCAGCTGCAATTGCTGCATTCAGATGGTGTTCATTTCTCATAAATCAGAGAATGAAAGACTTTCACTTAGGGCGAGGCATTTTTTGTGTGGCTATAGAATGTTGGTACATTACAGTAGGAAAATGACAGCCACAATGGTTTCAGCTATATGCCCATAACATCTTACAACTGCTTAGTCTTTCTAATTTAAGCACATAAAAGGAAGGTAAAAGGGAGATTTGTTTCCCTTAAAGTCCTCTTCACTTGATTAGCTAGTGTATGTTGCCTTTATGTATTCCATGAAAATTAGCTAAAATAAAAGATGGGCAGTAAAAACAATGAATACAGCAGTTTTATAAATATTTAAATGGAGATTAATTAATAATTTGCTTCTAAGAGGCAGTAATGGGGATTCTGACCTGTGGCTCACATCAGCATATTGAATAGAACCTGCTACACCACTCTACCACACCTAATAACATTATTTTTTTCCCGTGAAACAGCATTTCTTCAGCTTTACGCCATATAGTGCATACTTTGTAGATTAGGTGTTTCTAGTGACTCTATTCTGGAAGTTAAATCTATCATTATAAGATTATGTTAATAGCTAAACCTCAGCTGTATATACCAATTTGTACTTCAGAAAGGCTGTTATAGTCCACCTCAATTTAACACTAGCAGAAGACTGAGTGTTTGGCTTCTCTTACCTAAATAGAAATTCTAAAGCAAATGCAACCACTGCATCTTTCTATAAATCAAAAGTTTTGAAAATGATAGAGTGAAGCTTCAAAGACATGATTATAATTTACAAATACTAGTTTGAAGAAGGCAGATTTCTTAGAAAAGCACTTTCAATTACACCAAGCACTTGCAAAACATTCTTCATACATTGATACAAGAACATACATGTATTAAATCTCATTGCTAAATGGTCTTCTAAGAGTTCTTTCTTTCAGCTTGCTTTGAAGGATCACAAATTATTCACAACAGAGCACAATTTCTGTTTCTTCTCCATGCCCCATGATTACATCCTACAATTTTTATACAGCATTTTTGTTTTTGCATTTGATATGAAGCCCCATAAATCACATCATTTCACAGAGAAACTGAAACTAGTTTCATTTGCAACAGAACACTTCTTCCTTTGAACATCTGCAGCACTTTATAAAATATGTATAGACAGGAGACCTAAAAATACACACAAGGCAGGCGAAGTATTAAAACTGATAATTATTTAGCAGACTGAGCCGCAAGCTTACACACCATGGGGTTCTTATTTGGCATAGTTGCCTAGAAATCATACTTATTTTCTGACATATGGTTATAAATATTTTCATTTAAAATGAATAATTTAGCCCATTGAACAGATAGATTATAAGGAATATATTCCTTGCTCTTTCAAGGTCTCTCAGCAAAAGTTCTTGAGTTCTAAGAACAGGAGGCAGGATACATGTAAAGAAATCAATGTACTTCCATGTATTTGTTTGTTTGTTTGTTTGTTTGAAAACAACATTTAATTATTCTCTCATGGTGTGACACACACCGTGTATTTTGGTTCCAGTGTCAGAATGACACTGAAATACAAAGATGCTGTTCCAGCTCTGGCTCTTCCTGTTGTGACTTCATATGACACCAAAATTGTTTACTCACGGAAATCCACTGGGCTTTGCCAGCTGAATACTAATGAACCATAGTATTCTTCCACAATGAAAACAGAAAGACAGACTTTTTTTCTATCTAATTAAGCCATCAATGAAAAAAAAAACCCAACTGTGGTTTGAAATGTATGAATTCTCCACAAAAGTTCTTTAGTAGATACTAGGACAAGAAATATAGATATCTAAAGATACTTTTGGTGTCCATCCCTCTCAAAGTTACATTCTAAGAGAACCCTTAATTTGTTTTGCAGATGCTAGGATGATATTTTGTGTATTACACAAAGGCCAAACACTGCTCACCGTATTCATGTTTAGAGTCACACTGGTTCAATGGGTGCGAATGACAAGGAAGATGTGGCCCTGTAGCACCATTATCATGGTGATGAGATATTATTACCAGATAACAGAAATGTTCCATGGCACAATACCTGCCATGTGGTAACACTACTGGAAGGGGATCCAAACCAGAACACGGTTGACCTTAAGGGAAGTTCAGACGGCGATTAGGGATGCGAACAACTAGTTGACTAATTGACTAATCGACTAATTGCTTCCCTACCCCCCTTGCTGCCTCTATAAGACAGAGGCAGCAAGGGGGTGGGAGGAAGAGGATGGGGTGCTTTAAATTGGTAGTGCCACCTGGAGCCCGGGGACAGACCCTGAGCTCCACATGGCGCTGCTCTTTTGAAATGCCATGTGCAGTCTGGCCTGGGATGCACGTGGAGTTTCAAAGTGGATACGCCGTGTGGAGCCTGGGGTCAGCTGGGGAGCCCAGGCTCTATGCGGCGCTGCCGCTTAAAAATACTTCAGGGAGCACAGGGCCAGTGCTTTCATCTTTGAAGTGTAGCAACAGCTCTTATCAACTAATCAATGCATCAACTATGTGATTAGCCCATTAGTCTAAATTTAACATCCCTAGTGGCGATTCAAACATCACAGCGTAAGCTCATCTCTAAAAGGCAAATCTGAAATGGAACACTGCAATTCAATTTTGGAGGAGTTTGACTGTGGATCCAAATTCTGTAGCTTGCTTCTACATTGTTACATTAGCTTTGTGGACTGAAGGAACTAAAATGTAATGCTACTTAGAA
This sequence comes from Pelochelys cantorii, assembly GCA_032595735.1. Lineage (NCBI taxonomy): Eukaryota > Metazoa > Chordata > Testudines > Trionychidae > Pelochelys > Pelochelys cantorii. The sequence goes on from CM064328.1 coordinate 173,285,618, forward strand.
GCTCAACTGGCATTCCCATGAAATGGCATCAAGTATTAGTCTAAGAAGTGTACATGGAAAAGACTTCCCGACTGATTAGTGGAAAACAGTGGTTTGTTAGATGACTAATGCTGGTGTGGCATATGGTTCTTCAGTCTCTCATAGCATTCATATTTTGCAGTCACTACAGGGTCAACAAAGAGCAGAATTGGGAAATTTTCTATTCATTACATTATCTGCCTTGTTTGGTAGACTGATAACTGTGCAATATCCAAAGCTAGGTTAGGTTTTCCAAAGAAGGTTACTCTGCATTAATCAGAAGTGAGAAATAAAAACTAAAAATATTGCTGAGCAAATTATCTTAAAATTCAGCCTCATACAAGATCTGGATGCTTATGCAACTAACAAACAAGTGTATCTTATTCATAGATGCTGACAGGACTGTCATGGTGTATGTCATTATATTCAAAGTCCTATATAAAAAGGTGTTTAGTGGTATCAACTCTCCTCAGATTCATAATGCCTGAATGCCTCTGATATCAATAGCGCTTGCATTATTCCCCTGAAAACAAAAGACAAGGGGAATTGAATGCTATCAAGGACTTCTACTTGATGAGTGAAACAATCTTAATTGAAATTTAATGTACACTGCACCTGGTTAAGCACAGAGCAGAGCCAAGAGAAATGCTTGTGGAACAAATCAGAATAAAAAAGTTCAAAAGCTAATTAAAAATGGTAAAAATTTAGATGGTTTAAATAATAACCTGTCAGAGCCCAAGCCAGGTGTATTCTTCAACACAGCACTGCTTGGCATCGCAGATAAACATTTGAACTCCCAGTGTTGTTTCTGCTAACCCAGACACTAATTAAAAAAAATTCATTTACCAAAAATGTAATCTTACCTGAAGAACAGGGTCATGACTAAATATTCAATTCCTCTCTCACACACAGAAGGCTATAAAATAAGGATAGTTTCTTAATAAATCCCTGCATTAAGTGTTATAAGAAATATATATTCACCATTGCACAGGTGCTTTCACCTAATTGATTATTTGTGTTTTAGAAATATGCTAAGGGGACTAGTCCAAGTCATTGGGAATATTTCCATTAACTCCACTGGACTTTAGATCAAGTGCTCAGAGTCATATCTGCCTTGCCTTCCTTATGTAAGTAGTCTTGCTGATTTCAACGGGAACGCTTGTATCAGGAAGGCAAAGAGGATTAGTTCCTAGGAAGGAGGTCTTCCGTTCACAATAGGCAAGGGTTTCAATCACACATCTCTGACTAAGATGGCTTGGGGAAAACTTACACATATATTAGAAGTGCTAGCCTAAGCCTGAAGTAGAAGAACATTTATGGGGGGCTCTGGGCAGGATTTTGTGTAACCTTCCTCCTCTGTTGCACATCCATGAAGGCCTGTCCTTATGCTTTGCAAGCAGAAATAATCCAAGGCCTGATCCAAACCTAACTGAAGTCAATGGAAAGACTCCCTGCTCTTTACCACTGCAAAATCACTATGAAGTTTTGAATCGGGATTTCAAACAGTCCTAAATGATTGTACAGAGCATATATACAAATGCTTAGTGTGCAAATCAGAGTTAGACTTATCACCGAGTAAACACTGCCCAGGAGATTCCTGGGATAATGAATTACAGTCATTTGGTATGTATAAATAATGTAGCTGAACCTATAAGCCTGTGGAAATATGGAGCCACGTTGTAATACCATTACTTTGGAGTAAATCCGGAATACCTCTGTGGAGCTCAGTAACTAACTGTTAATGGAACATGGCCCATGATATTAAAAACAGAGACACACAAGATAAAACTAAGCACAGAGAAGATAATCTGACAGATATTGTATCAAAAGGCAGGAACCGTCTTTTTGTTCTGTATTTGTGCAGCACGTAGGGGCTTTGAACGATACCGAGGGCTCATGGCTGCTATAGCAATACTACTGCAGATCTGTATAATAAGAGTCCAGGACAGTTGTTTCAACAACATAACTCATTGGTCACCAGCTACTAAATTGTTCATGGCCTCGTCCTGGATAGTGCTAAGTACCTGAAGTTCCCATTGAAGTCGATGGGAGTTGGGACTGTTAAGCATGCACCAGCATCAGGCCTTGTAATGACCACGGGTTAACTATTATCTGACCACAGGATTTCTATTTTATAACCAAGTGAATACTGTTCAGGTAAATTCAATGATTCATTTATAAAAGGAAGGATGGGAGAAGCCAGGAAAGTTCTCTCTTGTAAACTACCTGTTTTAAATGTTAACTGCTTCCTGAGCCCAAGACAATACAGCCATTCCTCCATAGGTAGCAGATGGACCCCCCACTTCAGGGAGGCTAGCTCCAAGGCCCTACCCCTTCTGCATGAGGTCCTGCCCTCCTACAGCAGGAGCCCTAAGTCCTCCAGGGCTGGAGAACCACTGGGCTGGCCTGGAACTGCCCTCCCGTATTGCCAGAGGAGCCAGCCAATTGGAGCAGTCCTAGCCCAGCGTCCCATAGCAGCAGCTCCAATCAGGGAAGGCAGACCCTTCCCAGGTCTGTTACACCCATTGGCCATGCACTCCTCCCCTCTGCTATATATTTGTCTGTGATTTGTATTACCATGTGCTAAAAACAGTACAACATGGCATTTTATTGGGTGGTGGCTTCAGAACCTTTCCATAACTTCCCCCTTCTGGGAATTTCTCACATTGATCACTGGATACATCTCCAAGTAACCTCAGTGGGCTCAATGTCATGTCTGGAGACCTGGGGAGTAATTACGAAGTTTGTAAGAATCCACTACTTCTCATATTCTCATACATATGACCCCTGCACTACAACCTAATTGGTTCCTGGAGAACCGTTGTAAGTCAAGCCGTTGTAAGTCGAGCCCTTTTTTCCCCATAGGCGCAATGATAAAAATGGGGGTTCCGTTCCTGGAACCCCATTTCATGTCCTAAAAATGCCAAAATTGACTATGGAAGTGGAGGAAAAGTAAATAAAACAATAATATATGCTTTTACAAACATTTATTAACTTAAACATTCAATATGAAAATAAAGCACAGAAGATACCTTCATCTTCTTAACTTGGGGAGGGAGATGGTTATTGGAGACAAGAAGAGGAGGGGCCTGGAGTGGGAGCTGGGGGGGGGGGCGGGCAGGAGGCAGAGATGGTGGGAGCAGCCTGCCAGGATGGCGGGAGCCGCAGGAGGTGGGTGGGCCAGGGTGCCGGGATGCAGGAAGGTGAGGGGGGGCAGTCTGGCAACCTGCTGGGGGGGAGGCTGGGAGCTGGCAGGGGCAGCCCGCTGCGGGGACCACGAGCCACGGGAGGGCCAGGCTGCGGGCTGGCGAGGGGGGGCAGCCTGTCAACTTGCCAGGAGGTGGAGATGGTGGGGGCGGTCTGCCGGGGAGTGGGGGTGGGACCCGTGGGGGTGTGCCAGGATGCGGGCGGGCGAGGGGGGGTGGCCTGGCAACCTGCCGGGGGGAGGCCAGGAGCAGGAGCTGTGGGGGCATCAGCCACGGGGGGGGCTGGGCTGCTGGGATGTGGGCTGGCGAGGGCCACAAGCTGTGGGGGTGCCAGGCTACCCAGAGCCACGGGGGGGTGGGTGTGTGTGTGTGTGTGTGTGTGTGTGTGTGTGTGTGTGTGTGTGTGCCGGGATGTGGGCTGGCGAGTGGGGTGACCTGGAAGCCTGCTGGGGAGGAACGGAATCTGGAGATGGCAGGGGTGGCCTGCTGGGGGGGCCATGAGCCGCAGTGGGACCGGGCTTCTGTGGGGGCCGGGAGCTAGTTGGTGACCTGCAGAGGGGACCGGGAGCCGTGGGGGGGGGGGGGAAGGGCTGGAGAGATGCGGCCTGGTGAAGGGGAGCAGCCTGGCTAAGGGGGCTGGGAAGCTGACCTGGTGGGGGGCATCCTGCTGGGAGGGCCGTGAGCCACACAGCACAGAGGCAGGCAGGCCCACGTGAAGGAGGTGGCAGGGGCAGCCTGCCTCGTCACTCGCCTGCCAGTTGGGGGGGGAAGGTGCTGGCACAGAGGCAGGCTGGGCTGCCTGCAGAAGCTGGGTGGCCTGCCAGGAGCCAGAGCTTGCCGGGACCACCTGCCTCGTTGAAATAGCCAGGCGACAGAGCATGCCTGCTTCAGGAGCTGGAGCTGGCGGGGATGGCCAGCATGTGCACAGGAGGGGAAAGTCTAAATTCCCATTAGACACACAAGAAGACTGTCTATAAAAAGAAAAGGTCGTAAATGCAGGGGGTCGTAAGTAGGGCGATCGTAAGTCGGGGGTCATCTGTATTCATCCAACTCTATATTAATCATCATGAAGAATCAGCAGACCAGATTAGCAGCGCTAGAAGGCTTAAAATGGCAGGTAACTGATTGTAAACATGTATAAAAATGCATTGTCACTCGTTGTGTCACTCTGAAGCTTCGATTGTCTGTTGAGTAAGTGTGAAGCAATGGAAATGGCTACAAGCATGGCACAAATCTCCAAGTACAATCCCTCCCCCACCAGACACAAATCAAGACAGCTACCCATACAACACAAGCAACATACACAATAACTTGAAACACACACAGTCCCTCAAAATAGCACACACAACTCTTCCACAACCTATACAAATCCACACATCTTTCCAAGCACACACACAACAGAACAATCAACACAAACAGTAACCTCAAATATCAGTCTGAAGCCTAGAACTTCTGTTGAGCCAAAGTGAAGCAACAGAAATAGCTATTAGAAGGGCTGAGAGAAATTTTTCTTTAAAATACCATTAGGGATAGTTGTTACTGGGATGGATAGTCTGTTACTGTCCAATTTTTAAGTTCTGCGCCATTTTTAGCTTTTTTACACAGCATAGGTTTTTACCTAGTAGTAATAATGATATGTAAAATGTGTTAAACTGCTAGTGTTCGATGTGATGATTTGGACCCCTCAAAAGCCTTCAAATGATACATTAGCTAACCTCTGAAACCTCTGAAATCTTAATGGAGTTACCCTGACTCGCTCTTCCCCCTTTCCTTATTTATTTTTGTCACAATTGTGTGTTATTTCAAATTACACTGTAAGCTCTTTGGGACACTTTCTCACATTTGTCCAGTGTGAAACACGAGAACCCTACCCCAACTAAATTTCTAGGAGCAGTAATACTCTTACTTATTATGATTTGCAATGCTAGAGCAACATGGGACCCAAATCAGAATACCACTTGTCATCACCTACAGCCCCCCAGCTTAAACCCTTCCAGCGCATCAGATGCAATCTACAACCTATCCTGGAAAATGATCCCTCACTCTCACTGGCCTTGGGATATAGGCCAATCCTCACCTATAGTCAACCCCCCTAACCTTAAGCAAATCCTTTCTAGCAGCCACAACCCACACCTCAGATACACTCACCCAGGACCCTACCCTTCCATCACACCTGTTGCCAACTCTGTCCACACATCTATATGAGTGACACCATCACAGGACCTAACCACATAAGCCACATCAGAGCCTCATACAACTGCACATCCTCTAATGTGATATATGCTATCAAGCGCCAGCAATGCCCCTCTGCCATGTATATTGGCCAATCCGGACAGTCTCTGTGCCAAAAGATAAATGGACACAAATCAGACATCAGAAATGGTAACATACATAAATCTGTAGGTAAATATTTTAACCTGCCTGGTCACTCAATCATGGATTTAAAAGTAGCTATTCTTCTACAAAGGAATTTTACTAACCAATTACAGAGAGTGTCTGCAGAACTGTGATAGAAATGTAGCCGTGTTAGTCTGGTGTAGCTGAAACAAAAAACAGGACTATGTAGCACATTAAAGACTAACAAGATGGTTTATTAAGTGATGAGCTTTCGTGGGCCAGACCCACTTCCTCAGATCAAATAGTGGAAGAAAATTGTCACAACCATATATACCAAAGTATACAATTAAAAAAATGAACACATATGAAAAGGACAAATCAAATTTCAGAACAGAAGGGGCATGGGGGGAGGTAAATGTCTGTGAGCTAATGATATTAGAGGTGATAATTGGGGAAGCTATCTTTGTAATGGGTGAGATAATTAGAGTCTTTATTCAAACCTAGGTGTAAAGTGTCGAATTTAAGCATGAATGACAGTTCAGAGGATTCTCTTTCAAGTGTAGTCTTAACAGGCCTTTGAAGCAGGATGCAGGTAATCAAGTCATTGAGACAATGTCCTTTCTGGTTGAAATGGCAAGAAACTGTTTTTTCTTTGTGATCCTGTCTAATATCTGTTTTGTGGGCATTGATCCTTTGGTGAAGTAGTCCTCTGAACTGTCATTCATGCTTAAATTTGACACTTTACACCTAGGTTTGAATAAAGACTCTAATTATCTCACCCATTACAAAGATAGCTTCCCCAATTATCACCTCTAATATCATTAGCTCACAGACATTTACCTCCCCCCCCATGCCCCTTCTGTTCTGAAATTTGATTTGTCCTTTTCATATGTGTTCATTTTTTTAATTGTATACTTTGGTATATATGGTTGTGACAATTTTCTTCCACTATTTGATCTGAGGAAGTGGGTCTGGCCCACGAAAGCTCATCACCTAATAAACCATCTTGTTAGTCTTTAAAGTGCTACATAGTCCTGTTTTTTGTCTGCAGAACTGGAATTCAACTACATATATGACATCGATACCCTGTGCTCGAACAAAGACATTAACTGGCTGGCACATTACAAAGCCAGTTTCTCCTGCCTTTAACATCTGCATATTCACATCAAAAGCTGTGCATGGGACACATCCAATCCACTTAATTAGCCTACTTAACATGGGCCCTACAATTGACAGATACTTCTTCTGCTGTTATATATATATCTTGGTTTCTGTTATTTCCACTCCAATTCATCTGTGGAAATAACAGAAACCAAGACAGACTCTATATATTTTTTGGTTGGTCTCTAAGGTGCCACAGGACTACTCATTGTTTTTAAAGTTACAAACTAACACAACTAGTCCTATGAGAAGTGTAACCAATTGTTAATGCATATTTTTGTGAAAGTACTGGGTACAAAGATAAAAGCACTATTTACTTTGCTTCAGTTTCAAATATATAAAACAAGAGAAACAAGTAGGACACTGGTTGCTGTAGATGAAAAAAGCTAACACTAGGATGGAGTACAAGAAACACAAGCATGAATGAAAAAATGTGTTGTACAGCAGCGGTTAAATATTGACTAAAACTTATTTAGGTTAAAATGTAATTTCCTAAAACACTAAGATCCCTTCGAAAGCACCATTCAGCGATTTTTGGTATGTGGTTGCTGAATTTTTCTCATTCTTTATGTGTTGAGTTATTGAGACAATAATAATATAGACTTGTGACTAATTTTAATGTCACATAAAGCCAGAAACATACACATAATATAGTAATTATCAAAGCAACTGTCTCTAATAGCTCTTCAAGGCATCATTATCTACAAATCTGCCACTTTCCCTTTAAAAGTACAACCCTGCGCTGCCAAAATCTAATTGGATTTTTATTAAAATACCAAACAAGTTAAACAAATAAGGTATGGAACCATGCCCTCCAACAAATCAGTATTTCATGCAATAATATATACTATCGAATAATAAAATATAATAATATATACATCAATATTTATGTAAAATGGGAGCTTACATTTTTAGTTGGGTTTCCTCATCTTCTTTTTCTTATACTCTTGAAAGATAATTACAGTGCAATGACACATTACAAGAAATTAAATGCTCTGTGTGACTTGCACACATAATTCTACAGATCGACTGCAAGCATATATTCAGTCAGACTATATTCAGCACAGCCAAGATTATGCATGTCATTTAAGGCAAAAGAAATCATTGTATGGAAATCACTTTGAATCTGAGGCAAGCACATATTTACATGAAAAAGAAGTATAAGGAGAAGGAATCACCCTGCATTATCATGTAAAGTTCACAGATGTTCACAAAAACAAGCACCACTTCAAGGAACTGTGAGAGAAAAAACAAAATGGTATCATTAAACGTATCTACCACCTACCATCTAAGTCTGTTCTTTGCAACCACTATTGTTTCCACTCTTTTAAAGGTAGCATATTATGTCCTCTTTTTTATTAAATGGTCAACATTCATGAAAGAAAATCCATTTAAAATACACATTAAAATAATTTATAAATCAAACACTCCTTCCAACTACACTTTAAATTAATCTCTTTTGTAGACTAGATTTGTACTGAGGTTCAGATTTTCAGAAACAAGTCAGCCAGCTAAATTTATCCCTGGTACAATTTCATTGAGTTCCCACTCCTATCAAAAATCAATGGCAGACCTCCCACTGACTTCCATGGGTGGAGGTTAAGGCTCTCCAGTCTCAGGCAAAGAGTCTTGTTGATATAGTGGGAAGTTTGCCTGAATATAAATTGATGGATTTGAAATTTTAAGGTGCTAATTACCTCTGTGCTCTTGGTAGGAATTGCAGAAATTCAGCCATTTGAATGATTAGAATATGAATGATTATCTCATCTCTTTGGCTGGTCCACTCTTACTAAGCCATTTTCTTCAATAAGATGGTTATTGTTAACAGGTAAATCTGGTCACAATCTTGACTATTCTGATGAATGAGGTCTAACAGTGTATCTCAACTGGTGGGTTGCAGTTCCAAGGGGCACAAAAGGCAACTGGGGTAGAGGGAAGTGGTTTTGAAGTTGTTATAACAAACAAAAGCAAATAAAATGTTACACCTGCACTCCTTGTATGCTCTTATCCTTCAAGATCAAATATTCTGTTAACCTCTTTAAACATTTGCACATAAATTATGCAAGCTTCCAACTGTTATCATGAACACATTTTTTTACTCTTAACTTTTATAATGCTGGTAAGGGGATTATGCACATTTTTAACTTTGAATAAACAGTTGGCAATCTGAAATAGTTGAAAATCACCAGTCTAAGGAAATTAATATCTGTGGGGCCATGAGATGCAGCAGAGCAAGCAGTCCGGACAGGGCTGGTGGTAGCCCAAGGCCAGCAGTCTGGCTGGGGCTGGTGGCAGCAGGGCCGGAAGCCTGGTGGGGGCCTGCAGCCTGAGGGGGGTGAATGGCAGTGGCCAGACTGTGAGGCCAGCAACTGGGGGGGGGGGGCGGTAGCTGAAGCAGATGCAGGCAGGGAGGGCTGCAATTGACCTCCCCTGGTCCAGCAAACTCCCCCATTCTGAACCAGTCAGGTCTCAAGGGTACTGGACTAAGGAGGTCCAACCTGTACATACAAAATGGCTTCTAATGCATTTTGATATCCTAGTTGGAACAGGTGGGTAGAGTCCTATGCTATATCTCAGTATATTTCTTGAAATTGGTCATTTTGACCCTACTGAAGCTTGGCATCAGCTAACATACCCACAATTTACTAATTTCTAGAGACTGTCCATTGTCTCTCCTCAAAAGAGATACAAATTGTTTGTTTATATTCTTTCCAATTACTGTATTTTGGAAAACACAGTGTTTAATAATCTTCTGCAACATCATTATGGCCCTTGTTCTGGACAAACGTAATTCCCGAACCTTCCAAACTGCCAACTAGCAGCCAATCTGCTTAATTCTGTATCCTGGGAAATCCAAGAACAGCAGTGATTGTAAAGGAATGGGTACTAAAATCTGCACAGGCAAACACTATCTGCATCAATCCCGTATTCAGGGCCTGCTCATATGGAAATTTTGACAAACGTGTACCAAGAAAAGATAAAACTTATTCAGATGCATATTCCGTATTTTCTGCTAAAATCAAACAATCTCTATGCTGTGCTACCAAAGCTCCTTGCTTATTTGCCTCACGGTGCCTCATGACATCTTATGAACAGACAGTAAATGAAGTCTTCTGAACTATTTTTCACTGGAGGCCTTTTCTTTTTTGGGAGTTTGGTGGTTTTATTCTTCTTTGAAGGAGGGGCTACATGTAGATTTGCCAGGCATCCAGGATTGTTCTGGAGTCTCCAGGAATTAAAGATCAATCTTAAAATAAAGATTATGTCATGTGATAAAACCTCCAGGAATATGTCCACTCAAAGATAGACACAATTTTACATTAGCAGTGTTTGCAATCTTCCTAAATTTTATTTACCCCTAGAATAATCTACATATGGGATATTTCACATTTATTTAATAATCGGAGTTTATTAAAATTACAACCCAGAGGGTGCATAGGGGTCACAAGACTCTCCAAGATAATTTTCTGTTTGAAATCATCCTTCTCAATTCAGGGCTTATCATATATTTTCTGTCAAGATTTAAGAGTCACTAGTAACCATTGTGAAATATAGAAACTGCTTTTCACTACTGAATTGTTTCAAAGATATGGCTGATGAAATGCCTAAGATTCCTATACCCAAATGGAATGAATGGAATACAAATATTTGCAGTTCTCTCTTCAGGCATGAAAATTTTCAATCAGCCATCCTCATCACAGAATAGTTTGAAAGAGAGAGAGCCAATTAGCTGCCCCAAAAGGTGAATTTAAACAAGCTTCGCTCTAAATTTTACAGCCTATGGCTGCTCTAAAGACTTCGATATCTGCTGAGGAATGCATCCTTTTTGAGGCTTCTGACCTTGTTCTGAACACTTCCATCAGTTTTCTTGGTAAAAAAGCAAATTGTTGTACACTCTTGGAAAGAATCCCATTCTTCACAGCTGTGAACTGTTCAGGCAAGGATCAAGCTGGGCTGGCTTCAGGGGCCATGGCTTAGAGGTGGCTATTCTGCTCCAAAATCTAAGCTTTTATTTTAAAAAGTTGAAGGGGACAGATTTATATTTGCATTAAGTCCACAATCCCTTTGCACTCTGGTAGAATGCCTTGTCAGTCTCTTCTTCTGAGGATAAAAATCACAATGTGAGTTAAGTGTGAATGGATGCAGTGATGTCCACCTGAGCCTGAAGACAATCTGAAACAATGGCTTTGAGAAATAAGAACTACTCCCATTTGTTTCAGTAGGACTTTGACCCTGAAGCCTAATTATAGCATTAACCTTTCATTGCTGATAGAGCACAAAGAAAAAGAAGATTACATGAGGAAGACCAGCATAATATATTTAAAAAGGCATCTTATTTTGATGTCACAAGCAGGATAATCATGATTAATCAGCAACGTTTCACAGAACATCACTATTTTCCCCCCTCCCCATTTGACTTTTGTATTGGGGATTAAAGGAGTCTTCCTTTATATACAATACATGTTAAACTTTTAAATGCAATCAGTGGTAATCAACCAGCCACCTACTTTCCCTAGCCTTTCTTTGTGAGGTAATACAATTGGAAAGATCCTTGGAATACAGGCAGTATAGCCTTGGCCCTATTGGCCAAATATGCGGAGAGATTCTAAGATAAGGCAAGACAGTATTTAGGCTTAGGGTGCTCATGATTTGAAACAGACAACTCCAACAAGGAATATCAGTGATTAGATTACAGAGGCCAAGCAAATTCCTGTTTCAACAAGAGAATGGACAAAGACCTAAAAAAGAATTCTTTAGCAGAACAAGTGCTCTCGCCCTAAATCTTATGGTTATCTTTAATAGAGGTTCAAAAAATTACTTAGACTATCTGGTAAAAACAGTACTCAATCATCTCTAATCCGAATGATATTCAGAAAAAGTTCAGCCAATGTGATGTTTCTTTCAACACCTTTCCTCTTCTGATCTCTTAACTATATTAGGTGGTCAGAGCTCAGTCAGAACTAAAACTTCTTCTCCCCAAACAGCTGCAAATAATTTCTTTCAATACTTTTGATATATTAGTAAATTGCCAAGAAAGGGGAATGGTTATCTCAGGAGACTGATAATTAAATTCAGAACAATTCCCCTTTTCTTCCCAGGGTGAGATGTTACCCAGACAGACAGAAGTTGTTATTGTCCAATGGATGCTCTGTGGCCTATAATAGCTGAAATAGTGATTTCAGTGGATGAGTATCTTTATCATTATAAACACTGTCACAATCAGCACTAATTGGCATCCTTGTTGGCAGCTTCACCAGAGACCCAACCATGAGTGGGTGCAGGGATTGAATTACTTCCTCAGTCCAAATGGTGTTCCATTTTTAAATCTGAGGCATGTTCCGATGTTAGGAAGGCTAAAATGGTCTAGTGTTTTTACCAGATAGTCTAAGTAATTTTTTGAACCACTATTAAAGCTAATCAAGAGATTTAGGGAGAGAGCACTTGTTGTGCTAAATAATTCTTTTTTAGGTCTTTGTCCATTCTTTTGTTGAAACAGGAATTTGCTTGGCCTCTGTAATCTAATCACTGATATTCCTTGTTGGAGTTGTCTGTTTCAAATTATGAACACCCTAAGCCTAAATACTGTCTTGCCTTATCTGGTCTTGCCATTTTAGCCTTCCTAACCTTTCCTAACATCGGAAAGGTTGGCAGCCCCAGAACTAAAATAGATCAACTCTGTTATATTGTCACTAGAAAGCTGGGATGGCTCACCTATTCTATATTTAATTTTATTCTTTTGGGTTATCACTCCTGTTAATATCTGCAACTCTTCAGATAACACACATTTATGGGATTGTAGTTTATAACCTAAAAGTATAATGATTTTGTAAGACCAAAAAGCCATTTCTGCCTTTTCGTCCCTCCGAGGGACACATGAAATCCTGGGCTACTCACAAACATCCATTGCTAACACTGAAGAACTTGTATGTGAGAGGACTGATAATACTTATGACCAATCACAGCAGGAAAAGCTCAAGTCTGCTAAAAACAGGCAAATGAGCATCCTTTCAGCTGAAGCCTGGCATGAATAACACGGGGGAAAGTAAAGTAGCAGCATGATTAAGCCTCTCTTAACCTAGATTATGCTGGCTCTTGATTCTGGCTCTTTATGTTAACAATTTAATTACTGAGATGTGAACACTGATGCCCAGAATAATTTTGCCTGATTACGCATTTTCTCCATGTTGTCCTTTGATAGTACTGTACCTCTTTGGCATCAGTGGCCTGATTCTTGATGGGAAGCCTCATAGTTACACAAGGCTTCCCATCAAGAATACAAGGTAACTGCAAATACTGTCAGTAATTCAAGCAATATGTATGAGTCAGTAAAACTGTGACACAAAGATGAAGTGAAACTATCAAAATGCCCTTACAATGTGGTAATACACTTGTTGACCATAAAGCATTATCACTCTTTACATGGGTTCTTTCTTGACATGGATATTGCTGAGAAAGAAGGCCTAGTAAAAGAGATGCAGACACTAGTCAGTCAGCAAAACGTATGTAAAATGTGATTTCTCAACTTTTTGGTGGCCACCAATACACTTCATTTGGATACAAAAAAGGTTAGGGAGAATCTTTCTATTGGGGTGTTATATATTATAAGAGTGGCATAAATATATGACCCTTGCAATAGACTGCATGTCTACTGTAGTCTCACAAACACTTGGATTTGTTTATAAATGTCTAAGGGACAAAATATTTATTTTCACTGTTCTTATTCTTATTACTGTAGATGCAAATGCCCAGATGTCTCCTTTGGGATTGAGGCCCCACTATGCTTGCTACTGTACAGATATATAAGAAAAAAAATGGTAGCTACATCAAACACCTATTTTCTGAATGTTTGGACAAAACTTTGTGAAAGGGGAGATGTGAGCAGTAGTTATAATGAGCAGACATTTTCTCATAGTTGTGGCTTTCTTCATATGAAGGAAATTATAGGCATGATTTTTCTGAAAGGTTCTTTATGTAACAATCAGTTACTTGGTCCTTAATTTAAGGTCCTTGCTTAAAAACAAAGTGACCTAAATCTTTTTTTTTTTTTTTTTTTTTTGCTTTCTTATATATGTTTACCTCAGTTATTCAGTTTACTTTCAGTTGCCTTAATACAGTTTGCCTTAGTACAGTATCTGAAGCTGTAAAGCTGTCTTTAATCTCTGATACCCTTTGGACCCCTAGCTATAAAAAGAACTGTGTGAGGTTTGCTACAAAAGTCAGTCAGTTTCACCACATTTCAAGAAAGGAGCAAAGGTCATGGATCAGCTACTAAAGCTCATCATGATGAAGCTTCTATGTGTTACAAAAAGGATCTAGCTATCTTCAAGAATAGTAACCTTTTGATTGGTTTATCTATATTTCATTTTGAGCGAGTATTTCAAAGAATTTTGGACAGAATCAGGATTAGTCAGTGTAAATAGAATCATAGGACAGGAAGGGACCTCATGAGGTCATCTAATCCAATTCCCTTCACTCATGACAAAATTATATAGATCAGCCCTGACAATCTAACTTGCTCTTAAAAATCTCCAGTGATGGAGATTATAATACATATTTCTTTATGTATGGCCACCTCATTTCCCTGATTCAGGTTTCCAGAGTATAAGAATTAGACAAATTGACAGATAAATTCTGACAGGCAAAGAAGTTACGATTATTTCCTTCATTAACTGCTTGCTGTGCACAAACGATAAGATCTGAAAGTCAGTCTGTATGCTTTCTGGCTCATGCCTCATCACCAGTAATCCTGAGATGTATTACAGAGTGGTTGCCTTTACAACGTTCTCAGAAGTCTTTGCTACGATAGTGTTCATGTTATTCCCTATGGCTATGTCTACCCTGCCTCTTTTTTGTGGAAGAGGCAATGCAAATGAAGCGCTCATTAACAACTTCTTGCACTTCATTTGCATATTCTCTTCCAAGGCTTTTTGCGCATGTGGTTTTTGCACAAAAACGAGCAGTGTAGACGGGTCCGTTTTGTGCAAAAAATCCCTTTTGCACAAGATCTGTATACCTCCTTTTTTGAGCCATAAGGATCTTGTGAAGAAGGGGGTTTTTTTTGTGCAAAATGGACCAGTTTACACTGCTTGTTTTTGCACAAAAACCTCTTGTGCAAAAAGCATTGGAAGAGAATATGCAAACGAAACGTGAGAAGTTGCTAATGAGCGCTTCATTTGCATTGCCTCTTCCGTAAAAAAGAGGCAGTGTAGACATAGCCTATGTGTTTCTTTCATAGGAAGAACGGGGAAAGCAGCGCTGACATTATCTAGCACAGGGGTTGGCAACCTTCAGCACATGGCCCATCAGAGTAATCCACTGGTGGCTGTGAAACATTTTGTTTACATTGACCGTCCACAAGCACGGCCCCATAGCTCCCAGGGGCTGTAGTTAACTGTTTCTGGCCAATGGGATCTGCAGGAAGCAGAAGCCAGCATGTCCCTGCAGCCTGTGCTGCTTTCCCATAGCTCCGATTGGCCTCGAATGACAAACTGCAGCCAATAGTTCAAAGAGTCACCTGAATTCTAAATAATCTCTCACTTTATTAAGGAGTCGGACTCGCAGATCCAGATGATATATGGCCCTCTGCAAATATTCAAGTGGGGATAGAGGTTGCAGGGTTCCTCCCTTTGCATTTTCATGGAGAGGTAAAGCCTAACCCTACAGGAGAGCTAGTCCACAATTAATAAAAGTCTTGTTAATTGTCCATCAGGGATGCACGTGGGCAGAGTAATAGCTCCATCCTCCTCTGCAGTGGGCATCAGAGCTAGCCAGCCACAGAGAAGGTAGCATACAATGAACTACTGCAAGGGTTGTGGAGATCCTGAAACACTATATGCTTCCTAGAAAGAGTTCTGGATAAATCATCCAGAATTTCTCCTATGGTTCCAGCTGCAGTTCAACCCCCCTGCAATCCTATGCCCTGATGGTCCATCCAGGGGCCTTGGTCCCTGTTTTACTATCTCTCAATATGGAACACTTATTGATGGCATCAGTGGAAGTTTCACCACAGAGTGATGACAGGATATGACATTGTATCAGGCAGGGTACATTATATATATTGAGATGTGAATCTACAGCTACCTATTTACAAATCACAGAGGGAATTTAAATCCACAGTCAGATGATGGCCACTACAGAGGAGTGGGTAAGAGAACTAATGTCCTGCTCTGGTGAACTTCCTTACATCAGCTCCTCTGATGTTAGTGAGGCTCTGTGTCAGTACAAACATTCAGTGCTTGGAGCAGTTTACAAGACTGGACCTTTGACATCTCTCTCTGAAAACGTGAACCAGGTCAAAAAAGGAAAAACAGGAAAATGAGAGTAGCTGTAACAGCAGAAACTAGAGAAACAAAAGTACTATTGGAACATGCAATATAATCGGAAGTGTAAAACTATTTTTTGTGTGTCAGTAATAGATAGTTGTTATCGGTAGATCAGTCAGTAGCCTGGGAAATCTTATTTTTAAGGACGTCCTTGGTGACTTAAGATAGGTGCAAATACGATGATTACGTTTTACCACCAAATATGCATTGAATAGAACTAGTCATGTTTTTTCAAGTTGTTGAAATTTCAAATAAAATAGTCAAGAAAAATGTTAACTTTTTTTTTAACCAGCTCTAACATTTAGCTTGCACAGACTCCCTGGACAAAATTTTGTTGAAGCTTTCTTTATCCATTAATTGTGATCATTTCTCTATGCAGACTACCCCTAGAGACAAAATCCTGGCCCTACTGAATTAAATGATAAAACTTCCATTGAGTTTGATGGGGCCAGGATTTCACTCAAGTATGTAAGGCACAGAAAACAAGGAAAGTAAATTGGGAGATATTGCAAATATCAGTGATAACTTAAAAAAAAAAATACTAATGCTAGGTGTACACTAGGGGGCAATATTGAACTAAGGTATGCAAATCCAACTACGTAAATAGCATAGTTGGAGTCAACGAATCTTAGCTCGAGTTACCAGGGTTCTCCAGGAGAAACTTTCCTGTTGCCTCCTCTTATGCATCTTGATTCAGTAGAGTACCAGAGTCAATGAGACCATGATCAACAGTTGATTTAGTGGATCTTTACTCGACCCACTAAATCTAGCCCTGGGGGGATAGATCCCTGCATTCCCAATCTCCACGTAGGTGTAGACAGGGACACAGAGAAGGCAGAAATACTATATGGGCTGAACATTACAGAGTCAACATGGAAAAAATGCAAATTAATATATATAGGGAAGAGGGGAAAATAATCTGAAACACAGGGAAAGAAAATCTGAAAAAGCAGTAGTGAAAAAAATTCCTTGGGGTGGTCAAGTACATCAAATTGATACAATCATGCAGTGCAATAAAATAGAACAAAACCGCACATATGCCGTTTTGGGCTGCAAATGTAAACTTTGGGTAACATTGAAAAACACCTAAGTCACTTGGGGCATATTTTAAATGTACGCAAAATACATAGCTGGAATTGGCTTACCTTAAGCTGAGCCATGTCCGGTGTCCACGCAGTGGGAGGCCAATGGGAGCAAACATTCCCACTGGCTTCCTGTACTCCTCTCAAAAGGAGGAATACCAGACATCAGTGGGGGATGCCCAGAGCATTTCATTTATGGGTTTACATTAGACCTGCTACATCGAATGCTACAAGATCGACCTCCAGAGTGTCGATCTTCTCATAAGTATAGACGTGCCCCTAGAGATTTAGATCAGAACTTAGTGAGATTTTTGAAAGTCCCATTGAGCATTAAGGGATTTCTGGATATCTCACTAGCTGTCTATCCTTAGACACTTACATGTCTTTAAGGATCTGGCCATTAAAGCCTAAATGTCTTTGAATTCCAGTCCGTTGACTTTCAATGCAACTTTAGCTCCTAAGTGAATAAGGAACCTTATACAACTTTTGTGCTTCATTATACCACCACTATAAAATTCTGCATAAAGTTCTAAGTTGTTGCATAATACCAGAAAAAAAATCAAGGAAATCATCTATGGGTAAACAGATTAATTAGAAATAAATAATGGGTCAGATTTATCTCTGTTGTAACTTCACTGATATCAACAAAGTTAGACTAGAGTAAATGAAAACTAAGCGGTATATTTATCACTGCATAAAGACACCAAGAAAGTGTAATCAGTAAAATTAGAAGCAGTGGGATGAAACTGAGGAGCAGAAAAGGTGAGAAATATTCCTAACATTAATTTGTATCAGACTAAGGAGTAGTCTTAATGGAAGGGAAGAAAAGGCCATAAGGGGTACGTCTAGACTACACCTCTCTGTTGACAGAGAAATGTAGATTAGGCATGTCGAAATTGCTCATGAGGCAGGGATTTAAATATCCTGTGCCTCATTAGCATAAACATGGCCGCTGCTTTTTTTTTAAACGGAGCTTTTTCGAAAAAAAAAAAAAAAAAAAAAAAAAAGGCAGTCTAGATGCAGATCTGTCAAAAATAAACCCTTTTTCGAAAGATCCTGTGTACCTCATTTTTTGAGGAATACAGGATCTTTCAAAAAAGGGTTTATTTTCGACAGATCCATATCTAGACTGCTGTTTTTTTTTCGAAAAAGCTCTGTTTTGAAAAAAAGCGGTGGCCATGTTTATGCTAATGAAGCATGAGATATTTAAATCCCTGCCTCATTAGCAATTTCGATGTGCCTAATCTACATCTTTCTGTTGACAGAGAGGTGTAGTCTAGACACAGCCAAGCTGTTGTACAGGTAAATGACTTGCATTTAAGAACAGGCTGCAGGGAGCAATCTTGCTTGGTGGTGGACAAAAGCTCTTAATGTATATTTTCCCATTCTAATTCCTTTAGGCTAAATTAGACTGGTGAACCATCATTATTATTTTATTTTAGTTAAATTATGTACCAGGCACATGATTGCTGCATGTATTGTATACTTTGAGCATCATTATTTTCTTCCAGTCTTTCTTGTTATTTGGTTCCATAGACAGGTACACTTATTATTGAAAATAAGAACCAGCTATGCACACTCTGGACTACCCAACAGAAAAATGGTGAAGATAATTGTTAATTTTTCAGGTTATCTCAAATGAGCATGCATGCATGCACATATTCCCCACCCACACATGAAAGAATATCTTCTCTCACTGTGCCTAGGATTTCTTGCTTAATCAGTATTACTCAAAGTCCTGAAGCCAAGTTTTTAACTGTCCTTAGGCTGTCTATCTCTTCTGAATTTCTATGGAATATTGATTCCTGACTTAAAAGTACAACTACCCACATAATTAAGCTGCTCAGGTGAATACGAACTCTGGTGGGTTAAAAGGATATTTTAAATGTATAGCTATTTCAATTATTAGAAATGAGGGGCAATATTAATTGTATTTTTCAAAATGTGTTGCCACATGGCTTTAGAAAAAAGCTCATAATATAGGTAAATGCTACACTTTGGGATATAATCCACATCAAGATATTTGTGTTTATTTGCTTTTCAGGAGCACCTGAGGAAAAATGTCAAGAATAGTTTATAATTATTGGTTTCTTAAAGGTCAGAAAGATCATTCCAATACCAAACTCAAGAGTACAGATGTTGGATTTTGAGATTGCCAGAACTCCAGCACTTTGTATATTAAGCAAATGGAAGCACAACATAAATTCACTTTATATAAGCTATCTGGATGCATCTCTCCACAGTCTAGCTACAATTCAGGCAGATTTAAACACAGTTCCTCTGGCTGCCCTGCCAATTACTTCTGTGCTGACCTGGAAGGATCATTAATATTAGGGAGTCGAGAGGCAATTCAATTTCCACGCTGGCTCAACCCTAAGCTTCTTCTAAGTAAAGGCTGTCAGCTGTGTCAAATTATGTATGATGCCTAGGTGATGTGGAAGACTGTCTATTAGGGAGTGAGTTGAGCGGGAAATGGCAAACTCATTTCACTAAATTTTCAGGCTGAACTTGTACTATAGTCTAAAATGTCAAACAGTCAGAGTTATTGGAACTGAGATAATCTAACATAACCAAAACTATTCAGATAAGACTGTGATAGGAGGAGGGGAAAACAAGATTAGCATTAGAGATTATCAGTATGAGAAACACAGTACACATTAAAATTTTAACAAATGTGAGCATGTATGTTTAAAATACGATGTTGATAAAATCCCTGTAAAAATTCTTTCTGTTAATGAAACCTGTCATTTACATAGCATATCCGGTACACCACAATGACCAAGTTTTGATATTCATTCCTATAACTTCTAATGATAGGAGCATCATCTGTTATCCAAATATAGATACTACTGTCTAAAAGACTCAGATAACTTAGATCCAATTCTATACATAACCCTCTTATAAACATGTCATAAAAGTACAAAACTCCACTCAACATACCAGTTAATGTTTACAACTTGTAAATCAAAGCACATTCCTACAATGCTCTTCCTAAATATATGCTTCTTCAACTAATTTGAAACAAAACAAGTTATTAAGGAAGCTTTTCCTCCTTTATCTTCGATCTCATAATAAGTGTAAGATGTGAAAATAGACTTTTTCTGGTATAGCGGTTGCCAACTTATCTCCCTTCTACTATAGAGATTCCTACTTCATCCCCTTTAAAGACCTTAATCCCCTTTCATTCACTCCACTCTTCCTCACCTATTGTGTGTACTCACTACGAGCATACAGTTGTCCCATCTGGCAACAGTCCTGCTTTTCGTAGCTTTAATTCCCATGGTGCACGCAGGCTCTATAATACCAAGGTATTTTCACTATTTTTGTGAAATCTAACAACTGGGATCACATTGCTCCCAAAGGAGATCAATGCGCTCTCTCTCTCTCTCTCTCTCTCTCTCTCACACACACACACACACACACACACACACACACACACACACACACACACACACACCTCTTAATACTTGTTTTCACGTATTATGGTAAGGTATCTAATCAATGCTATTTTAAATAGATGCTTTGGAGGTTTGTTAATAAAAACAGCCTTGCTTTGGACGTTACAAATGAGCAAGTTAATACTCAATCTTATAAAAAACACACAAACACTTGCATTATCATTGGCATGCAGATATTTCCACCCTAAATAATTTATATGAATTTCTAAAAAAGAAATATAACGCTATTTTGCATTACATTTTATGAAATATATGTTCATCAGATTTAGTCATTCATTTTTATGCATTTTATGTTAACAAAACATGCATATAACTCACAGAAATTCCAGTTCTGCAAATACTCAGTAAGAAACAAAAATAAACAAACCAAAAAATCCATGTGTGTATATGCACACCACAAACACACATTATGTGCCAAAATAAAAAGCATGCATGGTCAGGGTTTAAGCATTTTTTTAGCCAGAATTATTAATAGGTTATTAACAACAACACAGACTGGCAATTATTTTAAGCAGTTTTTATTCATGCTTTCATTGGAGGCTTCTGAATTTTCCCTCCACCCCCTTCTTTACTCTCTTGCAGCAACATGCTAAAAAAATCTCTATGGCGTAGAAAAGCAGCAGATAAAAAGGAAGCATTCATGCTGAGGTTTTAAAGCATTATTTTCTTGTAAAGAGATATTAAAATTTAAAAGCCTTTCTATCTTTAACATATATTGTGCAGAAATTTGATCTCAATATTAATGGCATGCAATCTCCAAGGAGATGTAGTCTAATAATTTTTTAAAAAGTCATTTTTAGTAATCAGTGCAAATGCCTTTTTTATTTTGCTGTTAAACTAATGGTATCTTAAACCCTGCATGCTGCAGTGCTTTAGCCTGTGCTCTGCATCAGCTGTGATAGAAGAAGCTACCTGAGAGGTTTCACAGTGCCATTTCATATCCATGTCTGCCTGGCTACCCTGCGTGTTTATAGCTTTTTTCTTAATTCTTAATGGAAATCCTAGGAAATTTAGTCCATCCTCTGAAATCAATACTGATGACAGGAGAGCTCCCTGACTCAGTGGGAGATCAAGATGATAAATTGCCTGCGCATCAGCCTGGCCTATCAGTGCCCTGCACACAGATGGGCGAGAAAAGACACAGAGAAGGCTCCATCCGTCACGTGTCACAGGAAAGCCAATGGCTGACACGCTGCTGCAGGAAGAGATGCTGCAGTTTGTTCTGCAGATGAGAAATACTGTATATCACCATCAAGCGCCAGTATAGCAAAGCTCTGGCAGAATAGCTGGCTTATTCCCTAGCTCTTCAGTGTAGATACTAAGGGAAGGTGCAGTTTTGATTTAATGCATGCATCATATGATTCCATTTATAGAGACTATTGCCTGCATAGCTTTACACTCTATCCGAAAGTGATTAAAGCAGGGAGGAGGATATAATGAGTCCTAATGCCCTGATCCTTTTAAAATATTGTGATGTATTTCTCTTCAGCTGATTACTGTGTTTTAGCTTGCTATTAAATTAAACTGTTCAATTAGCATGCATCTCTTTATATCTCTTTATAATCGCCTCAAAGCCCCATAACTGTAATTATAATTTGTTCCCAAGCTAATGAATGACCGTTTTTTTCTATGTCATGTTTATAAGCAGTATTTTATGTGATTATTCTATAAAGACAATTATGTCTCAAAAGTGAAAAAAAAACAAACAAACAAACAACAAAATATGGAAGGTTTAGCTTCATTTCCAAAGCCCCCCAAATACGGAGTGACTGAAGTATTATTCTATGTCTGAGACATACACTTATTTACCATAACACTGTCTAACTATACAAGTTACAATAATTCTTTCATAAGGAGAGAATGAACATCTGGGTTACCATATGGAAACCTTTTCTAAAGTACATCTGCTATCATTGATCACAGTGCAACAAGAGATATATTGCAGTTTTTCAAGGGAAGTGAAATGGTTATGTCAGATTTGACAAAGAAGGTTACCTATAAAAAATTCTGTAGTGTTTTCTCACCAAGACACATACAACTGAACAAATAAACAAATCAAATTTTATGTGACTGCTATGGACACTGAAAAGATAACTTTTAAAAGTAATATGATTCTGCTTTTATTGTCTCTCTATAGGATACAAAGCTGTGCTCTGCAAATTTTCACTCAGATACAATAAGTCATGACAGCTCCAAGGGTTAATATTATCAACTGCCTATCTCCTTCTCCTTTAGGGCTTTTGCAGAATCATTCAAAACTCCTTTGAATAATGAATATCTACAGTAAGAAAGAAGACAAGTGCACTTTGGAATCTGAAGGATGAAATTAACTAAGCAATTACTTTAATAAAAGCCCAGAGAATATAAGCTATTTTGAACATTCTGAACTTCTCTGTTTTATTCTGGGTTAGAATGTTGCACACTTCATTCTTTAGCAGTATTATTTCCTTTGATTTTTGGTGTTGATACTAGTTTTCAGGTCAGAATGATTCAATGCAGCCTCTCATATGAACACAACTGTCTCTCTAAAAAAAAATGGAACTGATCCTTCCTATGACTTCAGGGGAAGCTGTAGGTCATCAGAACTACGTGGGAATGAAGTCCATAGTTTCCTCAAAGAACACTATTTTAAATATTTTTAAATCAATACTCTTTATTATAGGACAGGATAAGCAATCCTTTATTAAGTTATGCAAGAAATATACCTACAGAGACATACACATAAATAGCACCTAAAGACTAACATAAAGTCCAATAAATAAAAGTCATTGCTATTTCAGATCAACCCTTACACACCAATACAATGAGTGAACTGATGAAATAAGATTGATTCTAATATAAGAAATTTCAAGGCCTTTTCTATATCATATGTTTAGGATTAAGTTCTGTGAACATGCACATGCGATTCAGTAGGTACCATGTATGCCCAAATATTGGCAGAATTTAGCCCTTATGTTTTCAACTAGTCAATATTTTAATTGCAAGCTTATATAGCATAGCATTCTACATCCTGCAAACTGTGAAATAATTGTTAACAGGAGAGTCAGCAAAGAGGATGAATGCATTACCCTTATTGGACACTACCGCTATTTGAATAAACTCACATTACTTGTGATCTAGCCAATATTTCTGCTTGAACAAAGGTCGTTAATGATAAAGAAAATGCGGTGTTGCTTCTGGAAAGTGTAGTTATTATTTACGTATTAATTTATAGTATATTTAGTATGGTACAGGGAACAAATTAAGGGACAGTCCATGCTCTGAGTTTCCCACCCCTGCACTGTACCATAACTAGAATAATTGAGATGGAGTCTTACTGTAAGCTTGAGCAGAGAGCAATAGAAACAGGAAGCAAGTGGGATTAGAAAGCATGAGACACACATACATTTCTTCTGATTTTGTTGTAGCAAGGGCCAGCAAAGCCTGAAAACTCCACTGGGCATGGATCTTACCTATATTTTGACAGCTGTTGGGAGAAATGCAAAATCTCCTGTTAGGGCAAATTTGATACTTCCTACAAGGGTTGGGAAGTCCCTAGCATTTGTCTGCAAGTGGTTCTTTTGCACAAAGGTGGAAGCAGGATTGTGGATATGGGGTGGGGAGGAAAATAGGGGACAGTGGGTGCATAGCTCTACAGCAAATCCTGTTTGCTCCTAAACATATGACATATAAAAGGCCTTGTAATTTTTTATATTAGAATCAATCTTATTTCATTGGTTCACTCATTGTATTGGTGTACAGGGGATAATCAGCAATAGCATGACTTTGATTTATGGACTTTATAGTAGTCTTTAGGGGCTATTTATGTGTATGTGTCTGTAGGCATATTTCTTGCATAACTTAATAAAGGATTGCAAATCCTGTTTGCTATACTCTGCAAGAGTATATCAGAGGTCAAGAATCTACTGCTGTGGAGTTATTCCCCCAGCAACTTTGCTCAGGAGATGCAAGGGTTACTGCACGGCTTCAGATCTCCTCTGCATTCTTGGGGAAGGCTTCCTTCCTTGAAGATTCCAAGCCCATGATCTATATTTGGGTTGTGCTTTGAGTGAGAGGATTTGGGGGGAAACAACCACCATTTGGGTTTATTATTAAAATCATGTGAAGTTAGACTACTAAATGAAAGTACATGTATTTTAAATGGGCCAAAGTGGGACATTTTAATATATTCTTTACTCAAGCTTCCATAATCTCATTATTTGGCTCCCCAAATGATGTCAATATTATCTACAGTTTCATACTTGAAATATGATGTTCTGTATCTTGATTTTGTGCTATCTCCACAAAATGTTAATAAATAATAAAAATAATAAATGGTTCCCATGTTTCCACTTTAACTAATTGGTGGATGAATGAGATAGTGTGATGGGGCAGTTGCCCTGCACTGGATAAAGGATTAAAACAGCCTTGGGCTGAGGCTAGAAGCCAATTGGGAGATGGCTTGCGGCAGGGGCTGTATAAAAAAAGATGGTTGGTCAGGAGAAGCACACTATTGCTTCAGCACTGGGGAGAGAGTGACCTAGTTGCCTGCTAGTGGGGCACCTTGGGCAGAGGGGAGAAGGCAGGGAGAGCCCCAGGCTGAGGCCCAGTGACAAGGACCCAGGGAAGTAGTAGGGCTGCAGAGGTGCATCCAGGGCAGGAGAATACATCCCCTTGCCAGTGAGTGTCCATTTCAGACTGCAGTTTCCCTCATTTAGATGACAACTGGCAGTGGGTCACTGAGGCAAAGTAGGTATAGGATTTGGGGTTCCCTGGGAGAGGAGGACCCCAGAGTGTGTGGGGCAGTACCCTGAGGGAAGAATGCCATGGTCTGGGAGGAATATGGGTCTGGACAAGTGATGGAGAACAGTCAAAAAGATAATAGTGGGTAAGACACCACCAGGAGTGGGCTCTCCGAGGGTGGACTCAGCTAATTCCTGGAAATGATCAGTGAGTCTCGAACCCGTTACAGGTAGTTTCAACAAAAGTATGTAAGAAGCATATCAGATCCTGAATCTCAAGCTCATATAGATTCCTTTATATAGTAAGGATGCTAAAAGCTGCAGTCTTTGGGTACGTCTAGACTACATTGTTTTTTTGAAAAAAATTCACCTGCGTCCACACTGCAATCGCGTTCTTTCGAAATTAAATCGAAAGAATGCAGGGTTTTTTCGACATTGGTAAACCTCAAATTATGAGGAAGAACGCTTTTTTCGAAAGAGCTCTTTCGAAAAAAGGCACGTGTGGACGCAGAACAGGGACATTTTTCGAAAGAAGAGGCAATAGAAAAAAGCACAGGTGCCCTAGTGTCCATTCTGTGAATAGCTATCCGGGCTTCCTCTTGAGAGAGTGTCCATGCAGTCTGGACACTCTCTTTCAAAAAAGCAGATCGCTTTTTTGATCCGGTTTTGAGGTGTGGACGCTCTCTTTCGAAAGAAGCTTGCAGTCTAGATGTACCCTTCCTGTAGTGCCAGTGGAAATGTGGTACAAGTATTAACTGCCTCATTTGATTAAAAGGGTAAAACCCAGACTCTGGCTGTCCATTGTGAAATCTGTCCTGTTAACAATAGAAACAAGTTTATAGCACAAAATTTGCTCAGATTATTCTTCACATTTATCAGTGTTTGACTTTTACACATTCAGTGAGGCATGATAATGAACACCAACTCTCTTCTTCTACCCATACTCAAGAACTGTCATGTTAATCAGAAACAATGGGTTATATTGACACATCTATATCCTGATAGATAACCATTAAGTTATTGCAACATGCAGTATTTATAAAGATGTCTTATTCCAAAAAATCCTGAAGCATTTAAAAAAAACTATGACCCCAATTTAAAAAAACAATTAAAAGGCTGCTTAAATGTAAGCACAACTGACAACACACCCACGTATGGAGATGGTCGAGGGAAGTGACAACACACTTCAAACCTCTGCCCTTATAAAAGGGGCTAACAGTTTTTTAACTCACACAGCAAAGACATCTGCATTTTGAACACACACCTGAGATTACATAAATATTACATAGCTCACAAAAAGGAAAGACTGAGCCAAACTTGATCAGATTTGGTTCACATACGTATATGGATACAGTGGAATATGTACAGTGTGCTTATAAGCACATGTGCACACACATACACTCACATACACACTTGCATGGTGGTTGCTATTAAAAATGAATGACTGCTGAGTGCAGATAATTATGTTTTTTATGATTTAGCCTGTACTAGGTATCTGTACCCTATACAGTATGAAGGTGCATCTCGTCTACACATTAGGGCTTAACTCGAAATAAGCTATATAAATTGAGCTATGTCAATTGCGTAGCTTATTTCAAAATAGCTTATTTTGTAATTGGGGTCATTTACGTAGCACCTATTCCAAATAGAGCACTCTTCCTCTGACTTCCCTTACTTCTTGTACAATGAGTGTTACAGGAGTCGGAGTAAGAAGCTCTCCAGCTTGACAGTATTTCAACATTATTTCGAAATAACTGCCTGCTGTGTAGACACAGATTAAGTTATTTCAAAATAACACTAGTTATTTTGAAATAATGTTGCTGTGTAGATGTACCCTTAGAGGCCAAAAAGGCTCCCCTTCTGCTGATGTGTTTTGGGCACACAAAATTTGCACCTACGATTCATCTGCAAATAGGAGTTCTAGTTTCTCTACGACCTGATCACAGACATAAATGTGACACTTAGAAGCAAAAATACAGATTTGCATAACAGTTAACTTCTGTATTTACAAATGTTGCAGATGAACATGGAATAAGCAAGAGAATTTGACGGTTACCACTATACCCTTGTATGTGTGTACTTGTTCATATGTCTAGCTGCCAGAAGAGCAATTTATAAACTAAAATGCATTACCGGAAGCTTGTAAAATTCTTTGTAAATGAAAAAGAAATGTAGTTTCTAAATACAAAAGTCTAAGTTTTCACCAAGTAAAATGGTAATGCCATTGGACCAACTTCTGTTGGCGAGAGAGACGGGTCTCGGAAATGTACTCGAGGTCAAAACAGCTAAATACAAGGTGAAACATTTTGTTTAGAATAAGTAGTTCACACATATTTCTAGGAACCATTCAAGTGGTAGAATGCAGCAGAGGGTGGGAGGGTTAGCTGGTTAGAGACTGTGGTAATAAGCCATAAATCCAGTGTCTCTATTCAATCCATGATTTTCAGTGTCTAGCAAAGTTAAGATTTAAGTTCAGAGGCTTATCTTTTGAAAGTGTTGTGCAGATTTCCTTTGAGGATGAGACTTGAGAGTTTATGAACACTGTTTACCCACAGGCGATATGATGTTTTTGTCTTTATCATTTTTATGTGCGAGTTAACTTGAGAACGCAGTGATTTTCTCATTTTACCAACACAGCTGCTATTGGTCAGTTTAGTGAGCTGGAAGTAGTGTCCTGATCCATGCTGTACACGACAAGTTGTGAGAGGCATGCGTAGGATTCATGGATCTTGAAAGTTGTGTTGAGGAACAGGTACCTCCTCAGCTGCCTTTCTGCTCTCCTGAGTGGAGACGTGTCAAAGGACCACTTCACCTTGAATGGTCCCTTGAAATAAACTAGAGAATCTGTTCCACCTTGTGATAAATTGTGACACTCTGCATACGTTTCCCAGAGCTGAAGAAGAGTACTGTGTAAGCTTAAAAACTTGTCTCCCTCACCAACAGAAGTTGGTCCAAAAAAAGATATTACCTCATCCACTTTGTCTCTATAATATCCTGGGATCAACACATTTACAACTCCCTTGTTCTGACCAACTGGACCATTTCCTCAGTCAGATGTAACATCCAGAATGAACAACTGTCCTTCTAATACAGCGGTGGCTAATAACCAGTGCACGGGCTGGACACAGTTTGCCAGGGTTAGCCCTTCACGGGACATCAGCACTTTATTTACCTATGCTTCCATGGGTGTAGCTGCTTGAAGCTCCCATTCGCCATAGATTGCCATTCCTGACCAATGGGAGCAGCGGGAAGTGGTGTCCTGATCTGCGCCGTTTCCCATAGCTCCCATTGTCCAGGAAGGGGGATCAGCAGGAGCTTCAAACTGCCATTCCTGCAGAGGCACAGGTATATTAAGTGCTGGCAGCCTGCCAGGGGCTAACCCTGGCAAACTGGTTCTGTCTTTTTTACCATCCCTGTTCTAAGACATAGCTGTCAAATTCAGCACCAAACCTATTTTTATAGGCTATCTGTTGTTAGCTTCAAACAGGCACACAAAATCACTGCTATCCAGAGAAAACTGGGATGAAGAATTTAATCATAATCTGGCTGAGGGGAATGGAGAATGGATCTGGGGTGACATCGAAGTGTTATCTTCACTCTCTCTCTGCAGACTTTTTCAAGACTCTGCTTAGCTAAACTAACAAATAAATATTGGTGTCAGCACTTCCTGTCATCTCTATCACACTTAGTGTGCTCTGCACCTGTGACAAAATTACTCTTCTCTGGTGGGAAGTCTGTAATCTTACTCCCAAGGCTCTGAACTCTCCCATCACCCTGTCAGCCAGGCTTCTACATAGAAAGCTCTATTCCAGTATATCTGTGAAAATCAGCCTTGACAGTGATGGAAATTTTTGAGAGAGTTGCTTTCCCACACTGGAAAGGTGAAACCCTCCTGCCTCTTTAAGCAAATGGACTCTCATGGGAAAAATTACTCTCTCAAGATGCCATAAATGGGACCAATTTGACTCCTCTAGGACGCTAACATATACCCTTTTTGCCTCCCCTTGAGCTAGCTTTCCAGCGCCTTTATAAATTGGATTTAACTAATAGCAACATTTCTAGTCTTTTTCTGTAGATGGTCTGGTTTTAAGCGTAAAGCTTAGAACAACTTTTAATTTTATCTTGCAGTAAGGATAAGGTAATGGTTTTCAACAGGAGAGGGGAGCTTGGAAGTAAGTAGATGATTTTTTTCCATTTTATTTTAAACAGAGCATATTTACAAGTTTTAATAAAGAAATATTACACAGATCAAACATAAAATATAGGCACAAAGCTTTCTGGGGAGTTTCCAACTGGCCACACATGCATTCCGCATTATATGCAATACTAAAAATCACACTTTTAAAAACACTTAACTGGTATTTTACATATGTACTTTTTGAACTGGGACTCAAGAGATCTGGGTTCTATACCTAGCTCTGCCATGGGCCTTCTGGGTGACCTTGTGCAAGTCATTTTGCCTTTCTGTACCTTAGTTTACCCATTTGAAAACTGATACTGGCCTTCTTTGATTTGATTTGAGAGCTAACTAGTATTATTAATTATTATTACTTAGTCCCACGATCTCTTCAAAGAGCATATAAAACATATTCCCCTCCCAGACATTCATACTTATACTTATTCATATTTTCTCTTGCTCTGATTTATTCTTTTCTCCTCCTCCATTTCTATTTCTTCTTCTTCTTCTTCCTTCTTACTATTTCTAATTCATCCTGGTAAATTAACTCACCAGTCATAAAAATACATAGGGACAACAGTATGCTACGTAGTTATTGCATTCATTAAATAAAATACACTAATTTTGTCTCATTTGTTTCATATATTATGTTTCTTGTCCTTTCAATATTCCTTAGATTTCATGACTGACTAAATACTCCTTTAAATTTTTTTCCAGCCTTAGAGCACACATGCAATCTGTATGAACTGAAGTGTTAAGTATTTGTGATTGTTAGCATCACATGTAATGCATAATATACACGTGGCCAGTTGGATCCTGCCCAGTAAGCTTTATAGTTATGTTAGATCTTTATCATCTTTCTTGATTAAAACTTGTAAATAAATAAGGAGGAAAAAAATATCACCTGATTTGATCCAAGCTCCTTCTCCATCCTCAAAGATGAAACAAAGCTCTTGAAAACTGAAAGCAGAAGGATGAGATGTGATATGATTGCTTTCTATAAATACATTGGAGGGTATATATCAGGGAGGGTTAAGAGCTGTTTAAAGTAAGGAAAATGCTGGCACAAGAACAAATGGGTAGAAACTGGCCATGAATAAACTCAGGCTGTAAATCAGAAGACGGTTTCTAACCATCAGAGGGTGAGATTTTGGAACAGCATCCCAATAGGAGTTGAAACAAAAGACAGGACTATGCAACACTTTAAAGACTAACAAGATGGTTTATTAGGTGATGAGCTTTCGTGGGCCAGACCCACTTCCTCAGATCAAATTGTGGAAGAAAATTGGCATGACCATATATACCAAAGGGATACAATAAAAAAAAAGTGAATACATATAAAATTGACAAATCAGATTTTAGAATGGGTGTCTGTGTGTGTCTGTGAGTGGGGGAGGTTAGTGTCTATGAGATAATGATATTAGGAGTGATAAATGGGGAAGCTATCTTTGTAATGGGTAAGGTAGTTAGCATCTTTGTTAAGGCCCATTCATAAAGTGTCAAATTTAAGCATGAATGACAATTCTGAGGTTTGACACTTTACAAATGGGCCTTAACAAAGATGCTAACTACCTTACCCATTACAAAGATAGCTTCCCCAATTATACCCCTAATATCATTATCTCATAGACACTAACCTCCCCCACTCACAGACACAGACACACACACACACACACACACACACAGACACCCATTCTAAAATCTGATTTGTCAATTTTATATGTATTCACTTTTTTTTATTGCATCCCTTTGCTATATATGGTCATGCCAATTTTCTTCCACAATTTGATCTGAGGAAGTGGGTCTGGCCCACGAAAGCTCATCACCTAATAAACCATCTTGTTAGTCTTTAAAGTGCTGCATAGTCCTGTCTTTTGTTTCAGCAAGACCAGACTAACACGGATACATCTCTATTACTATTCTACATGCAGGCCAAAAGGAGTTGTGAGGGAATTACTTTTCAGAGAGAGCTAGACAAATTTCAGAGTGCACATAGGTGTTAGAACTCGGGTGCTGGAGTTGTTGCCACACCCCTTCCCCTGATCTTGAAATAGGATTAACCCAAATACATGATTTCTGCCTTCAGCTCCCCCACTATAAAGAATGATTTAGCACCACTGTGAAGGTAACCATATGACAGGGGTACTTGTGACTGAAGGGAAAAGGCTCAGCAATCCTGGGGCTTATGTTCCTAAAAGTTGATGCTTCAGGGTTGCAACTAGTTGCCTACAGGGGATAGGAAGAGATTCCCCAGGCCCCTGACAATGTCTGGGATAGGTTTATATAATTGGTTGGGATGATTAAATTGGGATTGCCCCTGCTTTTAGAAGGGGGCTGGACTCAATGACCTCCTGAAATCTCTTCCAACCGTAGGATTCTATGATTCTAACTTCTTCCCCAGAAGAGGCACAGATGGCCACCGCTGGTGACTGGATATTGGATGGGTAGGACTAGGACTCTATGGTAGAAACAAATCAGTTAGTGGTAATCTTGCAGATTATATTAAAATTAGGACTGTCAAATTATTAAATTAATTACAGTCACAGTTTTAATCACACTATTAAATAATAGGGTGGCCATCTGTCCCATTTTTAATGGGACAATCCCCTTTTTCAGCCCTCTTGCAGATGTCCCACCTTTTTAAAAAAAGTCCCACATTTTCCACTCCTGCACTCCCCCGGCTGGTTAGCTGTGGTCAGCACAGGTAAATGCAGGCAGATGGTGAACAGCAGGTGGTGCTCTCAGGCAGGGTTCAGAGGCAGAAAGACACAAGCCAGTAGCAGGAGAGGCATCCTGTGTGTGATATGTACATTAAAGCAGGGTTTCTCATGGTGGGGAGGGTCCTGCCAGCCCTCAGGTTGCTTGGCTGAAGCTCCAAATTCCAGCATCTGCCACGGGGCTGAAATCTTGATCCCTGACAGTCCCTCCTGCACTGAATTCCCAGCACACCCCAGGCTGAAACCCTGAGCTAAGGTGCCCCTCTGAATTCTCAGCACACACACTCCCAGATGAGACCCTCATCTCTTCCCCTTCTATTCCCAAGACATGAGTGCTGGGCAGGGCCGAATTAAGGGGGGGGGGGGCTAGCCGCGCAGCTGCCCGGGGCGCCAACCTATGGGGGGCGCCTGATGGCAGCTGTAAGGGGTGCCGTGCACCCGATTGCAGCTGTAAGGTGCGCAGTGCGCCGGGTGGTGGGGCCGCACATGCGCCGTGCGCCTAGGGGTGGAGCCGCGCATGCGTTGCGCGCCCGCTGCCCGGGGCACAGGAATGGCTCGAGCCGGCCCTGGTGCTGGGCGCAAGCTGGTAGCGGCAGAGCTGAATCCTGCACAGACAGTGCTCCCTGTGGGCAAGAAGCCTTCAGAGCCCATAGGCAGAGTTGCGGGGCTCTCTAACAAGCGCAGTACAGTCCTGGGGAGAGCTCCACAGCCTTTTCTCTCCTTGTCCTCGGCCAGGTCAGAGGCAGAAGGCTGAGCTACTGGGCTAAAGATAGGACCCCTCAGCGTGCCACTACCTCTGGGCTGAATGGCCAAACTAGGGATGTGAAGGACTAGTCGACTAGTCAACTATCCGATGAGCAAATGCTTATCGGATAGTCCACAGGCTAGTCGACTAGTCGCTTCCCCCCCACCCCTTGCTGCCTCTATCAGAAAAAGGCAGCGGGGGGTGGGGGGGGAGGGAGAGGAAGGGGTACTTCAAAGCGGCAGTGCTGCTTGAAGCCTAGGGCCAGACGCTGGGCTCCACAAGGCACTGCCGCTTTGAAAAGCCACTGCCGCTTTGAAAAGCCATGTGCAGCCTGGGGCCAGCTGGGATGTCCCCAGGCTTCAGGTGTATTTCAAAGCGGCAGCGCCACACAGAGCCCGCGGTCAGCGGGGATGTCCACAGCTGAGCCTGGGCTGCAAGCGATGCTTTCACCATTTCAGAGGCTGAGGCGCCCTATCAATGAATCGAATAGTCGATGGAAAATGCATCAACTATTCAATTAGTCAATTACCCGACACTTAACATCCTTAGGCCAAACCGTGGTGTTCCCTCTCCCTCCCACCAATGAAGCTGGGTGCTGTGAGGCTGAATGCCCAAGCCCTGGCAACTCCTGCAGGGCTGAAAGCAAGACCCAAGGGGCTCAAATCCTCATCCCCAGCCCCTTACCTCCACCTCCTGCACTGAAGCTGAGAGTTGCAGTGCTGGATCCCCGGTGCTCCCCAGGCAACAGAAACTGCCTAAGCCCATGGGCCATACTCAGCCTCTAGTAATGCCCACTGCCCTCCTGGGATACTCCCTGCTTGCACACAGCCCCTTCTTACTACATCACTGCACCTGAGGTACCCCCCTGGCTGCACACAACTTCTTGCTACTCCCTCTCTGCCCCTGGGCTACCTCCCTGATCACACGCAGCCCCAAGCAACCCCCTGCCTGTCCCATGGGCTACCACCTGCCTGTACAGCCCATAGTTACCCCCTGCCTTCACCCGGGCCTGCTAATTCTTTCCTGCACTCTGAGCTACCCACATGCCTGCACACAGCTCCAAGTGCTACCCTCTCCCTGTACCCTTAGCTGTTTTCAAACTTTTAGAGCTGAGCCCCCACCCCAACTTTGAGTTATATTTTTTGGTTGCGACCCCCCACTCCCACAACAACCAGGACAGGCTGGGTGGCCTGTTGGGGTGAACTGGGGGAAGAATCCCAGTCCTGATGGCCCCTGTTCCCAAAACAAAAGTCATACTACACCCATATCGCCTCTTAGAGCAGACCCATATTGCCCCATTTCCCCACGTGTTGGGAAGGGGCTACTGCACAGGTTAAATTTGAGCAATTTTATTAGGTGTCCTGGTCAGCCTATTAAACGATTACAGAATGCCATTTATTTAAATATAGAAGATGTACCTCTTGTTACTTAATAGTTTGGAGTTTTTTTAAATACATGATTTATTTAAATGATTGTACAGGGTAGGGTTTGGGAGGGCGGGGGGGAGGGAGTCTCACAGCATGAGGGTCTCAGAACTGGAGGTGGGGGTTCAGGAATCAGGCAGGGGACTGGGAGAGTTGGGTGGCTCAAGGCAAGGGGTTGAGGGTGGTGAAGTGAGGGCAGGAGATGTGGGCCTCAGGGCACAGGGTTGGGTGTGGGAGGGGGCTCAGGGCACGGGGTGGGATGCTCAGGCAGGGAGTGGGGGTGCAGGAGTCAGGGTAGGGGCTGGGAAGATGGGGGAGCGAGCTTACCAGGGCTGCCTCTGGCAGCTTGGGTGGCACTACTCCAGTGGCAGGTCTTGCTGGGGGGGGCTGCTTCTTTGGGGGGGAGGGGAGACAGAGCTGCACTCTCTGGCTGGCGACTCCTCTCAGGGGCCAAGGCATGGAGGCCAGCCTGACCTCCAGCTTGTACGTGGGGTAGAAGGCTCCACAGGATGACCATGGCCTCCAGATGTTCCTCCCCCACCTTGTAGCTATTGGGTTTGGGACCTGGAACATGACTCCATCTGCCCACCACACTCTGGTGGGGTAGGGGGTGAGGCTCCAGAGAATGGCCTGGTGTGCAGTTTCCTCCCTCCCTCACACCATGTCTGGGGGAGAGCAAGACTCCAGGGGCAAGCCCTGGCATACAGCTGGTCTGAGGGGCAGGAGTCTGGGGGCCATCCCCAGCCTCCAGCAGTTCCCCCTCTCCATGGCCTGGAGCTGGTCCGAGCCTACAGCTACCCCCTGGCTCTGAAGTTGATTTGTCTGCAACTAGTCTGGGGGGGGCAAGGCTTCCAACAGCCCCCCTCGGCCTGGTGGGGGAGGGTGTTAAGGCCTCCAGCTGACCCCTCTGGACTCTGCAGTTAGTCTTGGGGAGGTGAGACTCCAGGAGGGATGGAGTGTGCTTTCCAGCCCCCAGGGTGGTCTCAGAGAGTCTAGGGCAATGTGATGGTGAGTGGGGTGCATGGATGTCCTGAGGATGGCCTTATCTGGCATTATTTGGGGAAGGGGGGCTACTTACCTGGACCAGTGGCTGCTCATGTGGATCCCTGTCTGCAGCTAGCCAGTCTTCTTCTCCTGCAACTTCCCCCAGTGGTCACTCTGAAGTATAGCTCCCTTAAGCTCACTGCTCTCTGCAGTAATCATGTCCCCCATCTCTGTCCCCTACCTTTCCATGTTCTGAAAAACATTCCCATTCCAGGGACCTCCTATTTTCCTGGCACAACCAAGTCTGATCTTACTTTAAGTTAGGGTAAGAGGAAGCTGCATATGAAATTTCTTAGCTCTTCCCATATAGGAGGACTTCTTGAACAAATGGACTCGCAGAGAGACAGTAATTTCATACTGGTATCTTAAGAATATAAGAACAGCTATACGTGTCAGACAAAAGGTACATCTTGTTACTGTGAGAAGATAGGATACTGGGCTAACCCCAGGTGCTCCAAATTCACTTTCTCCATACCTGTCATGATTTTATAGACTTTTATAGATTTCATATCGTCCTCAGTCTACTCTTTCCTAAACTGAAAAGTCCCAGTCTTTGTAATCTCTCTTCATACGTCCCCTGTTCCAAACCCCTAATCATTTTTGTTGCCCTTTTCTGAACCTTTTCCAATGCTAATACAGTGAAACCTTTGTTATCTGGCACACTGTTAAGCAGAAAACTTTGTTAACCGGCATTGCCCCCAGCCACAATATTGTCACATCTTCAGGCACACAGGCCTGGCTTGGTTTACCATGATTGGCTTAACAATTTTTTATTTAAAAAGTATGAATCATCTTTAATTTAAAATAGAAATGTGAGACCAACTGCCAACAAAACTACCAATATTAAAAATTTGAGTTTTACTATTATTGTCCATTGGTTTTTCCTAGGTTGATGGGACCCTCAGATAACTGGAATTTTTAGATAACCAGAGCGCCCTAATCCCCAAGTGTGCCGGATAACACAGGTTTTACTGTATATCTTTTTTCAGATGAGGCGACCATATCAGTGTGCAGTATTCAAGATGTGGGTGTACCATGGATTTATATAGGGGCAGGAAGATATTGTCTGTCTTATTCTTTATCCCTTTTTAATGATTCCTAACATTCTGTTTGCTTTATTGACTGCCACTGTACATTGAGTGGATGTTTTCTGAGAATTATCCACAATGACTCCAAGATCTCTCTCTTGAGTGATTATAGCTAAATTAGTTCCCCTCATTTTGTATGTATAGCTGGGATTATTTTTTCCAATGTGCATTACTTGGCATTTATCAACATTAAAATTCATTTGCAATTTTGTTGTCCAGTCACCTAGTTTTGTGAGATTCTTTTGAAGCTCTTCACAGTACGCTTAAGCAGTTTAGTATCATCTGGAAATGTTGCCACCTCACTGTTTACCCGTTTCTCCAGACCATTAATAAATGGGTTAAATAGGATTGGTCCCAGTACAGACCCATAGGGGTCATCACTACTTACTGCTCTCCATTCTGTCTACTCTTTTATTTATTTTATTTTACTTATTTATTCTTACTCTTCTTTCCTGTCTTTTAACCAATCATCAGTCCATGAGAGGACCTTCCCTCTTATCCCTGGACAGCTAACTTTACTTAAGAGCTTTGGTGAGGAACCTTGTCAAAAGCTTTCTGGAAATCTAAGCACACTTCATCCACTGGACCCCCCCCTCGTCCATATCGTTTAATATTCTTGTATGTCTGAATTACCTTTGAAAATTGGTAATATAATTATATATCCCAGAAATTGATTTGAGTTTATGTACTGAATTCTACCCAGATATACATCCATAGGTGACAAATGGGGGTGGGCCTGAGGAGGCACATGCCTCCTCCAAATTCCATGGGTGGGAGTGGCAAGGGACAGGCCAGCAGCTAGTGGGGCAGTGTCTCTGGGTGACCCAGAGGCTAGCAGGGGACTTGGTGTCCACAGCTGGGGTCTGCCCCACCCCCACACTCACTGGCAGCAGTGGGGCAAGTGGAGCAACATGGCTCCAGCTTGCTCCATTCTCCCGGCGCATCACTTGGGAGAGAGGGTGGGACCTCCCCCACACTCACCAGCTGGAATTGGAGTGACATGGCCAGGGGAGCAGAGAGAGATGGGGCTATGTTGCTCTCTTTCCCCTGCTGCTGCTGCTAAGTGCTGGGGGGGGCGGGGAGATAGACTGCAACTCCCAGTGCCAGACCCCTAGCCTCACTACAAGCCACGATGCTTGGGGGAGGGGGAAGAGGCAGGGTAGGGGAGAAGCAAGGGCAGGGAAGAAGTGGAGAGAGAGTGGTGCAAGAGTAGGTGGAGGCAGAGCAGAGGTGGGCAGAGGGTAGGGTTGCCAGATACTTTCACAAAAAATACCGAACACATGGCGGGGGAAAAATTGGTTGAGCAAAAAAAAAAGGGGAGGGGAACCAAAGTTGTTGAGCAAAAGAAAAACAAACCCAGGGGAAAAAACAACAACAACTGCACACACAAAAAGAGTCACAGCCTCTTTAAATCCCCATACTCCCCTTCGCCCCCACCAGACGCGGCAGGGGAAGAATGTCCCAGGCAGCCTTCCATCTGAGAAAAACAGAAGATACTGGACATTTTACATGTCCAGTATTTTCTGTTTTTTTTTTTTTTACCGGACAGAAGCTGCAAACACCAGACTGTCCAGGCCAATACCGGACACCTGGCAACCCTAGTGGGGGGGTGGAATTGTCTCAACTCTTCACTGGGCTTGGGGGGTGTCACATGGCCATTAGCCCCAATGTCCCCCTTCACTAGTTACCCCTTTTAATACCCCCAAATAACCCCACTGCAACCTTGTGCCTTCTGTGGAGTTGTACAGGAGAGAGAGAGAGAGAGGGCAGATTTTACCCTTTTGGTTAGCCTCCAACATGAACAGAAGGAACACACACAGGCATATAAATTTATACACAGTCAAACAAAGCTGTTATTATAGACAGCAGCTGTGACTGTTACAGTGGAAATAAGAAAAGTGAAGGTTAGGATTCCAGCACATTTCCCCTCCCTGTCACCAGCCATTCTCCATAGCTGCCTCAGAGACTCTTTTAGCAGCTGAAGAATTTTTGTAGCAATTTCCCATTTATAAAACTCTTTAAAGCTCAAACTAACAGAGCAGTGGATATGATGCGTGGTTTTGATTGATTTGGCTCTTCAATTTTATAAAACCTCACTTGTGCAAGGAAGACTGCTATGAGTACATTGCTTGCTCTACTTATAAATCCTACCTTTCCACAGACACCCACATAACAACTTTGAAATAAATGCACAAATACATTAATTTTTGGCCTTGCTACATTTTGCAGAGTGGGAGGATAAGAAATTTTTTTAAAGAGAATGAAACCTTCCTTCTAAATTAAAGGTTTCATACCCTAATAAATAATTTCTCTGGCTGTTGGCAAACGGTTCTATTATCCTCTAATGTGGAGAACCCCACAGAGACTGGGAGTCTACCATTGCATCTTTAATCAGAAAACTGTTTTGACTGTTCTGTCAGGTAAACAGCACAGCCTAAAATGTGTCTGTTTTCTGTTGAATATTGTACTCTGCAGAAAAATAAAATAGCTATTGAACAAGCATGCATGCACAAAGGCCAGGGGCTAAAGCTGACTCTTCATCTAAGACAGTAGTTCTTTGACTGAAGATACAGAGGTTGTCCTGTGACTGCAGTAATGCTTAGCATTTCTTCCTCCTATCAGCTGGGAGCCAAACAACAAATCTGAGTAGATATAGATTACTGAGTGAAATGGCAGCAGCCAAAGGGAGTTCAGTCTACTGTACTCTGACAAAGATGGGACTATTAAGAAAGAAATATTTTAACAAAGAGCTAATTAATGAGGGTAACTGTTAGCTAATTAACATAGTGCTCTGATTATAGCTCTGGTGGTGGACTGCACAACTGATGTAGGAATTCACATGCATCAGTGCACATCCCCCCTGAATGTTAATGTCTAGGTCAGGGCTATTCAACTTCAGAAGCCCCAGGAGCCACAATGATACTCACAGTACATGCTGAGGGCCGCAACTTAAGTGTGGTTGCATATACCTGCAAATATATATGCAAAATATGCAAATAGCTTATTTCACACTGACGGGCATGAATGCAAAATTTAGGCAAGACTACACAACACACAGGCCCCATTTAAGTCAATTCTGCTGATATTAATAAAATGCAATATTAATAACATGCAATATTTATATTTCCACCCATATGACAGCACTTTTAATGAGCAATGACAGTCCAGGAATTTAACTACTAAGATGCATATCAGCAGAAGACCATTATATTGACTTGCTATTGTGGAGCATGTTCCCAGTTGAGGCCATATTCAAAGGATCTCACCCACGGACCATGTGTTGAGTCCCATGTAAACCCAAACTGCACCAAAGGTCACAAACCGGCCCCATGGGCCACATGTTGAGTCTCCCTGGTCTAGGTCATTGGAAGGCTAGGATACTGCTAGGTGATTCATCAGTGTAACTGGGGCCATCCCTAGGAGGGTGCAGGGTCCGGAACACCTCCTCCCTCTTCCACCTGTCCCACCGACATCCCACCTCTTCCCACTCCTTCTCTGCTCTCACCCCACCCCCCACTCAACCCTTTCTCCCAAATCCCAGCCCTGCTCTGCCCCGGCTCTGCTCTGAAGCAGAGCAATGTGGCTGGTTCACACCACTTCCTGCCAATGCTGGTGAGTGTGGGGATGGGCCCAACCTGTGCTGCCGGTGCCAAGCACTCCGCTAGTCCTCCAGGCCACCTTGGGCCCTGTGGTGACCCCAAAAAGCCAGGAGTCCGGGGGGCTGTCTCAAAGTATCCAATAGTTGGCTCTGAATAAGACTACCGGTATCTGCAATGCATGGAACTACTCACCTGTCTCCCTAACTTTTAAAATGAAGGGAGGCACTTAACACAGTAAGAACACAAACAACAAGAGATCCACAAAACAAACTACATACAACTCAACCCCAAAGTAAAAACAAAACCTATGGCAAAGAAAGAAAATTTTGAAAGAGAGCCTAACATTCTGTGGTGAAGCAGAACACAGAGGAAAATTTTCTTTGGTCCTGACCACTTGGGCAGCTCTGATACTATTGGTCACTCAGCAACAAGATAGAAATTTTTATCCTTTAAAGGTGACATTGATCTGCTTCCTGAAAAGTCAGCAAATTCTCCATAGAAAAGTACCTCATATAACTGCAAACTCTGTCTTCTACAGCTTATTTTATGGAATCCTAGAATACTAGGACTGGAAGGGACCTCGAGAGGTCATCAAGTCCAGTCCCCTGCCCTCATGGCAGGACCGAGCACCATCTAGATCATCCCTGATAGAGGTCTATCCAACCTGCTCTTAAATATCTCCAGAGATGGAGATTCCACAACCTCCCTAGGTAATTTATTCCAGTTTTTATCCACCCTGACAGTTAGGAAGCTTTTCCTAATGTCCAACCTAAACCTCCCTTGCTACAATTTAAGTCCATTGCTTCTTGTCCTATCATCAGAGGCCAAGGAGAACTATTTTTCTCCCTCTTCCTTGGAACACCCTTTTAGATACTTGAAAACTACTATCATGTCCTCTCTCTGTTTTCTCTTTTCTAAACTAAACAAACCCAATTCTTTCAGTCTTTCCTCATAGGACATGTTTTCTAGACCTTTAATCATCTGTGTTGCTCTTCTCTGCACCTTCTCCAATTTCTCCACATCTTTCTTGAAATGTTGTGCTCAGAACTGGACACAATACTCCATTTGTGGCCTAATCAGTGCAGAGTAGAGCGGAAGAATGACTTCTTGTGTCTTGCTCACAACACTCCCGTTCGTGCATCCCAGAATCATGTTTGCTTTTTTTGTAACAGTGTCACACTGTTGATTCACATTTAGCTTGTGGTCCACTATGACCCATAGGCCTCTTTCTGCAGTACTTGTTCCTAGACAGTTTCTTTCCATCCTGTATGTGTGTAACTGATTGTTCCTTCCTAAGTGAAGTACTTTGCATTTGTCCTTATTAAACTTCGTCCTAATTATCTCAGACCATTTCTCCAGTTTGTCCATATCATTTTGAATGATGATGTTATCCTCAAAGGCACTTGCAATCCCTCCCAGCTTGGTAGCATCTGCAAACTATAACATATTCTCCATGCCAATATCTAAATCATTGATGAAGATGTCGAACAAAAACAGTCCCAAAACAGACCCTTGCAGAACCCCACTTGTTATTCTCTTCCTGCATAACCATGAACCATTAATAACTATTCTCTAAGAATGGTTATCCAGCCACTTATGCACCAACCTTGTAGTAGCTACATCTAGGTTGTATTTCCCTAGTTTATGATAAGAAAGTCACGTGAGACCGTATCAAATGCTTTACTAAAGTCTAGGTATACCAGTCCACTGCTTCTCTCTTATCCATAAGACTTGTTATCCTGTCAGATAAAGCTATCAGATTGGTTTGACATGATTTATTCTTTACAAATCCATCTGGCTATTACCTATCACCTTATTTTCTTCCAGATGTTTGCAAATGAATTCCTTAATTACTTGCTCCATTATCTTTCCTGGCGCAGAAGTTAAACTGCCTGGTCTGTAGTTTCCTGGATTGTTCTTATTTCCCTTTTTATAGATGGGCACTATATTTGAACTTTTCTAGTCTTCTGGAATCTCTCCTGACTTCCATGACTTTTCAAATATGATAGCTAAAGGCTCAGATACCTCCGCTATCAGCTCCGTCAGTATTCTAGGTTGCATTTCATCAGGACCTGGTGACTTGAAGACATCTAACTTTTCT
Organism: Pelochelys cantorii; assembly: GCA_032595735.1. NCBI lineage: Eukaryota > Metazoa > Chordata > Testudines > Trionychidae > Pelochelys > Pelochelys cantorii. The sequence continues at coordinate 173,327,819 of CM064328.1, forward strand.
AAGTAATTTTAACTTGTTCTCTTTTTTATTTTAACTTCTAAACTTATCTCATTTCCACTAGTATTCACTAGGTTAGGCATCCTGTCACCATCAATTTTCTTGGTAAAAATTGAAACAAAGAAGTCATCAAGCACCTCAGCCATTTCCAAACTTCATCTTATTGTTCCTCCCTCCTCACTGAACAGTGGGTCAACCCTGTCCTTGGTCTTGCTCTTGCTTCTAATATATCTGTAGAATGTTTTCTTATTACCCTTTATGTCTCTAGCTAGCCATTATGAGGAATAAGGGCATGATCAAAAGCCCATAGAACGTACAGGAAAACCTCTTTGAGTCTTGAATCAGGTACAAAGGATGGGGGATGAAAGCATGGCATCATCAAAGCCAATGGGAATTTTGTCATTGATTCAATGGGGCCAGGATTTCAGCCCTTATTTTTAAAAATAGACTTAACTCTGGTCTCTGCTTTTGCATTCATTTCTTTTCAGACACTGTTATTTGTGAGCACAAATGAGAATTTGCATTTATCTAACTACCACTGTTACCATGAACAGTTCAACATTTGGCAGTAGGTACCACCTATGAGAGACAGAACTTCTCTCAGGGATAGACAACTTTACCCTCTGACACAGTTCTGCTAGCAGAGTAAATGAACTACCAAAAGGTCTTGCTATGTGGTCACAGCTCCTTTTGGGCCATTGTCAACCACTGCTAGGAATGCACGAGCACTTTGCAGCTCTCCTAGTTTTGCTTTGGCTGTTTTAGTCTGTTCTGATTACCTTAGTGGAGGTTGTGTTGTGTATGTTACCAATGATCTCCCTCAGGATTTACATGAGCACAGCACTCCAGGTAGTTGCTTCACATTGTTTTCTTCATGTTCCCAGTGTTGTTATAAAGATTCTAAACAGACTACTACCAGTAGTGATTGGGACCTGTGGTAGAAAGTGGTGCAGGGAGGGTACCCACAGGGGCAGAGAGGGAGCATATAGGGAGACCCCATTTAGCTTAAAATGTTGGCAGGGGTATCAGGAAGTGATGCACATCCTGAGTGCTACCATGAGCCACTTATGCCACTGCCTAAGACTATGCAGATTCAATTCGAAAGCCCTGGTGCAGGTCCTTAAGATTTCAAAAATTGGGGTTGAAATGTTCACATAAAGAAGCAGCAAATTTCAAAGGCTCTGGTTCAAGGGCTCTAGCTCCCGCCTGAATTTTGTACCAAAGGCCTCCTCACCCTAGCCCCAAACATAACTGCAACACAATCTAAGTGTGATCTGTGATGAATTTGGAAGCTGGGAGCCTTTGGGGCACGGTGTTTATAAACAGAGCCGGAGTGATCAAGATAAATGCCCTGAAAGTAAACTAAGGATCATTAGATGTTCCTGAAAGCACTGTCAGGCACTCCAGTTAAAAGCTAGGAAACAACATGCAAGGCAGTGGGCTGGGGTCTGGGCTGGGTTGCTGCTTCCCACCACCAAGGTGAAGTGGAGTGCAGAGTTTTGGGAGATGGGCAGTGGAGAGGAGAAAGCTGCTGGACTGCTCTGGCTGCTGCTACTGTGGTGAGTGCAGGAGAAGGTAACCCTGCTGCTGCCCCCACATTAATCCTCCAGCTCCCTCGCATGGAGTGCAATCTGGCAGAGCAGGGGTGTGAAGAGGTGGGGTGGAACTAGGGCAGGAGCAGGGCTGGGGGAAGGAGTGGAGTGGGGCGGGGCAGGGCTTGCAGTCGGAGTTGCTCCAGGTCCCACACCTCCTCCCCAGGGTCTGTAATGCACATTACAAAATATTATCCCCAATATGTATTCAAAATTTTAAGATCTAAACTAGTTGAACCCACTAATAAAGAGATCTTGGAATCATTTTGGATATGTGTCTGAAAATATCTGCTCCATATCTAGCGGCAATCAAAAAAACCCTAACAGAATAATGGGACTCATTAGGAAAGGGATAGATAATAGGACAGAAATATCATATTGTACTGAAAAAAGTACCTTTAGGCTATGTCTACACTACAAGGTTTTTGCGCAAAAACCGGAGGAGCGTCCACACCTCAAGTGCATTTTTGTGCAAGAAAATCGACAGAACAGAGGGCTTTTGCCGGTACAGTTATTGCTCTCCCCACGAGGAATAACTACTTTTGTGCTACAGCTCTTGCGCAAAAAGGCAGGTGTGGACGCTCCCAAGGGGTTTTTGCGCAAGGAACCCCTATCAGAAAAAGCACGGGTGCTCTGATGGCCATTCTGTGAATGGCCATCAGAGCTTTTTGGGCAAGAGTGCCCATGCAGTGTGGATGCTCTCTTGTGCAAAAGCACATGGCTTTTGCGATGCACTTTGAGGTCTGGACATGCTTTTCCACAGGAAGTTTTTGCGCAAAAACCCTGCAGTGTTGACACAGCCTCAGAATTTTACTTATTATTTAGAACTCCTCCCCTATAAAATGTGCATAAATCTTTAAGGTTATGTCTAGACTACATGGCTCCATCGATGGAGCCATGTAGATTAGGTTTCTAGACATAGGGAAATGAAGCGGCGATTTAAATAATCGCCGCTTCATTTACATCCAAATGGCTGCCGCGCTGTGCCGATCAACTGTTTGGTGGCACAGCACAGTAGTCTGGATGCTCTGCGGTCGACAAGGGAAGCCCTTGTCGACCACCCCGTTATGCCTCGTGGAATGAGGTTTACTGGGGTGGTTGACAAGGGCTTCCCTTGTCGACTGCGGAGCATCCAGACTACCACGCTGTGCTGCCAAACAGCTGATCAGCACAGTGCGGCAGCCATTTTGATGTAAATGAAGCGGCGATTATTTAAATCGCCGCTTCATTTCCCTTTTTCGAGTACACTAATCTACATGGCTCTGTCGAGAGAGCCATGTAGTCTAGATGTACCCATAAATACAAAATTTATAGATATGTATATATCAGTTTGCAGAGGGAACGCATAATATGCAACATCTTGTGGAAAGACCATAGATAATTCTACAGGATGAATCAAGGCATGGAATATAAGTGCAGAGGTTTCATTACTTTTGATGTTTACAATTCTTGAAGGTAACACGCTCACAGATTATTTATATTCATTCCCCTTAGATCACATTCAGTTAAAGCACAAATTAGCAATAACTTTGGGTTTTTTAGTAAGAAACAGAGAGCTAAATGGCATTGCCCATCATGTTGTTATCCTTCCAGAACATCTGCTGCCTAGTGCAGAAAAAATAAGGATTTCTATGCTTTTGCTGAATATCTGTCTAATAGCCTAGTTGTGCTGGTCACAGTTTTGTAAGCAATAATAATAAAAAAAGCTTAAAAATTAACTGAAAACTACAAGTCTCATGCACAATGTCATACACATGCACATATGCATATATAGGATTTTCAAAACATCCTATTTGTCTTCTGCATTGTTTACTATCAAATCTTTTTATTTCTCTTTCATGCTAAGAGACAAGTAATTAGAGTACCACTAATCAATAGAACATTTTATTATCTAGTGCAGCTCTGAATAATCCCCATAATTTAACTAGCTTTAGGTGAGCCAGCAGGGAATATCCACAGAAAACAAAGAATCTGACAAACTCCAAGGGCTGTTCAGTACAAAGCAGCTTTCAAGAAAATAAAGAGCTACACGAGATTATTTTTAAATAGTGCAGTGAAAACAAACAAATGGTGAAGCTATTTTCTCTTCTTTTTAGAAAAAAAACTTCTCAGCTATTTTCCTTAACTAAGCCCACAAAGATCTGGTTCATTCTTGCTGCTGCAAACTGCATGTTCTTCTGCACCAATAACAGCTGCCTCACCAGAGGCAGATTTACCCAAAAAATGCACAGGAGATTTATCCACTTTTAGCTTCACTTTGAAGTCTTACAAGCAGAGGGAAGCTTTAGATTCTGCAAGGGTGCAATAGGAGGTTATAAGAAAAATGTACTGAATCAGCACATACCTTGGCAGAGTGAGGTGAAATCTTTGGGGATTTTTTTCCCCAAAAAATGCATTTGTGGGTTGCCTGAAACATTGAGTGAATTCATATCAATTTCACCAAACTATTTAAGTAAAAAATGAATCTAAAAAAGGTCTGAAAATCAAAATGTTTTCATTAGGAACAGTCAAATCCAAACAATCTTTTCTTACTATATTTACTTTAATTTTATTTGCTTGCTTTTAAAATGTTTTAAAATACCTCATGATGAAAAAGAAGCATTTTGTTCAATCTAAAATTATTCTATTTTTCAATTTTTGAAACTTCAAACTGAGAAATCCATTGTACACACAGGTCTATCCTATCCCAGCAGTGTTGTCCAGTTTGGGTATCAGACTTCTGTCTTATAGGTTACTTTACATCATAACAGTCCCTCCCTTCTGATCTTAGGTTTCATCCTAGGGCACTGTTTTATGTCATGAAACCAGCCTAAATTAGGAGTGAATTCATCCCCAAAATCTTTAACATAAACAAACTGTGGCACACACTTCCTGAAACAATATTCATAGAGTATAAAACTAGAAGAAACTATTAGATCATATATTCTGACCTCTTCTGTATCACAGACCATAACAAAATATCACTCAGTTACCTGTTTATTAAGCCAAGTAATGTGTGTTCTATCAACCAGAAAGTCATCCACTCTTACATGAAACAGAAGGAGCAACTATTCCTTTCAAACCCAAATACACCTATGTATATCAAGTGAACATAAAGGACCAGATCAGGACCTCAGTTTCACTAGGATGAATTTGGACTAATTCCATGGATTTTGGTGGAACTGCTTCAGACTTGTACAGGTATAAATGAGACTTTTGGCTTTCCCCTTTTTGTAAGATTTTATTTTTAAGAAATTAATTTTGAAATTTTGCAATATTAATGGGTTTTTAATAATTCTGTATAAATATGACAGGTATGTAATTGAAAGCAGCCAGCCAGGAAAATTATTCTGTTAAAAAATCTATAACACAAAACTAAAAATTAGGATAATGCAGAGTAATAACATAAATTAAATGTCTTAGAATGTATTTTAAATGCACTTTCATATTCTTAACAGCATAGTTATACTATTTTCTTCTTTATTGTTAATCAGCTGATACACCCTTTGCCTGATACTACTGCATCATTAAAACAATACAAAATAAACGAAACTGACCTAATGCTAAACTGAAGCGTGCAAGTCTGCAAGAAATATTTACAGCTCAGATCACACACAGTTCTAAATTACCAAGCTTTTCAATATTTAACAGTATATTGCTGCAGTCACTGCATAAATATCAAATTACTAGAACATGATATGATGGAAATCATAGACCAAAATTTCATTAAAACTTCATATACATACTTTCATCTTTTTGTTTTATTTGTAAGAACATTTATAATGGAGCTCCAAATATGCTCTTCATGTTTGACTTATTTTACATGTATGTTGCAATTTTCTTTAATTATCTGATGTACATAATTATGACTATTATTTCTAAGTTACACGAGTAGTGCTGTTTCAAACAAAATGTAGAGACAGTATCAGATATGAAAAGATTGCAGTCTAAATGTCAGACACAAATAAGACAAGATACACTGGAGATCCAGTGGAAGGTTTTAAATTAAAAAGACCTGTTCAAAGACACAAAATGCAGTTAAGTACATAACTCCTTTTGAAAGATGTTTGGCTCCTAACTACCATTTGTTTTTGATAAGCTCTACTTCATTATTTTTCTTTCATTTTCTGTTACATAATACTGCTTTGAGAAAAAGCCCTTGATTGCAATGAGTTAGAGAGCCTCCTGGAAGAAGTGAATCTTGCAATCAGCCAATGCACCACTTAGACAGAGGCAATAGGTCTTCATTGCAGACAAGTCATTGTGTTCTGTCTTAGCTTCAGCTGGCAAGCATAAAAAAAAAAGCACCATGAAATCTCTTGCCCTAACTTATGTTTGGGAGGGAGCCCCTTGTGCTGCAATCCAAAGCCAACAATAACTACATAAAAACATTTCCAGGTGGAAGTATGTGAGAAAAGATTACTGAATATATGTGGGGCCAGTGACACCATCAGCCATACCCATGAAATATAATGAGGACAAAAATAAAAGCCTAATGAATTTAGTTAGGAATATATATGTACCTACATATTCCCAACTCCCACTGATTTCCATTGCAGAAGATAATTGTTTCAAACAACCAACTTCATTTAATAATAATAAAAAATCCTTCCTTGTTTTTTGAATATGTAACAGAAGAAATGTAATAAATTAATTTCACATTGTTCCCTCAAATTTTATAGACGTAACTTGCAATAATGCTATTAGGAGTTATTGATTCAGTTGATCCTTGTGCCGCCTGCCAGCACATGGGCTATCCAATACTCAAATCCCATTTAAACCTTTTCTGAGGGATTAAGTGGGATTTGTGTGGTGCATGGGACTTGTCTGGCTCTGCAAATGGGTGAATTTCTCCCTTGGAGAATAACCCCTCAATTATTTCCTATTGGCACAAAGAAAATTTGCTGTTTTGTAGCATTAGCATGCTCACTAAGCTTTCCCATTTCTTCTTGTAATTAAAACAGCACTGAGAGACAGAAATACTCAGTTTAAACAAGTTTACACATTACAATAAAACAATCCTAATGATGGTCTGGCAGTTATTAATATATGCTGCATTCTTCCTAGTATAAACGTATTCATTAGAATAGCCTCTGAATAGGATCATTACTATTTTCTCCTTTAAATGTGTTCACTGCATAGGCTAGTGTAATTACATTTGCATAATAACTATAAATCTAGTCCTTAAATACAACTTTTTCTCTGAATATCTGTATTTTTAATACATTGGGGATTATATTACACTGCTTCTCTTTTTTTCCCCAAAGGAGAAGAATGATGATATGCACTCTTTGCAGTATTCAGTAACATTGCAATTTAGTGGGCAATTGAATCATAGGTCTCTTTAATTGACTATTATTGCTTGTGAAGACCAGATATACAATTTATAAAATCCATTTAGTCACTGCTTAACATATACATACTATATATTTATTATCTAGTGACTGGAAAATACACAAAGTTTATTTTTGACCCTGGATTTTTTCCTAATAGAATGTTTTGAATTTAAAAAAAAGTTGCTGGAAAGTCACTGTACTTAGATGACCTACACATGTGGTTTAGAAGAGCAGCTTTTGGAAACTGAAGGGGAAGAATGTAGCCTTGGGTATTCGAGTGTTTCTACAGATAGGCTTCTGCAGGCTTGCTGGAAGAACCTGTAGGGAGCATGTCACTGAACTACTACTTTCCCTTCCTTTTTTTGTGGTTTCAGCGTCATGTGTGAATTCACGTCCTCTTTTCTTTCTTTCTTTTTTTTTTTTGATACTTTGCATAAAAGGGGAGCGGTTCTTTTACAGGTATACTGGCCCTGAGCCTAACCAGTTACTCAAGTAAGGTACTATTCAGCAAGGTACTTTAACATGTGCCTAATTTTAAACTCATGAGGAGTCCCACATGAGAGGAATATCACTGAAATTAGGCATATGTTATGTGTAAGTGCCTTGCTGAACTGGAGCTCCAACTCATGGAATTCTTCACTCTGAGAGAGGCAGTTTCTCAAATATTACAGAGTGAAAGATAAAAAGTGAAATTCAGTATATATGATCAGTCAATTGCGTTCTCTACATCATGTTAAAGAACTTGAGAATCTGTCCACAAAGAAAAGTGCTATATAAATGCATGATATTCTTACTAATGTAGCACAGATGTACTTGGGGTGGCTCAAGTTTCCTCCCTGGTGCTCTCTATGTGGGCCAGGTCTACACTATGCACCTTTATCAGTTTAACTTGAAAAATCCACAACCTTAAGCAACATTGTTATATCAACCTAACTCCTGGTGTAGAAAGCTCTGTGTTGCTGAGAGAAGCTACTGCCTCTCACAGAGGCAGATTAACTATGCCAATGAGAGTATTTTCACTTAGTGCTACAGTGGCATATTTTAAGTATAAAATGGCTTGTCCCCTTTCTTCACGTGGGCTGGGTATTGTGTGGGTTTTTTCTCCCTGATTCCTGATGCTACCACACAAGGTGACTCCTCAGTATACCTGAGACACCAGGGATAATGTCTCTTGGGAAAATGAACCAGTGTTATATTTTGACACTTCTATCACATTCCTGTCTCTGAAGAAGAGAACTACATACTGATATTCTACTGCTACTGCTGCCATATACTGGAGTTCAATTAACTTGCATTACTGAGCCATTGCTAATGGTGGACAATGCATCCCAACAAGGAAACAATCCCCTTAGTTTTTCTTTGAGAAAACAGGAACAAAAATAAAGTAAGTTGAGATTGCTGATGATGACTTTGCGTCCTTTGTTATTGCTACATTTTGAGAACAAAATTTAAAAAATCCCAAGAAACCATTTATTCTCCTTCCAGTTGCCACTGGACATGTGGTCAAATCAAGAAAACTGCCACACATGAAACCTAACAAAAATTGATAGTCATTGGGATCTTTTTATGAGAAAAAAAAGGAAAAAAAGTTTAAAAAAAGCTCCATAAGCATTTTTGTTTTTCAATAAAGAACTGAAATAAACAAAAAATTCTGTTTAGTTTTCAAAAACCAAAGAGATTTTGAATTTCTATTTTGCTCATTTCTTACCCTCTTTTCCTTCCAGAAATTATAAAAGAGAGAAGAGGGAAAGAAGGGGAAAAAAGGGGATAAGAGAAATCACCTCCTTTTTTTGAAACACAAGAACATTTTGAACAAATCAGAAATGCTTTGCAAAAACAACTGTGATGGTGAATGGACACTTTTCTGGAAAAAAAAAATCAAATAAAAAATTTCCTGAGTCTTCCCTAATACCTATTGACACCCTTAACTGACATTTCAGAAGGAGTGTCAAGGATGAAATGGTCATGAGAGATTGAGCCACCATCACTTCTTTACCAGAGGGCCATCAAGGGATGGTTCATGGTACACTGGTAAGACAGCTAGCCCTTGGGCATACTTGCTGTATGGACAGAGAATACTTCACTCTCCAAAGTGCCAGTGTAGAAATTTTAACAAGTACTAAACTCACATCAAAATTTTGAAATAATAGAGTACATTCTAAATTTTCATGCACAATTTTGGGTACGCAATGGAATTTGCACATGTAAATTTGTTTAGAAAGACATCTAGGAATGCCATTTTCATTATCAGTGTGTTCCCAACTTACAGACTCGGACACTTTTTTGTGAAAATATAGCCCTATATATCATTCAGCTCTGCTTTCTTATTGATAAAAACATAAGCACAGCCATACTGGGTCAGACCAAAGGTCCATCTAGCCCAGTATCCTGTCCTCTGACAGTGGCCAATGCCAGATGCCCTAGAGGGAGTGAACACAACAGGTAATCCTCTCCTGTCATCCTTTTCCAGACAAACAGAGGCTAAGGACACCATACCTACCCACCATTCCCGATGAAAGAGAAGGCTCATATTTTTCAAGGAAACAGGAGAGCTAAAGGGAAATTCATTGCCTGAGCAGTTAGCTGATCTTTGCTAAAATTCAATATGAAACACCCTAAGAACCTGAGCCAAGTAACTTACTGAGAAATTTTGCCATTACATCAAATAGCAAAAATAGGCTGGAGGGAAGGCTATCGAGACCATCTCTCCTCATGGAGCTAAAAGTCTTCAATGAACTAACTAGATGTGAAGATTTTGGAAAATGAAGAAAATAAAGTGATGAAAAAATATAAACATATAAGTAGAGTTAAAGAAAGGAACATCTGTTGTGTGGATGAGAGTGAAAACAGAAACAAAATGTCAGGTGTAACATGCAACCAAAGCTATTTTCCCCCCTCCTGTGTTGCTTTGCCTCTCAGACACTTGCAAAACATTACCTCATGGGATTGGGGTTTTTTTTGTTTGCTTTTGTTTTCCATCCCTAGCGTACAAGCTTACATATCTCATTTTAGCCCTTTCCAGTTCACACAGCAAAATTCTTATCCTTCTAAAGGAACATCATGGAGAGAGAGGGTCATGCACAGCTGCTTGTATCTTCAGGTACATTTGTTTAAATTTGCTAAATACATTTTGAATGTGTTCAGAGATTTCTTCACACCAGAAGCTTGAGGAGCTGAGGAAATGTCTATTTTGAAATCAGTCATACGCACTTCAATTCCATAGGGGATTTATGGGTACTAGAGGAAAAACAGTCCCTCCACATATTGTATAATCAAAGCATAATGTAACAGTGTCCAGTTTCTTTTAAATATATTTTCTAATATATTAGAACCCTGGCATACTTCCTTGTTAAACTAATTCCCACTTCCATTTGTTAAACTAATAGATAAGACATCAGTCATATTCTCCATTTAAAGGAAGGAGACATTTTATACTTTCTGAACAACAGTGGGATGTTTATGCATAATCAGTTTGACTGTTACAATGGTCTTGGTAAAGCATATTGGGTTAAATGACTAGTTTACTTTTTTTTCTGTTACTTTTAATTTTCCTCTGAGTCATGTACTGTTCACAGACTAAAAGGATGCTCTACCTCCAAAGTATAATTATATAACCCTAATATCCTGACGTTTAAAATATGTTTCAATAAAGCAAATACTCTTTCCTGTTCTTTTAAAATTCCTAACATTAACATAATTTAATGTGGATTTGCTCAGATCTCTACTTCTCTCCATTCTGGGAAACATATGTTATCCAGTCCTAGAAAACAACACACAGGCAAGATGGATACTTGGGTTCTTGGCACTTTCTGGGGGTTTATGTGTGTCTGAGTAAAGCTTCACCAAGACATACTACAACTGCTGTGGAAGACTGATGCTGCAGTACAAGCCATCTAGTCTTAAAACTCTACATGTCCTAGGTTGTTGATGGGCGGGGGGGGGGGGGGGGGGGAGAACAGGGGGTGGGGCAAAAGGTGCAGCTGCCCCAGGGTCCAGTGATTGACAAGGGCCTGGCACTCATGGACACTGATGCTTCCATAGTAGCAGTGGCAGGGCCCAGAGTCCCAAGCCCTTTAAATCACTGTTCAAATGCTACATGGCACACTCCGGGCAGCTCTAAAGAGGGGGGGAGGGCGGCATGGCATGCTCCGGGTGGCATAGAGAGGGTTAGCTGCCCCAATTCCGCCCTTCCATCTGAGGTCACACTCCTTCCAGTAGCCACTCCCTCATCTACCCAGGGGTCCAACATGCTTGTTGGCCCCCCGACATGTCCTTCAGAAAGGATCCCACTGATTAGCACTTGTTTCTAGTGAAAATTACGCTCCTTTCCTGCAGATTCAATATTAAAACCCTTCTCCTACCCTCATTTTGCATGACTACATTCAAACAATAACTCATACAGCTGTACATATACATATATGAATACAGGGTCTTTTTTTAGATTTACACATGCAAAACTACAGTTCGCAGAGCCAAATTATACTGTTGATCTTTTTTTACCCAAGCAGCTAGTCAAAGTTCATAATGATCCAGTATGAAGTAGAAATTGATGGAGTCTGGTATTTTCTTTGACATAATCTTGTTTATTTACAAGGAATGTACAATGTCCTATATTTCTGAATGCAGAAGGACTAAAAACGAAAAGATTGGGTTTTTTAGGTTATGGCCCTCAAATCTCTTTAGCCAAAAACAGACCCAGAAAAGCTTTCTCTGGCTTTATGCAGGGTCACAATGTGCTTATAGGCTTTTGCCTGGCCTTTTTTTTTTTTTTTTTTCCTCTCCCCCTTTCTCTGTTCAAATCTGGCCTTAGTTTCTGTGTGATCTGCCCCCCCCCCCCACACACACACTTAAATAAAACAATATTCAGTCAAAAGCTCCTGAGCTGGCCGGCATACAATTTTTTTGTTTTAGGTGATGGCTTTTGCTTACAGTTATGCTAACTAGCGGGTGGAGGTTTTACATCTCTGAGTCTCAATGAGGTTTTAACTCAATTCATAACAGGGTTTTGCCCAGCTCATAACTATATAGAGACACCAGAGGCTTTCCAAGTTGGGTGTTACATAACATAGGTGTAAACCGAAATAAAATTGTCACTGATCACAAACATGCAGAATGCAAATTAGAGCAAGTAACTTTGTTTTACCACTTACACCAACTAATACCCAATGTGTAATTCATATCACTATTTGCTTCACCATAGAATATTTCCCAGCCATTCCCTGTATAATACACCTACATTTCATAAATCAAGACTGAATTCCTTACTTTTGTGCATCAGCACTGAAAATCAAACCCCAAATGTCTTTTAAAAGAGGGCCCATTCATTTGCAAAAAAAAGTAGTAAATTTAACCTAGCTATATTCAGAATTACAAAATAAGTTATATTAAATGTCTCATGTCATTATTAGGCAATACCATTTGACAATTTGCCTACTTGACAATTCCATTGGGAAAAAGTGCCAAGCACAAAATATCTGTGAAGTCTCTTTTTTTTTTCCTAATGTATATTTATGGGATCTGTTCTGACAGAACAGACAAATTCATTGAATTCAATGAAGTTGTTCCTATATTAAGCCAATATCAAAGAATTCAGAGTCAGGCCATATGTTTGTAAAATGTTTTCTAGCAAGACACAAAATCACATCTAAAGATAATCTAAACTACCTCATATATGCATCTATTTTTAAATGATTCACTAGCTTTCCTGTAAAAAACTGTACAAATTTGGAGCACATTAATCTGCATTCATTTAATCTACATGGGGTTATGGATTATTAATGACATGGTAGTTGGTAGGTCTATTTAATTTTAACGAACAGTGCCATATGACATTGTAGTCATGCTGCTACCAAGATATAAACTTCACTGATCTCAGTGAGGTCAAGGGGTCATCCAAAGTAGTTTTTACAGAACTATATTCCTTACCATGCAGAATGAGCTCGGATATTTTAGCAAGGTTTAAAGGGGGAAAATATTCAATGTAAGAAAATATTTTCCAGTTATATTACAGTGTTTTCACAAAAATAATAAGTTTAAAATTCTCCCACTAAAATATATAATGTAACAGCTCCAAATTAAGATATTTGTAAAATAAAACCTAAAGAATTAAATAGTGATGAAATTAAATTAATGGGATTAATAGATACTACTATATCAAACTTAATTTATAAATTTTCTACAGGTTGTTTTTTAAAAAACACACTAAGGAATTCTGTAGCTGGGACGTGATTTCACTATTAAATTGTAGAGTATGGTTCAAAACCCTACTGAAAGTTTACCCTTTTCTGGTTAATTCTGCACTGACCTTTTCATGATGCTTAGGCAATGTACTTTTAAAGCAGTATGGCATGTTTCCTCTTCAGGAAAAGGTATGCATAGGTTCCCAGAACCACTGACCTGACTCTGTCCTTTAGAAGATTTTAGTAGTCACAGCTATTGATGTAATACATATTATGTACAGTGTTTGTTCCATGTATAGATAGAAATAGTTCCAGAAATGTCAAATAATCCAGAACTAAAATGACTATTTGTTAAGCTATAAGATTAACAGTTGTCAAGCAGTGTTATATGTTAAGTAAAAAGCAAGGCTGGATAACAATCAAATTCTATTCTTAATTAATTCTGCTGCTGTGTCTACCCATACACCCAGTTTTTGTTGCAATCATGTTGTACAGAATTACCTCTAGCTGTTACGTCCCAAGGAACTATGCATCATTCGTTCCTCACTAACATTCATGGGAAGCAACAAGGATAAATTCAGTATGGTGAATGTACCAGGTGCTGAGAGCTCACTTGATATATGTACATATGTATGTCAGGCTAGATAATAAAGTTGAGCATGGAAAGCAGAAAAGAGCATAAATCACTGTCAAGAGCTGTTCCTGGCCTCTGAAAGAGAATCATGCTACTTTACTGGTTTGGTGAACCCAGGTGCTGTTTTATTCTAAATGAGATTTTGATTAAGAATGATTATGTCTGAAAGTGTTTTAACCCTAACCCTTATCTTTTTGACTGCCACTTCAAAACATGTGTTCTAAGTAATAAAGTAAACTTGCAGAGATTATGGTTGCATCATAGCTAATTCTCGCTTGAAATGAACACATGAATCAAAATGGTATTTTGTATCAAGCTGCCTTTCTTATTAAGTTACTTTGCATTTTCTATGTAAATGTAATTTTTAACTTGCTGACCACTTACATATTTGCTATGGAAACTCAAACATGCTTTTTTTTTTTCATCAGGTTAAAGGTTAAAGCTCATATTGAAGTGTAAACAGCATCATTGGGAAAAATGCTAAAGGCTACTGCAGCACAAGCGGAAAGAGTCAGGATGATATTATTTTTAAGAGGCAGAAGAACAAATTTCCCTAAAATGACTGGTACTGGTAGCTGAGCATTTAACATCAATGATAAAGAGGAAGTGATAATTATTGTTTTGCAATCTGTGGTTTCTTTTTCTCTTGGCAATTTTTGCTGATTTTTGCCACCATCAGAATGGATGTCAAATGTTCAGAATTTCACTTCACAATGAAATGTAATGTTCTAATTTTAGAAAATTTGGTGCTTCCCGATGTCTTTCCAATGGCTGTAAAGATATACTGAAATAAGATGTGCAAATCACTAAATGACCTAAAATCCAGCCATCTGGAGGTTTATGTAGTAGCAATCCAATGTTACAGTTCAAAAGTGACAACTACATTTTGAAGTGTGCTTTATTTTCTAAGAGTAAATGAAGCATACCTTCTTTTCATATCACTCAAATTGGCCATTTCCTTCACACCTTTATGTTCTATTATTCATGTTACTGCAACTAGAAGTGCAAGATTTATTTAGGGGAAACATTCCATCAATCCTAAGGCACAAAGCATAGCCCAATCTATCACATCACATGAGTTCATTTTAAATAATTCTTGACACACTTTGCCTGTAAAACTACTACAATTATTATGCAATAATCAGAGCTTCAATGACAATAGTTAAGCAGGAGGAACTGGTCTTTCCATGTCTTCTTATTTTTTCCTTAAATTTGTGGTGTGTGTATCTATCTATCTATCTATAAAATATAGATATATTATTTTAACAAGGAGAAGGCAGTACAAGCTATCTTTTTGCATTTGAGCTTCACCTGTGTGAGTGTGTGCACACACCCTGATATGATTGAAGCAGGATAGATCCAATAAAAATGTTCTCCATCTTTTAACTACTTCTTCTCTCAGCTAAAATATAAAAGCAGAAAATTCATCTGCTTTGAATCAACTTGTGGAAAAATACTCATATAACTGTACACTTGTCAACCACATCAAGGTCAAATCCAGGAAAAAGGGTATGCAACAGGGTCAATATTTGTGGTCCACAGAGACTACTAACAGCCAAAGATATGATTAAGAACTGACTCTAATTTACATACACCTGAAGTTTTGTAACTGATTCATTTAAGAAAAATAGCAGGACTAGATTTTCTCCTTCCTTTGTAGAAAACAGGGAACTCTGGAAAGGCTCTTTCCCTGGAAAGGTGGTGGTGGCGAGCATTCCCCACTATAAAATCAATAGGAAATTCAGTAGAACTTGGCTATTCCTAGGGGCTGTCCCTCAGGCCAGTGTCTCCAGAGCTCCAACTTAGAGGGGGAAAGCATTAGAAATCAATACTAATACTGACTGAGTCAGAATTAACCAAGGCTATATTTTTCCACAGAGTGGAGGAGAGTGAAATGCCATGGAGACCAGCTATCCTCAATTCATATCCCCTCCCTCTCATAGCCTAATGGTCTCCACCAGTGGATTCTGACTTGTCATGCGGCTCTACTGGGGAGATTCCCAAGGGTTTCAGGAAGGGGTGAGGAATACCACAGATGCAGCAATCCAGCTGTCTGTGCCTGCTGACTTAGACTCATTGGGTTTTTATCTCTTCCAAAGGCAGGGAACAATTTGGGATTTAGCACCTTACAGAGAAAGTGTGATGCAAACTAGTGCACTACTCAGTGCTTGTTTTTTTACATTCATTTGCGGATATGAATATTAATACAAATATTTTCTATCCCAGCAGAGGTTTGGGAGATTAGATCTGGACCATAGGATCAGGATATTCAGATAAGCACTTTGATTTTTGGATGCTTATCTGATATAACTGTCCCCCAAATGTTTGCGCTTCTCTCACCTCCAGTATATTGGAATCTCTTTGTATAGACTTTGTTACCCAGAACAATACAACCTTTAGGAAACTACTTAGTTTTCAAAGATATGACACCAGGAAAATGTCTGCTTTAAATGGTTGGGGAAGCAGGTTAGATAGAAGTTGCTAGCATGGGATTGTGAATGTTGTACGGAAAAAACTCTCTTGCCTGATGCAGTTTCCCTGGCTAGAAAACTCCCAGTGCTATACCTTGTGCTCCCCTTTCTGCTGTTATCTCTCACAACCAAAACAGTATCTGAGAAGAAAGTATAAACTAGTTGGGACAGAATGGCAGAATGGCAGAAGAAAACTGATTCATTGCTTTGGGTCATATGTTAATGAATAAGGTAGAAGTCAGCAACATGGAGTAAATGCAAGGAGGCAATGGAGAGCAGCTATGAAGGGTGTTGGGCAGATGGGAATGGAAAGAACAAGAACGGAGGGAGGAGGAAGATGGACAGGTAAGAGAAGGACGCTGGCATCAGCTCTCAATGCAATTTATTCATCTCACAAGGCACTAGGAGTTAGCACTACTTTAAACAGTCTCTGTTTACCGGTGTTAGGAACAATGCCAGAAAAAAAAAAGAAAGAAAGAAGATTTTATCTTTGACACTGTTCTTAGATCTTATGCATTTAACTCTTAAAGGACATACACTGAATCAGTCAGTCTTCTATATCATAGGACATGTGTTTCTAAAAAGCATCTCTAAAGGCTCACGCAGCTGTTTAGAAGAAAAGAGCTGTCAAAGAGAGGCTATTGAGACAGAAGAAATATTAGGGTTAGAAAGTAGAAATTTATAATAAAGTCAAAGAAAGGAAAGCAAAAAAAAAAAAAAGTTTAATAATGCTCTTGTGAAGTGGCTAAAACATATAAATGGATACACCATACCAGGATTATTTACTCATACTGAACAAAAATTCTGCTTACAAGTATACTGGTGAAAATTTGGTGTTATTCACAGATTTACATTAGTAAAATTAAAAGAAGATCCTGGCACTTTAATTCACAGAGTGCAAATTTTTTATGTCACTGTCATAAGAAATAGCTACTTTGCAGTCATTGTTGACTATACAAATCTCTGCCTCCTAAAAAAAAATTAGTAAAAAGTTAGTATGGCCATTAAAGCTCAAGGTTGTGTCGAAAACCACTATAAGATGGGATGTTTTTCACAACCTCACATAATTTAAATACATTAGAAGCAGGAAGCCCGCTAAAAAAGCAGTGGGGCCCTTGGATGATAAAGATATAAAAGGAGCGATCAAGGAAGACAGTGCCATTGCGGAGCGATTAAATGATTTCTTTGCTTCAGTCTTCACGGCTGAGGATGTTACAGAGGTTCCTAAATCTGAGCCAGCCTTTTTAGGTGACAAATCTGAGGAACTCACTCAGATTGAAGTGACATTAGAGGAGGTTATGGAATTAATTGATAAGCTGAATAGTAACAAGTCTCCGGGACCAGACGGCATTCACCCAAGGGTTCTGAAAGAACTCAAATGTGAAATTGCGGAGTTATTAACAGTGGTTTGTAACCTATCCTTTAAATCCACTTTGGTACCAAATGACTGGAAGATGGCCAATATAACACCAATATTTAAAAAAGGCTCTAGAGGAGATCCTGGCAATTATAGACCGATAAGTTTAACATCAGTACCAGGCAAATTAGTAGAAACACTAGTAAAGAGTAAAATTGCAAGGCACATAGAAGAGCACGAATTGTTGGGCAAAAGTCAGCATGGTTTCTGCAGAGGGAAGTCGTGTCTAACTAATCTGTTAGAATTCTTTGAAGGGGTTAATAAGCATGCGGACAAGGGGCACCCAGTGGATATAATATACCTAGATTTCCAGAAAGCCTTTGACACGGTCCCACACCAAAGGCTTTTTCGTAAATTAGGTGGTCATGGGATAGGAGGAAAGGTCCTTTCATGGATCAAGAATTGGTTAAAAGACAGAAAACAAAGGGTGGGAATAAATGGTAAATTTTCACAATGGAGGAGGGTAACTAGTGGTGTTCCCCAGGGGTCAGTACTGGGACCAATCCTGTTCAACTTGTTCATCAATGATCTAGAAAATGAGGTAAGCAGTGAGGTGGCCAAGTTTGCAGATGACACAAAGTTGTTCAGGACAGTCAAAAGCAAAAGGGATTGTGAAGAACTACAAAAAGATCTCAGCAAACTGAGTGATTGGGCAGCAAAATGGCAAATGAAATTTAATGTGGGTAAGTGTAAGGTAATGCATGTTGGAAAAAATAACCCAAATTACACGTACTACATGATGGGGTCAAATTTAGCTACGACAGATCAGGAAAGGGATCTTGGAGTTATAGTGGATAGTTCTATGAAGACATCCACGCAGTGTGCAGCGGCAGTTAGTAAGGCAAATAGGATGTTAGGAATTATTAAAAAAGGGATAGATAATAAGACAAAAGATATCATACTTCCCCTATATAAAACTATGGTACGCCCACATCTCGAGTACTGCGTGCAGATGTGGTCTCCTCACCTCAAAAAAGATATATTGGCATTAGAAAAGGTTCAGAAAAGGGCGACTAAGATGATTAGGGGCTTGGAAAGGGTCCCATATGGGGAGAGGCTAGAGAGACTGGGACTTTTCAGTTTGGAAAAAAGGCGATTGAGGGGCGATATGATAGAGGTATATAAAATCATGAATGGTGTGGAGAAAGTGATTATAGAAAAATTATTTACCTTTTCCCATAATACAAGAACTAGGGGACACCAAATGAAATTGATGGGTAGTAGGTTCAAAACTAATAAAAGGAAATTTTTCTTCACACAGCGCACAGTCAACCTGTGGAACTCCTTGCCCGAGGAGGCTGTGAAGGCCAGGACTCTATTAGGGTTTAAAAAAGAGCTTGATAAATTTTTGCAGGTTAGGTCCATAAATGGCTATTAGCCAGGGATAAAGTATGGTGCCCTAGCCTTCATAACAAGGGCAGGAGATGGATGGCAGGAGATAAATCACTTGATCATTGTCTTCTGTTCTCCTTCTCTGGGGCACCTGGCATTGGCCACCATCGGCAGATGGGATGCTGGGCTCGATGGACCTTTGGTCTGACCCAGTATGGCCATTCTTATGTTCTTATGTTCTAATTTCAAAGCACTTTAAAACTCTGATAAACATAATAATGATAAGGTATATGCTGAACTGACCTAACAATGACAAGAGAGAAGCTGACTCACCACTCTCCCCTTCCTGCTGCTTTTGACTTTGGATTAAAATAATCAAAGAATAGTGTACTATCAGAAAAAATGGCTAGTAAAATTACTGTAGATGAAAGTACGGAAGCTCCATGCAAACTGTCCTCAAGCTCACTTCTATTTCAAAAGTCGCAGAGGGGTAGCCATGTTAGTCTGTATTTGCAAAAACAATGAGGAGTCCTAGGCACCTGAAAGACTAACAGATTTATTAGGACATAAACTTTTGTGTGTAAAACCCACTTCATCAGATGAATTGGAGTGGAAGTTACAAAAGCAGGAGTACATATAAGAACAACAACAACAACAAAAAAGAAGCTGTTTGTGTTAATGAGGCTAATCAAGTCAGGGTGGAATTGGCTCATTCACAGCATTTTATGTGAAGTTGTGAATATTAAGAGAGGGGAAATTGCTTTTATAGTGCATTAATCAGTTAAGATCCTTATTCATTCCTAAATTGATTGTATTGAATTTGCAAATAAATTCCAGTTCAGCTGTCTCCCTTTGTAATCGGGTTTTGAAATTATTTTGTAGAAGGATGGCTACTTTCAAATCCCTTACTGAATGTCTAGGGAGATTAAAGTGTTCCCCTTCAGGTTTATGCATGTTACCTTTCCTGATGTCTGATTTGTGCCTATTTATCCTTTGGCTCAGAGACTGTCTGGTTTGGCCAATATACATGGCAAAGGGGCATTGCTGGCACTAGATGGCATGTATCATGTTAGTGGATGTGCAAGTGGATAAGACCCTAATGGTGTGGCTTATGTGGTTAGGCCTTGTGATGGTGTCACTTGTAGAGATGCGTGGACAAAGTTGGCAACAGGCTTTGTGGCAGGGATAGGTTCTTGAGTAAGTGTTTCTGTGGTGTGTTGTTTGGCTGCTGGTGAGTATTTTCTTCAGGTTGGGGAGCTGTCTATAGGCAAGGACTGGCCTATCTCCCAAGGTCTATGAGAATGAGGGATCATTTTCCAGCATAGGTTGTAGATTGTCAGTGATGCACTGGAGGGGTTTTAGCTGGGAGCTGTAGGTGATGACTAGTGGCGTTCTCTGATTTACCTTGTTGGGTCTATCCAAAGTAGTTGACTTCTGGGTACTCACCTGGCTCTGTCAATCAGTTTTTTTTCACTTCTTCTAAAACAACTAACTTCTTTCTTTTATTGTTTTTATATATACTCCTGCGTTTCTAACTTCCACTCCAATTCATCTAACGAAACTTTTGTGTACAAAACCCACTTATGCCCTAATAAATCTGTTAGGCTATGTCTACACTAGCCCCCTAGTTTGAACTAGGGAGGCTAATGAGGGTGACCGAAATTGTAAATGAAGCGCGGGATTTAAATATCCCACGCTTCATTAGCATGTTCCTGGGCGGTTGCCATTTTGGAAACTGACTAGCCCGGAATAACTGCCCGCGTCTACACGCAGCAGTGAAATGGGAGTTCGAAGTAAACCCCTTAACTCGAATTAGCTGTTAAACCTCATTCCACGAGGAGTAACAGCTAATTCGAGTTAGGGGTTTACTTCGAACTCCCATTTCACTGCCGCATGTAGACGTGGGCAGTTATTCTGGGCTAGTCAGTTTCCAAAATGGCGATCACCCGGGAACATGCTAATGAAGCACGGGATATTTAAATCCCACGCTTCATTTGCAATTTCGGTCACCCTCATTAGCCTCCCTAGTTCGAACTAGGGGGCTAATGTAGATGTACCCTTAGTCTCTAAAGTGCCACAGGTCTCCTCATTCAGTTTCAATATCTATGAAGTGTTACTCCTATGACATGGATGATCAGAGAGGCGCTTGTATATGACTGGAGATGGCTCAGATTAAGGACTCCTCAATTTTTTGTTCTCACTGCTCTTCAAGTATATTCTTTTTAGTTATCAAAAACAAGGAGACAATTTCCTTTATTGTCTACAATTCGTAATACATAAGAAAAAACAAGTTCTAATGTTACATTCTCACAAAGTTACTGTACCTAATCTATAGCTAATTTCACCTACTCTATGTGTACTAATATTTTTTATAATGTCAATGAACATATGAGCCATATGGAGCACTGTCTTGTTATATTTTCCAGAATAAAATGTGAACAATAAAAGGAGAAATACCATTTAAAAGCTATTACATGTCTATACAGAAAAGTATCTAAACACTCCGCAAAAAGTTACTCAACTCTGAAAAATGCTGTAAGTGTAATGCTGTAAAAATAACACCAGAGCCTAATCTGTGGGACTTGTTCAGAGGTTTGGACTTTCAGTAAGGGTTATTAGATAGAATAAAACTAGTCCTATACAGCTTCCTATAGAAACTTTCCTGCTGAAGAACACATCTTTGCTATCAATAGTAATTTATAATGAACAAGTCTAGTTCACTAGAAAACCTGACAGAAAAAAGATTAATTTAATGAGATGGAAGTCACCAGAGCTTCCCGTAACCCTCAACAATAGAGTCATAATCTATTAGACCAGGCAAATTATTTAGAAAAGTCTTTATACAGAGAAGAAAAAAAAAGCCTATTTTTCGATAGTCTGAAAAATGTGGAAACCCTTTCTAGATTAGTCTGGAGGTGACGGATATATTATTTACTAGTGACTAACTTAGATACTATTACTGTGCTGAAGCTTACGTTTATTGTCAGTGACAAGGTTTAAAACGCAGTACACTCACACTATTCAGACCCAGCATTTATTAATAAAGGATGACCTTCTCATAGGCTTTAAAAGACGTTGAATATGCAAACCTCATTATATCAGATTGCTTTGGGTCCACAGGAGAATAATAAAAAGGACAGGAATGTCTTCCATTTCAACAATTATTCTAGATGAAAGTACTTGCCATTTCCAAAGTTAAAGTTTCCTTATTATGATATCAATAAAATGCTATAGTGCAGTCCACAGCTCACAAGCCGCACGTGGCTCTTTCAGATGCAGCCAGCGGCTCTTCAAGGCTACTTCCTGGATTGACATGAATAGCTGATTTGCAGTGCCCCTGGAGGGAGAGAGGCCCCACTCTTCGCTCTCCCTCCTGAAGCACCATGATTGGAGGAACAGGCCTAGTTGAGCTCAGAGACAGAGCAAGCTCCAGGAGGGAGACCACTTTTTGTTGGCCCTGTCACAAAGGCTGAGGATACAAGGGATACTGTAAATAACAACTGAGGCTGGAATGGTGAAGTGGAGGGGACAAAATGAACAGCATGATGAGCTCACCCAACTAGTGGTTTAGCTAAATTTAGTTTTATTTCATTGAAAATGTCTTTAAAATTTTAGAGTATTTGGTTATATTTATAATTATATATTTACTAATACTGTATGTGTGCGGTTAGGAGTCATACAGTACACTACACAGTGCATACAATAGTCATGTGGCTCTTCTGTTTCATGGTGGTTGCAAATGTTGCTCCCGAGTCACACTGTGAATACTATTGTTATAGTAATTGCTACTACAGCTCCGAAAACTTTATTTTAATCTCTTCTAGTATTTGCAACAGCTGTTGTCAACTCACATGTTTTTATGGTGGGTTTCATGATATTTGGTGTTCGTCTTAAAGCCTCCACTTCTGGAATCACCGGATTATGTCAGAATCACAACTTTTTATTTTAAGTGAGTTTCAAACAGGCTCCCACACCAGAAGGCAAATAGAGACCGAAGATTTATTATTTTAAATAGCTCATGATTTTGGATGGTCTGACTCCTGAATTTGGAATGCTTGGGGTTTGTAACACTGCTTAAAACCATATGTGAAGATACCTTATGGACATTTCCCCTCTCCCTTTCTTTCTTTCTGACAGGAGCAGCATGGGAGTCTGATGGTTAAAATGCTGTAGAGCTTTGTTATAGAAGCAGAACAAGTACTAATTGATGTCTGGATTGCTGCTCCCAGGGAAAGGGCCTCTTTAAACAGTTATGCCCCAACAGTGTCTTTGATGTAAGCCACAGGAAGTGCCTTAATTGCTGCTTTTATAGCATTCAGCAGTCAGGTGAAATATGACATCACATCTGCCACACTGCCTCTTCAGTAGAAAACAAGGGGAAAGATTTGTTTTCAGATCTCAAAGAGAGCTTTATTCCCTGGACTCATCCTGCTCTGGTTTTAATCTTCAGAGCTCTCCTGGCACAACCTGATATTCCTACCTTACAGTTGGCATCTGGAGGCACCCAGGGGAGCATCAACATCCCCACTCCTTATTTCTTAACTCCCCAGCTCAAGGATTTCAGTTTCCAAATGTCCAGAGCTCTGGTGCTGTGCTGCACAGAACACATATTATTTGAAATTGCAGGTGCCATAGCTCCCCCTAAAAGACATCACACCTGATAGGTTCTTTCTGATGCATCTCAAAAGCAGATATCTAGTGGACATGAGGATTAGTACCTGAATATAGTTGCCATTTACTATCTAAGTAAAGACATAGATTTAAATTCTGACTGAGCCTTAGAGTTACACAAGCCATAATTGTCCTCCAAAATGATAATAAGAACAAAAAACATTGCAAAGCAGGCCGTGACCTTTCAGCAAGATGATACAAAGTAAATTAAATAGATGGTATAAAGCTGAGGCACTCAAGCTTGGCTGACGACACATGACCTTAACAGTAAGTGGTCAGCTGACATCAAAAAGGAAAGCAAGAGATGTTTCAAGCTCAGTCTGAAGAAATCAAAGACATCACAGAACATTCCAATGAATATGAGTGAAGGACAGACCAAATTCAAGGACAATTTACTTTGTGAATGGAGAATGGTAATTGGAATAAGTTCTAGTCCCGCCCCAAGAGCCACCAGACTGCCAACACAGGAGATAAGGGACACCCTAAAGAGATAAGGGATGCCCTGAAAGTATATAAGGGACGTCCTGAAGGTAGGAATCTGGAGGAAGAAAAAGTATAAACTGTGTTACTTAAAAAAAAAGACTGTGGATCAGTTTCCAATTTCTTACCAGTGCAAATACAGACACACATAGAGCTGAATGCAGAAGTTAAAGCTTTTTAAAGCTCTTCTATGGTTCCCCATATATCACATCATAACAAATTTGTTTGATTGAGAAGCTACTCAGAAATTAAAAATTAAGCATCGCTGGTAAGCGCAATGTGCAAAAGTGGTAACTAGAGCAGGGATGGGCAATAATTTTTGATAGGGAGCCACTCTAAGAATTTGGAGAGTGATTGAGGGCCGCACTTTTCCATAATATTAATGGAGGAGGTGCGGGGTTTGGGATGGAGGCTGGGTGCAGAAGGGAGCTTGGGATAAGGGAGGGAGTTTGAGTGAAAGAGGCAGTTGTGACCTGGGGCACTGGACTGGGGTTCAGGGGGTTGGATTGTGACCTAGGGCAGGGAATGGAGGTATAGAACAGGGTGCAGGGATTTGAGTTGTGAGCTAGGGCAGGAGGGGACTATGATTTTGGGTGGGGGGTTGGGGTGCTGGATCTGGGAGGGAATATGGGTACAGGAGGGGGGCAAAGGATTTGGGTATGTGGAGTAGGGGGCAGGAGTGGGGGGCAGAGGATTGGGGAAGGGAGGGACTGGGGTGCCAGAGGTAGGCTCTGCCAGGAGATTTTCCAGCCAGCAGCAGTTCCTGAATCAGCCTCCCTGCCTGCCCTGCTCCTGCACAGGCTACAGCTATGTGCTCTGGAGCCCCTTGTGCTTTGTGGCTACCTGTTATTGAAACAGGCAGCTACCATTGGCAAGTTTCTGGCCAGAAACTGTCCCATGAGATTGTGCTGGGGGTAGGAGCAGCTCCTAAAGCTTCCCCCTCCCCTCCAGACTCACAGTCTGTAAAGAAAAACCGCCCCGCAGCTGCATTTCTGAGCAGTATGAGGGTGGGGCGAGGCAACGGGGAGCCTGCTTGGGGTTCCCTGCAGCATCCGCTGGCCAGATATGGTGGCTTGGCTGGCTTGTTTTTTGTGCATTATTATCCTTTCAGTAAAAAATATTGAAAACATGCCCATGCCAGTTAATATAATGTGTGCTCAGTGAATTGGGTCTTAAATTTTGATGTGCCAGATGTTCCCAAGTTAACCATTGTTAAAAGTTGTGATAAATGTAGTAACAAATTGACTAAAAGAGCTTAAAATATAACTTTCAACACTGGCAAGACTTTTAATAAACAGTCTGGAAAGGTGGTAAAATTATAAACTGATCAGAAAAAAACACTGATTAATTTCTGAATAAAAAAAGGGCTCTTTACACTTCCATGTGATACAGATCAGGCTCTAAAGTAAGAACTGTAAACAATGAATCCTGTCTGCCAGAGGTGGGCAGGCAGGGATGAAAACTAACTTCCTGCTATCTGTGCTAATAAAGAACTTTTCTAAACTGTGTTCCAGACAACTAATAAACTCTTTTGTTTATAATGCTGGCTGAGAGTCATTGCTGCCTGTGGGAGTTGGGGTTGCATGACCCTTAGGGGCATGAAAGGCTTCCCAAAGTATCTTATCCAGGTGAGCTCACTACGTGGAGCTCACAGCATGAAAAGAGGGTGCTGGAGGCTCTGCCCCAGTGTCAGGAGGCAGTGTAGCAAAGGAGGCTTACCCTGAGGGGTTGCCACACTGAAGAGAGTCCTGCTCAAGATTAATTCAGAGCTGTTCCAGAGCACTGAGCCCGTGCATCCATGACAGGAAGGCTATTCAGACAAGTGGTGAGACAGACTGCATGCAATTCATTAGGCACTGAGAACATTTTCACAAACTCACAGCTATTTATCTGAATGCTCTCAAAGAACAAGACCCCACATTTTATGACTGGCTCCCACACCAGGCAATGTGTAGAAAGAAGGATACTTTGGCTTCTTCCACCTCAACAAACCAACATAGGAACTACACATTATCTGCTTCACAATCATAAAATTTCCTACCCACAAAAAAACCTAGAAATAAATTGATTACCAGAGCAGTTATTTATAGTCTTTATACGGTATGCAAAGTTGTTGCTAATTCAGCAAAAGTGTAACTGGAGGTTACCAAGGATGCAAGCAAACCTGTTTGATAGATATAGTCTCTGCATTATTCACTTATCTGTTCAAAACAAACCATTGTTAAGGTAGATGGGTTCTCTGCATAGCAGAATATTATAACTACCACCTATTATCTGAATATGCTCCAGTTTCAGACTGGAGTAAACAAATCATGGGTCCATGACCCATTTATTTCTCATTGCAGATTTACTGAAAGGCCAGCACGGTTGTCCTTGGCTGAGGTATTTGGTTAGACAGAGAAAGGCTTGCAATTTAAAACTCAACAACTTCAAGGGTCTATTTGGATTGGTATATGGTAGCATCTCCAGATTCACAGCAATGTAACAGAATTTGAGTTTGGATTTCTCAATAAGCTCAATAGATATCATTGAATACGGAGCAAAGTTTTTTATATGAGAGAAAAAAACCTTGTAAGTGGATGAGATAAACACAAATGGATACAGTTGTTCTCTTATATGACCATTCTACAGCATTGGCGCTCAAGCCAGTTTGTATCTTTCACTTGTATTTCCTCAGGCTCAAATCGCAGAGCTTCTTTTCAGCACAGCAGGCAGTAAGCTTGCCCTAATTACCGCCAAGGATGCCCAGATGCTTTTGTCAGCTTTGCAAGCAAAGAAAAAGATTACAGGGAGAAAAAACCACAGGATCAAGGATGTTCATAAAATTTTAAAAAATCCACTTATATTTAGGTTCTTTACTGACTGGAACGAATCTAAACAGTATATAAATCTGAGCCCCAAACCGATTGCTCATATATGGGCTCAATCTTCTGCACTGAAGAGAAAAATACAAATGCAGCCAATTAAAAGATGTTTCTGATAGCACACCCTTTTGAAGTGATTTGAGTGGATAGAAGGTATTGATCCTAAACTAATATAAAGCCATTATACTGGCTTTTTATTTGAATGTGATCTGTGTTTTCCTGCTAAAAAGAAATAGCCAAGACAATAATGAAGCCAGACCCATTTGTACTGTTGCTGATGTGATGATTAAAAGACTCATTGTCTTCAATAGAAGGGAAGGTTCAAGCCCCCTCAATGAAGCCCCTGAGGTACAGAAGAATTATGAATGGTTTAATAATAGAAATTACTATTTCACACACTTTGAAATTATGTGAAGAGAGCCCTGCATTTTTTTTTTTTTTTGCAAATTCAATTTCAGAAGCATTTAACCAGTTCAGCTTAAGATGGAGGAATATACACCGTGCCAGCTTTCTCTCTATTGTTACTGGCAGAAGGCAATGACTGCCTTCATTGATTGTAGCAGCATATTGCAGCCAGCACAATCAGCTATCACCATATAAATCCAGTTACGTTTTCTCACAAAGATGGACAAAACCCTGTGTTTTTTTTGTGAAAATTGACACTCTGGCTTTACCTGGCCCAGTTTCTTTTGTTCAGCTAATGCATAACATTCACAGTTATAACATTTAATTATGTAGTTGAGGATTCCTGCAAAATTTAGTTTTGAAAATCTGAAACCATTTTCTAAACTATATTACATATCCGGATGTAGGCCAGGCCCACGCCCAGTAGTTTTGTATCATTGTAAGATGTGGTGGGGTGTAGTAGATAGAACATGGGCATGTGATGCCTGAGACATGAGCTCTATTTCTTGCTTTGCCACTTGGGATATCTTGGGCAAGTCACTTAGCCTCTTTGTGCCTCCGTTGCTTCTTCTAAAATTAGGATAATGATACCAACATCCTTTGTAAATCCCCACTTTGAAATCTGCTGATAGAAAGTACTGTATAAGACAAGGTTACTCAACACATGGCCCGTGGCCCATTTGTTTGTAGCCTGTGGTGTAATTTGGGTTTATGCAGAGCTCAACATGCGGCTCATGGGTGGGATCCTTTGAACACGGCCTCCACTGGCAACATGGTCCACAGTGGTGAGGCATCTCCCAGGCGGGGTAAGCACTGAAAGATGCAAATTGACTGGCTGGTTGGAACAGATGGGTAAAAGGTGTTGGTGTTTCCAGCCCCCAGGGAGGAGGTGATGGGAGTGCTGTGGCATTGTGGGAAGTGCTTTGTATTCATGCCCATCAGTGTGAAAGAATCTATTTGCATATATCTGCATATATATTTGCATGTGTATGCAACCACACTTATGTTGCGGCCCTCAGCATGTGCTGTGAGTATCATTGTGGCCCTCGGGGCTTCCAAAGTTTAGTCCTGATATAAGAGCTAGTTAGGCATAGTATTATTATTGTTTCAGTTGGTATGATGGTGTTATTAAGGGTGCATCTAGACTACATTCTTCTTTCAAAAGAGGAATGTAAATGGAGGAAATTGAAAATGCAAATGAAGCACAGATTTACAAATCTCGCGCTTCATTTGCATAATCACGTCTGATCGCTTTTTTGAAAAAGTTTTTTTGGAAAAAAAAGCAGTCTAGACGCGGTTCTTTCAAAAAAAAAAAACACCCTCCTTTTTCAAAAGAACCCTGTAAACCTAATTTTTTCAGGAATAAGGGTTCTTTCCAAAAAGGGTTTTTTTGAAAGACCCACATCTAGACTGCTTTTTTTTTGATAAAATCTTTTTCGAAAAAGCGATCGGACGTGATTATGCAAATGAAGCGCGAGATTTGTAAATCTGTGCTTCATTTGCATTTTCGATTTCCTTCATTTACATTCCTCTTTCGAAAGAGGAATGTAGTCTAGACGCACCCTAACGATGTGTATAAATTACACCCTTGTGTCAGCAGAGGGATGTAAATGAAGCCCACTTTGAAAGTGCAAATGAAGCAGGGATTTAACTATCCCATGCTTCATTTGCATAATCGCATCCTGAAGCTGTTTTGAACAAGCATCATTTCGAAACTGAAACCGCAGTTTAGATGCGTTTTTTTTGACAACGGGGTGATTTTTCGAAAGATCCTGTACTCCTCAAAAAAAAAAAGAGGAGTACAGGATCTTTCGAAAAATCGCCCCGTTGTCGAAAAAAACGCATCTAAACAGCAGTTTCAGTTTCGAAAAGGCACTTGTTCGAAACAGTGCCATGATGTGATTATGCAAACGAAGCACTGGATATTTAAATCACCACTTCACTTGCACTTTCAAAGTGCTTCATTTACATCTCTCTGCCGACAGAGGGGTGTAGTTTAGACGTAGCCTAAGAAAATTGTTTCGTCTATCCCCCTTCCCTTACAGGAACAGGCTGTTGTAATATAAACATATTTATACCAGTATAATAGGGGGCGGAAAGGAGAAAGGCAAGGATGAGATGATGGTGACTAATTATAATTGTGTGCAGATTAGCACATATATTTATAAACAACAAATGGCTTCAGTTTAATGTTCAAGAAGTAACAGAATGGAATTCAATTAGAAATCTGTATTGCAGACTTAAGATTATCAATATACGACAGAATCATATTCAAGACAGGACTCTGCTTTCAAACTGGTTTTATTGCAGCAAATATATTCACTGACTTCATTAAAGCCACTCCTGATTATGCTAGAGTAGCCAAGTGCAGAATTTGGCCCCAAGTGTGTGATAATTGATAGCATAGTTGTCATTTGACTGATAACACAGTATTTATTCTGCTCAGAACAGTTGATGTTTAATTATGATAACTACATTCCAAGAGATTTGCTGTCATTATGAATATCACTCCTTTAAAATTGCCAGCTCAGCAAATCCAAATATTTTAATTTTCCTTACACAGATTTAAACTGACTCTGTGGTGTTCGTGGTTAAAATCTACAGTGCATCTTCATCTGAGATCATTTCTATTAACAGTCATAATAGCATGTTCCTTTAATCTTTTGTCCCCCAAAGTCCTTTTTACTACACTCCCATTTTAATTTACTACCTGTCTTATCACAATTTAATTTGTGTTCAGTGAGTATCTTTTCAAAACAACACAAAGTCCCTTCATTTCCTTAGAAGACGGAGTCCAACATGTAAATGGAATTTTATGGTCCAGATTCTCTTCCCAGGGCACAATAATTAAGCCAATAGAAGTGAACTGTTGTAACTGAGAATAATTTAGCCTGATGCATAAAACATTCATTAAAACAGTGCTATGTGTTCAATTAAAGCATCTGTTATGCTTCCCTTTTTTTTATTTGTTCACAATATTTCTGCTCTCTCTCTCTGTATATATATATGGATTGAATCATTACAACACAAAAGCAGCCAAACTGTTAAATCTCTCTCTCACTTGCGCTGTTTGTGTGTGTGTGTGTGTGTGTGTTGTGTGTGTGTGTGTGTGTAATACAGAGCGAGAGCGAGAGAGGGAGAGAGAGAGATTGATTTAGCAGTTTGGCTGCTTTTAAGTAGTAATGCTGCAATACTGTTTTGCACTCCTACAATTGTTTTGTTTGTTCTTGCTAGGGGAGAGGGTATCACAATATTAGGATACTGCATGGTTGATCTTAGGGCAAAGGGCTATAACATTTTTCAGCCCATGTGGAAGGTGATTAAAATCCAGCCCATGTGGAAGGTGACTGAAAACAGATACCTGATGCCTCTTTGATTGCACACAATTGACCAGTTTGGTGAACTCCCTCCAAATCCCCGTGAAGAAATATACACAACACAAAACCCACCATGACTAGCATTACATGGCACCCTTTCTGCTGGCTGTCTCAACAACAAAAGCAAGGGTTGACAATGAACTATGTTTATCCAATTTTCTCTCAAGTTTGGGTCACAAGAGCTCCACAGAGACACGAATGATGCTAAAATGTATTTAACTGATCCTAGCAGGGTGTTAGATCTCATCTAAACACATGAAATAATTATTACTTTACACTAGTTAAGGTAGATGTGTTTTATTTGCTAACATCTGGCAACTTCATAACCTCTTTTAGAGCCAATAAGGCTATAGAATGTTCTGAGATAGTTAATTTATTTGTCTTTCAAACCACATGTTCTCAAAGCTTCTTCATTGTGTGAACAGTGGAACTTGTCTGAAGTAGACTGCCTTTTGGGGCACTGTCTCTCATATTCATGATTACACAGACTGATGTCCCTCCCAGATATGACAGTATAATACCTCTGTGGGAACTGAAGTAACAGCTTACATGGAAAAGCAATATCTGGAAAGTATTCATATATTTTAAACTATGTTTAATACAATGTTGCAGCTGGAAACAAGGAGAGCCAATATAATGTAACTAGCCACCTCTATGTGAATCACCAGCAAATTCTCCATGGACCAGTGACCACAGTTAGGGAAGTAAAGTAATTATTAATTACCTATTTTAGGCCACTGAGTTAAGACATATATCACATGCAGTAAATTTACACACTAAAATGTGTTGTGAATTGATTGGGAAATCATAAAATTCTAGAACACTAGGACTGGAAGGGACCTCAAGAGGTCATGAAGTTCAGTCCTCTGCACTCATAGCAGGATCTAGCATCATTCTAAACCATCCCTGACAGAGGTTTGTCTAACCTGCTCTTAAATGTCTCCAATAATGGAGATTCCATAAACTCCCTACATAATTTATTCCAGTGATTAACTACCCTGACAGATAGGAAGTTTTTCCTAAAGTCCAACCTAAACCTCCCTTGCTGCAATTTAAGACAACTGCTTTTTTTCCTACCATCAGAGGTTAAGGAGAATATTTTCCCCCATCTCCTTGTGACACCTGTTTCGATACTTGAAAGCTGTTATTGTGTCCCCTATCAGTGTTTTCTTTTCCAAATTAAACAAATCCAATTCTTTCAGTCTTCCATCACAGGTCATATTTTCTTGTCCTTTAATCATTCTTGTTGCTCTTCTCTGGACCTTCTCCAATTTCTCTACATCTTTCCTGAAATGTGATATCCTGAACTGGACACAACATCTTAGTTGAGGCCTAATCAATCAATGCAGAGTAGAGTAGAAAAATTACTTCCTGTATCTTGCTTACAACACTCCTGTTAATAAGAACATAAGAACATAAGAACATAAGAACGGCCGTACCGGTCAGACCAAAGGTCCATCTAGCCCAGTATCCTGTCTGCCGACAGTGGCCAGCACCAGGTGCCCCAGAGGGGGTGGACCGAAGACAATGATCAAGCGCTTTGTCTCCTGCCATCCCTCTCCAGCCTCTGTCAAACAGAGGCCAAGGACACCATTTTATCCCCTGGCTAATAGCCTTTTATGGACCTAACCTCCATGAAATTATCTAGCTTCTCTTTAAACTCTGTTATAGTCCTAGCCTTCACAGCCTCCTCTGGCAAGGAGTTCCACATGCTGACTACACGCTGTGTGAAGAAGAACTTTCTTTTATTAGTTTTAAACCTGCTACCCATTAATTTCATTTGGTGTCCTCTAGTTCTTCTATTTAGGGAACTAATAAATAACTTTTCTTTATCGGCCCTCTCCATACCACTCATGATTTTATACACCTCAATCATATCCCCCCTCAGTCTCCTCTTTTCTAAACTGAAAAGTCCCAGTCGCTTTAACCTCTCCTCATATGGAACCCGTTCCAAACCCCTAATCAATTTAGTTGCCCTTTTCTGAACCCTTTCCAAGGCCAAAATATCTTTTTTGAGGTGAGGAGACCACATCTGTACACAGTATTCAAGATGTGGGCGTACCATAGTTTTATACAGGGGCAGTAAGATATTCCGGGTCTTATTTTCTATCCCTTTCTTAATAATACCTAGCATCCTATTTGCCTTTTTGACCGCCGCTGCACACTGTGTGGAAGTTTTCAGAGAACTGTCCACGATAACTCCAAGATCTCTTTCCTGATTTGTCGTAGCCAAATTAGCCCCCATCATACTGTACGTATAGTTGGGGTTATTTTTCCCAATGTGCATTACTTTACACTTATCCACATTAAATTTCATTTGCCATTTTGTTGCCCAATCACTCAGTTTGGTGAGATCTTCTTGGAGTCCCTTACAGTCTGCTTCTGTCTTGACTATCCTAAACAGTTTGGTATCATCCGCAAACTTTACCACCTCACTGCTTACCCCTTTCTCCAGATCATTTATGAATAAGTTGAACAGGATTGGTCCTAGGACTGACCCTTGGGGGACACCACTAGTTACCCCTCTCCACTCTGAAAATTTACCATTTATTCCTACCCTTTGTTTCCTGTCTTTTAACCAGTTCTCAATCCAAGAAAGGACCTTCCCTCTTATCCCATGGCCATGTAATTTACACAAGAGCCTTTGGTGAGGGACCTTGTCAAAGGCTTTCTGGAAATCTAAGTATACTATATCTACTGGATCCCCTTTGTCCGCATGTTTGTTAACCCCTTCAAAGAACTCTAATAGATTAGTAAGACAGGATTTCCCTTTACAAAACCCATGTTGACTTTTGTCCAACAAATTATGTTCTTCTACATGCTTCACAATTTTATTCTTTACTATTGTTTCGACTAATTTGCCCGGTACTGAAGTTAGACTTACCGGTCTGTAATTGCCCGGATCGCCTCTAGAGCCCTTTTTAAATATTGGTGTCACGTTGGCTACCTTCCAGTCATTAGGTACGGAAGCCGATTTAAGGGATAGGTTACAAACCACAGATAATAGTTCAGCAATTTCCCATTTGAGTTCTTTTAGAACCCTTGGATGAATGCCATCCGGTCCCGGAGATTTGTTAACATTAAGTTTTTCTATTTGTTCCAAAACCTCCTCTAATGACACTTCAATCCGGGACAGTTCCTCAGATTCATTACCCACAAAGGACGGTGCAGATTTGGGAATCTCCCCAACGTCCTCAGCCGTGAAGACTGAAGCAAAGAAATCATTTAGTTTCTCCGCAATGGCTTTATCGTCCTTGATTGCGCCTTTTATAGTTCGATCGTCTAGGGGACCCACAGGTTTTTTAGCAGGCTTCCTGCTTCTAATGTACTTAAAAAACATTTTGTTATTTCTTTTTGAGTTTTTGGCTAGCTGTTCCTCAAAATCTTTTTTTGCTTTTCTTATTACATTTTTACACTTGATTTGACAGTGTTTATGTTCCTTTCTATTTATCTCACTAGGACTGGACTTCCACTTCTTAAAAGATGCCTTTTTGTCCCTCACTGCTTCTTTTACATGGTGGTTAAGCCACGGTGACTCTTTTTTAGGTCTCTTGCTATGTTTTTTAATTTGGGGTATACATTTAAGTTGGGCCTCTATTATGGTGTCTTTAAGAAGTTTCCATGCAGCTTGCAGGGATTTGGCTCTAGTCACTGTGCCTTTTAATTTCTGTTTAACTAACCTCCTCATTTTTGTGTAATTCCCCTTTTTGAAATTAAATGCCAGGGTGCTGGTCTGCTGAGGTGTTCTTCCCACCACAGGAATGTTGAATGTTATTATATTATGGTCACTATTCCCAAGCGGTCCTGTAACGGTTATTTCCTGGACCTGTTCCTGCGCTCCACTCAGGACTAAATCGAGAATTGCCTCTCCCCTTGTGGGTTCCTGCACTAGCTGCTCCAAGAAGCAGTCATTTAAGCCATTGAGAAATTTTATCTCCGCTTCTCTTCCTGAGGTGACATGTATCCAGTCAATATGGGGGTAATTAAAATCCCCCATTATTATAGAGTTCTTTGTTTTGGTAGCCTCTCTAATCTCCCTCAGCATTTCAATGTCAGTATCCCTGTCCTGGTCAGGTGGTCGGTAATATATCCCTACTGCTAATTTCTTATTTTTGGAGCATGGAATTACTATCCATAGCGATTCTATTGAACATGTTGATTCATTTAATATTTTTATTTCATTTGATTCTACATTATCTTTCACATACAGTGCCACTCCGCCACCCACCCGGCCTGCTCTATCCTTTCGATATATTTTATATCCCGGTATGATTGTGTCCCACAGATTTTCCTCATTCCACCAGGTTTCAGTGATGCCTATTATGTCAATCTCCTCATTTAATACTAGGTACTCTAGTTCACCCATCTTATTAGTCAGACTCCTAGCATTTGTGTAGAAGCACTTTAAAAATTTGCCACTGCTTATTTGTCTGCCCTTCCCTGATGCATTGGATTCCTTTGTACACGGTTGTTTGTCTGCTCTGGCCCATGGTTTGCCCTCTCCCCTCCTCTCTTTCTGACTACAGCTTAGAGAATCTCTATCAATGGATTCTCCTCCAAGAGAAGTCTCCCTCCGATTTACGTGCATCTCCACACCAATCGGCTTTCCCCCATCTCTCAGTTTAAAAACTGCTCTACGGCCTTTTTAATGTTTAGTGCCAGCAGTCTGGTTCCACCCTGGTTTAGGTGGAGCCCATCCTTCCTGTATAGGCTCCCCCTCTCCCAAAAGTGTCCCCAGTTCCTAATAAATCCAAACCCCTCTTCCCTACACCATCGTCTCATCCACGCATTGAGATTCTGAATCTCTGCCTGCCTACCCGGCCCTGCGCGTGGAACCGGAAGCATTTCCGAGAACGCCACCATAGAGGTCCTGGATTTCAGTCTCTTTCCTAGCAGCCTAAATTTGGCCTCCAGGACATCTCTCCTACCCTTCCCTACGTCATTGGTACCTACATGTACCACGACCACCGGCTCCTCCCCAGCACTACGCATAAGTCTATCTAGATGCCTCGAGAGATCCGCAACCTTCGCACCAGGCAGGCAAGTGACCATACGGTTCTCCCGGTCATCACAAACCCAACTATCTATGTTTCTAACGATCGAATCACCCACTACTAACACCTGCCTCTTCCGAACTGGCTTTCCCTCCCCCTCAGAGGTATCCTCAGTGCGAGAGGATACCGCAACATCCTCTGGGAGGAGGGTCCCAACTACGGGATGATTTCCCTCTGCTCCCATTGAATGCTCTGTTCCCTTGAGACTTTCATCCTCCTTAAGAGCACTGGGGCTCTCAGACTGGAGGTGGGACAGTACTACAGTGTCCCAGAAAGTCTCATCCACAAATCTCTCTACCTCCCTTAGCTCCTCCAGTTCAGCCACCCTGGCCTCCAAAGCCCGAACTCGGTCTCTGAGGGTCAGGAGCTCCTTGCAACGGGTGCACACATACGCCACCCGCCCACAGGGCAGGTAATCATACATGTTACACTCGACGCAATAAACAGGATAGCCCCCACTCTGCTGCTGGGCTTCTGTCTCCATTTTTCTAATGAACAAGTTTAAGTATAAACTGGGATTCTTTTTAAACCTCTGGAATATAGATTACGATAAGAGTTATGTTTTAAAGAAGGCCAGAAGTCACTAGTGCCCTCTAACCTCCCCCTCTAAACTCCCTCTCCAAACTCCCTGTTAGCAATTCCTGTTCACAAGCTCCCTGGTCGCTGAGTCACAGGCTTATATAGCTCTGGTAGCCCCTCCCCCTGACTGAGGCTTAGCCAATTAACAGAGGCTTCTAGATTTCAAACCTTTTAGAAGCTCCTTCAAGCAATCAAACAATCAAACCAACCAACCAAACAGATAAACACAAGCTCTGCACACAGCAAATAACTCCCCCACACACAAACACACACTCCAGACAGCCACTTACCACAAGGGTCCCGTTTTTACTCCTCTTTCACCTGGAGAACTCCCAGATGCATCCCAGAATGATGCATCCCAGAATGATGTTTGCTTTTTTTTGCAACAGTGTCACACTGTTGACTCATAGTTAGCTTGTGGTCCACTAAGCTATGTCTACATTACAGAGGTTTTTTCCAGAGAAACTGCCATTTTTCAAAAAAAACCTTCACTTACATCCACACTGCAATTGTGTTCTTTTAAAAAAAAATATTGAAAGACCAGAGGGGTTTTTCCGACATTGGTAAACCTCTTTCTATGAGGAAGAAGACTTTTTTTCCAAAAGAGCTCTTTTGGAAAAAGGCATGTGTGAATGGGAAAGAGGGAGTTCTTTCAGAAGAAGAGGAAAGAAGACAAAGCACAGGTTCCTTGGTGGCCACTCCGTCCATAGTAATCACAGCTTAAATGTGAGATAGCATTCATTCAGTGTGGACACTCCCTTTTGAAAAAGCAGATTGCTTTTTCGATGCACTTTGGCAGTATGGACGCTCTCTTTTGGAAGAAGTTTTTTTGGAAGATCTCTTCTGGAAAAGCTTCTTCCAAAAGAAGCCTGCAGTCTAGACATAGCCTAAGATACCAAGATTCCTTTCTGCAATACTGCTTCCTAGACAGTCGCTTTCCATTCTGTATGTTTGAAACTGATTGTTTCTCCCTAAGTGGCGTACTTTGCATTTGTCCTTATTAACCTTCATCCTATTTACCTCAGAACATTTCTCCACTTTTGTCCAGATCATTTTGAATTATAATTTTATCTTCCAAAGCACTTGCAACTCCTCCCAGCTTGGTATCATCTACACACTTTGCCAGCATACTCTCTATAATCTAAATCGTTGATGAAGATGTTGAACAGAACCAGTCCCAAAACTGGTCCCTGTGGAACCTCACTTGTTTTGGACTGTAAACTAGCATGACTGTAAGCTATTGATAACTACTCTCTGGGAATGATTATCCAACCAGATATGCACCCACCTTATAGTAGCCTCATCTACATTGTATTTCCCTAGTTTATTGATATGGTTATATGAGACGGTACCAATTGCTTTACTAAAGTCCAGTTATACCATGTCTGCCACTTCCCCCTTATAGACAAGACTTGTTATCATATCAGAAAGCTACTAGGTTGCTTTGACATTATTTGTTTTTTACAAATGCATGCTGGTTGTTACCCTATCACCTTATTATCTTCAAGATGTTTGCTGAATAATTCCTTAATTATTTGCTCCATTATCTTTCCTGGAACAGAAGTTAAGCTAACTGGTCTGTAGTTTCCTAGGT
Source organism: Pelochelys cantorii (assembly GCA_032595735.1). Classification (NCBI taxonomy): domain Eukaryota; kingdom Metazoa; phylum Chordata; order Testudines; family Trionychidae; genus Pelochelys; species Pelochelys cantorii. Next base: position 173,365,780 of record CM064328.1, read on the forward strand.
CAAAACAAATCACTCATTTAACATTTTGTTTCAAAACGAATGATTCACATAATGGAAGCATGGCTCATATCATAACTTTAACTGCAAAAAAGAAATATTTCTCTGTGAATGATGAGTATGAGAGAGGAGATTTTAGTGTCCATAAAAGATTTCAGGCTTCCCCTGTTTGACCATGATTCTGGTACTACATTGCATGGGAAATGACCATGCTAAATTCCCCACTTGGTTCCTGATTCAAGAATGGTTTGAAGCACACAGTTCAATACATCCCCATTCCAGCATGTGCTTAAATCACATGTGGTTAAGTACTGTTCTGAATGAGAATGCTTTCCTGAAATGGGGCAGAGGTACACTGATGGAAGATGGCTTCAGCATCAGCAGTGTGTATTTTAATTCCTTTTTCACACAACTGTAAGTAAGCAAAAGGATTTCAGCTACTACAATCTATGTTTTGGTAACACAGTATTGGAACTCTGTCTTAATATTTACCTCTTTAAGTAAATCCATAGTGACATAGTGACATTAACCTAAGCTACTATGCCTTTTTTCCCTCTTAGACCACTGGGAGTTAAGTTTCCATTGTCAACCTAGATTTTCACTCTGTTTTCCCTGTCTTTGTAGATGTGTGTCCTGATCAGTGTTACCTGATTTAAGTACCTGAATAGAATTTCTGTAGGGTCATTGACCTTTTAATCTAATGTCCTTAAAGACTTGCTGAATGTCTTTTGCCTTGTCTGTTTAGTTTACATTGATATTCGTTTCAGCCTATTTCTATAGACAGCCTTTGCCAGGCTTTCTGAGTGCAAACCTGCAACCTAGCTCTTCCCTATCTGGACAATCACTGTGGCAGGGATTTTCAAATAATCGGGGTAATTAGGCAGCTAAATCTCTTTGAAATTCCATGGAATTCCAGAATCTTCTCTCTGTTAGATCACCATGGACGGCACAATCCCTTGAATAAGTCAACTGGAGCATGCCATGATGTCAGAAAGTCAAATTAACCTGGGGCGGAAGCATTGGGGTGGACGGGATCCTGACATGCCCAAGGGTCAGATAAATGTTTACTGTGCATTACTGCTCCTCTACAACACAATGGAAAATGTATTTCCAGATATGAAGAGTGGAGTCTGAGCATAGCCAAACCCTTGATTCAGCATGCTACAACAAATAAACACAGAGTGATGCATTTTGTCCTGCCTTGTATTATCCTAAAATCCAACTGGGATGTGTCCCATCCTGAGTGTGCTTTTAATAAAATCTCTGTAACTGGATCACAGCCTTCACCATCATTTTGAGTTGCACAATTCGCAGATGACAAAGTTCCTTAAGTCATCTACTCTATCTTTGCCAGTCCAGGATTTAAGAGTGAAAAACATGACATGATTCTTACAGAGTTTAACATTAACCGAACACTACCATTTGACAGTACTAATAATCTTGAAATGTCTGGTAATGCTTCCACCTATTAAATTAATACTTTTACTGAGCATTCAGCATTACCATTTTAATCTACTACATATCTGAGAGAGTTTGTTTCTTTGTGACTGAACAAATGACTGAGTGGGTCTATCTGTCTGTCTGCACCACCCGTGCCCCTTCCCTGACACGCTCCTCACCCTGAAACCCTGACTCCTGAATCCCCCACACATCTCCAACCCCTGCCCTGAGTCCTGCACCCCTTTCCTCCCCACATCTCCAGCTTCCTGCCCTACAGGACCTGAGCAACGCTAGGTAAATCTTCTAGTATTGTTATAAAAAGGAAATAAAATAGCTATATGGGGAAATTATTATATCAGACATCAGCTAACTCCACTTTATGGGGAAAAAACAGTACTATAATGTACATTAACAGGGTAAGCAAATCTAACAGTCACTTTTAAAATATCAAGATGTAAAATTAAAGACTTTCCCCTCACAAAGAATGACTTTCTTTGGGAGTTATTACTATTCATATTATATTGAATAAATACACAAACCCCTCTATATTTCTGTTTATTTGCAAAGGGTTAGATATAAGAAGTCATCTGTGATTAAGAAGCAGATATCTCTTTGCCCTCAGTTTTGCAGGGGAAATGTTACAATACTTGTTGCCTTTACCTCTCATGCAGTGTCATATTCTTATAAAATTACTGGATGAATTATTCTAGAAGACACTTTCTCCTACTAACATCACTATCACATTGATGTCCAGTACACTGCTAGGTACCTACATGAAGTGCATTGTTACACTATGGGTATGTCTACACTACAGTGTTATTTCAAAATATCTTATTTCAAAATAGTTATTTTGAAATAGCTCATTTCTAAATAACGCGTCTACACACAAAATGCATTTCAAAATAGCATTTTGCTATTTCGAAATAGCGCGCCCACACTGAGTGCACTCTGAATCGCATTTAAGGCTGGCTGGAACCAGTTCCGGCAGGGCACCAGGTCAGGACTTACTGTGTGGAGCTGCTGCCTGAGGCTATCTGAGGTCTGTGCTTAATGGGACCTCCCCGAGTCAGCCGGTTCTCAGGTTTCCCTTCTTGCTTGCCTACCTCGATGAGGGACAGCAAAGCATTTTGTCTCTGCGTGCTCTGATTGCCCTCACTCGGGACACCACAGCACTCTGCAACATGGAGCCAGAGCTACCCCTGGGCACTCTGGTGCTTCTCTTGGATGAGATGCTGTGAGCGTGGCTGCACTTTCTGCAGGCTGCCATCCAGGAGGTCCATCGGGGGGCTGTCAGTATCCAGGAGGCCCTGTGGGAGAGTTTCCAGCCTGAGGAGCACAAAGAGCCTCCCTGGCCTGCCCCACTGGGGGCTTGTGCCTCATTCCTCCCTCACATCCTTCCACTTACCCCTCCCTAAGCCCCCTTCCTGATGTCAAATAAAATACACGTATTTTCATGAACACAGACTCTCTTTATTTAACAAAACTGGGGGGGGGGGAGGGAATGAAACTCTGGTGAGACATGGGAAAGGAGGCAGGAGAGGGGAGAAGCAAGGGTGGGAGAGAGGAGGGGAAAACTTGGGAGGAGGGAGCTGGAAGGGGGAAGCAAGGGGAAGAAGTGGGAGGGGAAGCTCAGGGCTCAGGGTTGGGGGTCTCGCCGGACCAACTTGATTGTCATGCAAACCTGCTCCTGGGTTCGCTTGTGGCCTTTGGTGGCCAGGCTGGCAGCTATCCTGCCATAGACAGCCGCGTTCCTCAGTCTAGTGCGGAGATCATGGACGTTGGGGGCATCCCTCCCAAACATGAATAAGGTCCATGATCTCCACCCTGGACCATGAAGGCGCCCGCCTTCTCCGGGCCCTGGCAGGCTCCTGGGAGCTGGCAGTCTGCTCCTGGGGAGCAGTTGAGGGCTGGCTGCCAGTGGCTTGCTGGCTCATGTTTTGGGGCCACTGGGTCAGGGGCAGTGACTGCTGGCTCTGGGCTGGCAGGCTTGGAGCTGGCACAGGCACTGTGGCCAGAGTCTACCCCTTTAAGGGCTTCGGGGAGCGGGGGAGGGAGTGGAGTGTTCTTGGTTGAGGCTGGAGTGGCCACCAGGGCACCCTGGGAAGGCTGGAGGCCCTCTATTTCGAAATAAATGTCTACACAGCACTTATTTCGAAATAGCTATTTTGAATTTGGCGTTATTCCTCATAGAATGAGGTTTACCAAATTCAAAATAAGTGCTCCGCTATTTCAAATTTATTTCGAAATAGTGGTTTGGCTGCTTAGACGCTAGTAAAGTTATTTCGAAATCAGGACTGTTATTTCAAAATAACTTTGCTGTGTAGACATACCCTAAGGCAATAACATATGCTGTAACAGCGTTAAATACATTCCCATACTCATCCCACTGTTGTTACATTAGTTCCAAACAAGGACAAGTGGCATTGCATTCCAACAGCCAAGTGCCTGCTGTGAACTTTTTGTTAGTAGATGCGGTGCATAGTATACAAAGGCATTGGTCATGCTTATATATATATATATATATATATATGCATATATGGATTAAACAATTTAATCAGAAATTCCATGAGATCTAGGTAGGTATACTCAGAGTTCAGTGTTCCAGACCTCTGGGAACATGGAATTAAACAACTAAACTCAGTATTAATGTAAAGAATTATTAGCTTTTTGAACACATTCTATCTAATTGGAACACAACATTAAGTAATGCTCCCAAAAGCATATAATATTCTCAGAGACACAGGTCTCTGAGTTCTGTGCCTACTAGACTGCCCTTCCTAGTCTGGACATTAGGAAAGTCCCTTCTGGTATCCAATCAGAAAAAAAGAGAGGGAGGGTAATGGGGAGGATGTGAAAAGGAGGCTAAAAGGAGTGGTTATGATTAGATTTGCAATATGGGCCTGCAATATGGGCCTAACTGAGGATGTGTCTAGACTACATCCCTGTTTCGAGAGAGGGATGTAAATTAGACACTTCGAAATTGCAAATGAAGCCGGGATTTGAATGTCCCGTGCTTCATTTGCATAATCGCGTCATGGCACTCTTTCAAAATTGAAACCACAGTCTAGACGTGGTTCTTCTGAAAATATAAGCCTTTTTCGAATGATCCTGTAAACCTCAGGATCTTTAAACAAAAAAATGAGGTTTACAGGATCGTTCGAAAAAGGCTTATTTTTTCGAAAGAACCGCATCTAGATTGCGGTTTCAATTTCGAAATAGCGCTTTTTCGAAAGAGCACCATGACACGATTATGCAAATGAAGTGCGGGAAATTCAAATCCCAGCTTCATTTGCAATTCTGAAGTGTCTAATTTACATCCCTCTGTCGAAAGAGGGATGTAGTCTCGACACACCCTGAAAGTGCTGCACTCTGTTTCTCCATGGACACACACTGTCCAGCCTTTCTCTTCTCTTTTGGGAGGGAATGGATGAGTCTCATTCATCCCATCTTTAATCTCTCCCGGAGAATTCAATTTGCTCCATTTCATTAAA